>JACYFF010031955.1:104535444-104597293 GCA_017589665.1 Selenicereus undatus
GTGGATCGATCCCTACTTCCCTACGCTATAAAAATTATTTAATAACCGAAGTAGTGGTTAAATTTGTAATTCTCGACAAGCTTTGCACACATCACTAGAATCAAGTTCTAAACCTGTTAAATAGCAGCATGCACCTGAAACTGTCAATAGGGATTTAGTGGACATGTTTAATACGTAATTATTCATTTATAACTGCCCAATTAATAGAATAATAATATGACCGTTACACTCAATCAACAGTTACTTTGTTAGTAAACTTATAAATTACAATACGTATATATGAGCTGTATTTTAAATTAAATTTTACTTAAAATTTCGTCATCTATGCAGTTACGCAAGTGAAAGGAAAAACTTCTTTAAAAAAATTATAGAATTACAAATATTTGAATTAAGGGAAGAAAATTGAAGGAATATGCTCACTCGATTGATTATGTTTCTAAATGCAACTCAAGATTGACCTATATAGTTGGAATATAGACCAATCTAAAATTAATCCAACCCAATTTATACCTGACCTCAAATTGAGCCAAACATTAAACCTAGTCCCACCAAATTGAAATCATACTCAACCCAATCGAACCCATAGGAGATCAGGACATTGTTGACCCGAAGTAAGGGCCAACCCTCGAACTAAACAATCTACTTGCCAAGTGTACATAGTTGCCACATAAGCTTAGAGTTCTTGCTAAAAACTGTAATTAAACTTTTCAAAATGTTCAAATATGTCATTTGACTTTTTTAAGTAAAAAATGTCATTAAAATTTCTTAAAAAGACAAACGAATACCACTTAACTTTTCAAAATGACTAAAACATGCCCTTATTATAATGGCATTTTTGAAAATTTTGGAATACCTAATGATATCTTTAACTCAAAAAAAAGTTAAGTAGCATTCATGAATATTTTGAGAAGTGTAGTAGCTTTTTTTTTAGCAAGAACTCTATAAGCTTGCAATAAACATGAGAAATGAATAGGATGTCGTTAATTAAGGAGCTTTGAAGAAGGGGGTTTCTTCCAAGGAATTATAGGTTTTAATTGTACCATTAATATTGCATTAATTATAGGTGATTAAAAATATAAAATCTTAATAAATTCATTAGGGGATATCACTATATTGGAGTTATTATAGGGTTTGTTTGTCTCAATGTAATATTATAAATTTTCTTATAGATAGTAACAAATATGCTATAAATCTTAAAAACTGGAAAGCAAAAGAAGCAATATGTTGTGATTCTTAACATCTTTTTGAATAGAATTTGTGCATGATTACTTGTGTACAATTTTCTCGTTTTCATTATAATGCCTTGTGTTGCAACATGTCACTGGTTGATAATTCACTCAAATTTAAATCCATGCAATCTAGCAAACTGTGCTTGAAACTTCTTGCTTTGTTTGCTAATAACCCTTAAGGATGCTTAACTTAGACTTGTGTAAAGCTAAGTAAGCAAGTACACAAAGGCAACTTAGAGAATTTGGGAGAATGCCTTGTATATTACACTTTGAAATTCTTTCAATGGCTTGATTACAAATGAGCCCCCTTGGGGGTTTATATATACATCCACCTCTTCAATGGATAGTGGAGATTTTTC
Organism: Selenicereus undatus; assembly: GCA_017589665.1. Taxonomy (NCBI): domain Eukaryota; kingdom Viridiplantae; phylum Streptophyta; class Magnoliopsida; order Caryophyllales; family Cactaceae; genus Selenicereus; species Selenicereus undatus. The sequence goes on from JACYFF010031955.1 coordinate 104,537,033, forward strand.
TGATCCTACGGTTATTATTACACTTCTGGTACAATTATTTAGGATTCTACACAAGTGTGGAACTATGTGGAACCCTTCAGAACCCTCTAGAACATACTCTAGAGAAATCCAGGGCGGTCCATGACATCCTTCCCCACCTAATCCGTTGACATCCTTGTCGCCTTTTTATTCTCGAATACTTGTATTTGTTCCTTGAAGGGGCACAAGTGTTGGATGGGCTCCCAGCTGGCACCCCTTTCTGGCAGTTCTTTTCACTTGACAGGGAGTTCATGTGTCGGTGGTTGGTTGGACTGCTGCCCCATTCGATCGGCAAGAACTTCTTCCACTTCTTTTCATGTTGGACTTTCATGCCTATCGGTGCCCGTTGTGAGATGCCTCGACTCGGATCTACTTGATCTCCGTGATAAGGCTTGAGTAGACTTACAGGGAAGACGGGATGATACTTTATCTTGGTAGGCAACTCTGCCTTGTAAGCCTGTGCCCCTACCTTTTTAAAGATGGGGAAAGACCTCTCGTATCTCTAAATGAGATCTCGATACCAACTGCTTAACCCCATATAGTTATACATCTTGACAAGCACGAGGTCCCCCAGTTGGAACTCTCTCCGGCGCCTTTTCTAGCTGGCCCATTTCTTTATCTTCTTGGAACCTTCTCCAAGTAAGCACAAGCTACTTCTACTTGATCATTCCAAAAGGCGGGACAGCTTGGACCCTTATAACCTGTGGCAAGAGAACTTGCCTCAAGGGTTGTTGACCCGTGGCGACCTCGAACGAACACCGACCCGTGGATTTGCTCCTTTGCAAATTATAGAAGAATTGGGTAACAACAAGCAGCTTCACCCAATCCCTTTGGTTGGCACTCACATAGTTCCTCAAGTATAGCATTGACCCTCTCGATTTGTCCATTGCTCTGTGGATGGAAGCTAGTGGAGAAGTTAAGCTTAGAACTCATGATCTTGAACAACTCCATCGAAAAACACCTTGTGAAGCGAGTGTCAAGGTTACTCATGATAGAGCAAAGCGAGCCCCAATCCTTCACCACATGCTTGAAGAATACATGGGCAGCTTGCTCGATGAAAAATTCCTTAGGTGCGGAAATGAAGGTGGCATACTTGGAGTATCGATCCACCACCACAAGGACCCAGCAGCACCCCTCACTTGTGGGTAAGCCTACAATGAAGTCCATGGAAACACTCTCCCACGAATTTTCAGGAATGGGGAGAGGCTCTAATAGTTCGACGGGTGCTCCTTCCTCAATCTTGTCTTGTTGGCATACAAGACAAGTCTGCACATAGGCCTCTACGTCATCCCTCAAGTGAGGCCAACAGTAGGAATCTCCTACAAGAGCTAATGTACGGTGCATGCCTGGATGACCCGCCCACTTGCTATCATGACTCTCATTCATGACTTCCTGCCTGAGGCTGTCATATGAAGGAACATAAATAAGCTTGCACTTAGTAAGGATCAAGCCATCTTCGATCCAAAATCGCCTCTGCTTGCCCTCCTTCACAAGATTGATGATGGTCTTGGCAAGTGAATCATGTTGGAGCCCCTCTTTAATGCGGTCCCAAAGGTTGCTTTGAGGTCAGCTAATGTCAGCGAGTTCTCCCTTGTGGCTCAAAAGCATCGTCCACGACGTTGGCACGTCCCGGCTTGTACTCCATGGTATAATCAAACTCGGCTAAAAAGTCTTGCCACTGAACTTACTTAGGAGTAAGCTTCTTCTAGGCTTGGAAGTAGCTTGTAGCCACATTGTCAGTCTTAACCATGAACTTGCTCCCTAGCAAATAATGTCTCCAAGTACGAAGACAACGCACCCCCGAGGTTATCGCCTTCTCTTACACCTAGGGAATAATGTCTCCAAGTACGAAGACAATGCACCCCTGTGGTTATCGCCTTCTCTTACACCTTATGCTGCCTCTCAGTGTCATTAAGCTTTCGACTCTCAAAAGCAATTGGATGACCCTCTTGCATCAAGACTCCACCAATAGCAAAGTCAGAAACATCAGTGTGCAACTCAAATGGCTTGTTGAGGTCGAGAAGAGCTAAGACCAGCTCCTCGGTAATTGCCATCTTCAAAGCTTCAAAGACGAGTTGGCACTCTTGGCCCCATGTCCATGCTCTGCCCTTCTTCAACAACTCAATGAGAGGGCGACAATAGCAGAACATCCCCTAATAAACCGTCGCTAGTAGTTCACCAAGCCAAGGAACGATCTCAACTCAGTGACTTTAGTAGGTGGCTCCCTCTTAAAGACTGCCTTGACTTTTGCCAGATCCATATGTAGCCTGCCTTTACCAATGAGGTGACCCAAGAAATGCAACTTTTCTTGTGTAAAGGTGCACTTCTCCTTCTTGACATAAAGCTCATTGTCCCTTACGGTTCGGAATACGTCCCATAAGTGCCCCACATTCTCCTCCATGGTCTTGCTATAGATGACAATGTCATCAAGATAGAAAATAAAAAAGCGATCGAGGAAAGGAAAAAGTACCTAATTCATGAGAGTGCAGAATGTGGCCGGCGTATTAGTGAGGCCAAAGGGCATGACAAGGAACTTGTATGATCTGATCACACATGTCGTCTTTGGCTCATCTCCTTCGGCTATACGGACTTGGTAATACCCACTCCTCAAGTCAAGTTTGGTACAGTACCTTGCATCCCCAAGTTGGTCGAAAAGATCATCGATGCAAGCAATGGGATACTGATTTTTAATGGTGATCTTGTTAAGTGCCCGGTAGTCAATGCACAGCCAAAGTGACCCATCATGTTTCTTTTGAAATAAGACCGGTGCGCCATAAGGCAAATTGGAGGGACGAATGAAACCGTCATCAAGTAGCTACTTTAATTGCCTCATTAGCTCTTCGAGCTCCGAAGGTGCCATGTGGTAGGGCCCAAATGCGGGTGGTTTAGCCCCTGGCTCCAACTCAATATCATGCTCCACTTCTGCTCTCGAGGCAAACTTCTTAGGTAACTCAGCGAGTATGACATCTTTGAACTCTTCAAGCACCTTGTGGACAGTGTTAGGTGCTTGCACCTCCTTCAACTCTTCCTCTATCTTAAGGGTGGCAAGGAAAGTAGGCCCTTTCTTCTTCATCCCCTTAGAGAATTGAAGAGCGAAGAACATTTGGCCTTCATTAGTCTCCCTCTTCACGAGAACGACACAAGGTTGCCTCGTCTCCATAATTCACATGGTGTTGACGTAAGGCATTAAGAATGCCTTCACCATATCAAGAAATTCGATGCCCAAATAAAACTTCTTGTCATCCAAAGGGGCAACGGTGACAACGGCATTACCTTTGCTTCAGCTTGTTAGATGGGTTCTGTGCCGAACTTGAGTAGAATAAGCTCTTATTCCTCAGTTTTGCAAGGAAAACAGGTTTCCACTGGCCAATTTGGATTTGGGCTCCATGAGCAACACCATCGATTGGCAGACTTCATGCATTGACTCCTGTCACAAAGCCTCTCTCCTTAGTATAAGATAGGTCAATCCCATCAGTAAGCTCCTTGCCCATGTAGACCGTATCAACTCCAGTGTCTAGAATTGCTTGTAGTGGCTTGCCATTAATGATGGGCTCCACGTACATGTATCCATGAGGTTGCCCCTCCACCTTTGCGTGGATCGCGATGAGTAGCTTCATGGAAGCCGTCTTCCTCTCCTCCTCTTGCCTCTCATAGTCTTAGACAAGAGCGGCAAGCTTGCCCCGTTTGGGAAACCTAAAGACTCGATCAGGTCTGTTGCATAAGGACCATGAGTACTTCATGGGTGTCTCATCCTTCTTTCCCTTTCCTTTGTCTCATGGTAAGGATGGCTTGTCTCTCCACGGGGACTTGTCCCGGTCTCCCCCACCTTTGTTAGTGCCGGTTATCCTCTTATTTGGCCTTTTGGAGGACTCCCTCTTGAACTCAACTAGGGTTTTCGAGGCAGCGATCGCAGAGATGAGGTCTTGCATAGCCCGCCTCTTAAGCTCTATCTTGGCCCACCCACATAGGCCATCGAGGAAGCAAACGAGTGCATTTTCCTCCCCCGTGCTTGGAATTTCCAAGAGTAGCTCTTGAAACTCCTTGATGTACTCCCAGACATGACCCACCTTGTGTTGGAGGTGTCTTAGCTTAGCCCTTGCTTCATTTTCGGCCTCTTGAACGCATCCCATGTATTGATGGGATTGAACCCTCTACGGACGTCATCGCACCTATGACGCCATCAAACAAGAGCAATGTCTTTAAGTGAGAGGGCAGCGCTACTTACCTTTTGGGCATCCTCGATGCCCATTGCCCCAAAGTACGCCTCAAGTCCCTATAGGAAGTTTTCAATCTCCCTTGCATTCCTGAGTCCATGGAAGGCAGGAGGTATTGGGGCATTCCCCTTTTAAGCAGTGGGTACCTGGACAGACCCACTATTGGCCACCACGGCCAAGCATACCTTGATTTGTGCTTCAAGGACCTCGACCCTTACCTTGTACCCCTCAACTTTTGTCTTGCAAGCCTCGACCTCAGCCTTGCAAGCTTGGAGTTTGCCATCCTTGGTGGTCTCAGATGCTTGAAGGACTTAGAGTTCCTTCCTGAAGTCGATAACCACGGAGGTCATAGCCATCTGTATCTCCCCACAAAGCTCTTCCATTTCTACCTCGAACTCGAGCTCCTCGATGTGTCGGTTCATGTCATCCATCCTACCCATTAGGGCTAACATGGTGTTGTTGATCTCCGCAAGCCGTTCTTTGACAAGGCCCTTCACATCCTTGTTGTTGTCCTTGCCTTTCTTGCCACCTTGTTGAGGCTTGGCATCGGCCACCCTTGAAGCCATGATCTCCCAACTAGAACCACGCTCTAATACCAACTATCATAGGTTGATAATTCACTCAAACTTAAACTCGTGAGGCCTAATAAACTGTTCTTAGAACTTCTTGCTTTGTTTGCTAGTAAGCCTTAAGGATCCTTAACTTAGACTTGTGTAAAGCTAAGTAAACAAGTACACAAAGAGAACTTAGAGAGTTTGGGGGAATGCCTTGTATATTGCACTATGGAATGCTTTGAATGGCTTGATTACAAATGAGCCCCCTTAAAGGTTTATATACACCTACACCTCCTCAATGGACGGTGGATATCTATTTAATCCTACGATTATCATTACACTTTTGAAACATTCTATACAATTATCTAGGATTCTACACAAGTGTGGAATTGTGTGGAACCCTTCGTAACCCTCTAGAACATACTCTAGAGAAATCTAGAGAAACCCAGGACATTCTAGAGTATTCTAGAGCGGTCCCTAACAAACAACACTTATGTATTGAGTTTACATAATATTTGCAGCATTGTCATCCCTCACTTTTGGCACATGGTACTAATTTAATAATGAACAAGTATTTTGCACCTATAATGTATAGAAACTTTTTAATTTTTCTTAATAATTATTAATTATTATTACAACAACCATATGTATAAAAAATAGGTCATTTAGAAATTTCTTGAGATGTTTTGACTTTTAATACTTTTTAAAACTTTGGTATAATTTTATAACACGTGCATGTGCATACACAGACATACAGATGTCCAAAGACATTAGATTTTGGGTCAATTTCTCCCTTTCTCATTTACATAATATTGATCTGTATTCTTTTAAACAACAAAGGATTAAGGTGATAAGGAAGAAGCACCCCCTTCCCATAACACCACTACATACTATTATGAAGTTGAGTTTGGACAGTGCTAACTCTCACCTAAATGTTAAACAAATAATGTCCGAAATGTTTTTTACACCATATATTAAAACATATAATGACCCTATAAGCCCTTAAAATAACTTCATAAATCATACTTCTTTCATTCCATATCCATTATTAATAATATCCATTTTTATAGTCCCATTTTGTTGTCAAATTTCTCTTTTCCAACAACCTTTCTCTATTTTTATTGGTTGAATAATCATTTCCACAATTAATGCTTGTTTTGATACATACCCGACATTTTATTATCAATATAGAACTATTGCCCTTGCGATGCAAGGGTTGAGCTAGACAATAGTTGTGTTTGGTAATAGAGGTTGAAGAAGAGGTTAGTGGTTTATAATAGTTAAAATATTATAGACCGCTACTTAAAAGTGTTAGGTGAAGTAATGGATGGGGTAGTGGTTAAAGATTTATATAGTATTTTCAAAAGATACTGAAAGTAAATTTAAAGAACCTCTATCTAATGGTTGCATTACAAATTACAAAATTATTCTTTTTATTTACTAAAAACTATTATTTATTATGCCATTTATAATCATTTTACATAAATCTGTTATTTCAACAGCTACATTTACCAAATGCATTTATTTTAAATCGCTAGTTGAACAGCTAACCACTAACCACTAATTGTGAATAGCTAACCATTCCTAAATAGCTAATTTTACCGAACATACTCAATATGTCAATATTCAGAATAATAAACACTTACAGCATGTTATTTTCTTTGGAAAACATGGGTTGGTAAATTGGTAAAATTGGTTGAAATTTGTAGAAGTGGTTGACGTGAGTTGAAGTGGGTAACTTTTTGTTGAAGTAGGTTAAAGTGGGTTGAATTTTTTTTATATGATGGGTAGAAGCTCGTTAAAATAGTGGAAAGTTGATTGAAGTTTGTTGAAATGGGTTGAAGTGGGTTGAAATAAGTATTTTTTTTATTGAAGTTGGTAAAATAGGTAGAAATGGGTTGAAATTAGTTGAGGTTCATAAATTGGGATTTACCAACGAGAGATTAGGGCTTTAACGTAAGATGTTGCTTTCATTGTTGATATTTTTGTATTAGTTAAATAATTTATTATTCGTTAATTTTTTTTGGGTTTATAAATGTCTCGCCTTTTCAATTTCTTAGTAATAGATTGGGGACAAGATGAAAGGTCTTCTAGATTGTATCAAAAAAAATAAGAAAAGAATTTTACGCAAGCCAAAAGTCAAAATGACCTATATATAGTTAACATCATAGCCATTAAAGTTAGGATACTTGGTAAAACCATATAGAGTTACTCAATTTTGGATACATTTATATAGATCAGACGGAGAGAGTACCAGACTTAAAACTACTACTACCAAAGTCCAAATTTTATAGAGGTCACTTAATGCCTTGCCAAACAAGCAGCCGCTTGTTGTCATGGTGTAGAGAAGCAGATTCAACGTTCTCAATGGGCTACAAGTGCTACATACATTAAGTTAAGCCAATTTACTATTCTAAATCAGATATTCTTCATTAATATAACGCTTGAATCTAACGCATAGTAGAAGTGTCAAACTATTTGAGCCTGTCCGCATTGGTAAATAGCCACCAACCACATTTATGAAAGTTTAGAAACTGACAGTTTAACTACTTAACACACTGTTTGGATTGAGCTAGAAGGAGGGAAGGGTGGAAAAGAAAGCGGAACGTAATGGAGGGTAAGTGAAGGAAATGAAAGTAATTTATCATCACCTTGTTTGGATATATTATGAAAGGGGATGAAGGAAAATGAGGGAGAACTATTAAAAATTTTGCCCTTCCCTTATTTTGAAGGTGAATAAAAATGAATGGAACATGAGAGAATAAGGGTGAAATGTTTTAACATCATTCCCTCTATTCCCCGTCATTTAATATTCCCAAATAAATGGAATGAAAGTTAATTAACTTCCATCCCTCCTGTCCACTCTCCCTCTTCAATCCGACCAGACTGTAAAGGAATCTTCCTCATTCCTAAAATCTTTTCGTTCTACGAATTTTGGTAGATTTCATAATATTTATAGTGAAAAAATAAAAGAATGACAACCTAGGTTTAGCTCCTTCACATTGAAAAAAGCTCGTACACCCTTGCCGATAAAATTCGAAAGAGACTAGACTTACAACATCAAAATCTTTGCCATCTCACATTTAGCCGAAAACTCACATGGTAATTCATCAGGCATCACCTAAAAAGTCCTCACCACATTGTGCTAGGGGAAAAAGAAATAAAAATCCCATAACAACATAAAATTTTCATATTCATGTCCACCCGCTGGCAACTAAAGCTCTGTTTGGTCCTTAGAAAATTTTGTGCAAAGAAAAATTGAAGGAAAAAAATGGAATGGAAAAAAAGTAGAGAGAAAGTGAACTTTTTTTTCTTGTTCGGATTGAGGAAAAAATACAAGAATTTGGATGAGAAATTTAAATATTGATTAATTACTTGAACTATGTTGATATCATTTAATCAGTGCGAGGCTGGAGGAGATTGAGAATTTTTCCCAAACTTTCCTCACAATTTTATGAGGAAACTTTTATCACTTGTTTCTAACAATTTTTCTATCTAATTTTCCTCCATATTTTTTGTTTGTGATTTCCTCTAAACCAAACACAAGAAAAAAAGTTACTTCCCAAAAAAAAAATCTTTCAGTCAAATTTTTCAAGGTCAAAACGGAGCCTAAGGGCTTGCTTATTGTAAGCAAATTGGAGCAGAAAGTAGATTAAAATAGGTTGGAGTGGATTAAAGTAGGTTGGAGCGGATTGGACTAGCAGTTAATAGATTGGAGTATGTTAGACTAGATTGCAGCATTTTGGAATAGGTTTCACTAGTACTTAGTAGAGCGGGTTAATGTAAGTTGGAGTAGGTTGAAGCAAATTGAAGCAATTTTGAAGCAGATTACAATGTTTTAGAGCGTTTTGGAGTATGTTGAATGATTTTCATGGTTTTATGCAATAATATTTTATTTTTGTAATACTAGTTTACATCCAAATAAATTATACAACGAATGAGTTAATCATGATTGCAAGAATTATTGAACAAATTAATAATACTTTTCATATATCAAGAAAAAGTAACAACAATTTGCAATAAGACAAATACATTTAGCTACTTTGATGATATTTGTTCATTGTTTGTTTCTTTCGTTCATCGTACCAATAGGTATTCTTATAGCGATAGTTAGTCTTGTTAAAATTGGTATCCCCTGTTCATACATTTAGCTAAAATTGTGTGGCAGTAGCTTGACATAATTATGTCAATTTGTCATTGTCTATTAATTTTTGGCATTCTGTCCTTCAAAATTTTCCAAGTGTTTTTTAACATTTCAAATATTCTCTCAATTTCAACCATGGAGAAGAGTGACAAAATTGAAATTATCTTTATCCTCAGTAGGTGGCCAATATTTTTAATTGATTTTGATAACTTCAGAATGAAGGACAATAAAGTAAATCTCACCTCAATCAAAATTAATTTGTTAATTTGTCATTAATAGTTTATTTGTTAATAATAACTTCAAAGTTGTTGCCACAGTATTATCCTTTTCTTAATTTATCAATAATATTCATTTTTATAAATTTAAATTTTAAAAAAAAATCATTATTTTTTACCCACATCGGTCGAGGTAAATTTGTTATTCATGCAAAGATATTTATTTTAGTTAATTATTTTAGTTAAGTACTACTTAGTGGATTGGATGACTTCCGATCGGTTTCAATGGTTAGGGGTGTAATAATCGAACCTAAACCATGCTAATTATTTTAGTTTATTTCAATTTAACAAAAATTAAACGCTGCATTTCAATTCAACATTTGAAATATTTATGCTACTACATGCTGAGCGACAAAGTGACCTCAAAATTAGATTTAGTGACACTTCACATAAATTATTCAATACCTATAAATGAATAAAAATTGGCATACCTATAAATATGACCAAAGGTTATAGTCCTCATGGATGATATTAACTAAGAATACTTGATATAATTTACTTACTCATATTACATAATAAAACAATACTGTGAACAATGAAAATAATAATGATTAACAAAATATATATCAATCAATTTGAGTGAAACTCATAATTTCCTTCTAAATAATTTATTAAGCTTATCCCAATTGTTGACAAGTTAGAAGAGGGGATTATTTTTTAAGAAAAAAGGAAAAAGAGGTTAAAATAAAGAGTATATCTAGATTTTTTAAATTAAACCAAGCAACACGACCCTTCTCACCAGCCACACCCCCTCTTCCAGCTATTTACCCCCTCCCTTTCCCCTGTTCTGCCAACACCACACACACATACCCCATGGTCGCCAACTCACTGTAGATGACTGTTACTGCTAGCGCTGCCAAACAAAAATGCAGGGCACTGCCACTGCCACATATCTCTCACTCTTTTTGGGGTTGTTCCTTGTGTTTTTGGGGGTGAGCCCTAATTTTTCTAATTCGATTTTGCCATTTTAATTCTCACTTTAGTTAGTAATGTGTTGTACAATCTTGGACGAATATTAATTTGTGTGAATTTGGAGTTATTAAGTTAGTTTTGAGGATAAATAGGGTTGGACGTTTTTGGGCATCCATGGAAAATGAGTATTAAGTAAGCTTAGGGAATTGCTCTCATATAAGTAGATTGATTGAATTTTAGATGATTTGGGTTGTATTTGTAAGAAATATAGGTAGGTACATTTGTGTGGGGATTCTTGTCATTGAAAGGTTGAAGGAGATTAAGGAAGGTTTCATACTGAAAATGGTAAGAATGACGGAAATGAAATTTTGGGGGGGGGGGGGGGGGGTTTGAAATGAAATCATTTGAAATAAATTTTAGAGTTAATTTTGTGGATTGAGTTGTGTTTTAATGTGAAATTTGAGTAGAAATAGTGATTGGAAGCAATAGTAGCTTGATTTTCGTAGCGTAGTTAGAATAGTGAGGCTAACGGGCCAAGAGTGGGTGAATAACTAATTAAGTGTTAGTGGAGCTCTAAACAATGATTAAAGATTGATTTATACCAAAGTAAATTAAGAATGACATGTCTAAACGAAATAAATAGAAATCGAAGCCTTGTTGAGGCTTAACAGGAAGAAAACGTTTTGGAGGTGGGTCCACGAACATGAACGTGGCAACGAAAATGAAGCTGGATCTATAAATTAGATTTACTTAAGTTAAACCCTTTTATTGATAAAGTATCACATTATAAAAACGTGTGTATTATTGTATTGAAACAAAAGTGATAATAATGAATTAATAAAATAAAAGTGATAATAATGAATTAATAAGGGTAATAGCAATAATAATACCCCGAATAATAATAACAACAACAACTACAACAACAACAATAATAATAATCCTAATGAGGATAACACCTATAAAAGTAGCATTAATACTAGCAAAAATAACTCAGGGAGAATGTAATATATTAATTTAATAATGAAGAGGAATGAAGCTCATCCATATGTCTAATTAAGTAATGTTAGTTACACTAATAAATTGGAAAAATACCGAAAAATATGGATTATCTACAAAGAATGTAATAATAAACATTATTATAGACCTTACTAGCAACAGAAAACCTATTTGGAGCATAAATGAGGCAACTTTCATCGTCCTCAAGCCAAAATGAACTTTTTCAAAAAAGGGGGTGAGATTTTAAGATCGAATATGCTTACTATATGTAGCCTTCAAAAATTACATGTCTTTTATAAATGCCAAAATCTCATAATATACAAGTATTTGATAAATTATTTTTTGAGCATTTTTTTGGTCACCTAATCAAGTGGACCCACCAATTACCAATTATCAGCGCTTATGCTCTTTAATTTCACCTACGTGACCTTAGCTTAGGCTTCTCGATCGACCTGAAAGGTATGCCCCTACTTCATGATCGCACTGTACCTATGAGCTTATCAATTTAGGTTCCATATTCAGATAGCAACTGATAACAGTTTTGATATAATTCTCTCACCCCCTCATTTCATGCTGAGAGAGATTGAAATGCTGCCTCTCACTGAAAAATGAACTTCTATTTTTATAGTATAAGATTAAATGTACTGACCTACAACTCATTATTTGAATATTTTTTGTGTTTTATGTTTTTACGTTAACAAGTTGTGAAGTCCTTACCTGACAACACTAGAGAGGAAAAAAAGACAATTATTGAAGTCTAGACCAACTTCAAAATGTAAGCTATATGGTTTGTTGGACTTTCAAATAATTTAGAAATGTCTAAATTATGCACCATTTTGTTTTCATGTAAGCTAATGTTTCTAACACATTCGTTAAGTAAATCAGTTGAGCCTTATCCTCCCTAGGATAGTGGTAATATCTCAACCTCGATGCTTCTATTGTACTGACCATTAATGATTAGTTTGTTAAGACTAATCATGTGATTAAGAGTTGGAGCATCATAGTTGTGGTATTAGAGCTAGGTTTTAGGGTCACTATGAGCTATGTGGTAGTTAAGCATTATGTTGGAGTCATTAAAATGCTATGAACTTTTGAATATACCTAATGAGGATGATTTAGTCAACAAATACCTTATCTTCATCTATTGGTGTTAACATCACGATCAAGTTGGGCAACCCATTGTACACCATGTATTAAGGAGATCGTTTGCACATTCATAAGTGATTCTTGTGGTATCAAACCATTTCTAGGCGTCTATATGGGGGAAATATACTCAATTAAAATAAGTGGGTATGTTGAACCAATATGGAAAGAATTTGTCATCTAATAAATATATGCAAGGGCCTGCAACACCCTTATAGTTGATTTTCAATCATTGTTTAGATCAATCAATTATATGTGTAACATCAGTCAGATAGGTTATGGTACTCCACCTAACATCATATGTGTCATTTGCAAAAGGATAAAGGTTGCCAATAGTATTTCAATTAATTACTTCCAAAATTATGTAAACTTACTTAGGTCATCGTAAGTTTGGTACAAATCAAAGTCATTGTATATTAAACATGTTCGACAATCATGTATGCGATAAAAAGGGTAGAGAAATGTTGGATATGAGTTCGGAGTAGACATTATGATTTTGGTCAATTGACTAAGCTCATAGCGAGAGACTAGTCCTAATTAAGTTATCAATGAGGGTGTTGAGTTCTTGGAGATTTCCAAAAGCATCTAGGGAAAAAGAAGACGAAAAAGAAGAGAAAAGGGGCATAGAGACATGAGGTTGTTTGATGTATTTGAGGATGTTATGTACTTATTATGCAGATAAAATAGGCCCTAAGAGTACACGAGAATCATTATAGGGTGGGACTTAATGGCAAGATGCTCATTGGGAAGTTTTAATGGAAACAAGGCTTACATAATTTCTTATCAAGTTTTGAGAAGTAGGTGGTACGTTCTTTTTGAAATGAGATATGCTAATTAGATAATGGGAAAAATTAGGTTGTGAAAGATTGCAGGGTATGAAATGATGAGATAAGTAAAGTTATCGGGATTGATAAGGATTAGAGAAAACAAAGAGAATATTATCTATTTCATTTCCATACGAACTTTAGGAGTCTAGTAATGCTACATAGAACAAAAACAGGAGGACTAATTTGGAAACAACATGGGGTATTAAGATGATGGAATCATCAAAGTAGCAAGAGCAATGGTTAACAGCCTCAAGCATAATCACTTCACGTGAAACATCAAGTTATACAAATGGAACCTAATGGAAAGGATTTGTGAGAGTGATATATATGTACATATATTATATACCTTTGCATAACATACTCTAAGGAATTCTATAGGTTATAATTTATATTCTAACATATGAGTGGTCATAATCGATAGATAGTGAGGAATGGAGAAGTATAATAGAGGTATAAGCTTCTTATTGTGTGAACTTAGCATATTTGATCTTATTTTCCTACAATCCCTTCATTAAGGAACCACCACTTTGAGACAGGTATTGTATAGATTGCATGGGGACATCAGTAGAGACTTTACAACACTAGATTGTTTTACTCAAGAAGGTATTGTCACTACCCAACCCCATATATGGACAGCAATGGTCATAGGGCAGGTACAAGATAGGAAGTTCTCATGCAAGGGTTAAAAACTTAGGCGACTTCCTTTTTATAATTAAACCCGTGCAATTGTAGCCATATAAATCCTTGTATCAATGCAAAAAATCATACAATAACCTTTGGACAGCTAATGTGAAGCCTTCCTTTTAAAGCACGTACCATTACACACTATGTAGTCCTTCATCAGAAACCTTTGGTTTTCTTCCCCAATTACAAATAGGATTTAGTCGTGCCCATTCTACCATAATCTAAACTATAATCCCTGTTAGAGCTCTACCACCATATTGATTGTAAAATTGCCTGGTTATCTTAACAATAACTTACTGAATATCCTTTAAACAATTGAATTCTAACCATCAAATTGGAATGTTATGCTCTTGCTTAGCTTAATCATCTTCGCTCGGGTTACTTCCGGTACTCTTTCCTTCATTATTAATTAGTGCCCATCTTGCTTATAATAAACCTTGATTTTGTTATTTCCTTTTGCCAACATCCTCGATCCATTGTATTTACCAAAGACTATTCACTTTCATCCTGGAGAATTTTAAATTAAACAAGCCAACAAATAAGGTTTTTCCTTTTTGTAATACTTTTATGTCCTTCCTTAATCCTTTTTAGAGTTGCCCACCATATGTTCGTGTGAGCACTGCTTAAGTGTCTTTGGCCATCCTTTGAATGTAAACTAGCTTTTTTTTCCCACATCATATGTTATTCCCTCTCTAGTGCTCTTACATTCCGTTCAATTTTATAATCATGATCTTTTGTTTTGCTCTCTTGATCCTCGTGAATAGAAGGAACCATCGTGACTTTTTCTTCTAGTAATCACCCAAGCCTACATGTAGATTCTGTCCTAACTGATGAAAGATACGTTTCTAAAATTCTCATTCGCATATTTGTGCCCCTTCCTATCTTTAACTTCCACGTCAACTTGACCAACTATAAAAAAAAAGTTCATCATCCTCACTCCATTCATATCGACCAGTAGTCATTGGAATGTTGAAACCCTAGGGACACCTAAAAAAGGAAGCAATATGCAGATGAGTAATCTTTTAGTCTAATCTTGGGATCAATACCTTGCATGTTCTATTCTTTGCAAATAGTGATATTCGATATGCCCTTAAACATGTGATCACCCTCCAAATCGTTTATTTGTCTTATTTCTTTGGCTTTCAATAAATGTCAAATGTTTTTCTTTTGTTTAACTAATGTTTGCAATCATTTGATTCTTACTACCCCAATTCTTGAATTATTTATAGTTACAATTATTTTCATTGTGACCACCTCATAGTACTATTTTCCGAACCCCTCATTCCATAATATGTCATATGTTCTTCTAGTAAAAATCTTACATCAACAATACTTTCAGTTAGCGACATATTTCTACTTTGGTCCTTTGGTGTTTTTGTTTAATTGGCCTCAATGTTTGCTAGTATATGATTTCGATATGGACCATGTGTTTAAAAGGTCTTGACTAACATCTGAAAGTTGTCAATCAGAGTTTGTCTTTCATAGTGTCGCTCTTTCTTCTAACATTTCTCATATTATATGACTTGGCTTAACCTTTAAAAAAAATTAAATAACCTCTTTCTAATGTTATTTGATTTTCTTTTTCATTTCAAACGTTTAGAGTTTTGTGGGTCCTAAAGGTTACTCGTACCTTCTCTCTAGCATGATTAACCATGTCTTTGAATCTTATTGCTTATTGTAGAATGCATTCTTATTCAGCCTTAAATGGTTACCAACATTCCAAGATGTATAGCCTGTACCCTAATTTTTTTTATTAAGGAGGGTAAATGTTTAATTGTTGCAATTCTACTGTTCTTCTTGCTTTTAAATTTCACCCTTCATAAATGATCTTGATCCTTCTCTATTCAATCTTGTTACTTTACTTTAATTTGTTTTCGGTGAGCAAGGGCATCTTCCTACAATTAATTTTATGGTAAATCCAAGATGATCTACACTCAGCTTATCCAAGTCAATATGTTGCTTTTATCGCATTGATTTTTGGTTAAAGGGACACCTTGTTAAAAACTAAATGGCTACTATTTTGTTTGTACTTCAACCGCCATACCCAAGAGTAACTAAACCACCTTTCTCTAGGTTGGGTTCCAACCTTTTGCTTCAAACCTCTCTTTGGTTATTATCAATACACCATATGTAGGACATCATAACTATTCAATCCTTTACAATATCATAATTAAATTTATCACTTTCACATTTAACTATGTCTTTAGTGCAAAGACATATGGATAATCCACCTATAATCTCTTGTATGGTTTAAATAACCCCAATTCATTGTCATCCATACAATAGTCTGAACAACTTGATTAAGTGATGAGAAACCTTAGCAAAAGTAGCATCAAGTAAGGGAATAATTCTATATTCTCATTTTGGTTACTCTAACCTTCTCTTCCCTTATAAATGGCACAATATTATCTATAATTCAACATTTGAACTACCCATCATGTTGAGATGATATAGTGTGCTTATCTTTGTCATTGATATGGCTCAAAACATATAGATGATCTTCTGGTTTTCTTTTGTGATCCATATTCGTAAATCATTATCCTTGTGGCCTCCTGTTTTTTGATTTCTTGATACACTCATAGCTATCTTTATCCTTACCCACTTCATGATGATCCATTCTTTATCAATCACTTCTAATTTCGCTGCTTATTTTCTTTTGTGTGTAAGTACTCACTTGATTATCATGTTCATCATCCTTACCCTTTGGCATATTAATCTTCAACATCAAATTTAGATCTGGCAAGCCTTTGGCTAGTCTAATGAGGGAGGCTATGTATTTAGAGTGGTAAGATAAAGAACAAGATATCCTTTCATTGTTAGCCTATAAGGTGCTATAGTTTCAAGGCACAAGGTGAAATGGATTCGATCTTACGACATAGTTGAAAATTTGGCCCTTACTGGTTAGATAATGCAATTTAGAATACAAAGTGAGTACTTTTTAATAAGAGCAAGATGGTAAACAATGCCTAGTTATGTTGAAGTGAATCAGATAAAGCATTGATTATAGGGTCAGTGTTAATCCAAGTACCACTAAGAGAGTAAAGAAGATACAAGAGCATAGTATGATTACCTGAAGCTGACAAAAGATATGTGCTAATAAAAGAAGAGGAGACTATTGGAATTCCAAGTGGGGGATAAAGTACTCCTTAAGGTATCATTGTCATGGGTACCAAAAGTTCAATGTCGGGAAAAACTGAGCACCAGGTACGTTGGGCCTTATGAAATCATGGAAGAGCTAAGCCTAGTGACTTATAGGTTGGCTTTACCAATGAAACTTGAGTATGTGCACAGTGTTTTTCATATTTCACAGCTCAGAGGAATATCTTCTAGACCCAAACCATATCATTCTAACAAAGCCTATAGAAGTTACTAAAAACTTGAACATTCCATGTAAGTACTAGGTTATAGAGTTAAACAGTTTTGTAAAAAGAGCATTCTCCCATTGTCAGGGCTTTATGGCCGAACCGTACCTTCTCAGAAGCCACCTGGAAAACAAAGGAGGATATGAGAAACAAGTACCTATATTTGTTTTGAGGTAAATCTAAGATCTCTCCCAAATTAACAAGTTCCAAGGACGAAATTTGTTTTAAGGGGAGAAAGCAGTAATTATCCAAACCTAAATTATGCTGATTATTTTAGTTAATTTGAGTTTAATAAAAATTGACGCCACATTTCAATTCAACATTTGAAATATTTATGCTACTTCATGCTGACGCGACAAAGTGACTTCGAGATAACATTTAGTAACGCTTCACATAAATCATTCAATACGTATAAATGAATAAAAATTGGCATACCTATCAACGTGACTAAATTTTCTATTCCTCGTGGAAGATATTAACTAAGAATAACTTATATAAGTTGCTTATGCATGTTACATAATGAAACTTACTCATATTACATAATAAAATAATACGATGAATAAACAAAATAATAATGATTAGAAAAATATATATGATCAATTTGGGTGAAAACTCGCAATTTCTTTCTAAATAATTGTACCAAAATAACCCAAATTTTAGCCCAAGTATTTACAAGTTAGAGATGATTTTTTAGGGAAAAAAGGGTAAAAGAGGTTAAAATAAAGATTATAGCTAGATTATTTTTTTTTTGGTTTGATTAAACCGAGCAACCCCCTTTATCACTAGCCACACCCGCGCAATCTTCCAGCCATGCACCCCTCCCTTTTCGATCCCCTGTTCTACCAACGCCACACACACACCCAAGATTACTAGCGCATCGCCGCCAGCTACTTCCAGAAAATGCACTGCACCGCCACCACCACATATGTCCCACTCCTTTTTAGGGTTGTTCTTGTTGTTTTTGGATGTGAGCCCTAAACTCACAAATTCGATTTTGCCACTTTATTCCTCACTTTAGTTAGTAATATGTTATTGCACCTTGGAGGAATATTGATTTGTGTGAATATGGTGTTATTAAGTTAGTTTTGAGGATGAATAGGGTTGGAAGTTTGTGGGATTCTATGGAAAATGAGTTTTGAGTGTGCTTGTGGAATTGCACTCATATAAGTGGACTGAGTTGAATGTTAGGGGATTTTGGTTTTGTTTGTAAGAAACTATAGGTGGGTATGTGAGTGTTGGGATTCCTCCGATAGAAAAGTTGAAGGAGATGAAGGAAGGTTTGAGATTGAAAATAGAAGTAAGGATGGAAATGGATTTTTTTGGAGGGGTGTTCGAAATGAATTACTTTTATATAAATTTCAGAGTTAATTTTGGGGATTGAATTGTGTTTTAATGTGAAATTTGAGTAGAAATATTGGTTGGAACTTGGAAGCAATAGTGGTGCTTAATTCTTGTAGCCCAGTTAAATTAGTGACAAGCCATGATTAGTGTTAATAACTAAATATTAGTGTAACTCAAAAAGATGAATAAAGATTGTTGACTTACTTAGTAATTACAAAGATTTTGATGAAACACAACATTAGAAATTAAGGTGTTGCATTCAAAAGATATAACACATGAAAAGAGAAGCAATATATAGTTGTAGAATCATAATAAAAATTATGAAGAAAATATGAAAGATTATATGCATATCATAATTATTTTCTTGAATATTATCGAAGATTGTGTGCATATTTAATTTGTGTGATTGAAAAGATTGTATGCAAATATGATTAAAGGCAAGATATTATTATGCTAGGCAAATGTGAAAAATATTAATTAAAAGGATTTTATTTGATTAAATATCCTTAAGTCTAGCCATGACAAAATGATATTGCCCTTATTTGAATATTCTAGCAATATTATTAATATTCTTGCAATATCAAATTTGTATTTTAAATTTGATCTCATGAAGACCATATTGCATGATTTTATATTGCCCTTATTTGAATATTCTAGCAATATTGTTAATATTCTTACAATATCAAATTTGTATTTGATCTCATAAAGATTATATTACATGATTTTATTTTGTTGCCAAGCTTCAAAAAGATTTACATGTTCAAAAGGTAAGAGAAGAGATTGTGAGCAAATAATTTCTTATTGGAGAATATCACAATATCAAAATCAAAATATGATATGGAGATAACTTCCTTCTTGGACAAATCAGCATATGGCTACTCAATTCTATAAATAGGGGCTGAAGGAAGAAGAGAAAGAATCCAAGCAATCAGACAAGCAAGTTGCAATCTTAATACACTGAGCTATACATTTGCCAATCTCTTTGAATCTCAAATTGTAATCAAAAGTCTTGATAGACCTTGAGGAATTCTTATTAAGGAGTGAACGACGGAGTTGGTGTGAGGTCACAACTCCTCCCAAGCTTAAATCAGTGGTTGGTTTAGGTAGCTGGGATCTTTAGAGTGTGGTGCTCTGAAAGAAAATGTGAAGGTTCATCTTAATAAGAAAAGTAAAGCGTTGAATCCTAGAGTTGGATAAATCTAAGCGGGGATTAAGCCTAATTGAGACCCAACCTCGTTAAAATATCTTTGTGCATTGTCTCCATTCAAATTCTGCATT
Organism: Selenicereus undatus; assembly: GCA_017589665.1. Classification (NCBI taxonomy): domain Eukaryota; kingdom Viridiplantae; phylum Streptophyta; class Magnoliopsida; order Caryophyllales; family Cactaceae; genus Selenicereus; species Selenicereus undatus. Next base: position 104,556,781 of record JACYFF010031955.1, read on the forward strand.
TTGATTTCAGCTTTAAATTTATTTTTGCAATCACCCTATTCACCCCCCTTCTAGGGCGATCTAAATCTTCAAAGATTAGTTTATGCTAAAGTAAATTGAAAATAACACATTTTCCTGCAATCTGAAAGAAATAAATAGAAATTAAAGTCTTGTTGAGGCCTAAGAGAGGGAAAACCTTTTCGAGTTGGGTTTGACAACATGTACGTGATATCGAAAATGAAGCTGGATCTATAAACTGGATTTTACTCAACCTAGACTCTTTTATTGATAAATTACAACATTATAAAAGGTAGGTATTATTGTATTGAAACAAAAGTAGTAATAATGATAATAATAAGGGTGCTAACTAATAACAATAATAATACCTCCAATAATGATTATAATAGTAATGGTAATAATAATCACAATAATAATGAGGATAACACTTATAAAAGTATTATTAATAGTAGCAATAATAACCTAGGGATAACTTAACATAATTAATTTAATAATGAAGGGGATTGAAACTCGTTTATATGTCTAATTAAGTAATGTTGGATACATTCGTAACGGGGAAAAATAACAATAGAAAATACAGATTATCTATAAAGATTGTGATAATAGAGATTATTGCAGACTTTACTGTCATCATTATCAAGCCAAACGAACTTTTTGCAAAAAGAGGTGAGATTTTAAAAGATCCTCGTACCCTTACTGCCTGTATCCTTCCAAATTCACATGTGTTTTATAAATGTCAAAATCTCATAATATGCAAGCATTTAGTGAATCACTTTCAAACATTATTTTGCCACATAATCAAGTGGACCCACTAATTACCAATTATCAGTGCTTATGTGCTTCAATTTCACCCATGTAGACTCAGCCTAGGCTTCTCGATAAAGCATGGGAGGTGAGCTACTCAATCGCATTGTACCTATTTATCTCATCGGTTTAGGTTCCGCTTTCATATGACAATTGAATTGACAATAGTTTTAGTATAATTCTCGCTCCCCTTCATTTCGAACTAAAATGAATTGAAAAGCGGCCACTTACTAAAAAAAATTAATTTCTATCTTTATAGTATAGGAGTAGACATATTGAACTTATGCTCATTAGTCAAATATTTTTGGTGTTTTATATTTTTAGGTTAATATATTGTGAAACCCATACCTGGCAACACCAAAGAGGAAAGAAGCCAATCAATAAAATCTACACAATCACACAGTGGCATTTCGTGAAATCAAATGTCATCGGAATGTAAGTTATGTGATTTGCTAAACTTTCAACGAGTTTGTAACTGTATAAATTATGACCAATTGTTTTCGATCGAAGCTAAAGTGTGTTCTAACACTTAACGTCGAATAAATCAATTGGGCAGGTCATCTCTAAGATGGCATTAACCGCCTAATTCCGAAGGTTCCAGTGTACTTATCATTAATGGTTAGTTAGTTAAGACTAATTACATTGGGGCATTCCAAGGAGCAAGTTGGAGCAGATTGGAGCAAATTTGACTAGCAGTTAGCAAGTTTGAGCATGTTGGAACAGGTTTGAACACATTGAAGCAAATTGTAGCAATTAACATATTATAGCATATAAAAACAGGTTCGAGCAGGTAACAGATTCAATATGCACATAACGAGCAGACCCCAAAAGACCAGAATTTATCATCTTTGGATAATACACTCCTGCAACCATATAATTAGTATGTTTTTATACTTCTTTTGCTGTGAAGCATGGTGAAGTAGGCAATCAATGGCTTCTGAGCTAAATTCAAATGAAAACATCTCCTCGAAACTCATACAACAAAGATAAGATTGCATATATTTGAGCTTTCTGGTATCACTAGTTTTTCTTCTTTTTTTTGCAATGATAAATATGGCCTGCTAGTGGGTCTCCTATCTCAGGGAAGACCCAACAGGCCAACCAGTCCAGAGGAAGGGGGACAAAGCTACCAAGGCCCACAGCCCAACCCACATACCCCCTCCCTCTTCCATTAATTGGCAAAGTAAAGTCCCTCCCCAGACTCGAACATGAGTGGGGAGGGTGGAGCAAAGGCAATCATGTCATCCTACTACAAGCAGATCGACGGGTATCATTAGTTGTATGCTATGCTTTGGTGGTCTGACCTAAAGGCTTAACAATAATAACATTACTTGATTCATTGACAGCTAAAAGCATATATTGTGCATAAGATAGCAATTTCACCATAAAAAAACGCCTCATATTGTCACCTTGTTGCTGGAAGGATTTAGGAAACGTATGCCATCAACATAACATCTAGGTAGCAATTTCACCATATGACCGCCTCATAGTATCATCTTGTTGCTGGAAAGATTTTAGGAAATGTAGCCTGTCAAAACAACCTCCCATGAGCAGAAAGGCAGTACTCTAGGACACCTCTAAATCTCCAATATTAGGTCATCAGTTGTATGTGTTATACACACCTGTTCTTTTTTGCGATAAAATGGAACTATAAGCAGTAAGAAAATATAAGAAGACTCTTAGAATTAAAAAGTAATAATAAGAAACTGTTAGAAACTGTAAGTAACTATAAAAAGTTATAAGGAACTGTAAAAACTTGTAAGCATAGAAGTAGTTGTTGAGCTATTAAAAAGTTGTATAAATATAATTTTTAGATATGTATGCATAATTACTAGTCTATCATGCAAGATTTGAAACATATTATTTCATTAATGTAAATTACACGTAATATGTCACTGATATTTATGAAATTATTTTTACACAATCACTAAACAAATTACTTTTTAATATTATACAAACAAATTTTGTTTTTCTACAATTAACGTTTTAGATAAAAAGAAATAATATTGACATAACATAACTAACGAAAATAAACCTTTAAACGAGCTAATTAATAATACTAAAATAAACTCAAGCCCACAAATTTCTAGAACCAAATACGTTATACACTTGAGGTGGTTTTTTTATTAACATTAGTTTCAGCTCCCTATAAATAGTTTTTTTTTTAAAAAAAAACTAATTTTATTATTCTGCATGAAAAAGACAGCAATCTCGACAAAGGAACCAAATAAAGATGAATCACTCAATGTTCAATTGTACAAAGATAGCAATCAAATTATCATGAACAAACTTGGGGATAAAATAGCTAGAATACTTTCATCACCTACAATTTGACTACTTTGATATGTTATTCATATTGAAACTAAAAAATTAATGTGATTTTTGTATTAAAATTTTAAAAGCATGTTCAGTTATTTTATCAATAATTGTATATATAATTTACATCAAGACTCAAATATAACTTACATCATTAAATTTGGTTTTTAAGTTTATAGATTTATTATGTTCATAAAAATATATACAGATTTTTCACATTGATTTTGTATAAAAAAATATTTGTACATATTGATATAAGTATGAGAAAAAATAAATAACATGTTGAATGTTATAAAAAAATATCTAAAGAGATGTAAATGCAGGAAGATGTAAGATGTAAGAAAATACAACAAGAAGTAAAGAAATGTAAGAAGCTATAAGAATTTTATTAAAGATGTAAGTTGTAAAAAGATGCAAAGTGTAGCATAAAAAAAGATGTAAGATGTAAGAAGTTGTAAATAACATTCACTATCGCGAAAAAGAGTAAGACTATAGTAATCTATAACTAACATGCAAAAACTGATATACAAATCTATAATGACACTAGAACTTCAGGCTTAACAATTTTCGAAAACTAGAATTTTGAAATGCAAATTTCATTTGCAAAAACTGATGAGCATAAGTCACAACAGAAATTGTAAAAGATGTAAGAAGCTATAACAAAATGTAAAAAGATGTAATAAAATATACGGAGCTATAAGAATTTTATTAGAGTCGTAAAGAAATGTACGCTATATCCTCAATGTTCACTATCGCGAAAAAGAACACGGCCATACCAATCTGAGGGTGTGATTGGTTGTTGGTTATTTGGATAACTGATCCAAAATTGGTTGTTTGACAGAGTCAATCAACTGCTTTAGATGTTTAGTTACTAGCTATTTAGAATGACTTTTTGATCCTAAAAAATCGTTTTTTAAAAAGTTAAATCAACTTTTTCAAATGACTTTTTGAATTTTGGTCAGCAAATGATCATGTCCAAAATTTGACCTAAATTACACCAATTGCCATTTCCAAAAAAAAAGTTAAATCATTTATGTCAATTAATTTTACATAATAAATATTTTAGATGTCATATAAATTTCACCTCATATTGAAAAATAAAAACAAACTAATAATAAACACATTCTATGCCCAAATAAAAAGCAACCAGCATCATGGGCAGTAGATGTTATGTAAATTTTACTTCACAATATTAAAAAGGAAACTAGATAAACATAAGTACAATTAACAAAATAAGACTTTATGTTTAAATGTTATTGTACATATTACTTAAATTTTAGCTATAAATATTTAGAAGAAAATTGAAAACTGTGTATATAAATAATACAGTAGAATTTAAGGTAGAAAATTAATTTTATCAAATAACTTTTACACGAACTGCCAATTTCGCCACAGTTTTTTACAAACAGGTAATAGAAACAGCCAGCTAATGCCAACAGCTAACATCACACAGCTATCATCTGTTTGCCACACAAGACCTAAAACCAACATGCAAAAACTGACATACAAATTATAATAACACTACGGGTTTAACAATCTTCGAGAACCAGAATTTTGAAATGCAAATTTCATTTTCAAAAAATAATAGGCATAAGTCATTACCTTCCCCAGACAGCTGCAACTGATCAAGGCGTTGCAACCCATATCCCTTGCTTGTGGCAACAAAATGTCCAAAATTTGCAGTAATATACAATCCCTACATGCTGAAGGAAGCAAAACTCCCTAGCTGAAGCAATGATTTTTGGTCAAGGAAAAAAAAGCACATGCCAGAGATACAGCCCCTGGCATCACGTCCGCAAAGATTACATAAGTGGCTGTTTTATCAAAATGGAGATTGACACAATGGGCAAGTTGACTTGTGAGAAGTCGAAAACCACTTATAGAGGCAGGCGGCATGGAATTTGTGCTTGCAAGTCTTGCAAGCAAGGCGGGGGAGACTATGGTTAGTAGTGTGGATCACGCTATAGCAGATGGGGCACTCCTCTACCCCTTCGAATTCCTTGTCAAAGTTGCTCTTCCATATCCTTATTGCCTCAGCTAGTGCACCATTCTGAAATCCAAAGGTAAAGAGAATGTTTAAGCATACATATATCATTTGGGTAATTGACTGAAACATCTCTGAGGCAGAATGTTGGCGCACTCAGTCGTTAAGCAAAGCCAACAAAATGATTGGAAAAGAAAGAAAACTCCATCGCATAATGAAAAACAAACACAAGATTGGAATGACAAAAAAATGAAAAAGAAAAAGAACAAAGATAATTGCTGGTTTAAGCAGACATGTGCTCTCAAGTTTAAAACATAATCGCTGTGAAGATTAGCTACCAAAGGATTAATTTGCTGATGTTCAATTGAACTCCCCACTTAGAGGTTCGTGTGTTCAAATTCTACCAATGGGCATTTGGAAGCCTGTTTGCACAATAAATATGTGAACAGGTAAAGTTGCCCCATAACAAGGGGCAAAATTGCCAGTTCCCTTTACAGCACTACCTCTTAATTGCAAGGCCACGGCATCAGAAAAGCGGGTTTTATTTCCTTTTTTCTTCTCTTTCTTTTTTGGGGGGGGGAGGGGGGTGGATGTGTGCATGTGCAGTGGACTTGTTACTCTTAAAGAGGTCTGAGAAAGAGGTCATCCACTGAGATTCTTAATTGGTAGTGTGTTGACCATCTGCCATTTCACAGCCGATATAAAGCTAGTTAGTGCATTGATAACAGGCTACTTCATAAGATGAAGACACCGTATTATATTCATACTGAAAGTCAGGAAGACGCATTCGTCCGAGTGCCACACAAGTAAAAGTACCTGATTGCGGACAAATGCCATCATGGATAACAACCACTTTCTTTGCTTCACCTCACTAATACCAAGGCTCCTTGTGCACTCAACATCTACAGGCCGTAATGGATAGGAAGCAGGAAGACGGATAACCAAATCCATTCCTGTATCATCCTTGGTATATGTAGCAATGACTTCATTGGCCGATTTACTTACACTGACTGTAAAGCACTCGTCTGCGAAATCAGACTTCTTTATCTGCAACGAACATTCAATAAAGTGAATTCGAAATCAGTGATCAGTTTGATAACAATATGACTAGCTCATGGCTAAGAATTCAGGTTCATCTAGCAAAAAAGGAGTACCAATAGTTGTAAAGATATTAACCTCTTAGGGGTTCCCTTCAGAGGTTGAAGAAAGGAAATAGGCACATTGATTAATCAGATTATAGAAGAAAATGATTAGTTCACAGGCTAAGATTTTGATTTCAGCTTTGAAGAAGCAGCAACGAGGAACACAAGTGAACAGGGCAATCCGCAATAAGCCAGACATAGGTTAAGAGGATGAGTAATGCCCATCTATGCATTTGTAGTAGAAAATCAAGTTACTCCAAGAATCTACCATACCAACTTTATTCCACAAAAGTAAGCAAGATGTGAGTTATTGGGCACAAAGGCACCGAGAGGGTAGCAAAATTGCTTACCTGAGATAATTCATCCGACACTAACTGAGGACTGCACCATCTTTTTGTGAAAGATTCAATAGCAGATGATGCAGCACGATCACGTAAATCACTAAACCAAACCCGAACATAAGCAGGGAGAACACGGAGCATCAAACCAAATATTGCAGCTCCAAGTAATGCCAGCTTCTCTGGTCCAACAGGCCAAAGTGATTCTACAGCAAAGAGTACAGAACCGGTTCTGATGGAACGTGTCGCTGCTGCTGCTATATTGGCTAGCTCAGGTGGGAGCTCGGTGTCTTTCTTCTTCAATCCTTGGTTTGCACATAACTCAAGGGGGATGTGCTGAAAAAGGCAGTCCAATATTGCCGAAGAGGCAAACTCCTGTATATGTTGAACCAACTTTTCCCTGGCGGGGGATGAAGATGGCAAAGATGCTAGATAGGATAGAACTAAACACCAAGCAAGGAAAACATTTACCTGAACATGTGATGCTCTTTCTCAATATATAGTTGCTGTAGCAGAAGTGTGCAATGAACAGGTAGAACAACAGAACTAACAATACAAGAAAAGAGATTCATAGAGTACGGCAAGCCTTACCCTTCGCTGTTCTTCTAAATCCATATGAAGAATTTGAATTGGCAACTTCTGCACCAGGCAATGTATCTCTTCCCTAATAGGAGGACTACTATCCACAGACAAATCAAGATTGGTTGGCCTTTCATCCACTGTAGAATTGCCATTTGAAGAATCCAAACCATTTTCAACCATCACAGCATGGCTAGAAAACGGTGCACTTGTGAGAAGAACGAAAGAAGCAAGCTGCAATGCAGATACTGGTTTAGATGAGAATAGGATGGCCATCAAGGAACTAATAGCATCCTTTCTTAGGCCCCAAAGCTCGACAGCAGTAAATGTTTGTTCTCTGGCATGCAAAGAAGAGTCGGCGGTAGTTGAAGCAACCAAGTTCCAAAATTCGGGATAAACATGATAGCTTCCTGATAGTACGGACAATGTCTCACAGGAAAGCGAGCTTGAAATGGCCTCCGCAACCCCAGCTGACAAGAATATGCGGAGAATACCCTCCTGGATCAGGTCAATAGTATGACAACATATTTCGGTTTCCAAGACCATTAGCGTCTCCGATTTGTTCAACTGATGGGAATAAACAATCTCCAGTACTGAAGAAAAAGCATAAAGGGCATTTGTTGCAACATTCATAATCGAAGGATCCAGATTCATCATTATTTTTTCGAGCTTGCTGACTGTATGCTCTAAGCAATCAGGAGATTCATCTCCAGTTTCAAGATCCAAGCTCTCAGCTGCTTCCTCCATTATGGTCACCACTAATTCAATCCAGCATCTCAATTGGGATAAAACAAATTTCCAATCATCTTCATCAAATTCCTCCCAGCAGCAGGCCACTACAATGACCATCAACCGTGACAGCAATAATGGGACTACTCGCAGCTTATTAGTGACAGCTGACATGTTAGCATCGAGCCTTTGCTTATGGAAAAGCTCAAGCAATAGTTTTCTCTCTAGTGAACTTGGATTCAGCTTCAATTTTCCTACATCTTTTGTTGTGCTTATAGGATAACATGATAAAGCTAATTGAAACCATTCTTCCTTGTCTGCAGGGGAACATCAGTCATTAACCAAAAGGAAAAGATGAAAGAGAAGTGAAGATGACATAGTAAACTCAGAAAACTCAGAAACGTATGCAGGGGCAAATAGACAGCCAATACTTGACAGCCACTCAACAGTGCAGACAAAACATCTTGTCTGTAGATTTCTGTTGCTTACATCTCTTTTGTTGTTAAATAGAAAAATATTACTTTTGCCTATAAAGCATAATGCTTCACAGCCAGCTGACACAATATGCCAATTTGCTAACACTTGACAAATTCGCATTTCAGGCATTCTAATAATTACATAATTCATGCACATACCTTCACCAGATGTCCATGATACCAAGCATGGGAATGTCAAACTCTTTTCAAGCCAGTCTTTGACAATAGTTTGTCTAAATGAATTAGCTGATGTATCTTCATCGAAATTGTTGCACTCCTTATTCTGATGCAGCCATTGAGATAGAACAAACATGAGGGGTGAAAGTATCCTCAAACAGTTCATGTCTGTTTCTTGACCTATATAGAGCTTGTTTACAAGCAATTCACAGAGTGCAATGGCTTTTTCCTGGTTCCATATGCTGTCATTAAGCAAAGTCAAAAGCACAGACACAAGTGCCCTCAAAAAAGGCTCCTTGATGTCATCCAGATCCTTATTTGATAATGGCCATATATTAAAAAATGTTAACTGACCATTTCCCCCACATATAAGAGCACCCTCGAGCAAAATGTTCACGATTGAGTCAAATAAAGAAATTTGGTCACTACTAATTGCAGTTTTAGAATAGGAACTCAAAGAAGGCAGTAAAGTGCCTAAAGAGCTGCCACCAGGCCACTCCCATGAGCAGAGCATTTCAGCAGCAACCCAAGCTCGAGAAACGTTAGAACCAGAATTAACAAGCTCAACATCTGGTCTACTTTCTGCAACTAAGGTGTGCTCATCACAGTCACCAAGCACTCTGTCAACACCCCTTTCCAAGATTAGTTTGTCAACTAAAGCAGCAAACTCATGGTTCCGGGATATCTGCAAAGAAAAACATTTCAAATTGTAGCTTTACCATGAAGGTACCAACCTGTAGCAACATGCACAAATACACAAAATCGAAACATGCATTACTACTAGATTGCCTAATTGGCTACAGGTTCCAAAAGCCAAAAGGACATAACAAAATCAAACATGTTAAGTGAGTTCCTTTTGCTCCAGTCAAGGATGTCTAGGAGTACCCATCACAACAAATCACTTAACAAAACGAATTGATTTACAAAGCCTATATGCTGAAGTCACTGGAATACCAACAGGTTACATCTGAAATGACAAAAAAGGATCTCTATAAATTTCCAGTTGCAGATGTTCACAGACAATTGATAATTTTGGGGGGGGGGGGGGAGAATAAGGAAAAGGAAAAATAGTAAAAAAGAGGGAATTTACAAGGATGCTAATATAGCATCCCACAAAAGCTACTTACAGCCCAAGTATAAGCTATCCACAAAATCAATAACCTCCAACGAGGAGGAACCAAAAACCTCCTCCTCCCAAAAGAAAAGCATCATGAGCCATTGATCCTTTAACCACTCTAAGGAGGATTCCACCCTGCCGAAAACTCTCGTATTTCTCTCCATCCACAATAATCAAAAGATAGCATGAGGAATGGTGCAGAAACCTTTAAAATTGACCCTTCCCAAAGAAAACCTTCACACACCGATAACTGTTGCCTCAGAGAACTCAGTATCACCCATTCCAATCCTAAGCATCTAAAGGCTAAAACCCAAAGGTTTCTAGTAATCGTGCAATGGAGAAGTAAATGGTATGTAGTTTTTAGACTATTTTGCACATAAAGCATCTGTTGACCAAGATTTTACCCCTTTTTGTAAATTATCAACAGTTAAGATCTTGCCTAGACAAGCTTCCCACACAAAAAGGACAATTTCAAAGGGCGCGAGACTTCCAACTAATATTCCAAGGAAACCCACAATCCGAAAACACCGAGGATGTAATGCCAAAAGGGGAAGAAAGGCAAACAAAATAAGACTTGACAGTGAATTCCCCACGGATATGAGGCTCCATCTAACCCTATCAGGGGAGGAGGCCCTCATATAAAAGTCGTATCAAGCATGGCAAAGAACTGATTGATACTGTTGTCTTCTGGGAAGGCTGGACGAACAAAAATGGGGGCCCAAACAACCAAAGTAGAAGAGTGCTCCAAATAATCAAATACACAAGCATCCCCGTCAACCGCAAGAGCAAAGAGAGATGCGACAAGGTCCCTCAAGCAAACACCATCACACCACCCACTGTGCCAAAAAAATATAGAGGACTCATCCCTGTCAAAGACAATCGATATTATTCTCTTTGCAGTTCAAAGATGAAGAAACCAACACAAATGAGATCCAATCAGGCGTATCTTCAAGTCTCAAGAAGGCACTCAGGGCTCCCAATGCAGGTTAAAGGTTAAGAGGTTTCTTTTTTTTTTTTTAATTGATAAGTAATCAAAAGATATATTGAGAAGACACCAAGGGGACGTCACCCATATACAAAAGGAGGCCATTACAAAAAACAATCATGCCCTCAAGCTCTCTACAGTAATTATATCGACAAAATCCAAACAAGTCAACTTTGTACCATAAGAGAGAACTTGACTCCAACTATACAAAGTTCTCAAGAAATAAAGTTTGAAATCATCAATAGCCCTAGCCTTGCCCTCAAAAATCCTGGCATTCCTCGCCTTCCAAGTGCTCCACCAAATGGCCAAACGCATCAATTTCCAAACACCTAGGACCCAACTCTTCTTTAACCTTCTTCTCCATGTCACCAAAACATCTCTTATGGTTAGAGGTTGCACCCAACTAACCCCCATTAAAGGTTACTATGTTTCATATTGGAAGTAACTAGATTCTTGCATTTGAATGACATGGACTAACCAAAAGAACTCATGCAATGAAGTTTACAATACCACTTCAACAAGCCCCCTAAACACAAGGTTACATGACCATAATCATGCTGTCCAAGACAGTTGGTCCTCTTCACATGCTTGCCACACCTTTTTGAGACAGGATCATGCAACAATTTCATCTTTAACTCTCCTTATATCAAGCTCCAGTTCGAGCCTCCTAAGAACTGACAATAAAAATTTCTTAAAAGGTTTAGAAATAGGGTGCACCACGTTCCATTCCTCTTTATACAAGACACCCTTTCTTTGGATTGGGAGAACACCTAGGCAGAAAAGTTAAGCAAGCCCACTAGTGTTATTCATCATACCATTGTTTAGAATCTATGGTCCCAACAAAAGCCACAGCATAGAAAGGCATGAAAAGCTTCTTTCAGTTATAGATTGATCAAGACCCTAATATTTATGGACAAGGAACAATTTCTACTTGCTCTTTTAAAGTAAGTGATTTTGCCGATAGTCATCTTTTGGGCTATAATAGTCTCATTGTAGGATGCATGCTTTGAATCCATTTGCCAATTTAATATATTAATGAATATATTTTTCCTTATCAAAAAACAAAAGGAAATTTCCTGACAATGCAGTTTTCCAGTTCCCTTTACAATGAAAATGTTGCTATTTCTATTCCATGTCAGCCTAAAAGGGACACCATTCTCCTTCAAATAGTAGGAACATTTTATTAGGTTTATAAGTTCTTACTCTTCTAAATTTACTCACCCATATTTATACCCAGTTACCTAATTTACTCACACATATTTATACCCAATTACCTAGCCACATGCTAAGGATATCTTTAGAAATTAGAAGTCTACTCACTTAGTTTTCAATCAAATACTTAAATCAATGGATAAATCTTTTTTTTGATCAGGAAAAAAGAAATTATATTAACAAAAGAATGGATGCAAAGATAGCATCGTACAATTAGCTATGTACAGCCCAAGTGCATCAAATCCACAAAATCCAAGAGATCTAGAGGAGAGTAAAATCAATGGATAAATCTTAATAGCAAGCTCATAAGCACAATGCAAACCATCAGAGAGGAACTAGCTATAATGCAATTACCCCAACCCTTCTCACCAAGCTTTTTCCAGCAGCAGAGTATGGTAGATCATATGTTGACAACCAACCTTTTCCATTTCCACTATAAAGAGGCTATCGCACCTGCTGTTAGCTGAGATAAGAATGACCAACAATTAAACTCACTGCTCCAATGCAGAAAGCGGTCATCCCTCTTGGTTCCTCTTTTTTTTTGGGGGGGGGGGGGGGGTTGAAAATGGAGCCAACACCCTCAACTGTGTCTTCCTAAAGAAAATTGCATACAAGAAGACATTTCAGAAGTGATACCAGGATCTGCCTGGACAATGGTTGCAAAAACAGGTTTACTACAGAACCACACAAAAGATGAGAGCAGCTAAGAAGAAATAGCATTTAGAGTTCCACTTACGCAATTAGCTGGAACATGCCGAAATTTTAGTGTGTGATTTCCTTTATCAGCACTATCAACTGGTATAACCCACAAAGGCCAGAAAGCATTACTACTCAAAAGCAGATTTAGCAACTTTTGCTCCTCCAAATGATTCACGCAGAGGCACTCAATAACATCAACCACCCATTTGCAGCACAAAGATGCAATCATCCCAGCATCAAATGCACCCTGCTCAAAAATAGCAGACCTGATAAATTGAATAAGATGACTCCCTAACGCCATTCTGAATTGTGCAGGAAGGTTCCTCCAGAATTCTCTGCCTATTCGCGCACGGAAATTCTGCATAGTTTTACCAAACTCCTGCCTGGCAATAATTTCGTCCATTGAATGATTGTTAAACTCAGTCTTTGATGTAGTTGATATAATGCATTCCCAATCAATTATAAATATAAGGGCAGCAATGTCTGGAAGCAACTCACTTTCCTCACAATATGACTTCAAGCTAAACAAACTACCACCAAGAACTTCAAGGGAAAAGTAAGCCACCTTAGCCACATCCACAGAAACTTTAGTTGCTGATGTCGATGAGTTTGTTAGAGCCCATGACAAAGGACAGACACTCCTGACGCAATCAAAAGGAGACTGCATAACAAAAGCTAGAAGCTTTCTGAATGCTTCCTTGAATATCTCAATGACTGCATTCTCAGAAAGAAAAGAGACAACATCATCTTCTGTTGAACCACCAAGTACAGCTCTGCAGCAGAAGAATCAAATCGAAGTATCAAAATATAGATATAGGACTCAAAATAAATAACAATGAAAACTTAGTGCATACTATTAGTTGTAAGCCCCATATAAAGAGGCTATGTTGCAATTTATCAAACTACAAAATGATACTTTGCTATAACCAGCAAGGCTCAAAATATGTTTCAAAAGCATTTATAATCACCAATGCTAGAAATTATACTTGCTACAAGAAGCATCATTCATCATTACCAAGCTGGAGTCGTCATGTTTCAAAAGAATTTTAAACTCCAAACATGGTCGAAATATGTCCACTACCAAACGGGGGGCAGAGTGAAGACATAGGAGAAATCTACATGCTACCTTATGCAATTGTGGTTGCATCTATAACAACGGCACACAAATTAATAAATAGCTTAAAGCAAAGTAAAAAATACCGTAAGAACTGTGTGCCAGAATCCATAAAACTGGGACCAGTCTGCATGATCGAGACAGCAATTGAATCCAGCAGCTTATGCTGCCAGCGCTCAAGTTGAGACACTTGATTATCATCAAGTTTTAATTTCTGCTTTATCATATACCTGGCTTTCATGATGAGAGTTGCCAACCTTCTCATGTGTAAAGTTCCAGGCTTGTTGGTAGCATATGAGATTATCATATTCCACTGCTGATTAAAACATTCATCATCCAGCAATGCGAGCAGAAGATCCAGACGAGTATCAACAGAGCCCTCACTTCCACTGAAGCACCAAGAAACAAATGTTCCTTCAAAAACTTTCAGAAAACTATGTACTTCGCTATCATCCCGACACGTGGGAGTGCCACCAGGAGACCCCTCACTTGGAACAAATCTTGGTATTACTTTTCTAGGTCCAAAAGTGGAAACTATAACTGAGAGAAATTTCGCTGAAGCTGGTGATTCCTGTTCTCCATAATAGAAAAACACAACATGAGTGTAAGATTCTAAATTAAACCAAAGGAAATTCAGACTTATAAAACAGGGTAAAGGAAGTGACATCAATACTTGAAACACTCATGTGATGCTTGGTTAAATGTAGTGCAATCAACCTCATAATGCAATCATAATTACATAGTTTGTGATAATCGTAATAATTACAATGTAGTTGTTATTTGGAATAGTATCTTATAACCAAACAAGATAATGGAAACACAATTACAAACTTGTTCGCATTACGAAGTTGTTTACTTCCAACCAAACATCACTTTGATAACCAACTTTCAAAGCATAGCTTGTAATACATAGAGAATGATCTCCTCTTTTTTTCTTCCTTTTTTTTTAAAGTAACCTTAGTTTTATATTTCCTTTTTTGGAGGTGGAGCATACATGGTGGTACCAACCAGGCACTGCCTCATTGGTTAGTTTTATATTTCTTAGTAACATGAGGATTTCTAATTCAAGTTCCATCCTCCAAAGTCCAGATAAAACCAAAAAACTCAATCACAGCTGAAACATTACTTGTTATCGACTCATTTAGTCAATGAAAGTAGTGATCTATCATCACTTGCACAACAAAATTGTAACGGATCACTTGATTGATCAAACAATCCTGCTTGTGCTCTTTCCTCAGTCCTAGTTTTCAGCCCATGAATAGTGAATACCATGGATCCAAAATGTAGTCATTCCACAATGGAACGGCCGCATCGAAACAGTTTTGAAGTGAAATGAACACCAATATGCCACATAATTGCCGCATTAGAGCAACCTTGCGGTACCGCAACTGAAACTGTGTTCTGAATCCTTGCCTCCTTGGTGAATACTCCTGATCTGAATTGCCCATTTCCCATTCATAGTGAATCCCATTATTCAGATAAAGATTGCTAGCAAAACTAAAGCTAAGGCAACATGACCTAGTCTGATGTATATTTTTTGGGAGTCAAAACTCACAAAAACATATACAATGGGAAGAAAGATATAAATGCAATCAAGAACCAAGATAAATCAAGTCCACTAACAAGGGTAGTGTAAAACCCACCTTGGTTTGCAAACTTGGGTAATCTTACCACTTGATGTATTCAAGCTTCACTAAGGCAAAGATTTGCAAAAGTGAATCAAGAATGCATTTGGGTAGAAGCACAAGGATAGAACACAAGAACAAGATAAATCAAGTCCACTAGCAAGGGTGGTGTAAAACCCACCTTGGTTTGCACACTTGGGCAATCTTCTTCCTTCAACTAAAATCACCTTTTTAGTTGAATTAAGAAGACCTAGAGACCCACTTGGAGTTGCCAACACCCAAGATATAACACTAGGAATTTTAGAGAGAGTTTGAGAGAGTTTTCACAACTCAAAACTGAATACAACTTCATCTAACTCTCTAATGCAGCCCAAGGCTTCCTTATATAGTGGGAAGGCCTTTAATAAGCTGAAAAGAGGAGGGAACACAAGTACATGGGCGTGCATAGGCATGGGGGACCAAAAAGAAGAAGTACAAAAGCTGAAAAGTGGTTTTGCTTTATGTCAGCAACTTTTCAGAATTCTTGCTTCAACTTTAAACAGCTATATCTCTTAGGTTTGTTGTCTAAATGAGCTGCAAAAGGACTTGTTGGAAAGCTATTGAAGTCAGCTTTCAGGGGCCTCCTCGTGCAGGTGATTTGGATTAGCCGCTTGAAAGATATCATGCAAAATGTGCAGCTATATACAGACTGGAACAGATTCTGCTGCTTCTAGAAAAAGTCTCTCATTGACTTATTTGCTAAATACTTAACCTAGAACTCTTTATATGCCTTGGAAGCTGACATATTAAGGGTTCCAAAAAGTGGGTTTGCAGCCCATTAACCCATCTTTAAGTTTGGGTAATTAAGCTTGCAAAACCGAGTACATTCTGACCATGTTGGGCAGTTTTGACACCTTGAGATTAAAGGCTGATTTGAATGACTAAATGAAGTCCAAATTCGATGAAACTTGTCTTGTTGGAAAGCTAACATCTTGAACTTCAAATCCATGTAAAAATATCAGACTTAACCCATGAAGATGTTTGCCGAATTTTGCTCACAAAAACGGGTCAGTGCTGGAACGAACCCTTTGCCCTACAATTTCAAAGCTTAAACAAAATTTGGATGAATTATTCATCCTTTAGCCAGCATAATAAGATTACCTAATTGATTTGCTTCCTTTTTAAATCAAAGGGGATGGAGGGATATCCATCATAGTCTCTCTGAGGCAGCTAAAGCATCTATGTCAACTCTCAAGGGGGAACATGAAATCAGTGAAATCGATTCTTTGTTTATAGTAATTTAAAAACTGAAAACACTTTAATATCTTACATTCCTGCTGTCCCTAGCTCAAAATAACGGCTGTTAAACACACAATCAGTCTTTTGAGGTTAGACATTTCAGTTTCTATTCTAAATGCTTGTCCTTCTATAATAAAATAGAACGACGCCCAATATGGATCCTATTTTAGCAAGGTCTACGGAGATCCAAATACAAGCAACCTCATCCTCAACTTGCAAGCAAAGAGGCTGATTCCAAGAGACCCGCAAAAAAGTTTTGTTAAAAAACAATTTTTTGCCAAATTGAAAACCTTCTATGAGAAACACTCAAAGGCCAACTACCTAACCTAAGATCTACAACTCTGACCCTCTCCCTCTAGAAACTCATATCTTGAGTCATGTCCTCCATAAGCTGCCAATGTCTCGTAACATATCCAGTCACCTCATTTTAATAATTCTTTGGCCTTTGTCTGTCTATTTTACATCCAAGATCAATGCCCTCACATCCGTGCATGGGTGCATCTATACTCCAAATCAATGCCCTCACATCTGTGCATGGGTGCATCTATAGTCCTCTTAATGTCACCAAACTATACCACTCTTGCTTCCCTCATCATATCCTCTACTAGCTCCACTCCTAGTCTTTTCTAATCATCTCATCCCTGATTCTATCAACTCTTGCCACAAATTCATCCTCGTCTCTTAATCATTCTCGTCTCAGCAACCATTAACCAGTCGACTTTGGTGTTCTTGATTAGCAACAGCTCGAGCCATACAATAAGACAAGTTCTACCACCATTCAGCAAACTCTCACTTTAAAACATAATGGGATCTTCTGATCACCATTTTGGCATTTTACCCTTGTACACTAGATAATGTCCACTATTCACCCTTTTCCTTATATAATTGAACCCAAGTATTTAAAGTTCTCAACCCTAGGTGCCATATCGGCAATTGTTATTGCATGTATTGGGCCTCCCTCTTTCATTGAAAGAAGAAAGGTAATCACGCACCCCAAAAAAAGTCGGTTGATAACTACTTAACAGCATGAAGTTGCTAATGCACATTTCATTCCTATTTTTGCATAATGTATACACCATTCATTAATCCATTTGGAATACATTTTGTGAAATCTTATAGCAACATATATAGTACTCCCTCCTAATATTCACAATCAATTTTAGGGAATATGCAAAAATAAGCATTAAATGCCTTTACATTATTGAAATGCGTTTCAACCAATAAAAAGAACGTTAAGTTTCCAAATTTTGACAATAATATGGAACTACAGTAAAAATGTGTCAGAGGGAGTATTTAATTATGCATACTCTGGAGTCTGGAGTGGGCAGTTTCTCTAATGTGGTCTAAGAATCTTATAGCTTTCCGGCTCCAAATGTCAGCATTATCACCAGATGAAAATCAATCCCTCTAGAAGTGCTTTCTTTTTTCTGCAATTGAAGAATATTTCTTTTTCCAGCTAAAAATTGGTAATTGTGATCATAATAATCCTTGGGAACAATTTCAAGTATTTCTGGCCTGTATCCAAACAAGGCGTGATGTCCATCATAAAGTAAAAGCAAGTATACTATCACCAAGCCCATGAGAAAGTTTAATGGACTACTTTTGTGCAGAATAGATGCCACTTTCCCAGACATAGATTTATTTGCTGCTTTGTCATGCATGGCAGATTATTACCTAGGGACAGATTGCACAAAATGGGTGTGGAACATTTGACAATCCATTCCCTATGCAAGAACGGTGAAGGATCAAATAGGCTTTATTTTCCGAATGCAGCTATACTGATTGGACAAATGGTCTTAAATGTAGGGGGGATCATGAATTTTCAAAAGAGAGGAAAACATGGACGCAAATGAGTCGTCGATGTGGAAGGAATAAACTGAGGAAGACAATATACACAGTAATGGCTTCAATTAACATCATTGTTGGTTGGAAAGGAATGCAAGCTGTAACGGCAAATGTTGGCAACGCTAAAGCTTTCAGTAGAGTACATCTACCAGAGGATCAAGGAGGAGAGTTATCTTCAAATAAGTCCCATATTACAGACAGGGAAGGCTTTTGGATTTAGTTGCTATGTTGCCTGTTATGAACGAGATCGGTACTGCTAATAAGTCAGCCGAACGTTCTGATGTAAACCTGTGGTATTTGCTAATTGATATCTCACATCCCAACCTCACCAACCCCACCAGGAGAGAAAAGAAACTTCCATGGAATATAAAGTTGCTGGACTCAACAGGACAATAACTATGGAGGCAACTACTCCATCTTTAGAAAACAGAACAGAACCAAGGTACTCTTTTGGGGAGGGGGGGGGTTGGAAGCAAGATCTCCATAGGCATCACAACATAGACATGGATAACTTACATGAGACATAATGAGTGGAAAAGATCTTTCCACCATAGGCCCCACCAAATAATCAAGCGGCCAACTTTCAGCTTTTAGAACTGCAAACTTCTTCACCAACGTTAAGAACATCATAACTCGTACCAAATTTCCAGAGGCTCCCCCTACATCTTCCGTTTGCTGGAATGTTTCAAGGCAGTTGTTCTGAAATGCTTCGCAAAATGGAATCAACAATTGGCAATCCAAAGCAAACATAGCTGAAAGGACATTGATCATACAGTGTCCCAAATCATGTAACTCCTCTCCTTTGATCTCTAAAGAATTTTTCGTCAACATTCTGGTGGCCTCCTCCAGACCAGAGGGGATGATGTCCTCATGTCTTATCTCAATATTAAACAGAAAGTTGTGCCATAAAATCTTCACAAGTATATCATCAACAAGAGACATACGAAAATGGTAATTTTTATCTGCATCGTTCCAATGTCTGGCAGAAAGAGAAGAAAAATCCATAAGACCACAATATTGCTACAAGTACTGCAATACAAAGTAACCGGCAAACTGATAAAGCATTTTGAGAAGATTATCAATTTAGCACCCCGAACTACTGCAAAATTACAACCCTAGTCCCTAATTCCATGTCTCAGGCACTGTCAATCATAAACTCAAGATCTAAACAATATATCATATACAACCAAATAAGAAACAAATGGTTGACAGTCTGAGATAGCCAATTAAAGGAGAAATTATGTCCTTCAACAAAGGGGGAAAAAATAATGCTCATAGAGCTTTAAATTTATTCTCTAATGAGAAAAAACAAAGATTACAGCAAACACTTTTCCTTCATCCTAGCCTACACCTAATGCTGTACCCTAATAGTTAAAAACAACACACATGCGACAAGATAGTGCCGTGTTGTATCCTCATTCATCACAACTTACCATGGGAATATCAAAATGGTAGAGAACAACTTCCCCTTCTACATTCCCTCTATACATACCTCTCTTGAAGATGTCTCAGTAAGATCAAATCCCCCTGTTTGTTTTGCCAACATTCCTGTGAGCTGTCTTAGCACTTGGCAGTTCTCTCAATGAATGTTTCATAATTTCCATCAGGGTTATTCAATTGAAAATGCATCAAGGTTGTCACAAGTTTAATGCTTTCTTGGCAAATGAGCATTCCATTTATCAAATTGCATTATCTGAAAAGAAAGACTTTGCCCACAGGTTCTTTCTTCACAAGGCATGTTTACAAAAGGCAAGAGAAAATAGTTGAGTTTTCCAGAGAACAATCAAAATGGAATCATCGAAAATAAGCAGGGTAAAATGAGTAACATAGTCGCCTTTGCCAGTGAGGTCACTCAAATAGCATACCTTGAAGCATTATTTATACACCAGAGAAAACATTCTTTAAGGGCCAGGTAGAATGCCATCCGATCAGCTTTACTAGGATGAGATGCATTCCTTCCTGCCCAAAAATTCTGGAAGAAGTCAGAAAAGAACTCCTTTCTCTCTATCACATGAGAGGGTAAAGAATCAAGGAACAAGACCAAAGCAGGATAAGACAGTTGTTGTGATCCATAGCAACCATTTCTGAGAAACTGCCAAAAGCGATTTGATACAGTTTTCTGAAAATTTACGTAAGACCAGCTTGTAGGAAATGTTTTGGAAAATAGCAACATCGTTTCCCACAATGCTGTGTGACAAGCAGGATCCTTTTCTTGAAAGGCTCCAAGTACTGCAGTAGAAAGATCTTTCAAATCTCCTTCACTAAAAACCTCAGGGATATTCTTGATAAAACTTCTCAGTGCGGAGTATGTAGCTGACCGAATAACAGGGCTTTCAGATCTAAGAAAATCTAGGAAATGATGATGAGCCACCAACAAACTTTTTGCTGAAGAAACAGCCGTAGCTCGCAGTTTGACATGCTTCCTTTCAGCATTTGACCCCTCAATATCAAGTCTCTCAGAATTCATGCCCACCAATGCATCAAGCAGGGTAGCCAGAGCCAGTAATGATGATGAGATCACCTGACATTCAAATGAAGCCACACACTTGATCAACAGAAACAGAAAGAAGATATGGCATAGTAATTGGAAAAAGATCAGCAATCAAAATAAAGGAAATATCCAACAAGAGCAAATACAGGACATTTGATTCTACACTAATTCAGACACTGAGACACAAATAAGACACACAACTGCTCAACTTGAGGATCTCAACAACAAAGACCATCCCAGTTTAATCCCATCTCCGGCAGGTCAGAAGAGATTAAAATGCTACATGAGCACATGGCCTTCGCTCAGCAGCAGTCAAAAATAGCACAGATGTTGTATTCAAAAATATGAGGACCTCATGCAAATTCAAGATTTTCCATCCCGCAAAGCAGTACATAATGAATTCAACCACCAAGGGCAGAGAAAGAGCAAACATAAGCATCCGATCAGAAGATTGACCAATTACATACCCGTTGATGCATTTCTGCCAACTCATCTGGGGCAGCTGCCAGATCAGACATACTCTGTGGCGTGAGCTTCAAGCTATCCTCCAGATACACAAATATCTCTGGCAGGCAAAACATCAGTGCATCTAGTCTCTTTTCTTGCGTTGGAAACGCAGCCTATTGTCAGTAACAACCACAAATAAGACCATTTAGCTCATGCTTCCCTGGACTTCTATTCACACACTGAGGCATATATATGAAAACAAGTGTGACACAGAGGGAACAAAATTGTAGAGGACTGAGCAAACTGAGTTGTTTGCTGACAGAATAATAGCACCTACATGACCAGGGCCAATGTTAAGAGAACCCAAATTGTGGGAAACTGTAGGACTAATAAGTCAATAGATTAACCAGTCAGATCCAGTTGCCCCAGATTTTGAAATTTTATGCATATATGTATAAACTGTAAGGCTATATATGGATAACTTTACAAGTATTGCTCTAGTATTGAACAGTTTCAAGATACTCAATTTTTCCAGAAGCATACTATAGCCTTTCTGAAGATCTTTAAAAAATAAATAAATAAATAAATAAGAAAGAAAAAAAAGAAAGAAAGAGAAAAATGTCTGGTCAATGCTCTGCATGAGTGAAAAAAATTGAAGTAAATATCTAACTCATGGTCTCTATTAGTGAATGAAGTAGCTCAGATAGTTGTGGCTATTGGAAAAACCCCCTGATAGCCCCCGTTTTTTTTTAAATTAAAAGAATTACTTCAAAAATTACAGCTTTGAGTGAGCCTTCAAGTCTATCTAACCCTGATGCAGGAAAAAATTATAGCGGGCAAAATTCAAGAATTTAGGGTTTGACAGAGAATTTTTAGAGAATTTGATGAGAGGTAAGGGAGAATAAAAGAACAAAAAAAAAAGAAGAATTCTTGGAATGCACTCAAGAAAACCTAGGAGACCCACCTAGGGTTTGTGCAGATCCACTCACAAAGAACCATGAGTCCACATGGCTAAAAGGAAAGCGATGCTAGAACCTTTCTGATTCAATTGATGTACGTAAAATAGCACCTAAACAAAACTTACATAGCCTAGCAGACCTTGGGTAACAAGCTAAACTCAAGCCCTAAACTATATCTTGTCTCCCCAGGAAAAGATATTGCATAACATAATAAAAATAGACCCCTGAAAGTGCCCTGAAATATACCTACGAAAATTCAAATTAAATGACTACTAAATATCCTATGTTCCTTACATAATATGGTAATCTTCTGCCCCCAGAAACTCGCCATCTTCATCACCTTGATTTCCTAATTCTCTTCCCCTTTTGCATCAAACCCACAGCATACAGCACAAGCAAAACACAAGCTGAACAGGGCAACCTTCTACCACACATTTCAGAGTTCTGCTCCCATTTCCCTTAGTTTGAATCCATAAGTGACGCACATTCCAATCATCCATGATCACTGAGTTCATCTATTTGAATATGCCCTTCCATCCTTGAGATGCCCGGTTGCAAAAACAGACAGAATAGATGCTCCTGATTTTCCTCTTCTTTATCACCAAATGCATTCTGTATCTCGCTGGATCATCAGGTATTGTACCCTATCAGAATTGGTCAACCCGTCAAGTTGTCAGTTCAACCACCCAAATATGAGGTTTAACGAGATCTTAGTGGCCGTTCCAGACAGGACCTTGGTCTGGTTCCCAGGTGAACTGGCTGGTGGGGAAAGGTCTGGCAGGATCTCCAACCACTCACCAAGAATATATACAAGCCAGTACCAACCGCATTGACTTGATAGTGTCACAGGCAGGCTCACTTCTACCAACTTCAGGATTCACTTGCGGCCAGCCATCACCAGCACACTTTTCTACCACAAAGACTCTTCCTAAAGCATTGCACTCTCTACAACACCACCATCTAATTGCTCTCTGTATTCTCCTTCCCAGTGGAAGCCCCTTCTTGTCAGTCATCAATCCACATTATTAAGCCATAAACCCTACACATCACAACATTTTTATGATAATTGTTGCAAATGATCTAATCACCATTCTTTAACTCCATCTAGATCTGATTTAGGTCAGACACAGTAACAGCATCAAAATCAACACCAACGAGGTATATGTTGTTTAGATTTGGTGAAGATGAGCGACTACCAACAGCAGATGGCTAATATCAGAATGCATTCAACGGTCTTAGCCCACTTCTTTTAAAGTAAAAGCAAATTGTGAACAAATTTGAAGCCTCTCTTCAAAAATTTTGGTTATGGATTGGACACACATTCCAAGCATCTTTCCATATGTTTCAAATTATGAATTTTCGGATTTTTAAGCTCCCCATACAATTCATCTGTCAGTGTCACAAAAAATTCTTTTTGCACCCAACTAAACAGCTTTTTGTCACTGATCTCTCTCTCCTTGGAGCTTGTCTTTCCACTTGTTAGTAATATTGGATTCAAAAGAGACAGGTGCATACAGCAAGGAGAAAATGGTTGAAGAAAGCACGGATTGCTGACGCACAGAAAGTTGGTCCTTTGACAATTCTATAGAGCACACTGAAGGGGAGAAACTTTGCAGGCCTTGCAGCATGAAACATTCCAACAGAAGCAAAGCTAGTTCTACATTTTATGAGTTATTCTTTTCGCACCCCCTCCCCCCCCCCCCCAAAAGGAAAGACTTGGTCTCCTGCATTATAATCTACGTACACAGGCAAAAACATACAAACCCAACCAGTTCAGGATACCCTGAGATAACTTCTAGAACTTCCTACAATGATACCAAAGGCAAAGAAAGGGCCACTAATTCTCTCCAAAATGACGTTATCACTAGTCCTGATGACTTGCAATCCAAAAATCATAAATTGTTACCCTTTTTAGATTACAACCATTGACATAGCCCAATAGTTATAATTCAACTAGAAGAAACTATGAATGCTGAATGCTCGAAGCGAACCTTTTTATGATCAACATAATATGAATTATGAGTCACTATTGCCTAATTAGAATAATGCACAAACTTTCTTCCTTTTTTCCACTACACCAGCAGCCGCAACAACAGCAATACTCCCCGTATGTGTCCCGCTTTTGAAGGCTCTATAGAGATCAGATATAGACAACCTGATCCCAAGGGGGTTAAAGTATGACTTAATTATCCCCCTGTATTTTATTAGAACTATGCCAAAGGGCTCCCACCCATGTACAAACAGAGGGGGTAGGGAAAAGATGCCCTCACACTCTCATAACTAATATTATCCACAAAATCCAAAAGGTCAAACTCGCTCACTAGTCAACACGTGACTCCACCTGTACAAAATCTCAAAAAATGAAGTTGACAGTCCTTCAACTTTTTCCTCAAAATCCCACAGATACCTTTACTTCCAAGTACTCTACCCAATAGGCAAGGGAACCATCGTACAAGTAACTAAGAACCAACTCCTTTGCTCCAAACCACCAAAACGTCTTTGACTTTCCTCACTTGGACCCAACAAACCCCACTTGTAAGAAGTACAAATGCCAAAGAGATGAAGGCCTGAGACAACAAAGTAGGACATGTGTCAATCGGTTCATTACACATATGACACTTGCACATTAAATTGAAATTCCTTCTTTCAGACATATCCTTTATGGGAATTTTTCCTATGGTAGCTACGCAAGCAAGAAATCCCACAACTTCCTTATATTCATGGGATTACATTAAAAAAAAAGGCATTTGATAGTTTCAGCATCTGAAGGCATAGCCAACTAATAAATTACTCCACAACTTTGTCAAAGTAGTAATTTACTATCCAAAGGTTTGAGGATGAATAACTTGGTCCTTTTTTCTTAGCAAACTCTTCTGAACGTTCTAGCCCCCACAGTGGGTTCCTTTTGTAGTTTTACTCTTTTTGGGTTCTTTAACAAATTCCAGACCCAATGGTATCGAGTAATGGCAACTAGTACCATTACAGTCATAAAAGAAGTCAAAATCTATTAAAACGAGCCTAGTTTCTTAGAAACAACCAACAAAAAATAATAATATAACAAAAAGTATGGCATTTTGGGGACCAAAACTTATTATTTGAAAGTTTCTGCCAAAGTATCAGTACAATGACCTATATTAATCCCTTAAAACTTTATGGTAGTAAATTATTATCTTCACAAAGTAGTGGCCAAAATTACGAGGGGGCCCTAACTGTTCTTACTTAAATTACCCCATTGAGTTGTGTAGATTATCAATGCCCATAGGGATCATTTGATGGAAAAGAAACTCGGTTTGGTGTGCAAAAGTTGCAAAGACTCCTTTGTAGATGGAATAGTAGGTGAA
Source organism: Selenicereus undatus (assembly GCA_017589665.1). Taxonomy (NCBI): domain Eukaryota; kingdom Viridiplantae; phylum Streptophyta; class Magnoliopsida; order Caryophyllales; family Cactaceae; genus Selenicereus; species Selenicereus undatus. The sequence goes on from JACYFF010031955.1 coordinate 104,582,436, forward strand.
CAGCTCATAGTATTATAGGATGGAATGACACCGAAACCTAAAGAATGTCTTCCTATATACTTTTTTCCTACATAATGCATTAAACAAATTATGGATGAATAATTAAAAAGAGTTAAGTAAAAAGCCTGCAGGTGGCATGAAAAATGTATAAAAATTTTGGACATTTGAGAAGAATGATGAACCATTGCCACCGGACACTTGAGAGTCAATTTGCATACACCAGAGAGTCAATTCGCAGACACCAGACTTTGGTAGATCCCAGCCTGAAGGGTCCGAAAATGTAGAAACATCTGTCCAATTTCCTCATTTAGATTTCCCAAGCTATATATTCTACCACAACTCAAGTTTGCTGCATGGCCCATAAGCCAAAACGCTTTTCCTACTCAATCGCATTCTTAATCAGCACACTATGCCCAAAGGCAACAGGTACAGCTCATTCAGACGCTCACATAACCCGTCTTCATTTATTTTTGTCATAAGTGCCATACTTGGCCCATTTTAAATCAGTTCCCAGCAAGCTGGCTGTAGCTTATCAGATGACAAAAGGTCAAATCATAGGCAGAAGAAAGGAGATCAACAAATGAACTACAAGTTTAGAACACAGCTAAAATATGCAAGTAGCCATTGTGCATTGTATCCTCCAATGAATGATGCACTCCTTCAGGTCTTCTCATCACAGAGGCATGTGAAGGATATCCAAAGGTTTAGGAGCTAATCATATTTCATGAGTTCAGCTTTATTTGAGAAATACGATAATCGAACATCATATGCTTCTATCAACGTCCAATAGTGAGATTTAGCAGACTAGCTCGCTCTAGAGATCTCCCAACAATACAGCACATCACTCATTCAAGTTAGCGTCTTGTCATATTCACCACGACGTTTAGCAGGCTTTTCCATCAAGGGTCCACATATGTCAGTATAAGTTCCAAAATCTGGAACTTCATTCCCATGGAATGATTCACAGGTCATCTACTTCCGTCCAGCCGTCAACACCGTTACAATCCAGGATCGAAAATGCAGTTCTTTCATCATGAGATGCTCAACATTACATTCTAGCTCTCTCAAACTACTAATCCAACATCAAGAATGATCTAACTTATTCAGTCCATTAAAATCTGCCTAGACAAGGAAAAATGGTTGTAAGAAAACAAAAGGTACATACACTGGGATAAATATCTTTTGCATATTGATCCCGTTACCACTTGAGATGGTATTCAAATGATTTGTTAGTAACAGAGACACATATTTGGCATAAAGCAAATTACAATCTACTAGTTCAAACTATTATCATTGGTAAGGCAACTACACTTACCCATGACCCATTAAAGACACATCTTCGGCCAGGCATAGATTTGAATTTGGACTTTTTATTCAAACAACTTTAATAACAAATTACATCCAAAAACGTTCTGCCATCCACTCTGATACGGAATCCTCATCAAGTTGAATACTACAACACCAAAGTCATTCAACAACATGAAATGCTCTCCAAAATGGTAATCGTGGAATAGACCTCTATAAATAAATCTTCTGTTCTTAAGGATTCATCACAACCAAATCTTTAAAAATTAAATAAGAACAGGAGTAATGACAAACAGAAAGTCCAACCATTATCACACATTCACAAAAAATAATAATAAATGCCTAAGAGCAATGTTGATGAACCTGTAATGACCGTTTAGCAGCTTGAGCAACTTCAGCAACTGAATCAAACTGAGCAAACCACCACGGGCCCATCAGAGATTTGAGATGAAGAGCCAAGTCACGCCTGTGCCAAGCAGAGAGATGCTATTGTTATCCAAAAGTGAGTTAAATTGATACAATGTTCTTCCTCCTGTAGCTTTCCCTCAGCAAGTAAAAGAAGCCTTGAAGCACAAACATCAAACTAAAGCACATATACAGCCATGCCTAGATAGTGACCACCTTCGTTTCGCCACACCCCAAGGCCCAAACTTGATATTGACAAATGACAATCATGCCTCTGCAGACAAAGGGAAAGCCTACTCCCCTTCCAGAAGTACAGACAAAACTGGTAAATAAAAGCATTATCAGCTATAGCAGGTACCCCCCCCCCCAAAAAAAAAAACAAAAAAGGGCCATACAAAGATTCCCACGTTTGATCATTGACAAGTACACAACAGCAAACAAAGGAAGAGCTGGTTGTCTCGCAAGAAGTTGCCAACAGACAGCCAAGCATAGCATTATCAAATATCAAGAACTCCAACAGACATTCTATCCTCTATGTCGTTTCCCTCTAGTAACTAACATACTATACCATGCCTCTCACAACACAAGAATTGGAGTGTGTTCAAATGTACACTGCCTCCGGGGGGGCCCCCCGGGGGGGGGGGGGGGGGGGGGGGGGGGGGGGCAATTTTTCAAACACTGTAACAAACCAAGGAGAGAAACAAGAACACACCCCACAGTAGAAACAAGGCTGGTCATTGTGTCATGGGTTGCCCGACGAACTTCTCTGTTGTAGTCCATCAATAGCCTCTTGTACTCAAAAGCCTTAATTCAAAAGTATTAGTCAGCGAGAGGGGAAAAAGGACGAAGTATCACATCAGCTTAAGAATCACCAAAACAGCACCTAAGCAGAGTATCCTGGCTCCAATCGATGAACATCACAACACCCATAAGCCAAAAACAGCACCAAAATCACTCAATATTCAATAGTAACATGAATAGCACCTTCATCATTAAGCCAGCACAGGTTTCTGAGTCATATTCCAAGACCAGGTTAGGAGAACCTAACATAGTTTCTCCCATTCCCACACCATTCAAAGCATCAAAGGATGGTATGCACCAAATAGACCCAAGGGCTAGACACCCCATAAGAAAATAAATAATAAGATGCCCTTGCTAAGTTGCTAAACTGTCAAAATAAACAAAAAGAAATCAAGATTGACACCTCTAAAGATGTCCATACTTTAAAAATCACCTTCAGCGAGGATATCAGTTAATGTTCAAACAAGCAAGCATAAGAAAGGCAGAGTACATACCCATTTGGGGATGATTGGTAATACATCCTTCCCAGACTTATCCTTCAGCAGTGTAGACAGGGAACCCAATGCTTTAACCTACAGAACAGAATAACACATGCTTGCCGGTTCCCAATCAAAAATAAATAAACAAATAAAAACGATGAGGCAGTTATCATCAATCCGACAGCTGACAAACTAAGCCAATGCTAACTGTTGTATTACCTAAAACACATTAACCTAGTAGTCTTTTCTTTTCCATGTGTTTTGCGGGTGAACTTAGTTACTCATAAATTCATAATGCAGTTACAGAATTGGCATCTACAGAATCTCATTGACTACTCAAAAAGTGAAACTGGAAGTAGATGAATTTATAATATTTTAGCAGTAACTTTGATATTTATTGTTGATTAGTTCTATAAAGAATAGTATTGCATAATAGAAATGAGTAACCAGTGAAATTTCAGTATTTATATATCTAAAGTTAATTTTCAAATAAAATTCCAATCTTACAGATAGAATTGAAAGACATCAGATTGCAGTCATCCATAACTGAAAGCTCCACCCAACGTATTCCCTTGTGTAAATTTAAGACATGTGCTGTAATTCAAAATTCATATAAACTTTGCACCGAGCAGATCAATAGCTAATTCCCAATTAACCCTAGCAAACAAGCTATTAAGCAATAAATGATCAAAGGAATCAGAATGACCTCTGCACAAGGCATCACCTGTTTAAGTTTTAAAAAAAATTGAGTTGCACATGGCATCACCTATTAACCAAGAGTTTCCCCTCTTCTACAAATTCATTCATTGCTCCAAGTTGCTTCCCAGCAAAGGATGCTGTCATAGGAGTAGTCCAGTGGGGAACTTCTAAAGAAGCTTTCTAGAGCACCAAGTCCACCAACTACCTAAAGTTGGATGAACTATGGAAGGAGAACCAATTCTACAGTATGAACTACCAAGTAGGAACGAAAACCTATGCTACACTTTTAGGAGAAGAACCCCTGAAAGAAATCCCATTAAGTTTGCAACTATGGTACCAAAGAAACTTCCTATGCGCTTCAAAATTTTTATTCCAAGTAAAACAACATAACTCACAACTCAAAATACTTTCTCAATGATGTGCAATGCTCATACAGAAGAATTTCTAGTTTTCTACACTAGACTGATGTAAGATGCTCACGTAGTACAATCCTAGCTGTTTTCACAAAACTAGGGCTCATATTAAAAAAAGAAATCTTACACACAAATACAGCAATCACGGTCAACTGAATTTCAGATCATTCCAGTCCTCTCGTCCTATTATCTAATGGAGTTTAGCTTCCAAAAACATGGAAATGTTAGGAACCTAAAGGCACTAAATAACTAGAAAATGACCAAAAGGACCTAAAGAAAACAAAAATGAATCTCACTAGAATAAGTTTAGTTTGATTATTACAAAATGCCATAAAAATATGAACGCAACAATATATTATATATCAAAATGACAAAGCTTCAGAAATATTAGACTACATGACTTCCAAATTGTGTTCACCTCTTTCATGAGGACGATGAAACATTACAAAGTTAATTGGAGCATGTCCAGTTCAGTTCACATTGCTGACCATGATGCACACACTTGCAGAGGCTACAACTCAAGCTACTAGTACTCTTCATGTCAACTCAAGTACCCTAGTTGAACAATTGACAACCCAATATCCCTCCATTTAAGTTTAGACTGGACTACCATGTCACATATTCGACATAACAACAGATACTCTGCACACCAAAATGCACATTTCCGAATTTGAGTAATGCCGTTTTCGCATGAACTCTAGTTAAGAAATTGGCTTAATCTTAGCCTGTTACGAAGAATGACACTCTTAACATAATCATTGTACCAACTAAACAAAGTCCACTGTAGGGGACAGCTTTCATGAGATTGGTAGCATGATAAACGCCTTCCAGAATCTCAACATTGACCTTGTTAACCAACCCCCATACCTCATCCACCCAATCCAAATGCCTGAATCCATTATTACCCATTCTAGTCCACTAATGACTCTTCAAAAGCAAAGAAAAAGGGGGGGAAATCCTAAAAATTGACCATTTGATCTGACAGGACTGAACCACTGCTCATAATCAGCAAATTCAACAATAGCTCCACCTCTGATCAGACATGTGACCAGTTGCAAAGCGGATCTTAGCACACTGAACTACTGAATACTTGGAATTATTGTTCCCTAACAAATAGGCCTGCAAATGGTTGAGACAAAACATCACCTTTGTTGTAGGGTCCTTTCGAGCAAGCCTTTTCAAGTATTGCACCATATCCCCATCAATACCCTACATTAACCAAGCTCAATTTGTGTAAAACGTTATATCTTCAGTGTGCTAAACAAACGCGTTCACATAAAAATTGCAACTTGGAGCATCCAAATTGCAAGCAAAAATACCGAATAAGAAAGAGCCTCATCCCCAAGAACTGAATCAACACGAGTACTCCCCAAATAACCTCCGAATCCAACTGCAGCGGCACCTTGGGGCAAAAGCGAGGAGGCGAGGCTGCCAAAACCCCAAAAAGGAAGAGTTGAAATTTATGGATTGCAGCTGCTTAACGACCGCCATTGAAGAGAAGCAAGCAGCAAAACAGAATCAAACAAACAACTTAGGATGAATTGAGGAAGACGGAGAGGAATTTGAATGTACCTACTGCTGGAAGGTCGAGCTTTGCTTCTGGCACCTTCACCCTTTTGTCTACCCATCGATTCTCTCTCCTCTTCTGTGACTTCCGCGGCGACTTTGACGCTGGAGGTTGAGACGATGGTGAGATTTGGTTTATTGTGGTTTTTTGACGGATAGTCGATCACCAACGCCGTGTTGCCGCCATCGGAGTACAAGGAGTTCCTAACTTCCACTCCACCGCTGTATGTTTATTTTTGTTCCAAGATGTGTAGATGTCATTATGGAGTGTTCGACAACAGTATTTTAAGTAGGCATTTCAGACCCTATTTGGCAATAAGAGCACGAACAACGGTCGGCTCGCTTGAAGAGAGAGAGGCACGCAAAGAGAGAGAAGGCTTGGGTGTGTGCAGTGGGTGGCGGCTCGCAACTTGACGAGCCACTATGGGGCGCAAGGCGCCCGTCTAATTTTGTTTGTCCTTGAACGCCCCCAAACGACACCGTTTTTGGGCGCTGACCAGCTTTTTTTTTTTACTTGGGTTGTCCGGAAAAACGACAAAAGCAAAGCAAATGGCAGAGACCCGTTGGGCAGGGAGACGTTGGCCCAACGTCTCTCTGCCCCATTGTAATTTTTTTTAAAAAAATTTTGTGGTATTTCTTGTTATAAATTGATGAAATTTGTTTCAATTTTTCTCTCACAAATTCACTCACTCTCACATCCTCTTCATAAAATCTGTCATTTTATTTGCATCTTTATTGAGTTAATTTATTAAGGAAGAAGTGAGAAAAATAGCAAGAATTTCTATTTTTAACTTCCTTAAATACTTAATTTGTATATTAAATTTGAGATTTTATTCGACTAACATTGTTGTTTTTGTATTTATAGATAAGTTGTTGGTATTATATTTTGTCAAGGAAGAAGTGAAGACAATTGTGGGTAGCAATTTAATTTATTGTTATGTATTTGTTATGTGTTTGTTGATTATTAAAATTTATAATGAGCATATGTTTTTAATATAGTAGCTATGAATTAATTGTTCAAATGTGTTGGTAAAATGGAGGGCAATGTTCATGAAATTGCACATAGTGTAAGATATGTATTCAATTGGGAGTGGAAATTAAATTTTAATTTGCTGAAAAATATTATTATGTGGTAGTTTATATGGTAAATGTTATAAGGAGTATATGTTACTAATGTAATAGCTATGAGATTATATATATATATAGTAGAATAATATGAAATGATTAAATGTTATTTTTGTAAAGGTAAGATAATTAAAATTCGATTATATGTTTTTAACACAATATGACTATATGTTTTAGGAAACATTTTGACATGAAGGTTTTAAATATTGCAAGAAAATATGATTACGTTAATATTTTAATGCATGTTAAGCTTATTAAGTTGGTGGTTGTTAAAATGAATACATTTGGAGAATATGTGTGAAACAATTAGGAGAATATGGAAATGAATATGGAAATGAAAATTTTTGAGTATATGTTATTTAAATGAACATGCTAATGTATATGATAATTAAAATGGACATGTTAGTTGACAAAGTGATGGTTCCCTTTATTTTTCATATATGTTATGAAATGAAGATGGTAATGTGTATGATAATTAAAATGAACAAGTAACTTGATAAAGTTAGTGGTTTCCTTTTTTTTTTATTATATGTTATTAAGAATTACAAATGAACATGTTAATGTATGTGATAATTAAAATGAACATGTTACTTGATAAAGTGAATGGTTTCCTTGTTTTTTTAATTGTATGTTATTAAAAATTTAAAATGAACATGTTAATGTATATAATAATTAAAATGAACATGTTACTTGCTAAAATGAATGGTTTAATTTGTTTTTCATATATGTTATTAATATGAACATGTTAATGTATATGATAACCAAAATTAACGTGTTATTTGATAAAATGAATGGTTTCCTTTATTTTTCGTAAATGTTATTAAAATGAAGATGGTAATGTGTATGATAATTAAAATGAACAAGTTATTTAAAATTAAAATCAACATGTTACTTGATGAAGTGAATGGTTTTCTTTTTTCTATTATATGTTATTAAAAATTAAAATTGAACATGTTAATGTATATGATAATTAAAATGAACAAGTCTGTTGATAAAATGAATGGTTTCCTTTATTTTTCATATATGTTATTAATATGAACATGGTAATCTGTATCATAATTAAAATGAACAACTTACTTGATAAAGTGAATTGTTTCCATTTTTTTTTTACATGTTATTAAGAATTAAAAATGAACATGTTAATGTGTGTGATAATTAAAATGAACATGTTACTTGAAAAAATGAATTGTTTAATTTGTTTTTCAAATATATTATTAATATGAACATGTTAATGTATATGATAACTAAAATTAACATGTTACTTGATAAAGTGAATGGTTTCCTTGTTTTTTTAATTGTATGTTATTAAAAATTTAAAATAAACATGTTAATATATATGATAATTAAAATGAACATGTTACTTGATAAAATGAATGGTTTAATTTGTTTTTCATATATGTTATTAATATGAACATGTTAATGTATATGATAACTAAAATTAACATGTTGTTTGATAAAATGAATGGTTTCCTTTATTTTTCGTAAATGTTATTAAAATGAAGATGGTAATGTGTATGATAATTAAAATGAACAAGTTATTAAAAATTGAAATCAACATGTTACTTCATGAAGTGAATGGTTTTCTTTTTTTATTATATGTTATTAAAAATAAAAAATAAACATGTTAATGTATATGATAATTAAAATGAACAAGTGTGCTGATAAAATGAATGGTTTCCTTTATTTTCCATATATGTTATTGATTTGGGAAAAACACCTATCATCTTTTGGGCCTGCCCAGAAGATATCCGCATATGCTTACTCACGAGATCACATCCCCAAAAGGCCCGAAACACAACCTTTGGGGCCTTCCTCCAGGCCCACTCGCTACAGGACCGGAGGCTCAGGCTATCAGCTACAGTAAGATCACTCTTTTACCCCTCTCACAAACAGGCTATAAATAGTGACATGTTCCCCTCGGAAAGGGGGTTGGAAAAGAAAGGAATCTACTTCGTATACTGTTCACACTTTCTGGAACACTTGGCTGATTTGACCGTCGGAGAGGCGTTCCCCGGACCACACTCCGGGGTTAGCCTTTTTTGCAGGTCGGAGAAGGAGACGAGAACGGCGCCGTGTTGATCGCCAGCTGTCAGATAAACCCGTTCTTTCGCCCCACATCATCCACACAATCACGAGACAGATTCTTGCCGGAATCAGTTTGGCGCCGTTTGTGGGGAAGGAGTGGTAACGATGGTAGTTAGTGATGCGACACGAGCTAGGGCGCGCAGAGAAAATGCACTAGCCGCGGGTCCCTCTGCGCCGCCCACGGCTGAGGATGCCAGCGAAAGTTCCAGGGCAGGTCCTCGGCCAGTGGGGGCCTTGCAGCGAGAACCTCCAGCTTACGTCACGGTTGACGCGCTCCAGGGTCTTATGTCCACCATGGCAGACGCCATCACCAGACAGGTCACCGAGCAGGTCCAGAGGGCTCTGGGGGTGAATGACACAAGAAACCTTCCCGACCCTCCTCGGCACCTCAGGTCGCGGGCCGAATCCCCCAGGGAAGAGTTGGGGTCCCTACGCTCACGAGGCCTCGCTCGGGAGGAAAGATCGTACCAAGTACCCCATCTCCGGGACAAAAGGCAGAAGGACCGTGCGTCAGCTGACATGGTCGGTCGGTCGGGGCGCAGACGCTCAGTAGCCTCGGCTACCGCCTCAACTCCTTACGCCACTCATTCGCGGCCGTCCGGATGGCTTCGGGAGCAGGAACACACTTCTCGGCTCATGCGGGAGCGGTCGCGCGGTCGTCGCCACAGCCCCGAACATCGCAATAACCGAGACCGAGCGCGGAGTCCCCCAGTGAGGGAAGCGGGTGACTACGAGCTCCGCATCAGGAGTCGCTCGCCACAACGCGCGTCACATCCGAAGGAGGACAGGAAGAGTCCTTCTGTGGTGGAGGTCGAACGGCGCCGCGGTACCCTCATCAAGGTATCAGGAACCGCTGCCTGCTTGGCCGCCCCCTCTTTCTCAACCCCTTTCTGCCCAGAGATCGTAAACGCCCCAAGATGCGGAAAGGTGAAGATGCCGATGATTGATCTGTACAATGGAACTGGGGATCCGGAGGAGCACCTGGGTGTGTACAAAGCTCAAATGTACGTCCAAGACGTGGACGATGCCTCGTATTGCCGCTACTTCCCCGCCACCCTAAAGGTGGTAGCGCAATCCTGGTTCAATGGTTTTCCCCAGGGTAGCGTGGCTTGCTTTCAGGACTTGGCTGACAAGTTTGTTCGACAGTTTATTGCGAGTCGTAAGGAACGACGTACTAGCATTCACCTGTCAAAAATTAGGCAGGGGCCGCAGGAGTCCTTAGCCGAGTTCGTCAGGCGGTTCCATCAGGAGGCAGTCCTAATCCCGGAATTGGAAGAGGGTGTGGCGTACACCTCTTTCCTGAATGGCCTCAAAAATGGACGCTTTAAGTTCTCCTTGGCGGAACAGAAAGAGACCACCTTAGTCGAAGCGCTGAGAAAGGCCGCGGACTTCATCCGAGCCACTGAGATTTGCGCCGAGGGACCAGATGCCCCCAAGAAGGGAAAGGCCCCAGGGGATAGGGGTTTCACTCGCGGTGAGAGGAACCCCGCTCCGCGCGACAGAAGACCACCAGTGGAGGCTCTGGATGCCCGGTTCACCACGGATGCGAGGAATATCCTGATGGAGGTGCGAGGGCATCCGATGCTGCGTCGGCCGCCCCCAATGACGATGGCCCCCATGCCACAGAACGCACGGAAATATTGCGAGTTCCACGAGCAGAGCGGTCACACTACGACCGAGTGTAGAGAGCTGAAGAAAGCTCTCCATGAGCTCGCAGACAAAAGGCAAATTGATCGCTTCCTAAGAAGGGGGTCGCGCCTGCTGCGGAAAGAGCCAAACCCAGAGTCATCCCAGCCGCGGGATGAGGAGTGCTCGACAGAAATCGTGGCCACCATTGCAGGCGGCAACATGTCGGACATGACACGTTCGGCCTGGAAGGCACAGCTGAGAAGCGCCCAACAGGTACTCACCATGGAGCAGAAGCCTAGCCCCACGGCGCCCACCATGGTCTTTGGAGGAAAAGATGCTCCCCGCTTAGCTACCCCCCCATAACGACCCGCTGGTGGTTGAGATGAAAATTGCAAACGCGGTGGTACGCCGTATCCTCGTAGACACCGGCAGCTCCGTGGACATCATCACGAGAGACTGCCTCCAGAAACTTTCCCACCCAGGGCGCGCGGTCGATCCCATTACAACCCCCGTTTTGGGGTTTGGAGGACAAGAGGCGACTCCTGCTGGGACCGTTCGCCTGCCGGCGCGCTTTGGGAACAGGACCCGTTTCTGAAGTTTGGAAGTTGATTTCCTTGTGGTCGATGTACCCACGGCGTACAACGTGATTCTCGGGCGGCCTACACTCCATAAGGCTAAGGCTGTCGTCGCACCCTATCTCCTCCAGCTCCAGTTCGAGACTGACGACGGAGCCGTGGGCGAGCTCCGGGGGGATCAGCGCGCGGCACGCGAGTGCTATCTGGTTAGCATAAAACCCCTCATTGAAAGACCCCGGGAGCGAGAGGTTGCAGCAACACTTGCAACCGCAAAAAAAGCAAAGGGGACTCCTGCCGAGCCGTGTCCCGAGACCTTGGTAATTCATTCCGTCGACGTTGAACTTCCGCAACACCGAGCGGAAAGTGAGGCTGAAGTCGAGCATATACCGTTGGAAGAAGGGCGGCCAAAGCGCACGGTCCAGCTCGGGTGCGGTATGGCTGACGCAGAACGTCAACCCCTTGTCTTTCTTCTGCGAGAATACAAGGACATCTTCGCTTTCGACCCCAGCGAGATGCCCGGCATAGCCGCCGCGGTAATGGAGCACCACCTAAACGCCGATCCAAGACACAGGCCGGTCGTCCAAAAGAAGCGCCACATGGGTCCTGAGCGCGCGGCCGCGGCAAGTCAGGAAGTTCAGAAGCTGCTGGAAGCCGGCTTTATCAGAGAATGCCAGTACCCAGAGTGGGTTTCAAATGTGGTGTTGGTAAAAAAGCCCAACGGCACATGGAGGATGTGCGTGGATTTTACGGACCTAAACAAGGCCTGCCCAAAAGACAGCTACCCCGTTCCAAAAATCGACAAGCTGGTGGACGCCACAGCCGGCCATGCCCTACTTAGCTTTATGGATGCCTTCTCAGGGTACCACCAGATACCCCTCTGCCCAGAGGACCAGGAAAGGACGGCGTTTATAACCGACCGCGGACTCTATTGCTACAAGGTCATGCCGTTCGGGTTAAAGAATGTCGGGGCCACTTACCAACGCCTTGTCAACAAGCTGTTCGAGCCATTAATCGGGCGGACCATGGAAGTGTATGTGGACGATATGATCGTCAAGAGCAAGCTCCAGACTGACCACCTCGCTGATTTGCGGAAAACATTTGAGATCCTCCGGGCGTTCAACATGAAGCTCAACCCTAAAAAGTGTGTGTTCGGAGTACGGTCAGGGAAGTTCCTTGGCTTCATGATCAGTCATCGCGGCATAGAGGCGAATTCAGACAAGGTGCAGGCCGTCCTTGACATGCAGCCCCCCAAGACTATACGAGAAGTTCAGCGCTTGACAGGCTGTGTAGCTGCCCTCGGCCGTTTCATGTCTCAATCAGCCGACCGGTGCCAACCTTTCTTCCGCATTCTACGCCGGCGGGGCAACTTCCAATGGGATGAAAAGGCGGATGAGGCCTTTCAAGCGCTAAAGTCGTAATTAGCTCGGCTGCCGCAGATCGCCAGTCCCACCGAGGGGGAAGTGTTGACTTTGTACCTGGCCGTCTCAGAACATGCGGTCAGCGCGGTCCTTGTGGCCGACCGAGCGCGGGAGCAGGTACCTGTGTACTACGTAAGTCATGCCTTGACGGGTGCAGAAATGAACTACCCCCTCATTGAAAAGTTCGCGTACGCATTGGTGATGGCCAGTCGGAAACTGCGACCCTACTTTGAGGCCCACAAGATCTTGGTCTTAACGGACCAACCCATCGGAAGCGTCCTTCAGAAGTTGGATGCGTCCGGTCGCCTCTTGAAGTGGGCTGTGGAACTCTCGCGCTATGACCTAGCCTTCGAGCCCTGGCGAGCCATCAAAGCACAGGCGTTGACTGATTTCTTCGCCGAATGTAGGGCGCCTGTGGAGCAACATTCCCAACCGCGCCCCTGGAACTTGTATGTTGACGGTTCCTCTACCAAGGACGGTAGCGGGGTCGGTCTCATTGTGGAAAGCCCAACCGGAGTGCGTTACGAGCACGCCCTCAAGTTCATGTTCAAGGCATCCAACAATGAGGCGGAATACGAAGCCCTCATTGCGGGAATAGAGCTCTGTCACACCGCAGGGGCCGCGCACGTCCAGGCGTTTTCCGACTCACAACTTGTCGTAAATCAGCTCAACGGAGACTATGAAACGAAGGATGAAGTTATGGCCGCCTACGTCAGGAGGGTTCGTGAAGCCACCAAGCTGCTTAAGCACTTTGCCATCACGCACATCCCTCGCTCGGAAAACCGGCAGGCCGATGCTTTGTCCAAACTCGCGAGTTCTTCTGATGACGGTCGGCCGAAGAACATTCAGTGGGAGACGTTGATGAATAGAAGTATCGACTTGCAAGAGGTCGCGTGGCTGGACCGGAGCCCCACATGGATGGAGCCTATCCGTACATATCTCGCTGAGGGTACGTTACCCACCGATGCTAAAGAAGCAGAGATGATCAAGAAGCGGTCCAACTGGTTCGTATTGTACGAGGGAATTCTCTACAAGCGTTCTTTTGCCCGCCCCTTGTTGAGGTGCATATCCTCGGCAGAGGGGAGATAGGTTCTCGAAGAATTGCACCAAGGCATCTGCAGCTCACACCTCGGTGGGCGGGCGCTCGCCGTAACAGCCCTCCGAACAGGTTATTATTGGCCTAGTTTACGGGAAGATGCCATGACACTGGTCCGGACTTGTGACAAATGCCAACGGTTCGGCCCAGTTCAACGTGTTCCCACAACTCTGATGACGCCGATTGTCAGCCCACTGCCGTTCGCTATCTGGGGGATGGACATCTTGGGACCCTTTCCTAGAGCAACCGGCCAGTGCAAAAACTTATTTGTGGCCGTGGACTACTTTACCAAGTGGATCGAAGCTGAGGCCGTCGCCTCCATTACTGCCGCGGAGGTGCGCAAATTTATCTGGCGAAACATTGTCACCAGGTTCGGCGTCCCCCGCACCATGATCTTCGACAATGGCTGGCAGTTTGATACTAGCAAACTCACCGACTACTTGAGTAGTTTGGGATGCCAAGCTCGCTTCACGGCTGTGGCGCATCCCCAGACTAACGGACAGGCCGAGGCAGCCAACAAATCAATCCTCCATGGTATTCAGAAAAAGTTTGATGACGCCAAGGGTAACTGGGCTGACGAACTGTACGGCGTCCTGTGGAACCTTCGGACTACTGAGAAGACGGCCACCGGCGAGACACCATTTATGCTCACTTACGGCTCTGAAGCTGTTCTTCCTGTGGAGGTGGCACTTCATACACATCGCCTAACTGCATTTCAGGAAACATCAAACAATGCAGCTCTGCGAGAGGCCCTGGATCTCCTCCCCTCGATCCGCGGCGACTCTATGCTCCGAGAGGCCCTCTATAAACTCCGCATTGCACGAAGGCACAACAGGACGGTCCGGATGACACCCATCTGAGTTACTGACCTGGTACTCAGACGCACAGAGAGCGTGGCACGGGCAACGGAACACGGCAAGTTGACAGCCAATTGGGAAGGGCCTTACAAGGTGGCCTCGCAAATTCGTCCCGGCACATTTCGGTTGGAGACTCTCGACGGCACTCCTGTCCCCCGGGCATGGCACAACAGCAATTTAATGAAATATCATACTTAAGCTATCATTGTACTCCTTAGCACCTTTGAATGACTACTCACACCATTCCCCTCGCATTCAACACTCCAAGCGCGGCCCTGAGGCCAGTCGCTACGCCCTTAGCCCGGTCGCTACGCCCTTAGCCCCACCAGGGGCTAAGGCCATTTGAGCACGGCCTTAGGGCCGGTCGCTACGCCCTTAGCCCCACCAGGGGCCAAGGCCAATTGA
>JACYFF010031955.1:104597303-104614513 GCA_017589665.1 Selenicereus undatus
GCGAAGGCTTCCGCCATGCCAATCTCCTCCGCGGATACCGGCGGCGGATCTGATGCACCGGTGGCAGACAAATCCCAGGACTTGACTATGTCCTGAACCAGGGCCAGACGAACCGGAGGGTCGGCTTTGAAGAAGCTACCCGAAGGACGGGAAGAGTGACCGGCACTAGTAGGAGTCGCCGTCGGCGCGCCAGTACCACGAGGGGACGTACGGCGTCCCTGCTCAGCGGTCGCCCGCTCCTCAGAAGAGCGGCTGGCATTCGGGGCGGTCGCTTCGTGGCCAGTGCCCCTAGCCGCCTCTTCAGTCCTCGGCTTCTTACGGGGCGGAGGCAGACTCACAGTGGGTCTCTTAGTGCGAGGTGCAAGGGAAGGCGCCTGCAGAAAGCTAAGTCAGTGTCCGGCAGACGTAAAGGCAGCCAATTAAAGGGGGGTCGTATCGTACCTTTTTAGCCTGCTGAACGACGGCCTGTTGCCTTTCCTCTTCCCTCCTGCGCTCGGCAACAGCGGCCACCTATTCGGGCGTCGCATCCCCGGTCTCAAAGACCGTCAGTCTCGCCCTCGCTTGATCTGCACAAAGGAAGACAGGTCAGGTCAGCACAAAACACGGAACAAAAACATGCCTAGACAACTGTATACCCTTTGTAAAATTCTTAAGGATCAGTAGACCCGTCGCGGCGAGGAAGAAGTCGTTAGCGAAGAACTTTAGCTTCGGCAACCAGTTCAAGGGCTCCCGGTCACTAGACTTGGTCCTTCTCTTCGGGGGACCCTTCACGGCCTCAATGGCCTGACTCATGAATCGGGGAATAGGCCGAGGTCGGTCGTCTTCACGGATATACAACATGAAGTACCGGGCGGTTTGCCGCTCCTCGACCGTTGGTTCCCCAAAAGGATTCCTGACCGGCTTTCCTTCGTTCCAAGAAGGAACGTCACCCCAACCCGACGCCCGGCGCAGAAACAAAAAGTCGTACTTCCAGTATCTGACTTTGGATTTCTTCTCAATAGCGGTCATAAAGCCCGGGCGGTTATTGAAGCAGTACCACCCCAGGTCCCCGGTCTCTCTAGGGGCCTTTTGGACCGTATGCACCAGGCTAAAAGCGCGCGCCGAGCAGGCCAGACCCCGCAACTCACATGTAGCCACGAATAAGCAGATGTTGTGCCAAGAGGTCGGCACAATCTGGGCGGGCGCCAACTCATACCTATTAAGAATATCCTTCACTACCGGATGCAAAGGGAAACGGAGGTCGTAATCCAAAGCAGCTCGGTACACGGCGATGCAATTCGCAGGGGCCTCGTTCACCGTGTCGTCAGGCTCGGGCATTACAAACCTGTAGTTGGCCGGCAGAAGGTACTGCTTATCAAGCGCCGATCTCTTGAGCCGGGAGATAGCCCGCGGGTCTGGGAAGTGGCTTCCCGGTCCATCCTGGGGGTCCGACCGAGTTGGGGCCCCGGGAAATTCCAGTCCCTCGGCCACAATCTCTGGTACGGGGACCGCGCGGCGGTGGCCCGCACGCCCTGACCTACCCAAACTTGATGACTCAGACGAGGAGCTCGTCGACGCCCCCTCGGATGAGGAGGAGCGCCCCGAGGCCCCACTGGATGAGCCAGGTCGGGACGACGTACTAGAACTGGAGGAAGCGACTCGGCCTGCCACGTTAGACTCAGGAAGAACTGAACGAATATTACCTATCGAGCCCTCAGCCAGAAGCTCGTCAGGAGTCCGGATGAGGGGGGTTGACTTCGTCTTCGCCATGCCGCGGACCTGGAAGGCGGGCACAAAATTAGCAAGGGTAACCTCCCAGGGATACGTCATAGTCACCTCTGGACTTAAAATACTAGGGGTGGAAGAATGCTCGCAACTGGACCAAGAGGGAGTGCCAGGTTCAAAAATAGGTATGGCATAAGGAACCTTTTTTGGCTCCCTTGGTTTATTTTTTCGGGGGAATCCAGCCACCGCACGGCCATCAATAAAGGCCGGGGTGTTCGGGAGTTGTGGATGCCGGCCCTCCATGAGAGGACCGACATGCTCCTCGGAGGCATCCCCACTAGATGAATGAGATGACATAATATACAAAGAGTGTGGCGAAGGGGGCGAGCGTGTACCTGAGGATGTCGAAGAAATAAGGATTTGATTGGAAGCAGCAATGCAAATCTGAGAAGAGGGAGGACGAAGGATGTCAGAGCCTCTCTCTCTAGAGTTTTCTCTCTCTAAATTGGTTATAGAAGTATGGCACAAGTGACTAAGGTGGTGAAGACCTCCCCTCCTTATATAGAGCCCAGAGACGGTTCGCATACTCCAACGCTCCTCGACAACCACGCCTCCTCAAAAGACATGCCACGTGGTTCCTGCGAACTAGCCACGTCACCAGAGGGGGGATATTGGGCTAAGGCCAGGCCTCAGACGTAGGCCCAAGGTGTTACGGCTTGAACCACGGCCCAGTGAAATCCATTGCCCCCTGGCTTCCCTCGAGGGCAGAAGCCTACGAGCATGGTCGACTGCCACTCATTGCTCCCTTGTAGCCCTTCAGGGGCCTGGGCCATTAAGCACGGCCTCAGGCCGGTCGCTACGCTCTTAGCCCACCAGGGGCTAAGGCCAGTTGAGCACGGCCTGAAGGCCGATCGCTATGCCCCTCGGTCCACCAGGGGTAAAGCCATTTGAGCACGGCCTCATGGCCGGTCGCTACGCCCTTAGCCCTTCTAGGGGCGAAGGCCAATTGAGCACGGCCTCCAGGCCGGTCGCTACGCCCTTAGCCCCACCAGGGGCGAAGGCCATTGGAGCACGGCCTGAAGGCCGGTCGCGACGCCCTTAGCCTTTTTAGGGGCGAAGGCCAGTTGAGCATGGCCTCCGGGCCGGTCGCTACGCCCTTAGCCCCGCCAGGGGCTAAGGCCAATTGAGCACGGCCTCCAGGCCGGTCGCTACGCCCTTAGCCCCACCAGGGGCTAAGGCCCTTTGAGCACGGCCTCCAGGCCGGTTGGTACGCCCTTAGCCCCACCAGGGGCTGAGGCCAATTGAGCACGGCCTCAAGGCCGGTCGCTACGCCCTTAGCCCCACCAGGGGCTGAGGCCCTTTGAGCACGGCCTTGAGGCCGGTCGCTACGCCCTTAGCCCCACCAGGGGCTGAGGCCAATTGAGCACGGCCTCAAGGCCGGTCGCTACGCCCTTAGCCCCACCAGGGGCTAAGGCCCTTTGAGCACGGCCTTGAGGCCGGTCGCTACGCCCTTAGCCCCACCAGGGGCTGAGGCCAATTGAGCATGGCCTCAAGGCCGGTCGCAACGCCCTTAGCCCCACCAGGGGCTAAGGCCGAGCGCGGCCTAACGCCGGTCGCTAAGCTCTTAGCCCCTAAAGATGTATGAGTGCGGCCATAGGCGGTGCGCTATGTTTTTGGCTCCCTTGGGGACCGAAAGACATGAGTACGGCCAAATGCCGCGCGTTCCGCCTCTAACTCTTTTATTGAGCTGAAGACCCTTCAGCACTGCCTTAAAGCTGTTCGCTACGCTTTAAGTTCCTTTAGGGGCTAAGGGCTCGCAAACACGGCCTCACGGCCGGTCGCAACACCCTCGGCCCCGACAGGGGTATGGCTCTCATGCACGGCCTCACGGCCGGTCGCTGCGCTCTTCGTGCCTTAATTGCCGGAAGCTGTTAAGCGCGACCTGAGGGTCTGACATATGGGGTATCAATTAGAGAGGTGAAAGAAAACAAGCGTTCATTGCATAAAGGTCTCAGGCAGATGCACTGAGGGGTACACATCGATACAATAAGCCGTTAGGCTTCATCACTAGAAGGGGAAGGGGGACCGCCTAAATCAGAAACTCCTCCCTGGATGGCATCAATGTCCGAGACATTTATCTCGTCGGCCGGGCGATTCTGTTGAGCATCCCTCAAAATTGCGTCCATGCACCATATCCACTTCTCGAACGATGACCACTTCAGATCCATAAGCACAGACTTCATCTCATCCCCCGTGAATTCATGGGCCGCACCGAATTCAACGGCATCATTCAGCAGCATCGCATAGAAGGTCGCTTGAACCAGTTCAGGGAGTCCAAGCTCCGCCGCAGCCTGCTCGGCCTCCGATAAGGAAAAGTCTGGGCATAATCCCGAAAAGTTCTCGGGGAGGGGACGTGGAGGCTGCACTGCATCCCTTCGATGCCATCCAAGGGTTTCCCTCAAATAAAGTGCCATTTCCCTGGTGTTGCGAATGAGAGGGAAAGCCATGATTCAAGTCGATGCTTGGTCTGATCAGCAGTTGCAATTGCTTCTCTCTCCAGCAAAAACCCCGGGGTATTTATAGGAAGGCAAGGCAGGTCTGGGGATGCCACAGATTGGGGGCCACTGCGTCAGGTCATAATAGCCTGGCGCATGCAAGACCCTCATCCTAGAACTCCGTGCCTTAGTGCGTAACAGCTGTAACAACCGTCCAACCTGGGGGTACGAGTCTCTGCAACCCCTTGTTGCAAGGTGAACGGTCCCAGCGCACCTCACACTAGACCTCAGATCCCTAGATCCACATCTTACTTGACCACCGACCGGGCCCGACGGTCAGGTAAGATGTGAGGGGCTAAGTGATTTGGGAAAAACACCTATCATCTTTTGGGCCTGGCCCAGAAGATATCCGCATATACTTACTCACGAGATCACATCCCCAAAAGGCCCGAAACGCAACCTTTGGGGCCTTCCTCCAGGCCCACTCGCTACAGGACCGGAGGCTCAGGCTATCAGCTACAGTAAGATCACTCTTTTACCCCTCTCACAAACAGGCTATAAATAGTAACATGCTCCCCTCGGAAAGGGGGTTGGAAAAGAAAGGAATCTACTCCGTATACTGTTCACACTTTCTGGAACACTTGGCTGATTTAACCGTCGGAGAGGCGTTCCCCGGACCACACTCTGGGGTTAGCCTTTTTTGCAGGTCGGAGAAGGAGACGAGAACGGCGCCGTGTTGATCGCCAGCTGTCAGATAAACCCGTTCTTTCGCCCCACGTCATCCACACAATCACGAGACAGATTCTTGCCGGAATCAGTTATTAATATGAACATGGTAATGTGTATGATAATTAAAATGAACAAGTTACTTGATAAAGTGAATTGTTTTCATTTTTTTTTACATGTTATTAAGAATTAAAAATGAACATGTTAATATATGTAATAATTAAAATGAGCATGTTACTTGATAAAATGAATTGTTTAATTTGTTTTTCATATATATTATAAATATGAACATGTTAATGTATATGATAACTAAAATTAATATGTTACTTGATAAAGTGAATGGTTTCCTTTTTTTTTTTTAGTATATGCTACTAACAAATTAAAATGAACATGTTAAATGTATATGAGAATTAAAATGAACATGTTACTTGAGGCACTTTTTAATACGATTAATTATAAATTTGTAAGTGGTAATTTCATCTAAAAGATGGATCCTAACACTCCCCCATCTTTTATAAGCTTGCTTGAGGGTGACGATTCACCCCAAGTGGGGGTAATAGTGCTACCCCAATCCCCGCACACAATCATCATGTCTCTTACCACCCCTATGTGCCACAAAACTACCACCATCATCCGCATCATCCATATTACCCACCACACCTTAGCTCGAGGATTCCGAGTGGTTCAAGTCAGAATCCTCAACCATGTCCTCGACCATATTGCACATCAACACATAACGAACATTTCAATGTGCACGGGAGTGAATACCCATACTATCCTCCTTACAATCCACCGCCACCTCCTCATCCAAATTACATTTCTGCGGAGAGCAACTCCACCCCCTCATCCACACCGAAAGGATCACTGGTCAGGTTGGGGCAGACTGAGACAAACATTGAGGCAAATACTGATGAGGGGGACATGGAGAAAGTAATGAGAGGTACAGTTAGTGGTGCGAAAAAGTAGACAATTGACGAAGGTCAACAACTTATTCGAGCATGGATAAATGTAGGCATGGACCCTATTGTTGGGGCTGACCAACGGAAAGCTAGCTTCTGGAATAGGGTAGCCTCGACTTTTAATGAGTATCGTCCTCAAGGGGCATTAGCACAAACTTCAAAGACATGTAACAGCTCATGGCTTCGGTGTGCCCCAATAGTCAATAAATGGACAGATATTATGCTCGAAGTGGAACGTAGTAATCACAGTGGGTGGAATGATGCGAAGATTCTACAAGATGCCCACAGATTGTACACTGAGTGAACAGCGAAAAAGTTTGAGTTGGAGCATTTATGAGATGCTCAAGGACCAGCCAAAGTGGCGGGTGATATGTGACCCATCTAAGTTACGGTCAGGATCATCAAAAAGGTCCACACCCAACACCGAAGAGGCTGGAGATGAAGGTGTCGGTGGGAGTGAAAGATTCGAAGGCTAGAAAGCCGCAAAGAGAAGGATGAAACAAAAGCCAAACAACACTGTAGTTGATCTAGTAACAACTGAGCTGAAGGAGATAAAGACTTCCAACACTGATATAAATGAAATGTTCAGGGAGTTCATCATCACAACAAAACAAGACAAGGCTCAGAAAATGATGATCAGGGAAGCAAAAATGAGGAGAGAGGAGGATAAAATAATGATGATCGACACCTCCACAATGACTCCTCAGCAAGCGTCTTACTACGAGCAAAGGAAAGCGGAGATAATGCAAAGGAGATATGGAAGCTCAATGTCAGATCAGTAATATGTCTCCCCTCCCCCCTAATGTTGTAGATTACGAGACCTATGTATCTCATCATATGTTGTAACAGCTTACTATATGGCTTTTGTTTTCCATGTGTTGTATTAAACATGAGTTTGGTATTATCATGTTATGTTATGAAGTTATGCAAAATGGGTGTGCCTATTATTGTTTAATAAAAATGGTTGCTCTTATGTACATTAATGTATAATCATTATTATGCTGCGCAGGCCATTTGTAATGGATAATTTTAATATGGACACGCTACCTATTGAGGAGGAATCATCGTCCCTTTTTCATTAGATGATGATGTCATGATCTCCGTCATGAGGGCATATGTCCAATATCAACATCGAGTGCAACAACAAATGATATTCCTTGTGCAACTTAGGCAAGCAGCAATAGAGATGACGCCATCGGCATCTACGCATCGGATGCAAAGGAGGTGTATTAAGAAAGATAGAGAAGCTGCCCACAACCGCTTATACCAAGACTATTTCGCCGAAGATTCAGTGTACAATGAACATCATTTTCGATGTCGATTCAAAATGCGGAGGCACTTATTTCTTTGTATTGTGGAAGCACTCGACAATCATTCAGAGTACTTTCAGGTGAGGTAAGATGCACCCGGAAAGCATGGGTTGTCGCCATTAACCAAATGTACCGCAGTTATGTGAATGCTTGCCTATGGTGTAGCAGTTGATTGCGTTGATGAGTACTTGAAGATTGGTGCGAGCACCGCAATGGAATGCCTAAAAAAGTTCGCCTCATGCGTCGTTGAGGTATTCGGGGAGTAGTACTTGAGAAAACCAAATCAAACTAATATTGATCGCTTACTGCAAGTTGCTGAAGCCTGTGACTTTTTTGGTATGTTGGAAAGCATAGACTGCATACACTGGGAATGGAAGAATTGTCCAACGGCTTGGAGGACATAATTTGAAAAGCAAGTTTACAAGGTGCCAACAATCATCCTTAAAGCCGTTGCATCATACGACCTTTGGATATGACATACGTTCTTCGGGTTGCCTGGAAGTCTTAATGACATCAACGTCATTGATCGCTCACCGATTTTCTAAGAGATGTACGAGGATTGTGCTCTTAAATGTGAGTATGTCATCAATGAGCATCAGTACAACATAGGATACTATTTTTCGGATGCAATTTATTCACAATGGGCGGCATTTGTTAAAACTATCCCACTTCCCCAAGGGCCAAAGAAAAGACTTTTCACAGAACGTCAAGAATCATTAAAGAATGATGTTGAGCGAGCCTTCGGTGTGTTACAAGCTAGATTTGCCATTGTACGTGGCCCCGCTCGTTTGATGGATCAAAGAGAAATTGGTGTTATTATGAGAGCATGTGTGATACTCCATAACATGATTGTGGAGGACAAGCGAGACAATTACGAGTTTGCACTTGACTACGACGTTGTCGAGGGAATTGTCCCAGAGGTGATTGTTAACCATGATCATCATCCATGCTATGAGATATATTTTCAACGATCATGCCAAGTTCGCAACTCCAATATGCATTTAGCTCTTCAAGCAGACTTGAATGAGGAAATATGGAAGCGAAATTCGGGTCCGCGGCAGAGAGGATAGTTGATTGATCTTCATATTGTAATTTTTTAAATTGTTCGACTATTGTAGTTTTTTTCCCATCCCATGTCAACCAATGTATCTTATTTTTATTTTACTATCGAACTCTTGTAATTTCTACTCTCATGCATCTGTGCTTTTCTTTTTTTTCAAAATCTTGTGTTTTTTTAATAACAATTATGACCCTTTAATTAGTCGTGTGTGATAATTATTATGCGCACATTATTTGTTTTCTAAATAAAGTTATACTCAAATAACCAACCAACCAAAAAAAAATGAAAGCAGGGTAATTATTAGCTGTCTTCATTCATCATCATATTGTACTTTATTTTCAATTGTTCATGTATTGTAATTTTTATTTCGTTTAATGTCAACCAACGTATCTTTTTTAATTTATTTATCAAACTCTTGTAGTTTCTATATTTAGGCATCTGTCCATTTCTTAATTCAAACTCTTGCACTGTTCTTTTCAAAAAATTTATAACCCTCCAATTTGTTGCGTTACCAAATTATCATGTCCAAATTATTTTCGCTAAAAATAATTAAACCAAATAACCAACCAAACAAAAAAAATAAAACTCAAACAATTAAATATGATTAGGTATGGGGTCCATAGGTACTATTTTATTTTGTGAGAGAAAATGGTAAGTCTGCCATTGGAGAGAGTAAGGATTGTGAGGCAAAAAGTTGGAGAGAGGGTTGGTATGGTAGTGGTAAGGCCCAACTGGTGAGCCAAAATATGGCTCACAATTGGCTTTGCTCTAAGTTGTTTACTTTTAGTTGTTAGGTGTTTGCCTGTTTCTATCAACTATTAGCTATTTGAATTGGATGTTTATATTAACCAACAACAACAACAACAACAACAACAAACTCCCAGTGTGGGTTCCGCTTTTACAGGGTCTGGGGAGATCCAGCTGTAGGCAACCTTACCTCTACCGGTATTCCTACCTATAGAGAGGTTGATTCCATAAGACCCACAAAACAGTTTTGTGAAAAAAAGTTTGTAGAGAAAACGATTTCGAAACCATTGACCGATGTTAATATTAACCATTTAAATTAATTGTTTTTAAAAAAAGTACTTAATAAAATTAGATGTTTCTGAAAAGATTGTTTGTTAAAATTTTATTTATGCCCTTTCTCTCCATTTCCTTTGTAGTTGCACATGATTTTTTTATTTATTAGCCATTTTATTTTCTTTTCAAAAAAAATTAAAACCTCTGTCATATGTAAAAATTATTTCAATCTTAGAACTTTATTTCCTTACTAATTCTACATATTTTGTATTCATTATTTATGTTATTTTCTCTTCAATTTATGTGTATTCATGTGATGCCCACATCTTACAATCTTATTTTGTTATTCATTTGAAAATATTTTTTAGGTTGTGAATTGAAATTTGTATATATATTTTTTATCTATTATAATATTTTCAAATATCTTTTTTTTAGTTTATATGTATCTTTTTTGCTTCAATGCTCGTGAACGTTATTGATTACAACTATGGCCTATAGGGGGCAGTAGAAGAGAAATAAGTGAGATTAAAGATGGCATTGCGTGAATAAAGAAATCAGAATTTTTGATTACACAAGTGGCATGCCTTGTAACTCTAATAAAGCCTGGACAATCTTGTCATTTACACAAACGGCTATTTGCAAAAAGTTACTCATATTAGCTTTTCGTAAATTAGGTTTTTGAATTAAAATAGCTACTACAAAAAATTGTTTACTAAACACTAGATTAACTTTTTTGCCTAGGTCAAAACAGCCAAACCCCCTTAAAACGTCATTTTGTATAAAAAAAACCAATGAAAAAGCCAACAACCAAACACCCCATTAGTATTTTGTCAAAATCAATACATTAATCAATTAATTTTTAATGCTCGAAAATCTAGCACTTGGACTAACATTTCAAGTAGCATTCAATGTTTCAAGCAGCATTTTCAAAAGCTAGTAACGTTGGCTTTTGGTATTCAAAAGTAGCATTTTATTTTTTTAATCAAAAACTATCAGATGGAAATTTTAACTTTAGAAACTATCTATATCCTTTTATGTTAATTCACATTAATCAACCAACCCAACAACTAAATTAGAATCGCTATCTACTATCTAACTAGTTATCCACTACTTAAATAATTATCTACTGCCTAAACAGTTAATGTTACCAAATAGGGCCTATGTTTGAGTCTTTTGTTTAAGGTGTCACTAGATAGCCTATTAATTTATAACAGTATATGAATTCAAATTTTATTTATTTTTGGGTAAAAATATTTTGAAAGTGAAACATTCTTTTCAAAAAAATTGAAAAAAATATGTAAAATTAGGGGGAGAAAACTTATTGACATAAAAAAAACCAAACAAGGCGAGTAGGAGGAGGTATAAGAAGAGGGAGAAAATCAAATAAAGCAGCAAGGTACAGTTCAGTCGATTACTAGTGGCACTTCTGACAGCTGATGTTTCGGATCTGAGGTTGCTAGACAGTAGCCTGTTCTTTGATTTCAATGAGTGGGTGGTGACGGTTTTAACTGGGAGGTTTTGTGGTGGTGGAGTTATTTTAAAAATATATATATATTTGTCTTTAAAAGGTATTATTATTATTATTATTATTATTATTATTATACTTGCAAGATTATTATTATTGCTATTATTATTATTATTATTATTATTATTATTATTAAGTAGAAAAAAATAAATACTTTGATAATATTTATAAGTAATTCTTTTCTAATTTTACCTTTTTTGATTTTTTTTTAAATTGTGAAAGACTTTTTCACTTTAAAACATTGTTTATCAAAAAGGTTAAACTAAAAATTGGATTTACTTTGCTACAGCAGGTTGCTAGGTGACCTGGTGGCATTGTGCACTAAAAATAAAACATAGTGGTATTATGGAACAAAAAAATAACATTGTGGTGGAATAAAAAATAGAAAGCATGATGGTATTTAAGTCCACGAACTCGAGAACAAGAAATATGGAATTTAAGGTCTTCCAATTTTAATTGTTTTAGCTTTTTGTTTCATTCTCTTTCCCTTTTCGCGTCAATTTTTTATTTATTTATTTGGTCAGCAAGTAAACCAATAAGGATATTAGTTGAGGACATTCCGCGTGCAACCAAGAGAATCTCGCTTAGGAACTATCCTAGCTAATACCCTTCTAAAACACTTATGTGGCATTTGGATAGAAGTAATATAATTACTATGTAATATAATAAACAATGCAATGTAATTGTCAATATAATGAATAAGATGTTAATACATCACAATGTTTGGTTACAAAAGTTTGCATAATTATAGTAGGATGGATTCACTTACAACTTAAACTTTATTTTACAGCACCTCCCAATGTATGTCTTACTTCCGCAGGATTTAGTGAGATTCAGATATATGTAGTCTTAGAGAGGTCGATTCCATGAGATCCACCAAAAAAGAATTAGATCCTCTGTAAAAGACCGTAACTATGCACCATAGAGAAAGGAAAGAGAAGAAAGGTAAAAAAAGCCACATAGTACAGAAGACAAATTAAACAACAACATTGTGTGGTAAGGGATAAAAACAAGGGCAAAGTCATATAACTATTGAGATCTACCACATTGATTAGACATCTAAAGATTTCTATCTTGAGTCACATCCTTCATAAGTCTCAACTGTCGCATATCTTGTCTAATCACCTTATATCAATTCTTGTTAGGTCTTTCTCTACCCCTTTTACCATCCGAAATGTCAATCCTCTCCAACCTTTGCACATATGCATTTATATCCCTCATCGTAATAAGACCAAATAATATGAGTCTTGTTTTCCTCATCTTATCCTCTATGGGGTTCACCCCTACCTTTTCTTTGATAATTTTATTCCTAATCTTATCTATTATTGTATGTCCACACATCCACCTGACTATCTTTATCTTTGTTACCAACTTGAACTTGGGTCTTCTTAATTGGTCAATACTCGAACCCGTATAATAATGTTGGTTGAACCACCGTATGATAAATCTTTCCCTTTATTTTTGCTGAGATCTTTTTATCGCACAACAACCCAGATGCATACGTTCATTTTTGCCATTATGCGGTGACCAATGCCATCGTCAATCTCTCCTTTGCCTTTTATGATCGAACTTAAGTATTTAAGCCTCTCAACTTTTGGTATCGTTGTGTCATAAATGGTGATGTTTCGACCTGACTCTTCTTCCTTTTCACTAAACTTGCATTCCAAATACTTAGTCTTCGTTCTGCTCATCTTAAACCCTTCAGACTCCAAAGTATCTCTCCATTTTTCTAGCTTAGTGTTAACGCCATTTTTATGCTCGTCTACTAAGACTATATCATTATCAAATAACATACACATGTTACCTGAATCTCAATGCCTTTTGTGAGCTCATCCATAGTAATTGTATAAAGAAAAGGGCTTGAAGCAGATCCTTTATGCAACCGGATATATATAAGAAAGTTCCAAATGTCTCCTCCAATCATCCTCACCCTCGTCATGCCCTTCTCGTACATATCCCTAATAGCATGAATGTAATCAAAAGGTATGTTTTTCTTGTCCAAGTAACTTTAAAGCACTTATGAAGATACTTTATCATAGGCATTCTCGAGATCGATGAACACCATGTGCAGATCCTTTCTCCTATCTTAGTAAAACTTGATGAGCCTTGTGATAGGATGTATAACTTATGTGTTGATCTTCCTACCATTTGTCTAAACTAGTTCTCAGAAATCAAGATGTCTCTTCTTAGCCTGTTCTCAATAATTCTTTCCCACGTTTTCATAGTATGGTTGAGTAACTTGATACATCTATAGTTGTTACAATTTTAAATGTCACCCTTGTTTGTGTATAAAGGGATAACAATACTAGTTCTCCACTCCTCCGACATATTTCCAATCTTGAATATGACATTCAATAACCTAGTTAACCAATTAAGCTCTTTAGCACCTAAACATTTCCATAGTTTCACAAGTATACAATTTGGCACAACTACTTTTCATGTCTTCATCTTTCTCAACGCCTCTGCAATTTCATCTTTTTTGATGCTAGGGCAAGCGATAAGGTTTTAATGCCTCTTAATTCGTCGCTGCTCACAATGTTTAGAAGAACCATCATCCTCACATCTAAAAAGTTTGTACAAGCAGTTTTTATTTTCGCTTCCTCAACTAGGACCTTACCATCTTGATCTTTACATCTCTAAGGTCCCTTGTTTTTTTTTGCTAGTGTGACTGTTTTTTTCGCTAGTGTGACTGTTTTTTCACTTCCATTTCCATCTCTTGATTTCTACATTCATAACCAATAATCTGTGAAGTGTTACCAAACTCTTACTCGATATGACTTGACAATACTTACACAAAGCTCTATGAGTCGACATGAGTAAAAAATGCTCAATTTGTGTCCTTGTAGTACCACTCTTAAAAGTCACCCAAAGATCTTTTTTTCTGTTTGAAATGTGAGTTCGCTACCATCAACTCGTATTCCATAGCAAAATTAAACATCACAGTCCCTCCCTCATTTCTCTCACAAACCCAAAATTGTCATGTGTGGTATTGCACCCGTCTTTTCTTGCTCCTATGTGACTATTGAAGTCTCATCCTATGAAAATGCTCTCATTTTGTATGATAGTCTAAATAACCTTATCCAAGTCCTGCTAAACCTACTTGTGGGGCATGGACACCAATCATGTGACAAACTTGTAGCCCTAATGCTAATTTAATTGACATAATTCAGTCACTCTTGCGATTAGCCTCAACAACAGATTAAATAACTCTTTAACAACTATATTACTGACTCCATTTCTAACTCTGCTGCAACCAGAATACCATAACTTGAACCCATCGACTTTTAAGACCTTAGCCGGCTCGATCACGAGAATTCGGCTATTCTATTTACTGATCGCCTTGAGCTAGCCCCTACCCACTTAGTTTCTTGAATACAAGCAATATCAATCTTAAGGCTATGCAAAATCCTAACTAATTCTATAAAATTACCCTTCAGTGTCTCAATATTCCAGGTTCTAAAGTGCAACTGGTCACCTTCTTTTCTCTTCCTCACCCATTTCCCCTCCAGAGGACAGGCTATATCTCCTACATTGTCTACACAGAAAGCCACTGAATCAAGCTAAATAGAAACAATAACAAGCAACAAAGCAAAGCACTTTAAGGCTTTAAGCAACTACAATACAAAACGAAAATAATATGCGGCTCCAAATAAGCCGAATGAGAATCAAGTTAGAGTAGATAAAGACTAGGTATTACGTGGTCAAGAAATTCAAGCCATAGGCCGGTTATAATAAATAACTACTAAAAATAATTTAATGATCTAGGCCCCTAGTGACGCAAGTCTACACTTAGCTTGCAAGTGACCTCTTGTTCTAAGGCCTCAAAGAACCGCTTCCCAAGATAGATTTGTAATTCAAAGAGAAAAGAAACACTACAGTAGCTAAAGTAAGCAAAGGACTCAAGATAAGCAACCATAAAGCAATGACAGTCTACACACATATAAAGCAGCTAAAAAAAATACATAACTAGCTAAAACAATGACTAAGCACACAAAAGAAAACACCCACCAAAGCACTCACTAAAGTCAAAACGAAACAAATAATAATAATAATAATAATAATAATAATAATAATAGTAGTAGTAGTAGTAGTAGTAGTAGTAGTATTGAAATACTTAATAAAATAAGGAATGAGATCAAGACACATGCACCCCAAAAATGGTCCAAAGGCAACACACACAAACAACAAACAATATAATATGGGAGTTGATCATTACTAGAAGGAACACAATTCATAATAGATGGGAAAAATAATAGTCAAATGACATCACATAAACACACTAAATAAATAAATAGATAGATAAAAAGGTAAATATCAATATAGAAATAAAGGGCTAAACTATCAACAAGAGATGAAATCTTTATATAATAAATGCTAGAATAAGAGTGGCAATTTCATCCTTCCCTCCCTCAATCCGGCAATTTCATGCAATCCCACCAAAAAATTACTTCTCACCTATTTTAAATTTCAAGCAACCCACTAAATTGTAACCACCAGCTAAAAAAAGTTTAATTATACCAAGTAAAAAAGAAACCACACCACTCCAACCATCCACACAACCCTAAAGTCTTTGGATGTCTTCCTCCCTTTATTCAAAGTCTTTCCTATTTACCAAAAATCACACACTAACATACAGTGGTTTCTCTGGTCCCTTCATCTCCCACATAATTGCACTTCTCCTACTCCCACTCCCTCTCTCTAAACTCCAGTGCTATTCACGAAATCCTTGGAGGATTTTGTCTTTCTTTGTTTTCTAGGAGATTTGAATCATGTTATAGGCTTCCATGTTTTGAGCTGTAAGTCTCATTTGCTGAGTTTTAATTTCAAGAACTTGGTTTTAATTTTAGTTTTTGGATCTCAAAAGCAATCCTCTGTCCACTGGTTTTGATCAGTTTAGGAATTTTGTTATTCTTTCGTTTTTGGGAGACTTGAATCGTGTTATATGCTTCCATGTCTTGCTTTGTAAGTCTCCTTTGCTAGGTTTTACTTCTATAACCATTGTTTTAATTTCAGTTTTTGGATCTCATTTGTGATAAAGTTATGCTTTTCTTCTAAATTGTATTTGTGGATGATTTCAAGTTTTGTCTCATTTCTTTCGCCACTGGTCATTGTCGTTGCTCAATCAACTCCTCTGGTACTTAATTTTGTTAGCCTCAGTTTTAGGCTAATGGTAAAGAGCATGATTTAGTTGGGCGATGAAAATAGAGGTGGAGAGTCCATGGTGAAAGGGAGGAATTACCTGAGCTGTGATCATCGACTGATACTGACAGAGAAGAAGGGGTAGTAGGATTAATTGTGTTCTTGGCTGTTGATGATCGACTTGATTTTGGAAGCCTGAATATGGTTCTCCTATGATTGCAAGTCTAATGGATGAGGTTAATTTCAATAAATTTGATTTAGTTTTTCCTTGGTTTATGAGTTTGATTTCGGTTTTTTCACGCTACATGTATTTGATGTTTATTATATGTTATGATTTTAAATGATAAAAATGGCGATTTGGCACAAGGACGATGTATAGATTTTCAATGGTGTATGGCATGTTCCTTTTTTATTTCTTTCCTTTAGAAGTATATGAGGATGGCCATGACTTTGATG
The DNA here is from genome assembly GCA_017589665.1 of Selenicereus undatus. Lineage (NCBI taxonomy): Eukaryota > Viridiplantae > Streptophyta > Magnoliopsida > Caryophyllales > Cactaceae > Selenicereus > Selenicereus undatus. Next base: position 104,613,698 of record JACYFF010031955.1, read on the forward strand.
ATTAATTGAGTTGTGTAGTAGTTCATAAATTTGGCTCATGTTGTAAGTTAACGAACTGCAAATAGAAGTTGCGAATTATTATCCATGGACACCAATACTAAATGTCTTAAGTGTTAACATTTGTATCAAAAGGGTTATTCTCCCAGTGGGGCACATAAGCTGCTAACTTGCTTCTTCCTAAGTTACTATAGGTGTCATTATATTAGATATTACTCGGATTGCGTCGTTGCTTGCAACTCCATTAGTCAATGTACTCAATGTTCCCTAAGAAATGCTCATCGAAGGAAGTGATTGTTATCCAACATTGTTCGATAAGTTGGTTTCACTATGAATGATGGTGCTTTCCAAACAACAGGTATGGCCCTAGTGGACTTCACTAAGAATTCAAGGACAAAAAAAATATGGTTGATGCAACTTTATATTCCTTTAAGCTTAACCTTTGGGTTATTCTGAAAGCACATAAATACATGAGGGTTAAACACAAATATCTTCCTTTATTTGTGGGAATACACACATCATTTGAGCAAATTCATGCCCATTTATGTTTGAACTAAATCAGTTTGATTTGTGAAAGATTAGCTACTTTGTTTGTAGTTATTTTGATTGTATATGTTAGCTCTTTTTCAATGTTGCATAATAGAATATTTTTTTCAATGTCATGGTGTGCTCTATGAGATGAAATTAATATTTCGAATGTTGTTATTATTTTACACACAAAGCATATTTCTTATAATAGTATTCATTTTTTTTTTCTCTTGCAGCTTCCAGTTCTCTATGCAGGCCTTATTTGTTAGTCAGGTAAGTTCATTGATATAT
>JACYFF010031955.1:104624513-104639762 GCA_017589665.1 Selenicereus undatus
ATGCTTATGAGTTACTCAACCTATTGTCAATTAATTTTCGGTTGGGACCTCATTTGAGCTTATACATATGATTCATTGTTAAAGGTCCGATTGATATAAAAAATTTTACATGGTACGTATCAGAGCGGGTTGCTCAATCTTGATTTGCTATCGTCCCCGTTTGATTAAATTATGTGCACGTGTTGGGTCTTGTTAGTAGCTCACGTGAGAGGGCGTGTTGGAGTATGAAAGTGGGTATTGTCCCACATTAATAAAATTAAAGGGCTTGAACTTGTATATAAACTTATGAGTTACTCAACTCATCGCTAATTGATTTTGGGATGAAATCTCATTTGAGTTTATATACATTACTCGTTTGTTCAATGCCCAATTGATATAAAAATTTAATCGTTGTTCAAGGCCCAATTTAATATAAAAATTAACATGGCATCAGAGCGGGTTGCTCGATCTTGATTTACCATCGTCCTTGTTTAATTAAAATTGTGTGCATGTGTTGGGCCTTGTTAGTAGCCTACATGTGAGAGCGCGTATTGAAGTATGAAAGTGGATATTGTCCCACGTTGATAAAATTGAAAGACTTGAGCTTGTATATATGCATGTGAGTTACTCTATCTATTGCCAATTGATTTTGGATTAGGATCTCATTAAAGCTTATATACATGACTCTTTGTTGAAGGTCCAATTGATATAAAAAATTTAACACATGTCAACCATTATGATCTGATTTAGCCGTATCGAGAGAGAGAGAGAGAGAGAGAGAGAGAGAGAGACATGGAGAGGGGTAACCAAACATGGGATAAAGTAGTTGCAATTAAATTTACACTTTATTTTGCTTGCTTTAGTTATTCAGCAAACTTGTTGATAATTCTGACACAATATCTTATCATCATGATTATGACACATCAAATGAAATTTACTTCACTCCATTTTCTCCAAATTACGATAACATAATATGGTTTAGATTTTAACAGTTAAATTTCAGGAAGCAAAGAGAAGAAGAAGAAGAAGATGATGATGATGATGTATAGGATGTACAAAAATCCAGTCACACCAACATGATCATGGTATGGGTTTGATCAAACTTCATACATTACACACACACACACACACACACACACACACACACACACACATATATATATATATATATAGAGAGAGAGAGAGAGAGAGAGAGAGAGAGAGAAGGGGATAGGAGCGTCACACCTTAACATAGAGGTGTAGTAAGAGACAAAAACAAGAGGGAGAGACAATGAAGAGAAGAAAGTTTCCAAATATGCTGTCATATAGTTAGATGCATTTTGATTCAAAGGTATGTGATTATAATAGTTTAGGCAAAGCTAAGTAATTGTACGGTAATGGAATCACCATTATCAATTTTATTGCATTATCACTATGATTACACACAGCCAAACAAGTCATTACTAGAAGTAAAATTGACCTTAAAAGTACAATGTGGAACATTGAAAAAGGCTTCAAGGCATTCAATTAGAACCAACTATAAGCTATATGAAACTATAAAAAGTTGTAACGAAATGTAAGATGCTATAAAATCTGCAATAAGGTGTTAGAAGTTGTAAATAGTTGTAAGAAGTAGTAAAGGTAGTTGTAAACCGTTGTTAGAATTAAAAGTCGTATGTGCACAATTTTTGGTCTTCTATAATGTGTGATGAGTGAAATTATGTTTTTGTAAAAATAAGCTAATTTTAATATTAATGAAGATAGCTTTATACCTTTACTTAATAAATTATTCTGTAACTACCATAATATGGACAAATTTTGGTCATCTGCAATTCTCGTTCTTGATGATGAGAAATAACAATGAAAAGTAAACTAATTAATACGAATATCGTTAATTGCTAGAACCTTTAAAAGAACCCGTCAATTAAATAAGAATAAAATAAATAGTTGACCAAAAATGAAGCATTACAAAGTAGAACTCTTCTCAACTAGTGAACATTGAGGTAGGGGTGTGCAAAAAAACCGAAACCCAAAAACCAAAAAATTCGAACAGAAAAACCGGTTAACTGAACAAAATTTTCAAAAAAATGAGTTCGGTTAACCGGATCGGAAAAATTTTCGATTTTCGGTTTTGATATGGACCATTTGAAAATTCAATTAAATGAACCGAAAAATAATTTTGTTTTTTAAAAAATTATACATAAAAAATGAAAAATTTAGGTAAGAAAATGCACTTTCTTTATTATTTATGAATGTTAACAAAATTTTAACTTTTATAAAAATATTTAAACATAAAAAAGAAAAATTTAGATGAGAAAGTATACTTTTTTATTATTTGTGAGCGGTTAGCCGGTAATCAAACTGAAAAACCGGTTAACTGATCTTTTCGGTTCGATTACGGTTCGGTTTTGGACGAACCGAAATTTTGAGTTAGCCGAAAAATGGTTAACCAAAATTTTCGGTGCAGTTACAGTTCAGAATTTTCTTGAACCAAAAATTCGGTTATTCAAAAAACTGGATAACTGATTTAACCGACTTAGCACACCCCTACATTGAGGTTACTTTTTTACACAGTATCGCCCAGTCTGTAACAAATAAAAAACCGTTAATTAAATTAAATCTTTTAAGATAAGATAACAAGTTTTCTCAACAAAAAAGAATACAATCCTTCAAAATAAAAACCAGTTAAAATGAATGTATTTTTAAGATGACATTACCAAAAAAATTAACAAAAACAAAAACTTTGAAAATAGAGGGATTCTTATAGTTTGACATCAAAAAGTTAAAACGTCAAATAAATTGTCAACTATAAATTGTTGTACTAACAAAAAAATTAAATAAAACTGTCATCGGTGGGTTATTGATTAAACACATTTCAAAGTTAATGTCATCTCAACCGCCGTTGGGTTCCTTTGAGAAAATAATAATAGAATTGTTCCAAAAGACTCAAAGGAAGTAGACTCTACACCGTTCTCTCTTACCTAGACTCTTTTTCAATGTCACAGTGCACGCTTAGTAGAGGGAGCAATCGAGCATGTCGTTAGATAAAAGTTCGGATTGAAGGTAATTTCTTCCCAGTTTTATGCTTTCTTCTAATTGTGGCCATATGTGTTTTGATCTATCTCTGAGTATGTGTGTCTCTCTCTCTCTGTGTGCCTTATACTATCCTTCAGCGAGAAGCTGCCACTACCATCATCTCACATATTTTCTTCTCTTGTTGTGTACAATTGTTTCTCATTCCAGTTGAGTCTTTCTATTCTTGATAATTAATTGAGTATTATTTTTGAATTTGTTTAGTTTATTGTAATTGCAAAGATCGCCTTTCTCAATCTCAAATTAGTACTGGAATTAGCTCTTTGGGTAGGTTTTGAAACTCAAGTTGAAATGGCTGATTGTCTTCTAGAATTCAATTTTGCTCTTTTTTTGGGTTATTGCCATGCCATGGGGAGGGAAATTTGTATTAAAACCATGCATATGATGTCTGTAGAATTTCTTCTCCTTAAGCTGATCTTTGCGGTTTCATTGGAAAGAAGCGGAACACTTGTCTATAATTTCTTCTCCTATGTCATCATTTTTTAACGCTTCATTCTCATATGACATCATGCCATGTTATTAGAACATTTTTTAACGCTTTGGTTTCGTGGTAAATGAAAGGACTACTATAATTAATAGTAGACTAGATCGGGTTGAATGTAGTCGTGGTCTTTGCTTCATATTTGAAGGTGTGAGAGTCAGCTTGGTTTTGCGCTGGGATTTTTTGGGTGTATGTTTGATATGAAATGTGGATTGTTGCATGAATGACCGTAGTATGCTCAATGCTGCGGCTATCAGTTTGGGATAAATTGGACGGTTGAAGAAAGCGACAAGTATGTTGACTTGTTGCATGAAATGAAAGTTAAAGGACAAGACGATAAATGTTCTAAGACGAGGGAGCATGTGAGAGGCATATTCTTTCCAACTTATTGTAACTACTAATAATTAGCATTTAGTATATTCAAGACAATTCAGCATCATTCAAGACAATTCAGCAAAATTTAACACTTCTAAAAGTATGTAACTGATTAAATTATAATTAAATCCGAATCACTTATTCTTTATCAATAATCGGACCTATTTTGCTAATAGTATAAATAGAATTATAACTGTTATTACAACGGTCTTTTAAAATTGACAAAAATATTTACATTATGTAACGAAATAAAATGTTTCATACTTTTAAGTATAATATAAAAAATATTAACATCATCACATTTGTAAAATGCATATTATTTGATGAATTATATTGTATAAATACATATATTTATCATAAATTATGTAAAAATTACATACTTACTTAAAAACATATTGTTAGACATAAATTAATAATTTTACTATCAACTGTTACATCCAGTGTATTTTTATATCTAATTTTTACCCTATCTATTGATTAAAAAAATTACCCTATCTTGTTCTCATCCTAACAACCTGCTAATAAATGAAAATTATTTTATTGTAAAGAGCCAAAGGCTCACCATTTACTACAACATCTACCAGTAATGTCAACTTATAATTTACTAATAAATACCCAAAATTATATGTTCTACGTATTCCAATTATAATTATTTTCAAAATTGACTTAATTTTGCAATTCATTGCTAAGAATACATGAAACTATTTTGTTAAAATAGCAACTACAAACTAATATTGGCAAATTATTTTTATATTATACATATCATTTTTTTTTAAAAAGTCATTCAAAATTTAATTTGCAAAAATCATAGCATATAAAATACAACTCGTTGGAAAGTGATTATATTCTGGCACAATATACATAAATACGTATTTACAAGTGCTCATTTTGGGTATATATAATAGTTACACAACTATATAAATATACTAGTTTGGGTCCGTGCTTTGCACGGAGTATATTCAAATAGATATTCTGTAGATATGTTATCGAAATAATAAACAAATAGTTACGGTAGACATGATTAATATTATAATTTAGTGGAGATAATTGAAAAATTCAATAAAAAAGTTAAATATACAGCAACTTCGTGCATAACTAATTGGATTAATAATTAAAAAATATATGATTGCGACAAAAGTCTATATAAGTATGATGGAGACAGGAGATAGTGAATTTGTCACAAACCATGCTAACACCCTGTTCTTTTCGTTGGAAAATCAACTCAACCCACACCCACCCACTCTTTCCCCCATCTTCCTACTCCTTCCCACACTTTAAAAAAAATATCAGTCCTTCCCACACTCACCCACTCCTTCCCATACCTACATAAAACAACCATTTCTCATATTTTGAAAATTTTTACAATTTACGTAATTGTGTGTATGAATAATCTGATAGCAATTATAAGCAGTTTTAATTTTTCGGATGTCATGAAACAGTTTTAGTTTTTTTTTGTTTTTCATTATTTTTATAATTTTTCATTATTTTTTATTTTTTATTTTTTATTTCTATTTTTTATTTTTTATTTTTTATTTTTTTTACTTTTTTGTATTTATTTTTATTTTTTTTTCATTTTTCATTTTTTATTTTTTTATTTTTTATTTTTTATTTTTTATTTTTAAAATTTTAAATATTTTGCATTTATTTTTATTTTTTATTTATTTATTTTTATATTTTTAAATTTTTACATTTTTTGTATTTATTTTTTTATTCTTTATTTTGCTATATCTATTTATTTTTTATTTTTATTTTTTTTATTCAAGAAAAACAACCAATGACAAATTCCAAAAAAAAAAATGAAAATAAATACAAAGAAATAAAAAATAAGAAAATAAAAAATAAATTAAAAAAATTAAAAAATTAAAACTGAAAGAATTAAAAAATATAATAAAAATTAAGATTACAAAAATTAAAAATTAAAAAATAAAAATAAAAAATTTAAAAAATTTGAAAAATTAAAAATTAAAAATTAAAAATTAAAAATTAAAAAATTAAAAAATTAAAATTTTACAAATTTACAAATTTAAAATTTAAAAATTAAATATATAAAATGAAGTAATAAAAATACCAAAATAAAAAATAAAAAATAAACAAAATAAAAAAGAATGAACAAAAATAAAAAAATTTCATCATCATTAATTACTATCACAATAAAATTATTACATTATAAAACAAAAAATTATTAATAATCAATATTTCAACTTCATTCAACTACATTCAGCTGTCGCCCACACTCAATCACTCATCCACTCCTTTCCGTACTTAAAAAAAAATAAAATACCACACCCACCCACTCCTTCCCCCCTTTTTCCACACCCACTCATCCCACACCCCTCATTTCCCACTGAAAAGAACAAGGCCTAAATTGGGTGATGATAAATCAATCTATGATGCCAATGATGAAAAATCTACCTTCTCCTCTTGTTGTTGAGCAAAAATTTATGAAGTGGCTAATTGTCTAGTGAATTTAGGTATAAACTATTTTGAAGTCAGTTTAGTTTCAGTTTTACATGTAACAGAAATAAAATTTGTCTTTCAATGAAAATAATTTGAACATTGTATTTATGCTAATACATAACTTTTTTGGCTATTTAAAATGACCAATTAGGGGACGCTAATATAATTAAGTATTCATACTTTGTACATTTGGCTTTCATGTCAACTGAATAGCTTCATGGGTTTTGATATAAACTTCTCATGCCCTTATGTTGTCTTGCAAGAGATGGGTTGAGTTCAGATTTGTGGGTTGAGATATTTCTTAGTTTGAAGTGCTATGGCAATTTGGGGTGTTTTGTTTTAAACGGTAAAACATTAATTATAATTTTAGGTGTTTTATGAAGAGAATTTGATTATTGGATTTGTATGGTTTAAAAGAAAACGAAAGTGATTTCAATTTTTCTTGTGCGTTAAATAGATTAGATTTTGGTCAATTTATTTGAAATGTTAAAAAATTAATTATACGTTTAAGATTTAAATGAATTAAATTTAATTGCAAGATATATATGCTTTAAAACACAAAAAAATAGTTCGTTTATTTCCTTCTATTAAATAGATCATATTAAATGTGAAAGAAATTCAGTTTCATGGGCCTAATATGATGATTGTGTTTTATTTTAAATTTTTTTTATATTTCACATTCAACCCTTGTAATATGTTATATCATGCTTACAATATGTAATTTTTCAGCACAACCCTTACATCTATATGATCATAATTAATATTGACTATGTTATCAAATTCAAAGAGAAAGATAACAGCGACGATAACTACAATGACAACAACAACAATAGTAAGAATGGAAATAATCATGGAAATCATATTTATATTTATATTATCTCTAATAATACATGCTCAAATGTATATTTGTAACGAAAAAGACAAAATAATAATAATAATTATGGAAATAATTTTTTTTTATTATTTCTATATAAATTTGTATATTATATTATGTGATAATAATAAGGTGTCACCTAAGGTTTTACGGCTTGTTCAGTAATTATAATTCGGTTTCCTTAAGTTAAAACTTCTAAAACATGAACTTATTCCATAATAAGGAAATAATAAAAACTTTTATATCCATTATACTCCCTTAATCTCTCTTTGATAATTAGATGATCATAATTAATATTGACCATGTTATCAAATTCAAGGAGAAAGATAAAATCGCCGACAACGACAATGACGACAATAACAACAATAATAATAATGGAAATAATCATGAAAATCATAGTTATTTTTCTATTATCTCTAATAATACATGCTCAAATTTATATTTGTATCGAAAAATACAAAATATTAATAATAATAATAATGGAAATAAAAAATATTTATTGTTTCTTTATAATTGTGTATATTATATTATGTGTTAATAATAAGGTGTCATATAAGGTTTTATGACTTGTTTAGTAATTATAATTTTGTTTCATTAAGTTAAAACTTCTAAATTATTAATGTATTTTATAATGATGAACTAATAAAATTTTTTATATCTATTATAATCCCTTAATCTCTCTTTGATAATTTGATTATCATTATTAATATTGACTATGTTATCAAATTCAAACGGAAAGATAACAACGACGACAACGATAATGACGACAACAACAACAATAGTAATAATAGAAATAATCATGAAAACCATATTTATTATTCTATTATCTCTAATAGCACATGCTCAAATTTATATTATAATATCTTAATCTCTCTTTGATAATTTGATGATCATTATTAATATTGACTATGTTATCAAATTCAAACGGAAAGATAACAACGACGACAACGATAATGACGACAACAACAACAATAGTAATAATAGAAATAATCATGAAAATCATATTTATTATTCTATTATCTCTAATAGCACATGCTCAAATTTATATTTGTATTGAAAAATACAAAATATTAATAATAACAATAATGACGAAAGTTAAAAACGTTTTGGTCCGTAAGAGCTACAATGGGCAATACAATATAATGGGGGATGAGGGAATCGAATCTGAGACCTAATGTGCATAGTAAATAGTACAATACAATGAGGGAGGGGGGAATCGAACCTGAGACCTAATATGGATAGTAAAGATAAATCCAAGGGCTAAGATTGTTTAAGATTTTGATCCAACGGTTGTGAAGCAACATATACCCTAAATTTACTCCCATCTTAGCATTTTTCATTTCCTCAACACTCAACCCCTTACACATTCTAGCATTTATAATATAAAGATTTCCATGCTTAATTATAACTAGGCCCTAATTATGTTGACTTATTCAGTATCATTCAACATGTACGACCGTGTTTTTGCACCATTTAGCATGTTTCAGTAATAAGCATCAGTAAGTACTTATCATCATAAGTCGAAAAAAAGTTGGCTGAGGCCCTATAGGTATATTGAAAGAACAATGACAGTTTGGGTAAGAAAGATTAAAATGTTAGACCACCTTCTGTCAATGATGAGTGTCAATTATGATGCAAAGAAACAGTTTCCTGTTGTTGAAGATCAAAGGTGGAACGAGATTGTAAAGGTGAGCATAATGACTCTTTTACTAGGCCAACGTATTTGAAAATTTAACCAAACTCATTTTTCTCGTAATAAGTAAAGATTAACAACATGGTAGTTACTTTATATTAGACCTAATCAAATGGTTGGAGAACTGCCCGACCTGCAAAAATGAGGGTTACGATTGTGCTTTTCTGCCTATGACTTGACCCGACCCTCAAACTCAGAGTTCGTGACTTCAATGAGAGTCGAGCAAGGGTTGAATTTCTGATCCTTTAACTTGACCCATTGACCCACATTTTTTAAAAATTTAAAAATGCTATTTTGAAAATTTTCAAATATGACATTACGCATGTGTATTTTGCCTCTCACGTCTCAAGCTTTCAATAAAGCTCTGTCTTCATTCCCTTACCCTCCGTTTTTTTGTTACTATTACTAGGCATAAATTTTTCAGCAAATCAAAACTATTGGCGATGTTTTTCATGAAATTAAATGTTGTAATTCCTAAATTAAAAGTAGTAATTGTTGAATTAATCACTACTTTGAGTTTCTCGTGTTTCTTCACATTAAAAATATTTGGTGTTGAATTTTAGAAGAAAAAATAAACTGTGCGTGAAAGTCATTTTGAGTACTAAGTTGTATGAGGATCGAGTTTAACCATCAACCCTAGAGTACCCATAGGGTTAGGGGTGTGCTAACCTATATGAAGGTCAGAAAAATACAAGTTATCGAATGCGGGTTACTCGCCCCTAATCCAACCTGACCCACATTTTGATAAGGTCTTGTAGATGCCTAAAAATGTCATCTCTAAGTTTATAAAAATGTCTGATGACAAAATTTATGATTCAACCTATGTAATTGGGAGCCTAACAGATTGTCTCTTAACTCAAGTCTGAAGAGAAAAAAAAGTAATAAAACAAAATAATGCGGCCAGGCCCAATGGGCACAACTCAGTTGGGAATACCATTGGGTCCTCTGACCCGGGACAACTGGGTTCTTTCTACTCCTTGTCCGTGCCTCATCCCTGTTCAATCAAATAGAGGTCTATCTAAATTCCTGTTTACATTAGGCCTTCTAGGAATTGAATTAGCTGTCCTTTTCTTATTCATCTCAAATTGCCATCATTGAGCACTACAAAAGAGGACTGCCCCTAGGGTTAGAGATGGAGAAAATTAGAGAGATTTATGGGATAAAAACACTAGGAATTAAAGAGGAAGAGATTACAAAAACCTAGAGAGAAACACTTTCCATACTGTGAGCACTGAGAGAAAGAAGTTACTTAGTTGTTAACAAGTCACTGTACTGGGTTCCTCGGTAAATCAGGTGGGTCATCCTGAGGGTATAACCTAAACCTTTCCTTATTCTCTCTCCTCTCCAATTCTTTGCTTTATTTAATTTTGGGTTTAGTAAATATGCAATCTTTCATTAGTTTAGCCCCTGCTTGTTTTAGCTATTTGCGTTATTTCTTTAAATTTTCTAGATTTGCATTTTGTTTTTGATTTCTATTATTTGATTGAGCCTAATAAATCACATGATTGTTTGTTCTAAGTGTAATTAGCTTCAATTTCACATATTGATTAGTATAGGCCATCGGTGATGACGGGCGGTGTCATGATGCATTCTATCACGACTTCGTGCCTTCACCACCAAATCTGGATCCTTGATTCGAGCATATGGATTTACATTATTCCTATACTAGGAATTATTCAGGGGCCTTTCAAAAACCTCTTTGAAACAAGCTTATTATAATTTTCGGTATCCCTTTGATTTATTGTTCATATGAGCCTATTGTCCATTCGGTGTCCTTTCGGTTAAGTTATATGGTTTGTAAGTTTTCCTAAAACTCATTAGCGACTTTATTAATTAAAATTCATCTCTTTCTTACTTTTCACTTATTTTCTTCTATTTTATCTTTGTGGATTGCACAAAGTGGTTCAGGATCCCAACAATGACACTGTCCGAACCAGAATCTGGGGCTAAGTTCTAGTCCAAGTTCTTGGATTAGGCCTATTGCCAATATTCTAGGGTCAAACAGGTATTATTGCTAGGATCTAGTCAGGGGGACTGGTCTGGCTCTAACCCAAGGACCTGACTGAGTTCCTATATTAGGGTCAATGCCCAATTTTCTAGGCCGAGCCTATAGTTTGTTGTAATATGGTCTATTTCACAAAAACATATATGTTAGATTTACTTCTAAGAATCTAACAAGTGAGTCCAATCATTCATGGAGACTGCACCCTAGGTCATAGGTGGTAGTCCTTACAATGACAACTCCACTGGGGATTTGTTTTAAAAAAAGAGGGTGAGACTTGAAATTCAATATGGGAAATTATATATTTTAGTTACACTTGTATTAAACATTCTTGCATTAAAGGTATTGCCCTGACAGGATCAACAACGCCTCTAGGTTAAACCAGATTATTATCCCTCAGGATAATAGTTAGTTAACACTAGACCTGACCAACCGGTCGGGGCCCCACCCGACCTGACCCTCAAAAATGAGGGTTAGGGTCAGCCTTTTTGTCTCCAACCCACCCGACCCTCAAATTGAGGGTACTTGACTACAATGAGGGTCGGGTTTGGGTAGAGGTTTTGACCCTTTGACTTGATCTGCTGACCCTTACTTTTTGAAAAAAATTAAAACTTAGGATCAAAATTTAAAATCAAAACAAGGTACTTTGGGTTTCATTTGTTCAAAACCGTTTTGCTTTCTACCTTCTCGTCTCCTCCTAACCTTCGTTCTCAAATCTCACTGGCTTGTAACCGTATAACGCTCCCTCTCTAATGTTTGGAGTAGTTGTTTTAATGAACTAATCGTTTTAATCACTAAACTACACATTAGAATATTTGTAATTGCGATATATTTCATTTGATCATTATATGATCATTTGGCCTTTGGTTTTGTAGGATGTTTAATGCTGAACTTCATAATAAAAAGGAACTTAATGAAAAATAACATTTTCTATATCAAGAATATTTGAGAGTCAGGTCTGACTCAATAAACCGAGGGTACTCGCAAGGTCAGGATTAGGGTCAAGGGTATGGCGACCCACATGAAGGTCGGGTAGGGTAAGGGTCGAGAAAATCCTACGTGTCGACCTTCATGACCCGACCCTCAATCCGACCCGACCCTCATTTTGATCAGGCCTAGTTAACGCAGTGGGTGCGTTAGACTTCCAACTGAGCATGCAGCTATTTCACCTACTCATGACACACTTTCCTAGTCCACATGATATGGGAAAACAACTAAAATATTTCAGTCTTTCCGTGCACTGCATGGATGACGTACAAAGCATTTGAGTCACGAGATGACTATTCACAACTACTTGCAACTTAGAATCTTGGCTTAGGATAGAGCTTATCTATGTGTTTGAATGCATTGTTGTATAACAAAACTAACCCCAGCCCATGGACTATGCATTGATGCTTTAGGTCTTAGGGAGAGCCCATGCTGGATCAAGCTTAGTAACTGGGTAGGAGCTAAAGCAATTTTTGGACCAATTAAGCCATGTAGGCCCTTGACCTAAGACTCGAATAGGTTCTAGTTTCAGTGTAAGTCATGAAAGTCATGGCAATAGTCTCAGTTTAGCTAAAAAGAGCCCGATCAGGTTCTGATTAAAAAAAATCCGCATACCAGTTTGTGTCTAGGAGGACGGGTAAAAATTAGGCCTACTCTAGTTCCATCAAAACCCGATTGGGATTCTTGGAGTTTGCATGCATGCATATAAGGTTAAGAGAAAGAGGTAAGAGTCAAGGCGTCAGTCTTAGGCCCTACACCCGACTGAGATCTGGGTAGAAGGTGCAATCTAGTCTGTTTGCCTGGAGTTCGTATTTATGGCCTAAAGTCAGTACTTTGGGCTCTCCGTATTAGATTCTGGTTCATGAGTCAACATAGTTCAATTGGAGTCTTTAATTTCTTTTTGAAAAGTATTAAGATGAGCTAGTCATAAGCATTTCTTGTTAGTCAAGCAGGATGGGGAAGACTAGGAAGGTGTACAAGCAAAGTTCACAAACTAGGAGACCTTCATCTTGAGAAGTATCTGAGGAAACTCCACAAGTCGGGTTAAAGTTAATATCGAAATTCGAGTCAAAGTCCAACCTCTTACTAATTCCAATGGTTGACAACAATGAAATCGCTCGGCTCATGAAGATGACGGAAATGATGCAGACTCGAATGGAGTTGAGTGAAAAGCAGATGGAGATGATGGATACCACACTTTAAAACCTTATTGAGGAACTGCAAAGGGACAATGGTGAGAAGCCTCATGAGGAACAAGGGGAAGATGATAGAAAGGGAGACTAAAATAAGAAGAAGAAGAAGGGAAAAGGGCACTCCTCAAACTGATACACGAGTGGATTGTATAAAACAATTACTTAAAGAATCTTCGATGTTTAACAATTACTTTAATGATCATGCAGGATTCACTTTAATCTTAAAAGGAATTACCTCTGAAATTCACCATGCCGGATACCGAATTCCATGGAACTGAAAACTCTAATCATCATGTGAGACACTTTTGTTAGTGACATGACTTTAAAGGGAATTGACAAGGACATCTTCAACATCATAGAGCCTGGGACTTTTAACAATAATGTGATGAGTTGGTATAATGTTGTTGACCCACGAAAGGTCTAAACTGGGATGATCTTTGCAAAGAATTCTTATGTTAGTATTCACATAATGCTAACCTTCCAATCACACTTATGGACTTAAAACTGATCAAGTAAGAAGAAAAGGAAGGGTTTTCTAACTGCCCAATTAGATGCAGGGCAACGGTCACTCAGATGATGTCATGACCTTCTGAAGTTGATCAAGTAAGATTGTTCATGAGGAACCTACAACCCATATATATATAACAATACTTGTGGTTCACATCATTTGAAAATTTTACTACACTAAGGAATATAGGTATGCTTGTAGAAGAACTGGCTAGAGAAGCACTTATAAACATCGGTAACAACTGGAAAAACAACTAACAAAACAAGGATAAGAAGGCTAGAGGCTCTATGAGTAAAGAAGTGTATGTGATAAATCGCTACACCGAGTATACCCTTATAGGGACCACATACACTTAGGCTCTGGAATGATAACTGGCCAAAGGAAAGATTGATCTTCCTGAGATCAAACGAGAAATTGAAGCTACTAAGCAGTCCAGATTTTTTGATCATGCTAAATCCTGCAAATATCATTGACCTCGAGGGTATGATACCAAGATCTGTTAGAATTTCAAGAACAGGCTAGTGAGGACATTAAAGTTAGGGAAGATCCCTATGCCTAAGGCATCTTAGAAGCCTAACAGTGATAAAAACCTATGCAAAAACTATGATAACATTTTTACTATTGGTGACGATCAAGAAAATGAATGGGATCCATCCATACACATGTAGAGCATTTATGGGATGAAGCTAATGGTTTGCATACCCACATAGTATTTGCAGCGTAGAATCCATTTGGAGGACAATACTAAGCCCTACTGTGCTCGTCAAAGGTGTTTGAACCTGACCTTACAGGAAGTAGTTAGGAAGGTAGTGCTACGTAGTAAGACCAAGGGATTATTGATCCAATTTCTAATAGTGAGTGGGTTAGTCATGTTTAAGTTATTTCCAAGAAGACTAGTATAACTGTGATTATGAATGAAAGAATGAGTTAGTTCTCACTCAAGTTCAATCTAGCTAGTGTGTTTGCATTGATTATAGAAAATTAAATGCTATCACTAGGAAGTATCATTTTCTCATTCCCTTCCTTGACTAGATGTTAGAGAGGCTAGTTGGACATTTATTCTACTGCTTTTTAGATGGATATTCTAGCTATAATAAGCCTGAGGATTAGAACACTACTTTCATATGTCCTTTCAATACCTATGCCTTTATGAGAATACCTTTTGGACTCTATATTGCCCCCGCTACCTTTCAGATGTGCATTATTTCTATTTTCTCATATTTAATTGAGCAGTGCATGAAAATTTTAATAGATGACTTCTCTGTGTTTGGTATTCCTTTGATGATTGTTTGCCTAATTTGTGTAAAGTGTTGCAAAGGTGTATAGAGAAAATTTGACTTTAAACTGTGAAAAATGTCATTTTGTGATGAAAATGCAATAATCTTAGGCCATGTTATTGCTCGGGATAGAATTGAAGTTGATAAGGCCAAGACTGATTTGATTATTAATCTTTCCACTCCCACTTGTGTGAAAGAGGTAAGGTATTTTCTTGGACTTGCTGACTTCTATCATCATTTTATTACGAACTTTAGTAAGATAGTTGTAAAGCCTGTCGAGAGCTACAAATTTAACCACTATTTTGGTTATTAAATAATTTTTATAGCATAGGGAAGTAGGGATCGATCCAC
>JACYFF010031955.1:104687181-104709913 GCA_017589665.1 Selenicereus undatus
ATTATTGTGCTCTCATTTTCTTCATTCTCACTGTAACCATCTCTGTTCTCCCATATCCATTTTGCCAATAGTGATGGATTAAGACTTTTTATTCCATTTCTATTTTTGAAATTTAATAAGTATTGGCTAATTTTTGTGACTATTCTTTGCTTCAAATTTTAAACATAAATCTACCAATGCTTTGAAACTTTTGTCGCACAATTATATTCTGTAAAATGGGTAATTGTGAAGTTAGAATTCAAATGAAAAATATAATTTGATGCTAATTTAAAATACTTAGATTTAAAAACACCAACTGCATTATGACTTCAAAGTTTTGTATCTCAAAGCACGTGAGAATCTATTATTTACAATCAGACCACTAATATATCAGGGACATCAGTAATCTGGAATTAATTAAAGTATCATACAATCCAAGGCTTAACCAAATTACTTTTTAAAATTAAAATAACTCATCATCATTGGTTCAAAAAAAATCACTATCAGGTACCTCTTATTTTATAAAAGTTATTTGAATGACTCTTTAATTTGATGTTATACTGATGGGTATCCTCTGCATTATGAATATTATTTTGAGGTCTAAAAAGACACTATTAGCCTCATTGAAACAAAATATGAAAGTATGTAACTTGAATTTTTTTAATTCAAAGAGAGTTTATAAATACTTGATAAAAAAAGATGTTCCAGTACAAAAGTCAATGTCGCCTCCTCCAAATAATTGCTTTGCACAAACTTGCAACCATTACTGAACTTATTAGTTGCCAATGAACCTAGAACAAGATTCACTACAACCATGTCTTTGCATGCCTCCACCGAGTCTAACATTTTTGCCGACAACCTGAATTCCTACCGCCAAAACATAGGCTACCATTGGGCTTAATTATTCAGGGAGATTGTTCAAGAACCAACTCAACCGAAAGCTTATTCAGAGAGATTATTCAAGAACCAACTAAACCAAAAGCTTAAACTGTTGGTTGAAGTTCTAGAAACAGGTTTATACTCTAACATTCCCCCTCACATAAATACCCTTTGGGTTTGAAGCGTGAATGTAGCAAAACTCTCTATACCTTTTGCAATAAATCAATATGGGGGTTGCTGAGATTCAAATTTGAGTCATCTCGATTAGAAAGACTCCAATACCATGTTCAAGAACCAACTCAGCTAAAAGCTTAAGTTGATGGTTGAAGTTCCAGAAACAGGTTTATATTCTAACAGAGATAACAACCCAATCTAGGGTAATGAACAAGAAGCCTTTTGTGGCTCCATGTGCCTAGTAGTTACATAGTAGAGTGACGCGCACTTATTGGCCATCTCTACAAGCCAAGCTCCATGGTTTGCTGACATTGCAAACTATCTAACTTCAAGGATCTTGCCACATGATCTGTCCTCCCACCAGAAGAAGTGCTTACATGATATCAAGCATTATTGTTGGGAGGAACCATTCCTTTACAAGCTATGCAAGGAAGGGATCTACAGGTGCTGCCTCCTTGATAAGAAAATTCATAGTGTGATTTCTCATTATCATAACTCACCATGTGGAGACATACTAGTGCCTCCAAGATTGTTGCAAAGGCTTTCCAAGCTGGGTTCTTTTGGTCTTTATTTTATTGTTCAAGGATGTCCACCATTATGTTAATTCATGTGATTGTTACTAGAGGACAGGAAACCTCTCCCAAAAGCATGAGATACCCCTCAACTTCATCCTAGAAGTTGAGATATTCAATGTTTGGGGTATTAACTTCATGGAACCTTTTGCATCCTCAAGGAGCAACAATTTCATTTTGGTTACTATGGACTACGTCTCGAAATGAGTAGAGGCAACGGCTGGCCCTACCAATGACTCCAGGGTAGTGGCTAAATTACTCAAGAAGGTCATATTTCGCCGCTTCGGGGTCTCGGGGTTTTCACGGGTGACAATGGGATGCACTTCATACAGAAGAAACCTGAAGGTCTATTGAAAAAATATGGAGTGCACTACAAGTATGGACTTGGTTACCATCCTTAAACTAGTGGCCCAGTCGAGATCTTCAACCGTGAGATTTAGTCCATTTTGGAGAAAACGGTTGCTAGATCACGAAAGGATTGGGCGGACCACCTAGATGATGCCCTTTGGGCTTACCATACTGTATAGCCTTCAAAACTCCCATTGGCACGACTCCATTCAAACTCATCTATAGTAAGCCCTGTCATCTCCCTGTACAGCTAGAGCATAAGGCCTATTGGGCCATCAAGCACTTCTATTCTGAACTGAAGTTTGCGAGACAATTGAATGAACCTGAGGAGAGCTGCTTGGAGGCCTATGAGAGCTCAAGGATATATAAAAAGATAATAAAGAGGTGGCATGATAAGTTTATCAATAGGAGGGAGTTTAGGGAAGGTGATTTGGTCCTTTTATTCAATTCTAGACTGAAGCACTTCCCTGGGAAACTCCGCTCTCGATGGTCAGGTTTATTCAGACTGCTTAAGGTGTATCCTTATGGAGCTATTGAGATAGGTACATATGCCACGGGTTCCTTCAAAGTGAATGGCTCCAGGCTCAAGCGCTACATAGCTGGCAAGCCAATTGAGGGGAAGGTTTCTTGTGACCTAGCCAATGTTCCCTTCACTTAAAGGTCACTAAAGGTCAATCTTGGGACATAAAATAAGCATTTCTTGGGAGGCAGTCCAAGCTTTATTGCTTTCTTTGTAAAATTTGAAAAAAAAGAAAAAAAGACCGGAGAAAGGGAAAGGAGAAAGAAAGAGGAAGAAAAAAAAGGAGATGAGGACAAAAAAAATAGAGGGCGACCGTGTGTCCAAACCGCATGCACAAATCTTGTGGCACACGGTCGACCGTGCGTTGGCATCCAAACCGTGCACTCCCAAAATCCTTTGTTCCTCTTTAACAGTGCATAATCGTGCGTTTCCCCTCCCCTCACACTGCCTTCTCCCTTTCCTTATCCTCGACGACCTACCCCTTTCTCTCTCCATCTCTACTCCCCTCCTACAGGCAACCACCTCCGTTAGTCCTGCCTCTCATCGGTGACCAACCAACCATTGCCTTGCACCGACCGCACCTCCACCCCACCCGTTCTCTCTCTATCTCTCTCTCTCTCTCTTTCACCCAAAATCCCCATAGCCCCAAACCCACGAAAACACCGACCACAACTATGCCCTCCCCATCACTGCCGAAACCACTCATCACCAATCACACCCACCCCTGCCGCTAGCGCCGCCCTCTACCCACCCCCACTCTTTCTCCTTGCCCCACATTCCGAAAGTGCCCCCTCAACCCGAAAACCCTATCCACCAAACCACCCACCCACTACCACTAAACCACACCACGAACCAACCTCACCTCTTCCGCCAAATTCCAACCTAATTCCTGCCAGTCAGCCGCCCAAAACCACCCCACTACCCCCGTCATTCCACCATTCCATCATTGTAGATATTTATTTGTTTTGGTTGAAATCTGAGTTCACTAGCTTGGTGCCTCTACCTGCTCTATCATGGCTCCTAAGACCAAGGATGGCTTCTCCTTTTCGTCCCTAAAGAAGCGATTGAAGTCCACCACCGCCTTTACTACCGGGGTAAACAGCCTGAGGTAACTCTTCACTCCTTCATGTCGTGAACAAGTATAAGATTTCATTCCTTAATGTTGAGCATGCTTTTCCTTAAGATGGGATTGCCACTAGGAAAATTTCTGCTCACTACCTTGTACCTTTTTGATGATATGAAAACTATGCTTGGTAGCCTAGGTTGGATCCACTTTGTGCACTTGCAAGAGTCGGTTTATGAACGACTCGTTTGGGGGTTTATGAGTTCATTGGTTGTGGACCTAGATAAGTAGTTTAGGGGCACCCTTGGTTATATCTACTTCCGCCTGTTTAACCAAATGTTTGAGCTTAACCTTGCACAATTCAATGAACTATTGCACCTTCCTACTGATAATGGTGGTGTCCTTACCCTTGTCCATAAGGAATACACGCAACGCACCTTTTAGCCCATCACTTACTTTGGGCGAAGGTATAAGGCATTGGCCGCCAAGGCCACCTAGTTTTGGAATCTAGTGCTGCTCTACTTCCAGTGCCTCACTGCCAATGTTTTTTCTCAGGCAGATGGTCAGAATGTGTGAAGAGCGGGTGAGCATTTTCTTATTTGGGTGGCCCTACACAACAAAGCGGTGAGCATTGGCACTTTCATAGCCAGCCATTTCTTAGAGTATGCCAAATCCTCCATGGTGGTCATCACCGTAGGGGGTATCATCACCACTTTAGCTAGGGCTTTGGGTTTTCATGAACAGATCAGCACATTATAGGTTTTGTACACCCCGGGCCGCATTGACCTCCTTACTTGCATCCACATGTACCTCTTCGAAGCCCTTGATGGAGATCAACTGTGTCTAAGCCACCATGGTTATATCCTTTTTGCCCTCCCAAACCGAGAACTGACCACCATCACTCGACCTTCTAACCTCATCTACGATGATGATGTGGATGGGGAGTTTGAGAGTGGCTCCAATGCTAGGCATGATGATGATAAGGGTGATGATGATCCGCCCGAGGCTCCATGGGGTAGGTGAGAGAGAGAGAAGGCCACTTTAGACCCTAGAGCTGGTCCTTCTAGTGCTCCCATTGTGGCTGAGTCAGGGGCTATTAGCCCATCCATGTTTCAAACCATCCTTAATCACCTCGATCAGCTGCACATTCAGAGCAACGAGATCATTCGATCCCAACAAAACATGGCTCATTTAGTTCACTATGCATATGAGCAGCAACATAAACCCTACCCTCCACCTGATTGGAGGCCTTGTGGCCCTCATAGGCCCTACTGACGCACTATGAGTATACCCCCTCCCCCTTACTTCTCACGTATATTCCTTTTATTGGGGACAATGAAAAGTCCAAGCATGAGGAGGGGGGTGAGCTCATGAGCTCTAATTGGGGGTGCAAATGTGAGGTGCAATTTTGAGTTGGTCAGGCTATAGTTTGTGGTTGGTTGTGGGATGTATATATCTCCTCTATTCAGCATGCTTGCATTTAGACCTTAGGTTTCATTCTAGCTTATGTGCACTTCTAGGGTGCATGAGTTTTGGTTTTATTTTCTGTTTAGGAAAGTATGTAGGATAATGCATATAGGTAGGTGATGCATTGTATATATCTTATTCCTAACCATTGGTTTTAAGTGGAGATGTGTTGAGTAAGGCTTTACAAGACTGTGAGGTAATTCTTCCAACCCATCGCTTCATTTATCTACATGTTGATCACTTAGGTAGGTTTACTGCTTTGAAAATTTTTTTAAAAAAAGTGAATTTTGAAAACCCCTCCTTTGATGATGACCCAAAACATTGGTGGTTAGCTGGTTGACTTGATTATTCATGCTTGTGGGATATTTTTGGCAAGCTCTTTTGCATGATGATTTTTGAAACGTTTTGATTACACTGTTTGGGTTTACATATTGGTTGCCCTTGAAGCCCCTTTATCATGATTGATTATTCCTTTCAAGTGAGATATTTATGGGGCTAGCTGTGTGTTTTATAGTTTGTCTCTTGAGAATTTTGGGCCTGTTTAGACTATTTATCTATATAGTCTCACTGTTTCATTTCATGTGTGACCCTACCATGTGCATTTCTATTAGAACTTGGTCTGTTTCTCTCTAAGGCTACACATGTGCTATGCATTTGATGATATGATAGAGGCATTGTTTGGTTGATTGGTAGCCATATAGCTAAATGGCCTTCCTAAAATTTATGCTACACCCTTCCCTAGCCCTTTGTACGCTTACCTGACTTCACTTGTTACAAACCTAATCACTTGCCCCTTAACCTTGTATGATCTCCTACCCTTATGTCAAGAGAAGGTGAGGCTCTGTTTCAGTGAGTTGTGCTGGGTAGCGTGAGTTGTAAGCTCACTTATTTGGTTGGTTATCCTTTAATGTGTTGACTGAGGAGATAAGATTTGTTGTTCTCCTCCATTTTGCTTGTTGGGCTGATAGTGTATATGGAAATGAGTTGGTGTTGACCTTGTGAATTATTACCTCATGCCAGTTAGAAGAAAAAGAAAAAAAAAACAAATAAAAAAAAAAAGAAAAAGTTGAAATGAGTATAAAATGTTGGCATAGTTGGTTTTCTATGATTTGTCTCAACTCACTGCCTAAGCCTATTCCATGGGTTCACATGTCAGTGTGGTTATTTGGGATGTTACATCAGTGTAATGTAATGTTTCGGATGATTGAGATGCTTCTTAGGCTCCTAGCTTTAACTCCACATTCCCAAATTCATTTTTTCCTACTCACCTCTAACCTAAGCCCTATCACAACCCAATACAAGCCCTTTAGATTGTCATTTGCATGCGTATGTTAGTAGTGGAGGATCGAGAGTAAGACCAAGCTTATGGATGTTTGCTGTATTTTGGAGGATGATTGATAGCACCGTATATTCTCAAACACATGAGAGGGAGTGCATCTGCTTTGTTCCCCCTATGAGCATTACTACCAGACCCTCCAATCTACCACTTGCTTGGGGGCATCCTGACTGGGAGGAGGTGTGATATGGGACAACTGGATGTTGAGTTGAGTAGTGTGGTATTTCAAAATGTTTTTTAAATGACTTTTGGAATAGCTTGTTTATGCATGAGATTGTCCCATTGTTTGTGCGTAATTATGCTTGATTTGACTAATTTCCAATTGGCATTGCCTGAGGAGGTGAATAACTGGAGGTTTTGATCCCTTGTCAGTTCATTCCTATCTTGCTTGGGGACAAGTAAGAGATAATTATGGGAGAGTTGATAAACCTCTATTTTGACTTTATTTTGGTCCCTAAGAGGCCTTTCCTCCTACTTTTTTTAGTTCAACCTTAATAAGAAAAGTTTGAACTTGCCTATTTTGGTGCACGTTATGCTTACAAGGGGTAATTCTCACTTTTCAGGCGTCTTTGCCAAAAAGCCAAGATATCTATCGGATCCTAACCTAAAGAAAGGCTTTTAGAACAAAGTTTAAGGAAGAATGGAGGTTAGACAAGGCATCGAGGGATCAAAGGAAGTAGTGTTGTGGTTTTTAAGATGCGTATGGTTGTGTTGCAAGGCACACAATCGTGCTGCAGTCATAGAAGCCATGCAGGGTCAGGCACATAATTGTATGCCAAGCCAGTGCACTTATCCCTTGGGATGGATGGTTGCCTGTGCGTCCCCCTCTAAAATCTATAACTTTAATAAGTTTTTTAGACTGAATTATGGAGCTTATGTTTTTATCTTTTGAGAATACTCTTTAGAGGCGGTAACTAGGGTTTATCTCTAAGTACTTTAACATTATTCTAGATCAGATTTGAGGTTTTGATTCCTTGTTTTGATTGTGAATTCATCATTGCAATTAATTTGAGTACGTTTCTCTTCCCTCTTCTCTTGCAATCTTAAGCCAAGTTTTTGCCTTTACTTCAGATTTTTTGTTTGTGTTTGTGATTAGAAATATGTGTGGAGGCTAAGTTCTCTATCTTAGATTGGGATTAGCCTCTATTATGCAAATTGGAATCATGTTTTAGGTTTTTGAGAATAGATGCCCATGTTTACAATTAGAAATCTAACTTAGTATGCTACATGTTCGATGAATTGCTTGAGAGAGATATATTCATGGTTCTTAATTAGGGTTTAAGAGATCAACAAAAGTTGCATCCTCTACCTAGAGCTACTTTGTGAGCGATTGAGCATCTTAACATAAGAATAGTTAGGGGTTCAATTGGGAATCGTAGGTTTCTCAATCTTATGGTTTTGTTTATTCTAATTTCATAAAAATAGATAATTAGGATTACTTAGCTAGTCTAATGACCATTGAGAGAAGGCATAGATGTGCTTTAGCTTGTAACCATTCTATTTTAGTTATTTGCGTGGGTAGATTTACATGATCTAGTTTATAATCCAAATAGCATAATAGCGTGGTGAATCTCAATCTAGGATTTTTGCTATTGTTGAACCAATCAAATTAAGTAATGTTCAACAAATTAGTGTTGCTTTTTAGTTTTCATCAACCTGAGTTAGCTTTTGCCTGAATTGAGTGTTGAAGTTAATCTGGTGATTAGAACCAAGTTCCCAGTGGATACGACTCGTACTTGCCAGTTGCTGGCTACAACTGCACCGTACACTTGCGGTATTTTAAGACAACATAGAGTTGGTGACGTGTTAGGTTAATGCGTAGGTGTAATGCCCTAAACCCATCTCGGGCTACGAACAATTATTAGAAATGGCTTCAAGAATTAACGACCCCACAATTTACTGCGAGCCTATCTAGCATGGTTTGTCCTTGGTCACTTGTCATTTGGAAACATTTCACATGAAATCTTTCATTCTAAGGCTATTCTACCATTAGTGTTCTTAATTGTAGAGTTTTTAAAAGTGGACTTCCCGAAAGGGAAGGTACATGATAAACCTCTATCTTGACCTCATTTTACTGACTAGTTGATCCCTTTTTCCAGTGTTTTCATATTTGATCTTGAGGAGAAAAGGTCAAATTAGCCTCATTTGGTCTAAATTGTGCTCATATATGGTGTTTTGTATTTTTGGGAGTTTCTGTTAGGAAAACGAGAAAATCCGCTAATATTGATAGAAAGGAGGGCCAAGAAGACGAATCTCAAGACAAGGAAGAAGTCAACAAGATCCAGAGAATTGGCACAGGTACCTCGTACCCGTAGGCTCGACCATGCCATGCCGGAATTTAGCAAAACGTGGCCAGAGATACGACACGAGTACCCTGTGCTATGTGGCATGGCCGTGTCGTGCCTCGGCCCTGTGCAACTTAATTCGTTTTCGGGGGCCGTTTTGCGGCATCTTGTAATTTCTTTTAGAGAGGACTTTTGAGAGGTGATTTTAAGGGTTTTTCTTGAACACTTTTACACAATAATCTAGGTTAGATTTGAAGTCGAATTGCAAGTTTATAGTAGGATTCATCATTGTTATCAAATTTGGGGTACTTTTCCCTCCCCCTTTTCTCTTGTAGTTTTAATTCAGGTTTTCGTCCTAAATATTGTTCTTCAATCTCTCGCTTATCATTGTGATTGTTGTGATGTTTAATGGCTAAATCGCCTATCTTCGGTTTGGATTAGCCCCTATTATGCGATTGGGGATCGTGTTCTAGGTTTTTGTCCATGTTTATGATTGAATTCTCACTTAGTATGCCATTTGTTCGATGACTTGCCCGAGAGGGATGTATTCGTGTTCTTATTGAGGGTTTAGGAGGTCAATGAAAGTTGAATCCTTTACTCAGGCCAACTTTGTGAGCAATTGATTTCTTAACATGAAAATAGTTAGGGTTTCAATTGGGAATTATGGGTTACTCAATCATGTGGCTTTGTTGACGCTAGTTTCATGATAATAGATAACTAGGATTAACTAGCCAATCTAGTGACTTGCGAAAGTAGGCGTAGATGTGTTCCAACTTGTAATCATTCAATTTCAGTCATTTGCGTTGGCAGGTTTGCACGATCTAGTTCAAGTTCCAAAAAGTATAATACTGTTGTGAATCCTAGTCTAGGATCTTTGTCATTATTGAATTAAACTATTTTAGAAGTGTTCAGTTCCCATCAATCTAAATCTGTCTTGCCTGAATTGAGTGTTATAGTCAATCAGGTGGCTAGAATCAAGTTCCCTATGAAATACGACCTGTACTTGCCGTCGCTACCTACAATTGGCACCGTGCACTTGCGGTACAAATTTAAGACAAGTTTTTGGCACCGTTGCCGGGGAACTTGATCGTTTTAGAATCGAAAACGGCCAAGTCACTCTAGATTAGGCCTTTTGTTCTTTTTCTTTGTTTTTACCTTGCTCTTTTGTACTTTCGCTTGGCACTGCTTATGCTTGGTGTATTGTTTGTTTTGCATGCACAAGAGAAGTCAAGGGTATCAAAACCTTATCTCGTTCAATCCTGAAATCGAAGCAGCCGCTCGAAGGCGAGGCTGAGAAACAAGAAGAAAGAAGACAGTAGTAGTAGAGATGGCAAGGCAAGATCAAAGGGTGTTTTGAGATTATGCTATGCCCTAATCATCGGGCATCGTATCCTCCATAGTGAGCCCAACGATTGAGGCATATAATTTCGAACTCTGACTGGCCCTGATATCTTTGGTGGAGAAAGACCAATTCGGCGGTCACCCTTTCGAGAACCCCAACATGTACCTTTGTAACTTTCTTATGAAGTGTGACATCGTTAAATTGAGTGGGGTACCTGCCGATTCAATTTTTATAAGGCTCTTCCTATTCTCATTGAGGAACAGCACCAGTGATTGGCTGTAGAATGAGGAGCCTGACTCATGCACTAAGTGGGAAGCCCTCTCCAAGTCCTTCCTCAGCAAATATTTCACACTAGGGAAGACCGCGAAGCTAAGGATGGATATCACCTCCTTTGCTCAACGAGATAGGGAATCCTTGTATGAAACATGGGAAAGATTTAAAGACGTGCAACTTCAGTGCCCTCATCATGGTGTCCATGACTGGCTTCTAGTCCAGACATTCTATAATAGGCTAGAACATTCAGTGAAGATCTCTGTTGACGCTGCAGTAGGAGATGCTCTAATGGGGAAATCTATTGATGCGGCAAACGCTTTGTTGGAAGAGATGACTTCCAACAACTATCACTAGTCTAGTGAGAGAGCCACCCCAAAGAGAGGAAATGTAAGTATGAATGAGGTAGATGTAGTGACACTGTTGGCCAGTAGGGTAGATGCACTGACGCAAAGGCTCGACAGAGTTGGTGGCTCCCCTACTTTAGGCGATTCTTCTTCGAGTCCATCGGTTGGGGTATACACTGTTTATGAGACCTGTGGTATGCAAGCGCACACATCTATTGAGTGCTACAATGTTCCCCTGTCCATTGATCACGCTAACGCCATGCATGCTTTCAATCCTACACCACCGCAGAACAATCCATACCCCAATGCTGATAGTTTTGGGTGGAAGAGCTATTCCAACTCCCCTTATAGAAACCCCAACCTTCAACCTCAGAATGCTATGCAGCCACCTGGGTTCCAGTATAGAGCTCCCTATAACCCACCGCCTCAACCCCCACAACCAAAGTCCAATTTAGAGCATCTTATGGCACGTTTCATTTAGACCCAAACAAAGAGTAATGAAACCGTCAATGAGTCCATCAATCAGCTGACCTCCAAGTTCGATGGTATGGCCACACATAAGAGGGTAATGGACACTTAGATTGCACAAATAGCTCAGTAAGTTAGCAGTCTATTCAAGCCTCAAGGGCAACTACTAGGCTAACCCCGAGACTAATCCCATGGGTTATGTCAATGCCATTTCTGCGATAGGAGAAGGGTTAGAGGAGAGCCCCGTGATGATTCTTCATGAGATAGTTTCGGTTCCTGAGTCTATGGGAACAGAGGGGATGAAGGAAGAAGAGAGTTTGAGCTCTAAAGGGAAGATTAGTCATTCACCTCTAGTTTACCCTTATCAGCTACCTATACCTTTCCCTCAGAGGGTCGCATGGTCCAAGCTATCTAAGCTTGAGCCTAGATTCGCACGATTCCTGGATGTTCTGAGAAGGATATATGTCAATGTTCCTTTCTTGGAGGCTCTCAAGGAAACAACAACCTACTTGAAATTTTTGTGAGAGCTTCTTTCCAAGGAAGGGGAGCGTGAGGAAACTTTAGTGGCTCTCATCGGAGAAGCTTGCAGCTTAATTTTACAAAGACAGTCACCATCAAAGGTGCAGGATCCTAGTAGATTCTCTATCCTATGCTGCATAGGGGATATGCAGATTGAGAGAGCCCTCTGTGATTTAGGAGCCAATGTGAGCCTAATGTTTTTCTTTCTCTAGAAGAAGTTGAAGTTTTTGGATCCGACACCCACCACTGTATCTATTCAGCTAGTAGATCGCTCCACTAGGCAACCTATAGGTATCATGGAGGATGTTCTAGTTCAGGTTGGTAAGTTAGTCATCCCCTGCGACTTTGTCATTCTTGACATGGATGAGAACTTCTAGGTTCCCTTTATCCTAGGGAGCCCACTCCTTACTAGTGTGGGAGCTTTGATCGATGTGTAGGGAGGCACCATGTCATTCCAGTTGTGCGGGGAAAGGGTCGATTTCTGTTTCACTTTTCCCATTTTCAATTCTGAGTGCCCACACAAATCCTTAAGCATGGGGGAGTGAGCTTGTAGCTCATTGGGTGAATTTGTGGATGATGGAGTAGGATTTGAACGACATCTCTTGCATTTGCATCATATAGATAGTACTTCACCTAGTTTATTTGGCTATTTCCATATTTGTTTTCACTTAATAGAGCATGTAGTTTAGAGCATATAGGTTAAATTTCGTTCGTAAGAGGAGAAATGATCGTGCTAGGCATTCTTTAGCTTTCCAGGTATACATCCTTACCCTTCTCTTCATTATCCTCTATGAATTTTACTACTTTCCTAGTTAGATCTATTACTTTTGAAAAAATTGAAAAAAATTGGAATAAAAATTTCTGAAAACCCCTCTTATGATGATTATGCAAGGGTTACTGATTGATTGATTGAATAGATTTTGTGTTGAGGTGTGGTTTGTGTTGGTGTAAAATTTTACGAAACTGTTTGACATCGTTGTCTGTAGTTGCTTTGTCTTGTGTTGTGCACCACTCATCCTTAAGATTCATGTAGATTAATATAATTGACCTCAATACGTGCTATTTTTAAGTGAGTTACATTGACTGTGGTAGATTTTCCTATGAGATATTGAGCTTATTAACTATTCTTTACATATAGTATCATATTTTCTTTCTTGTGTGACTCATCCATGAATGCTTCTCTAGAACTTGGTATGTTTCTGTTCGTGATCACATTTGGCTTGTGCATTATGTTAATATGATTGAGGCCCTTTTGCTCTGCTTACCCACATGAGCCTAAAAGCCACCTATTAATGTTTGTTATTCCCCTTGGTAACCCCTTTGAGCCTTTCCCCTGTTTGTTGTTGCACCTTATTCACTATTACCTTTGGTCTATGCATAATCCTCATATCTTCGCCAAAGTCTAGTGGATGCAACACTTCTACATCTAGTTGGGTATGTTGTGAGAGTGGTTCCATCTATTTGGGTGCCCTCCATTTGTGGTGTTTGTTTTGAAGGAGTATGAGTTAAGAGTTTGCATTTCCCATGTAACTCACACTTTTGTTTTTGCTTCTCGAAAAAAATAAAATAAAAAAGGAAAATTAAAAAGAGAAAAATAAAAAAGAAGAAAAGTGAAGAAAAAAAGATAAGTTGTTGGTGAGTGTGTGGCATGACGTTTGATTCAATAAGTTTAATAAACTCTTTCAACATGGTTTCTTTTTGTGGGGTTTGATCTCATTCTCAATGGAGATGTAAAATGGATTTTTGTTGTTGTGGAAATGTTGCACTCCCTAGTCCCTTTTGCTAGTAGCTCCACATTTCCTATAATGATTCCCCTTATCGCCCCATAACCTTAGCCCCATTACAACCCTCTTGAAAGTCCTCATGATTGACATCTTTGCATTTTGCATGAGTGGTGGAGAGTAGAGAGTCTTGCCAAGCATGTGGTGGTTTGCATGATCGGTTTGAGTATTAAGTGCACCCCTACATTCCAAACACATTGAGAGGAGTGTCCCACTTTATTCCAAAGTGATGTCCTAATGGCCATGCTTACTCACCACGAATTAGGGATGGTCTTTTCCTGCTATGTGAGTCAATATTAGGTTGTTTGGTGTGTTACATCCAGGTAGGGTGATTTATAGATGGAGATATATGTGTTGTTTTGAAAAATATTTTGAACACCTTGATTGGGTTGGATTTGATGCATGGTTTTTCGATCAGTTACTTATTATCCCTTCTTTGAGGATGGATTGGTTAGAGGTTCATCTCCCTTTTATTAGAACTCATGAGTTAGTCTTGCTTGGGGACAAGCAAGAGATAAGCATGGGGGAGTTGATAAACCTTTATCTCGACCTTATTTTAGTCCCTAGTTGATATCTTTTACCATTGTTTTCATATTTGATCTTGTGGAGAAAGGGTCAAATTAGCCTCCTTTGATCTAAATTGTGCTCATATAGTGGTGTACGTTTTAAGGAGTTTCTGTCAGGAAAACAAGAAATTCTGCTAATATTTGTAGAAAAGAGGGCTAAGAAGACGAATCTCAAGACATGGAAGAAGTCAACGAGATCTAGAGAATTGGCACGGGTACCCCATGCCCATAGGCCCGACCGTGTCATGCTGGAATTTCAACAGGACGTGGCCAAAGATTCGGCGCGGGTACCCTGTGCCATGTGGCACAACCATGCTATGCCTCAGCCCTGCACAACTTAATTTGTTTTCGGGGGCCATTTTGTGGCATCTTGCAATTTCTTTTGGAGAGTACTTTCGAGAGGCGATTTTGAGGGTTTCCTTAAACACTTTTACACATTAATCTAGGTTAGACTTGAAGTCTAATTGCAAGTTTATAGATGGATTCATCATTGTTATCAAATTTGGGGTATGCTTCCCTCCTCCTTTCCTTTTGCAGTTTCAATTCAGATTTTCATCCTGAATTAATGTTCTTCAGTTTCTCGCTTGTGAGTGTGATTGTTGTGATGTTTAGTGGCTAAATCGCCTATCTTAGGTTGGGATTAGCCCCTATTATGCGATTGGGGATCGTGTTCTAGGTTTTTGTGAATGAATGCCTATGTTTATGATTGAATTCTCACTTTAGTACGCCATGTGTTCGATGAATTGCTCGAGAGGGATGTATTCATGTTCTTAGTGAGGGTTTAGGAGATCAACGAAAGTTAAATCCTTTACTTGGAGCTACTTTGTGAGCGATTGATTTCTTAACATGAAAATAGTTAGGGTTTCAATTGAGAATTGTGGGTTACTCAATCGTGTGGCTTTG
This sequence comes from Selenicereus undatus, assembly GCA_017589665.1. Taxonomy (NCBI): domain Eukaryota; kingdom Viridiplantae; phylum Streptophyta; class Magnoliopsida; order Caryophyllales; family Cactaceae; genus Selenicereus; species Selenicereus undatus. The sequence goes on from JACYFF010031955.1 coordinate 104,702,001, forward strand.
TTGACTCTAGTTTCATAATAATAGATAACTAGGATTAAGAAGCCAGTCTAATGACCAACGAAAGTAGGCATAGACATGTTCCAACTTATAATCATTCCATTTCAGTCATTTGCATGGGTAGGTTTGCAAGATCTAGTTCAAGTTCCAAACAGTATAATAATGTAGTGAATCCCAATCTAGGATCTTTGCAATTATTGAATTAAACTATTTTAGTAGTGTTCAATTCGCATCAATCTAAATCCGTTTTGCTTGAATTGATTGTTAAAGTCAATCTGGTGCCTAGAACCAAGTTCCTTGTGGAATACGACCCGTACTCGCTGCGGCCAACTACAATTGGCACCGTGCGCTTACGGAATAAATTTAAGACAACAGTGCGCCATTGGCTATTGATTCTTAAATAGTGCCGCAAGTGCACGACGTAGCTGTAGCTAGCAACCAGCAGGTACGGGTCGAATCCACAGGGAACTTTGCTTTCAACTACTAGAACTATATTATTTCTACCCAAGCTAGGCAATCACAATTGGAGTTTTGTAGCTTAACTAAGGAAAACAATAACAACTAAAAGATGAAATAAACAGTAGAAGAGTAAACACCTAGGTTGGAATTAACAGCACGACTATGCTAGTGAATTAGTTACTAGCCCTACCAAGCATTCCCAAGCATACATCACGAATGGATAGATTGTCAATTAAGTCCATCTCCTCCCTCTCTCAAGGGTTGAAGACTAATCCTAGAACTATAGCCACCTATTCTCATGAGACTAAAAGTTGAAGGATTACAAGGTCTACAATCTCAAATCTCAATTAGGATCTTAATTATTTTCATATTAAAACCCTAATCGTCTACTAAGTCGCACTAGGTAAAGGTTTTGTTTTTCAACGCTCCCCTAAACCCTAATAAGGAGGATGAATGCTCTTTCGAGCATTTCATCGAGCATGTGGCGTGCATAGTAGAATTCGCAATTACAAAACAAAGGGAAAGCGGGGATTGGGCCCATTTATGATTCAACCATACACATTCGGCGTTAATCCCAACCTAAGTTGGAGGATTTAGCCTACAATCGTGTTTAGAACAATAATCCAATAACTCAATTCAACAACCATGACATCCAAACTTTAGAACAATTAAGAACAAGAGGAGAGATAATTAAGATGAAGAACCTTGAATTAATCGCATGAATTAACGGTGGGAGAAACTTCAATCCAATAGCGAATTCAAACGTGCGACAATAAAACTCTTTAGTAAAACCTACGAATCGCATAGGAAACTGTCTGGGAAAAGAAAACCGAATGTCCCTCAAAACAACCCCAAAGGAAAATTTAAGTCGCGACGCAGAACGGGGGTGGAACGGTCGTGCTCCAAGCGCGGTGGGACCGTGCCAAAAATCTGGCACAACCGGCCAAAAACAGCACAAGTGGCACTAGCATGCCATTTGGCACGGCCAGATCGTGGCACTTGGCGGCTTCGGCCGGTTGTCCGGTTTTCGTGGCTCGGCTGTGGTACCCTTGTTCGATTCCTTGGGACCTTCGTGGGACACTTTTTCGCGGCTGTAAACTCGCTTCCTTAGCACTCCTTTCTGCTAAATGTCGTCCATATTTCTGTTTCTTCGACAAAGTCCCTGAAAATACCGAAAGACTCTATATGAGTGGAATGTACGCTAAAGGAGATTAATTCGATCCTTCCCTTAGTAAGATTGAACATGAAAACACTGAGAGAAGGGGTTGATTAGGGGCTGAAATTGGGACAAAATAGATGTTCATCACGTCCGCATGCTTATCTCTTGCTTGTCCCCAAGCAAGATTACACTATGAAAGATCAGAGAGGAGGGTAACCTCTCATCACACCCTCTTCAAGGAAAAGGGTGATAAATCAACAAATCATGCTAAATCATGCATTAGGGGCGGCCAAGTCAATGCATGAAAGGAAATATTGATAAAACATATACAATGCCATCCATAAATCACCCTACCAAATGAGACACACCAAACACCCCAATATTGAAACACATAGCATGACGCGACCTTCCTCAACAAATGGTGAGTAAGCAAGGTTGGTAGGACCTCACTTTAGGACAAAGTGGAACACTCCTCTCAATGTGTTTGGAATATGTAACAAAGGTGCGCTCAATATTCCGACTAATCAGACAAACTACCATATGCTTGATCAAGTTCTCAACTCTCCACCACTAGATGCAAAATACAATATGTCAATCATGAAGACTTGCAACAAGGGGTGTAATGGGGCTAGGGTAAAGGGTGAGAAGTGGAATAATTTAGAGGAAGCAGAGCTATTAGTCAAAGGACTAGGGAGCGAGAACACTTCCACAACCAATGCAAAGATTACAACCTTACGCCTCAATTGTAAACTGAGCAACAACCTCATAAAAACCTGGAAGGAGGAATCAAAAAAGCTTATTAAAACGGTCTCATGCTAACCACCTTATTCGCAACTTCTCTATTTCTCTCTGTTTTTTTCTTTTTCTTTGGTTTTCTTTTTTTTTTTTTGTCAAAGAGAAGCAAAAATATAGAAATGTGGATAGTGTTGGAGACATTAAAAATCAATTTGCAATCCCCTAACATAGACCACTAAAATAGTGCCCGAATTGAATTGAATTCCCAAGCACACCCAACTACCATGTGGAAGTGTCACTCCACTAGACATCGACAAGGGTGTAGAGGGTATACATAGGCCAAGTGTATAGTGGCTGAGTTACAACAACAAAGACATGGGAAAAGTGCAAAGGGCTAGCAAAGGAAGTGGTCAATAGCGGATGGCTTTTTGGCTCTTGTGGTTATTCGAAACAAAGATTGCCTTAATCATATTAACACATGCAAATGCTAACTGTGATTTCAAAGAGAACAAGACCAAGTTCTAGAGATGCTTCATAGAGGAGTCACACATGAAAGAAAGTAGAGACTATATGTAATGAATAGTCATTATGCTCAAAAATCTCATAGGTAAACCTACCATAGTCAAGTGACTTACTCCAACACATGTCCCACTTATCAAAGTCATTCAGATCAGACCACATAAGTCTCCGGGGTAATTGGCATGCAACATAGGGCAAAGAGACTACAAATGGCATAGTCAAACACAATTTTCATAAAAATCACACCAAGACAAACCACACCTCGACACACAAATTAACATGATCGATCAATCATCACCCCCTTTCATTCTCAACATAAGAGGGGTTTTCACAAACTAACTAAGAAAGCAATAGAACGTATAAAGGATAATGAAGAGAAGGGGAGAGATAGTACCTGGAAAGCTTACATGCTCTAATAAACAAAATATGTAAAAGCAACCTAGTGAAACTATATGAAGTCCTATCTTTATGATGTGACAGCCGACCCAAGCCTAGGATCCGCGATTTCACCCAAAGAGCGATAAGCTCACCCCCCAATGCTTGACATTATCACTGTCCTCAATGAAAAAGACGCAGAAAAAGAGCAAGGGAAGGGGTAATGCAAGGATCGAAGGGTGAAAGAGGGAGGGAAAAGGGCGAGGGTGACACTAGGTTTTTTTTTTTTTTTTTTTGCTGAAAGCAATAAATGCCTTGGCTTGCCTCCCAAGAAGTGCTTGTTTTAGGTCCTAAGCTTGACCCTTACCTCAAGAGAGATATGACGTCGAGATAGGGGGAGGAGGGGTAGTTGAAACATCAAATGGCTGTACATCCAACGCCTCCCTAGGGCTGAAATCAGAAATCAGCACTACCCAGGAAATGTCTGTCTCCCAAGGAGGCCTTCTGAATGTAAGAGTAGTCAATGGGGCCCAAAGGGGCAAGACTGTCGTCCTCATATGGGGTCCACCACCCCAATCAGTAAGCTTCGCATCCGGGACAGGTAGAGGAGAAGTGGAGAGAGTAGGGGCTGCAGGAGTGGAATGGGCACCAGGGTTGGGAAATGGTGTGGGTGAAGGAAAACATAAAGCAATCCGTTCTCCACATATAGTAAAGGTCATGGTGTCGATCGGTACGTCAACCACCGCCCCCGCAGTCGCAAGGAATGGGCGACCTAAGATTAGGGGGGCCGGGAAGTCCTCGTCCATGTCAAGGATGAGAAAATCACATGGGACGAGGAACGTGCCCACCTGAACTGGGACATCCTCCAGAATGCCTATAGGCTGCCAGATGAAGCAGTTTGCTAGCTGAATAGTCATGCTGGTGGGAGTAAGGTCCCGTAGTTGCAGCTTCTTGCAGAGAGAAAGCGGCATGAGGCTCACGCTGGAGCCCAAATCGCAGAGGGCTCTCTCAATCTGTGCATCCCCTATGCAGCATGGGATAGATAAATTGCTAGGGCCCTGTCGTTTCGATGGCGGTCGCCTCTGTAAGAGCGAGCTGTAGGATCTGCTAATGGGGGCCGCTGAAGCATCCCGAGGTTCTCCCTTCTTGGACAGTAGTTCTCTCAAAAACTTCAAATGGGTAGGGGCATCCTTAAGAGCTTCCAGGAAGGGGCTACTGACATAGATTTGGCGTAGGGTATATAGGAATCGTGCGAATCTAGATCAAGTTGAGATAGCTTGGACCATGCCAGTCGCTGGGGGAAAGGCACTGGGGGCTGGTAAGTCCAAGCGGGAGGTAGAAGACTAGGTTTCCTAGCAGAACTCAAATTCTCTTCTCTCTTCTTCCCCTTTGTTCCTGCAGAATCGGGAACTGGAACTACCTCCTGGAGAACCATCACCGGCCTCTCCTCTAACCCTTCTCCCATCGTAGAGATGGCATTGGCGTGACCCCGAGGTTAGTCTCGGGCTGGCCTGGCAGATGCCCCTGAGGCAGGGACAGGTGGCTCACCTGTTGGGCGATCTGAGTATCCATCGTCTTCTGGTGGGCGGCCATAGCATCGACCTTGGAGGTCAGTAGGTTGATTGACTCACTAAGAGTCTCGTTGGTCTTGGTTTGGGTTGCTATGAAGCGTTCCATGAGACTCTGCTGATGGGATGTGGGTTCAGGAGGTGGGGGGGTGGATTGTAGGGAGCTCTGTTGTGGAAACCAGATGGTTGGACAGAACTTTAGGGGTGAGGGTTGAGATTTTTGTAGAGAGGGTTCTGGTGACTCTTCCAACCCTGGGTATAGGTGGTGCGTTGGGGGTTATTTTGTGGTGGTGGGTTGTAATTATGGAAAGCGTTGACGTGTTCAACGCTAGGGGGGGCATTGCAACACTCAACGGAGGTATGTCCCTGCACACCATAGGCTTCACAATATGCATATGCCCCCATTGATGGCCTTGCCGAAGTGACTAATGGGGTAGCCACTTTATCCAGTCGTTGTGCGAGGGTGTCCACGCTACTGGCTAGGAGGCGTCACAACGTCCACCTCATGTCTGCCACCGCCCGGCTTAGGGGTGACCCTCTCACTCGACCAGTGATAATTGTTGGAAGCCATCTTTTCCAACAATGCCTTTGTCGCTTCAATAGACTTGCCCATGAGAGCACCCCCCGCTGCGGCATCAACAGAAATCTTCACTGACCACTCCAACCTATTGTAGAAGGTTTGGATTAGGAGCCAGTCAGGAACTCCATGGTGGGGACATTGCCGCTGGAGGTCTTTAAACCTCTCCCAAGCCTCATACAGGGACTCCCCATCCTGCTAGGTGAAGGATGTAATGTCCGTCCTCAGCTTGGCAGTCTTGCCAGGTGGAAAGTATTTGCTGAGGAAAGCCTTTGAGTGAGCCTCCTAGGTGGTGAATGAGTTGTTCTCCTCGTTCGACAGCCAGTCACTGGCTCTATCCCTCAGTGAGAAGGGAAAGAGCCTTAGTCGAATCGCATCGGTGGTCACCCCGTTGAGTTTGATGGTGTTACACTTCGCAAGGAATTTGCGAAGGTGCACATTGGGGTTGTCCGAGGGGTGGCCGCCGAAATGGTTCTCCTTCACGAAGGTGATGAGCGCAGGACTGAGTTCGAAGTTATTGGCTTCGACCGCCGGGTTCACAATAGACGATGTGATACCCGACGCTTGTGGTAGGGTGTAATCTCGTAACACCCTCTGTTCGTGCCCTGCCATCGATGCTTCTGCTTTCTTCCTCCTTCTCGTTTCTCCGCTACGCCTGCGAGCTGCTCCTTCTATCTCAGGATCCAATGGGATAAGGTCTCGATCCCTTTGGCTCCTCCTACGCATACAAGAGCAAACACTACCACGGTGTAAATAATTTCTAGCAAGAATAGGAAGAACAATAAACTAAAACAAAAGAACAAAAAGAAAAACCTAGTCTAGAGTATTCGAATCAGTTCTAATATTGGAAGGCGCAAGTTCCTCGGCAACGGCGCCAAAAAACTTGTTGAGTCTTAAATTGTGCCGCAAGTGCACGACGTAGCTGCAGCTAGCAACCAGCAAGTACGGGTCAAATCCACAGGGAACTTTGCTTTCAGCTACTAGAACTAGATTATTCTACCTAAGCTAGGCAATCACAATTGGAGTTTTGCACCTTAACTAAGGGAAACGGTAATGACTAAAAGATAGAACAAACAGCAGAAGAGTAAACACCTAGGTTGGAATTAACAGCACGACTATGCTAGTGAATCAGTTACTAGCCCTACCAAGCATTCCCAAGCATGCATCACGAATGGATAGATTGTCAATTAAGTCCATCTCCCCACTCTCTTAAGGGTCGAAGACCAAGCCTAGAACTATAGTCACCTATTCTCATGGGACTAAAAGTTGAAGGATTACAAGGTCTACAATCTCAAATCCCAATTAGGGTCTTAATTATTTTCATATTAAAACCCTAATCGTCTACTAAGTCGCATTGGGTAAAGGTTTCGTCTTTCAACCCTCCCCTAAACCCTAATAAGGAGGATGAACGCTCTTTCGAGCATTTCATCGAACATGTGGCGTGCATAGTAGAATTCTTAACTACAAAACAAAGGGAAAGCGGGGACTGGGCCAATTTATGATTCAACCATACACATTCGGCGTTAATCCCAACCTAAGTTGGAGGATTTAGCCTAGAATCATGTTTAGAACAATAATCCAATAACTTACTTCAACAACCATGGCATCCAAACTTTAGAACAATTAAGAACAAGACGAGAGAGAATTAAGATGAAGAACCCTGAATTAATCGCATGAATTAACGGTAGAACAAACTTCAATTTAATAGCGAATTCAAAAGTGCAAAAAAAAAACCCTCTAGTAAAAGCTAAGAATTGCCTCAGAAACTATCTGGGAAAAGAAAACTGAATGTCCCTCAAAACAACCCCGAAGGAAAATTTAAGTCGTGACGTGGAATGGGGGTGGCACGGTTGTGCTTTGAGCGCAGTGGGACCGTGCTAAAAATCTGGCACAACCGGCCAAAAACAGCACAAGTGGCACTAGCGTGCCATTTGGCACAGTCGTGCCACGTGGCGGCTTCGGCCGGTTGTCCGGTTTTTGTGGCTCGGCTGTGGTACCCTTGTTCGATTCCTTGGGACCTCCGTGCGGCGCTTTTTCGCGGCTGTAAACTCGCTTCCTTAGCACTCCTTTTTGCTAAATGTCGTCTATCTTTCCGTTTCTTCGACAAAGTCCCTGAAAATACCAAAAGACGCTATATGAGTGGAATGTACGCTAAACGAGGTTAATTCGACCCTTCCCTTAGTAAGATTGAACATGAAAACACTGAGAGAAGGGGTCGATTAGGGGATGAAATTGGGACAAAATATAGGTTCATCATTGGCGAAATAAATACTGACTTCGTATCCTTTAAGTTTTTCTTTAGCGCACCTTGGGACATTACATTCTCTGCTACTTGAAGATCACAACAACTTCGTAGTGTTTTCTAAACTTATCAATTTATGTGTCTTGATCACTACCAGTACCAATCCCATATCTTTGCCTTTGTTAGCCGACTACTAAAACTCTCACGTTCACTAGCACAGCTCACGGTCACGTGATAGATCTTAGAGTATACTTCCACAAGAGGGGGGGTGAATTGTGGTGT
>JACYFF010031955.1:104714990-104742232 GCA_017589665.1 Selenicereus undatus
GGGTACAATGCAAAAAGTATTTCTTCTGAGATTTTTAAATATGTTTTCTAATATATTTCCTCTGTCTCTGAATTACTGTCATCTTTTCTATTTTGTTTTGTCTTCATGTGACTTTCTGACTTTCTAGTTTCACTCTTAATTAAAATTAAGTTGACAAGTCAAATATGGGAGGCAAAATCAATTCTATATAGAAGACAATAGTAATGTAGACAAAAATACACATATTTACATATCATTTTTAGCTTGCTTAATAGTTGCCAAAAGAAAAAGAGGACAGTAATTGAGAGACAGATATAAAAGTACTTATGTAATTTATAAGAAATAATAGTCAACAATGGTTGGTACCTGTGCAATACATATTGAATTCTTGGCCCCTTGTGACATGAAGTTATCACCCTGTTTTTCTTTAGTGGCACTAAGCTTTTTTTCTTTTCCATGATAGGCTGATAGCGCTATACTTTCAATTTGGATACTAGAGGACATAATTGCTTGTGTAATTGATAATAATCAATCTTTTAAATGTTTTTTTGGCTATAAATGTTGAATAGATAAATAGGACAAAAAGCAAGATAGAATTTAATAAAACCCATATTTATCAATCCCATCACTCTATGATTCTCCATCGAAGTACTCCATGCTTCAAATGATCACATGAAAATGAAAACATTTTTTCCATGTTATGTATATAATAAGCAAAGAAAGTCATGTGCATTAAAACAAGCATCGTACAAGTGGAAAAACAAATCAAAATATCAAGTTTAACTGGCTACACAAGTAATTAGTTTCTTTAGTGCCACTTGGAACCCAAATTGAAAAATATAGTGTTACTATGGAAAAGAAAATTAAAGCCACTGCGGAAAGAAAAATATGATAATTTAGCGCCACAATAAATAGGCCATAATATTATGTATTTGGGGAATCAAAAGTTTGAAATAGCTACTTATATGTGGATCAACGACAAAAAAAACCACTAGCAGGGACATCATATTTTGTGAAAACTATTCTAAAGCCCTCTTAGTTTGAGAATGTATTACAAGGGACTTTACATTTGTGGAAATGATTTTAGGATTCCTATTTTAGGCTAAAGAGTAATTATTACCTTTATTAAAACAAATAATCTAAAATATTCAATTATGATAAATTCACCATTAAAAACTTCACCAAACCATCTCTATTATAATGCCCTAACTCCTTTTCGCGCCGCAGACAATTAATAGCAACAAGTTTAAGGATTAATAGTTGGTCCTATAAATTACCACAAGTCTTTCTAGGATATTGTATCCTTACTTACATGCTACCTATTGAAAATTCCAAGGAGGTCACCATTTCAAGACTATTCCACAGTAATCATGCGTAATTGTATATTTCTTAAGGGAAGGTTTCTGAAAAGAAAGGTGCATCTTTGGATTCAAATCACATCCGTTATTTGAACATGATACGTGGGGTATGTTACAATCACCTCCTCTTAAAGAGCACAACTTATTCATTGAGCCTTGTTAACTTAATGACTTACCTATCCTCATGACTAGTTGTCTAATCTCGTAGTGATTAGTCAGATGATTGTCGAGGCTCCCATGTCTATTGGTGCAACTCACGATTGCAGGTCAGTTTTGATACCATCTTTAATTCTTTCACCCCTTTCCCATCGTAGATAGTTATCAGGAAGGATTTCAAGCATCAATGATTGGTCCCACAAATCAACAAAACTTTTCAAGCCTGCTTTGTCCTCACTCACATGCTGCCTAGGAAATTAAACATCCTAGGAGGTCACCAATTTGAAGACTGATCCACCATTGGCATGCTTAACTATAGAGTTCTTTTAAGCTCCCTCAAAAGTGGGATACTCGTTTAGTGATATAAGTGATCACCTCAAATCTTTTACGTCTTTACTTCATAGCACCTTGGGTTATGACATTATTGTAATACCCTACGTATATATAACCAGAAGTGAGGCTTAAAGGATAGGATATGACTATTTATATCATCAAAAAGTGTGTTTTCCTTTTCAATGGACACACCTTAAGAACTCCATAACTATGCGTGTTTACTGTGGTGTAGCCTGGGGGTGTGTCACCTCCTGGTAAGTTGTCCAAGTAATGTATGAGTTAGGACAAAGTACATCGGAAAGGCTTACGGTGATCTAAGGGGCCAGTTATTTATCCTTCAAGTTGTTCCCAGTAACTACTCGCGACCCAGAGAGGGGTTGCAGCGCTAAGGATAGCATCAAAGTCAAACCGTGACCGTGAGCTGTGCTAGAGAACGTGATAGCTTTAGTAGTCGCCTAACAAAGGCAAAGATATGGGATTGGTACTGGTAGTGATCAAGACACATAAATTGATAAGTTTAGAAAACACTACGAAGTTGTTGTGATCTTCAAGTAGCAGAGAGTGTAATGGCCCAAGGTGTGTTAAAGAAAAACTTAAAGGATATGAAGTCAGTATTTATTTCGCCAATGATGAACCTCCATTTTGTCCCAATTTCATCCCCTAATCGTCCCTTTATCTCAGTGTTTTCATGTTCAATCTTACTAAGGGAAGGGTCGAATTAACGTCCTTTAGCGTACATTCCACTCATATAGCGTCTTTCGGTATTTTCAGGGACTTTGTCGAAGAAACGGAAATATGGATGACATTTAGCAGAAAGCAGTGCTAAGGAAGCGAGTTTACAGCTGCGAAAAAGCATCGTACGGAGGTCCCAAGGAATCAAACAAGGGTACCACAACTGAGCCACGAAAACCAGACAACCGGACGAAGCCGCCAAGTGGCACGGCCTGGCCATGCCACGTGGCACAACTGTGCCAAATGGCACGCTAGTGCGACTTGTGCTGTTTTTGGCCGGTTGTGCCAGCTGTTTGGCACGGTCCCACCACGCTCAGAGCACGACCGTGCCAGCCCCTTTCCACATCGCGACTTAAATTTTCCTTCGGGGTTGTTTTGAGGGACATTTAGTTTTCTTTTCCCAGATAGTTTCTTAGGTGATTCTTAGGTTTTACTAGAGGGTTTTATTTTTGCACTTTTGAATTCACTATTGGATTGAAGTTTGTTCTACCGTTAATTCATGCAATTAATTCAAGGTTCTTCATCTTAATTCTCTCTCCTCTTGTTCTTAATTGTTCTAAAGTTTGGATGCCATGGTTGTTGAATTGAGTTATTGGATTATTGTTCTAAACATGATTGTAGGCTAAATCTTCCAACTCAGGTTAGGATTAATGTCGAATGTGTATGGTTGAATCATAAATTGGCCCAATCCCCGCTTTCCCTTTGTTTTGTAATTGCGATTTCTACTATGCACGCCACATGCTCGATAAAATGCCCGAAAGAGCATTCATCCTCCTTATTAGGGTTTAGGGGAGCGTTGAAAGACGAAACCTTTACCTACTGCGACTTAGTAGACGATTAGGGTTTTAATATGAAAATTATTAAGATCCTAATTGGGATTTGAGATTGTAGACCTTGTAATCCTTTAACTTTTAGTCCCATGAGAATAGGTGACTATAGTTCTAAGATTAGTCTTCGACCCTTGAGAGAGGGAGGAGATGGACTTAAATGACAATATATCCATTCGTGATGCATGCTTGGGAATGCTTCGCAGGGCTAGTAACTGATTCACTAGCATCGTCGTGCTGTTAATTCCAACCTAAGTGTTTACTCTTCTGCTGCTTATTCCATCTTTTAATAGTTATTGTTTCCCTTAGTTAAGCTACAAAACTCCAATTGTGATTGCCTAGCTTAGGTAGAATAATCTAGTTCTAGTAGTTGAAAGCAAAGTTCCCTGTGGATTCGACCCGTAGTTGCTGGTTGCTAGCTACAGCTATGTCGTGTACTTGCGGTATTATTTAAGACTCAACAAGTTTTTTAGCACCGTTGCCGGGGAACTTGCGCCTTCCAATATTAGAACTGATTCGAATACTCTAGACTAGGTCTTTCTTTTTGTTCTTTTGTTTTAGTTTATTGTTCTTCCTATTCTTGCTAGAAATTGTTTACGCCGTGGTAGTGTTTGCTCTTGTATGTGCAGGAGGAGCCAAAGGGATGGAGACCTTATCCCATTGGATCTGAGATAGAAGCAGCAGCCCGCAGGCATAGCAGAGAAGCGAGAAGGAGGAAGAAAGCAGAAGCAGCGATGGTAGGGCAGGAAGAGAGGGTGTTGCGAGATTACGCCCTACCACAAGCATCGGGTATCACATCGTCTATTGTGAACCCGGGGGGCGAAGCCAATAACTTCGAACTCAGTCCCGCGCTCATCACCTTCGTGGAGCGGGACTATTTCGGCGGCCAACCCTCGGACAGCCCCAATGTGCACCTTCGCAAATTCCTTGCAAAGTGTAACACCATCAAACTCAACGGGGTGACCACTGTTCGAACCAAAAATGAGCGATTTTTAAGGTACTTTTACACCTGTTTTATACTCGTTTTAATAATATTTTAAAGGTTTTAAATTGATTTTATTTTTATTTTGCAGATTTTTAATAAATGTGAAAAAAGGCCAAAAATGGTGAAAAATACGAGAAAAATACAGGAAATGTCGGGAATTGAAAAACCGGTCCAAAATTCCACAGAACCGGCCAAGGAGAATCGAAGGAGAAAACAAAAAAAACCCGATCTAATTTAAAACCAGACCGGTCCATCCTAAACCGGACCGGCCAGTTCACCTGACCCAGTCCAGCGCTTAAAAGCCCCATCCCCTTCAATTTGTCTCTCCTCTCGCGTCTGCTTCCTCCTCACTCGATACCTAGAAACCCTAAAACCCCATCACCTTCGCACCACCACACCACCGCAATTCATGTTGCAAACTCCACGTACACACCCTATGTTGGCTTCATTGTCACCATTCATGACGCCATCACCAAATCGACAGTGAAGATCGAGAAGGTTCGGGTATTTAAGAGCAGCAACGCCATTGAAGCTGAGGTTAGCTAATTTTAGGGTTCTAGGTTACGTTTAAATTCAATTTTAGGCTTAGTTAGTTTAATTTCGTTTTCATTTTCGAATTTAATGGTTAATTTTGAATTAGGGTTAGAGAATTCTAGGTTTCAATTCTGCTTTAATTTCATATATTAGGTTCCCAGGTTTCGCATTTTTGTTTAGCAATTTTCAGATTAGGGTTTGGGTTTGAATTTGCAAAACCGTGTAATTGGGATTGAAATCTGTGTTTTTGAGTTGTAATCGAGGGTTTTGGTTGATTTGCTTCATAATTGTAGTGAATTTGGTTTGCAATCATTCGTTTTTCCCCCACCCCCGTTCGAATTTCAGTTGGCTTCGAAACCTTGTTATGTTTTGATTCATGCTTCGATTTAGGACAATGACGGTACCGCTATTGATGTCGAGGGCTGAGCTGCAAAGCGAGGAGGCCTGAGATTGAGTAGGTTTAGTTGATTCCCCTTTCCCCTGGTTCGAGCTTGGCTAGAGGCACCCTGTGTTGAAGACTGAACTCTGACATTGAATCGGTTTGATTCCTTAAACTTTGTTTTAGTTCTCTGCTGAAGCTATTCAATTGTGCTGTTCATTTCTGGTTAAGTAATGGTGATGATTACTGGTTCGATTTCTGCTTACATGGGTTGTTCGAATTGTGTTATGATGTTGAGTAGCTAGCTATAATCGATTGTGGATGTGTTGATGCCAGATCAGTGATGTTCAAGTAGTTTATTTGCTCTGTTTATTTGGGATGGAATGTTACAACTTCTCAACTGATAGTCCTTGTTGAAGTTTAATGGTGATTTGTTGTTCTCAGTTGTTGTTTCATGGATTTGTTGTTCATATAACGCTCGGTTTGGCTTAGTTGTTTTCCTGCATTATGTTAGTCGTGATTATGAGTGAGTCTTAGTTTATTTCTTTTATATGGTTTGAGTTTGGCTTTGTGTCATGTATAGGTTAAATAATAGTAGCATTTACAAATATTTAGGGAATATTTCGAATGTGATTTGTTTACAAGCTTTAATCTCAGTTAATCATTGTTTTAATTAATTTAGAATGATGTTAGATTAGTTTAGTTTCGTGTTTCGTGACCTTAATCTCAACGACGTCCCTGTGGATCGACCCTCAAAGTGCTACAAACGATAATCGTGTGCTTGAGGTTTTCTCTTTTCTTTACTTTTCCACCCCTCAAAAACCACTAACAACCACCGACGCGATTCGACTACGGCTCTTTCCGTTCTCACTCAGGGATAGAGCCAGCGACTAGCTGTAGAATAAGGAGCCCAACTCGTTCACCACCTAAGAGGCTCACTCAAAGGCTTTCCTCAGTAAATACTTCCCACCTGGCAAGACTGCCAAGCTGATGACGGACATTATATCCTTCACCCAGCAGGATGGGGAGCTCCTGTATGAGGCCTGGGAGAGGTTTAAAGACCTCTAGCAGCAATGTCCCCACCATGGAGTTCCTGACTGGCTCCTAATCCAAACCTTCTACAATGGGTTAGAGTGGGCAGTGAAGATTTCTGTTGATGCCGCAGTGGGGGGTGCTCTCATGGGCAAGTCTATTGAAGCGGCAAAGGCATTGTTGGAAGAGATGGCTTCCAACAATTATCACTAGTCGGGTGAGAGGGCCACCCCTAAGAGGGGCGGTGGCAGACATGAGGTGGATGCTGTGACGCTCCTAGCCAGCAAGGTGGATGCCCTCGCACAGCGACTGGATAAAGTGGCTACCCCATTAGTCACTTCGGCGGGGCCATCAATGGGGGCCTATGCATATTGTGAAGCTTGTGCTGTACAGGGACATACCTCTGTTAAGTGTTGCAATGCCCCCCTAAGCGTTGAATACGTCAACGCTTTCCACAATTACAACCCACCACCACAAAATAACCCCTAACCCACCACCTATAGCTAGGGTTGAAAGAGTCACCCGAACCCTCTCTACAAAAATCCCAGCCCTCACCCCTAGAGTTATGTCCAGCCACTTGGTTTCTATAACAGAGCTCCCTACAATCCACCCCCTCTACCTCCTGAACCCACATCCCATCAGGAGAGTCTCATGGAGCGCTTCATAGTGACCCAAACCAAGACCAACGAGGCTCTTAGTGAGTCAATCAACCTACTGACCTCCAAGGTCGATGCTATGGCCGCCCACCAGAAGACGATGGACACTCAGATCGCCCAGATCGCCTAACAGGTGAGCCACCTGTCCCGACCTCAGGGGCATCTGCCATGCCAACCCGAGACTAACCCCCGGGGACACGCCAATACCATCTCCATGATGGGAGAGGGGTTAGAGGAGAGGCCGGTGATGGTTCTCTAGGAGGTAGTTCCAGTCCCCGATTCTGTAGAAACAGAGGGGAAGAAGAGAGAAGAGAATTTGAGTTCTACTGGGGAGCCTAGTCCTCCACCTCCCGCTCGCACTTACCAGCTCCCAGTGCCTTGCCCCAGTGGCTGGCATGGTTCCAACTATCTCAGCTTGACCTAGATTCGTACGATTCCTATAAACCCTACGCCAAATCTATGTCAGTAGCCCCTTCCTGGAAGCTCTCAAGGATGCCCGTGCCCATTTGAAGTTTTTGAGAGAGCTCCTGTCCAAAAAGGAAGAACCTGGGGATGCTTCAGTGGCCCCCATTAGCGGATCCTGCAGCTCGCTCTTACAGAGGCGATCGCCATCGAAACTACAGGGCCCTGGCAGTTTCTCTATCCCATGCTGCATAGGGGATAAACAGCTTGATAGAACCCTCTGCGATCTGGGTGCCAGCGTGAGCCTAATGCCGCTCTCTCTCTGCAAGAAGCTGCAACTACGGGACCTTACTCCCACCAGCATGACTATTCAACTAACAGACTGCTCTATCAGGCAGCCTGTAGGCATTCTGGAGGATGTCCCGGTTCAGGTGGGCACGCTCCTCGTCCCATGTGATTTTGTTGTCCTTGACATGGACGAGGACTTTCCGGCCCCCCTAATCTTAGGTCGCTCATTCCTTGCAACTGCGAGGGCGGTGATTGACATACCAACCGACACCATGACCTTTACTATTATGGAGAATGGATTGTGTTTTGTTTTCCTTTACCCACACCATTTCCCAACCCTGGTGCCCTTTCCACTCCTGCAGCCCTTACTCTCTCCACTTCTCCTTCACCTGTCCCGGATGCAGAGCTTACTGATTGGGGTGGTGGACCCCATATGAGGATGACAATCTTGCCCCTTCGGGCCCTATTGACTACTCTTACATTCAGAAGGCCTCCTTGGGAGACAGACATTTCCTGGGCAACGCTGATTTTTGATTTCAGCCATGGGGAGGCGTTGTATGTACAACCATTTGATGTTTCAACTACCCCACCTCCCCCCGTCTCGCCGTCATATCTCTCCTGAGGTAAGGGTCAAGCTTAGGACCTAAAACAAGCGCTTCTTGGGAGGCAACCCAAGTAATTTATCGCTTTCAACAAAAAAAAAAGAAAAGAAAAACCTAGTATGTCACCCTCGCCCTTTTCCCTCCCCCTTTCACCCTTTTCCCTCCCCATTTCACCCTTTAATCCTTACATTACCCCTTCCCTTGCTCTTTTTCTGCGTCTTTTTCATTGAGGACAGTGACAATCTCAAGCATTGGGGGGTGAGCATATCGCTCTTTGGGTGAAATCGCAGATCCTAGGATTGGGTCAGCTGATGTCACTTGCATTCACATCATATAGATAGGACTTTATATAGTTTCACTAGGTTGTTTTTACATATTTTGTTTATTAGAGCATGTAACTTAAAGCATATAGAATTAGATTTTGCATCCCAAAACGAGAAATGATCGAGCTGGGCATACGTAAGCTTTCCAGGTACTATATCTCCCATTCTCTCCATTATCCTTTATATGTTTTATTGTTTTCTTAGTTAGTTTGTGAAAACCCCTCTTATGTTGAGAATGAAAGGGGTGATGATTGATCGATCATGTTAATTTGTGTGTTGAGGTGTGGTTTGTCTTGGTGTGATTTTTATGAAAACTGTGTTTGACTGTGCCATCCACAGTCTCTTTGCCCTATGTTGCATGCCAATTACCCCGGAGACTTATGTGGTCTGATTTGACTGACTTTGATAAGTGGGACATGTGTTGGAGTAAGTCACTTGACTATGGTAGGTTTACCTGTGAGATTTTTGAGCATAATGACTATTCATTACATATAGTCTCTACTTCCTTTCATGTGTGACTCCTCTATGATGCATCTCTAGAACTTGGTCTTGTTCTCTTTGAAATCACATTTAGCATTTGCATGTGTTAATATGATTAAGGCAATCTTTGTTTCGAATAACCACATGAGCCAAAAAGCCACCCGCTGTTGACCACTTCCTTTGCTAGCCCTTTGTGCTTTTCCCATGTCTTTGTTGTTGTAACCCATCCACTATACACTTGGCCTATGTATACCCTCTTCACCCTTGTCGAGGTCTAGTGGAGTGACACTTCTACATGGTAGTTTGTTGTGCTTAGGAAGTTAATTCAATTCGGGCACTATTTTAATGGTCTATGTCGGGGGATTGCAAATTGATTTTTTATGTCCCCAACGCTATCCACATTTCTATATTTTTGCTTCTCTTTGACCAAAAAAAAACAAAGAAAAAGAAAAAGAAAAAAAAAGAAAAAAAAGAGAAATAGAGAAGTTGCGAATAAGGTGGTTAGCGTGAGACCGTTTCAATAAGCTTGTTTGATTCCTCCTTCGAGGTTTTTGTGAGGCTGTTGCTCAGTTTACAATTGAGGTGTAAGGTTGTAATCTTTGCATTGGTTGTGGAAGTGTTCTCGCTCCCTAGTCCTTTAACTAATAGCTCTTCTTCCTCCAAATTATTCAACTTCTCACCCTTTACCCTAGCCCCATTACACCCCTTGTTGCAAGTCTTCATGATTGACATATTGTATTTTGCATCCAGTGGTGGAGAGTTGAGAACTTTATCAAGCATATGGTAGTTTGTCTGAGTGGTTGGAATATGGAGCGCCCCTTTGTTACATATTCCAAACACATTGAGAGAAGTGTTCCACTTTGTCCTAAAGTGAGGTCCTACCAATCTTGCTTACTCACCATTTTTTAAGGAAGGTCGTGTCATACTATGTGTTTCAATATTGGGGTGTTTGGTGCGTCTCATTTGGTAGGGTGATTTATGGATGACATTGTATATGTTTTATCAATATTTCTTTTCACGCCTTGACTTGGCCACACCTAATGTGTGATCTAGCATGATTTGTTGATTTATCACCCTTTTCCTTGAAGAGGGTGTGATGAGAGGTTTACCCTCCTCCCTGATCTTTCATTGTGTAATCTTGCTTGGGGACAAGCAAGAGATAAGCATTGGGGCGTGATGAACATCTATTTTGTCCCAATTTCAGCACCTAATCGACCCCTTCTCTCAGTGTTTTCATGTTCAATCTTACTAAGAGAAGGGTCGAATTAACCTCCTTTAGCGTACATTCTACTCATATAGCGTTTTTCGATATTTTCAAGGACTTTGCCGAAGAAACGGAAAGATGGACGACATTTAGCAGAAAGGAGTGCTAAGGAAGCGAGTTTACAGCTGCGAAAAAGCATCGCACGGAAGTCCCAAGGAATAGAACATGGGTACCACAGCCGAGCCACGAAAACCGGACAACCTGACGAAGCCGCCAACATGCTAGTGCCACTTGTGCTGTTTTTGGCCGGTTGTTCCAGATTTTTGGCACGGTCCCACTGCGCTTGGAGCACGACCGTTCCACCCCCGTTCCATGTCACAACTTAAATTTTCCTTTGGAGTTGTTTTGAGGGACATTCGGTCTTCCTTTCCCAGACAGTTTCTTAGGCGATTCTTAAGTTTTACTAGAGAGTTTTATTTTCGCACTTTTGAATTCGCTATTGGATTGAAGTTTGTTCTACCGTTAATTCATGCAATTAATTCAAGGTTCTTCATCTTAATTCTCTCTCCTCTTGTTCTTAATTGTTCTAAAGTTTGGATGCCATAGTTGTTGAATTGAGTTATTGGATTATTGTTCTAAAAACAATTGTAGGCTAAATCCTCCAACTTAGGTTGGGATTAACGCCGAATGTGTATGGTTGAATCATAAATTGGCCCAATCCTCGTTTTCCCTTTGTTTTGTAATTGCGATTTCTACTATGCACGCCACATGCTCGATGAAATGCTAGAAAGAGCATTCATCCTCCTTATTAGAGTTTAGAGGAGCGTTAAAAGACGAAACCTTTACCTACTGTGACTTAGTAGACGATTAGGGTTTTAATATGAAAATAATTAAGATCCTAATTGGGATTTGAGATTGTAGACCTTGTAATCCTTCAACTTTTAGTCCCATGAGATTATGTGGCTATAGTTCTAGGATTAGTCTTCGACCCTTGAGAGAGGGATGAGATGGACTTAATTGACAATCTATCCATTCGTGATGCATGCTTGGGAATGCTTGGTAGGGCTAGTAACTGATTCACCAGCATAGTCGTGCTGTTAATTCCAACCTAGGTGTTTACTCTTTTGTTGTTTATTCCATCTTTTAGTTGTTACTGTTTTTCTTAGTTAAGCTACAAAACTTGTGATTGCCTAGCTTGGGTAGAATAATCTAGTTCTAGTAGTTGAAAGCAAAGTTCCATGTGGATTCGACCCGTAGTTGCTGGTTGCTAGCTACAGCTACGTCGTGCACTTGCGGTACTATTTAAGAATCAACAGCCAATGGCGCACTGCTGTCTTAAATTTATTCCGTAAGCGCACGGTGCTAATTGTAGTTGGCAGCAGTGAGTACAGGTCGTATTCTACAAGGAACTTGGTTCTAGGCACCAGATTGACTTTAACAATCAATTCAGGCAAAACGGATTTAGATTGATGGGAATTGAACACTACTAAAATAGTTTAATTCAATAATTCCAAAGATCCTAGATTGGGATTCACTACATTATTATACTTTTTGGAACTTGAACTAGATCTTGCAAACCTATCCATGCAAACGACTGAAATGGAATGATTATAAGTTGGAACACGTCTATGCCTACTTTCGTTGGTCATTAGACTGGCTTCTTAATCCTAGTTATCTATTACTATGAAACTAGAGTCAACAAAGCCACACGATTGAGTAACCCACAATTCCTAATTGAAACCCGAGCTATTTTCATGTTAAAAAATCAATCGCTCACAAAGTAGCTCTAAGTAAAGGATTTAACTTTCGTTGATTTCCTAAACCCTCACTAAGAACATGAATACATCCCTCTCGAGCAATTCATTGAACACATGGCGTACTAAAGTGAGAATTCAATCATAAACATGGACATTCATTCATAAAAACCTAGAACACGATCCCCAATCGCATAATAGGGGCTAATCCCAACCTAAGATAGGCGATTTAGCCACTAAACATCACAACAATCACACTCACAAGCGAGAAACTGAAGAACATTAATTCAAGATGAAAACTTGAATTGAAACTGCAAGAGGAAAGGAGGAGGGAAGCATACCCCAAATTTGACAACAATGACGAATCCATCTATAAACTTGCAATTTGACTTCAAATCTAACCTAGATTAATGTGTAAAAGTGTTCAAGGAAACCCTCAAAATTGCCTCTCAAAAGTACTCTCTAAAAGAAATTGCAAGATGCCACAAAATGGCCCCCGAAAACAAATTAAGTTGTGCAGGGCCGAGGCATAGCATGGCCGTGCGACATGGCACAAGGTACCCATGCCGAATCTTTGGCCACGTCCTGCTGAAATTCCGGCATGACACGGTCGGGCCTATGGGCATGGGGTACCCATGCCAATTCTCTGGATCTCGTTGACTTCTTGCATGTCTTGAGATTCGTCTTCGTAGCGCTCTTTTCTACCAATATTAGCAGAATTTCTCATTTTTCTGACAGAAACTCCTGAAAATATACACCACTATATGAGCACAATTTAGACCAAAGGAGGCTAATTTGACCCTTTCTCCTCAAGATCAAATATGAAAACAATGGAAAAAAGGATCAACTATGGGCTAAAATAAGGTCGAGACAGAGGTTTATCAACTCCCCCATGCTTATCTATTACTTGTCCCCAAGCAAGACTAACTCGTGAGTTCTAATAAAAGGGAGATGAACCTCTAACTAAGCCACCCTCAAAGAAGGGATAATAAGTAACTGATCGAAAAACCATCCATCAAATATGGTGCAATCAAGGTGTTCAAAATATTTTTCAAAACAACACATACATCTCCATCTATAAATCACCCTACCAGGATGTAACACACTAAACAACCCAATATTTACTCACATAGCAGGAAAAGACAATCCCTAATTCGCGGTGAGTAAGCATGGCTGTTAGGACCTCACTTTGGAATAAAGTGGGACACTCCTCTCAATGTGTTTGGAATGTAGGGGTGCACTTCATACTCAAGCCGATCATGCAAACCACCACATGCTTGGCAAGACTCTCTACTCTCCACCACTAATGCAAAATGCAAAGATGTCAATCATGAGGACTTTCAAGAGGGTTGTAATGGGGCTAAGGTTATTTGGCGAGAAGGGGAATCATTATAGGAAATGTGGAGCTACTAGCAAAAGGGACTAGGGAGTGCAACATTTCCACAACAACAAAAATCCACTTTACATCTCCATTGAGAATGAGATCAAACCCCACAAAAAGAAACCATGTTGAAAGAGTTGATTAAACTTATTGAATCAAACGTCATGCCACACACTCACCGACAACTTATCTTTTTTTCTTTACTTTTCTTCTTTTTTATTTTTCTCTTTTTAATTTTCCTTTTTTATTTTATTTTTTTTAGAAGCAAAAACGAAAGTGTGAGTGACATGGGAAATGCAAACTCTTCACTCATACTCCTTCAAAACAAACACCACAAATGGAGGGCACCCAAATAGATGGAACCACTATCACGGCATACCCAACTAGATGTAGAAGTGTTGCATCCACTAGACTTTGGTGAAGATATGAGGATTATGCATAGACCAAAGGTAATAGTGAATAAGGTGCAACAACAAACAGGGGAAAGCCTCAAAGGGGTTATCAAGGGGAATAACAACATTAATGGGTGGCTTTTAGGCTCATGTGGGTAAGCAGAACAAAAGGGCCTCAATCATATTAACATAATGCACATGCCAAATGTGATCTCGAAGAGAAACATACCAAGTTCTAGAGATGTATTCATGGATGAGTCACACAAGAAAGAAAATATGATACTATATGTAAAGAATAGTCAATAAGCTCAACATCTCATAGGAAAATCTACCACAATCAATGTAACTCACTTAAAAAGACCACGTATTGAGGTCAATTATATTAAGCTACATGAATCTTAGGGATGAGTGGTGCACAACACAAGACAAAGCAACTACAGACAGCGATGTCAAATAGTTTCGTAAAATTTTACACCAACACAAACCACACCTCAACACATAATCTATTCAATCAATCAATCAGTACCCCTTGCATAATCATCATAAGAGGGGTTTTCACAAATTTTTATTCCAATTTTTTCAATTTTTTCAAAAGTAATAGATCTAACTAGGAAAGCAGTAAAATACATAGAGGATAATGAAGAGAAGGGTAAGGATGTATACTTGGAAAGCTAAAGAATGCCCAACTCGATCATTTCTCCTCTTACGAGCGAAATTTAACCCATATGCTCTAAACTACATGCTCTATTAAATGAAAACAAATATGGAAACAACCAAATAAACTAGGTGAAGTACTATCTATATGATGCAAATGCAAGAGATGTCGTTCAAATCCTACTCCATCATCCACAAATTCACCCAATGAGTTACAAGCTCATTCCCCCATGCTTAAGACATTCATTGTCCTTAATGAAAGGACATATAAAGCAGCAAGGGGAGAAAGACTTGTAGGACAAGGGAGAAATGGGGAGGAAAGGGGGAAAAGAACGACATATTCTCTTTTTTTTTGAGAAAAAACTTGGGTTGCCTCCCAAGAAGCGCTTGTTTTAGGTCCTTAGCTTGACCTTACCTCCAAATGGTAGAAAATAACGCTAAGAAATGTGGACTAGTAGAGAGATGGAATGGTGACATAGGGCCCAATACCTCTCTAGGGCAGAAAGTAGTCCCTCCCAAGCCAACATTGATCGGCGGAGTTAGATGGGGCAAGACTGCCAATCTCATATGAGGTCGTCCATCCCCATCGCTTGCCATGACTCTAGAAATAGCTGTAATAGGGGCAGCTACAATTGGGGCTATAGGATTTGAGTGGGCACTAGGAATTAAAGATAGGAGAAGCGAAACAGATATCAACTCTTTCCCCGCACAACTGGAATGACATGGTGCCTCCCTACACATCGATCAAAGCTCCCACAGTAGCAAGGAGTGGGCTCCCTAGGATGAAGGCAACCTAGAATTTCTCATCCATGTCGAGAATGACAAAGTCATAGGGAATGACTAACTTACCCACCTGAACTAGAACATCCTCCATGATACCTATAGGTTTCCTAGTGGAGCAATCTACTAGCTGAATAGATACAGTGGTGGGTGTCGGATCCAACAATTTTAGCTTCTTTCAGAGAGAGAAAAACATTAGGCGCATATTGGCTCCTAAATCACAGAGGGCTCTCTTAATCTGCATATCCCCTATGCAGCATGGGATAGAGAAACTACCAAAATCCTGTACCTTTGATGGTGATCGTCTTTGTAAAATTGAGCTGCAAGTTTCTCCGATGAGAGCCATTGAAGTTTCCTCACGCTATCCTTCCTTGGAAAGAAATTCTCTCAAAAATTTCAAGTAGGTTGGTGTTTCCTTGAGAGCCTCCAAGAAAGGAACACTGACATATATCCTTCTCAGAACATCCAGGAATCGTACGAATCTAGGCTCAAGCTTAGATAGCCTGGACCATGCCACCGTCTGAGGGAAAGGTATAGGTAGCTAATAAGGGTAAACTGGAGGTGAATGACTAATCTTCCCATTAGAGCTCAAACTCTCTTCTTCCTTCCTCCCCTCTGTTCCCACATACTCAAGAACCGAAACGATCTCATGAAGAATCATCACGGGGCTCTCCTCTAACCCATTTCCCATCGCAGAAACGACATCGACATGACCCATGGGATTAGTCTCGGGGTTGGCCTAGTAGTTGTCCTTGAGGCCTGAATAGACTGCTGACTTGCTAAGTTATTTGTGCAATCTAAGTGTCCATTACCCTTTGGTGTACGGCTATACCATCGAGCTTGGAGGTCAGCTGATTGATGGACTCACTGAGGGTTTCATTACTCTTTGTTTAGGTCTAAATGAAACGTGCCATAAGATTCTCCAAACTAGACTTTGGTTGTGGGGGCTGAGGCGGTGGGTTATAGAGAGCTCTATACTGGAACCCAGGTGGCAGCATAGCATTCTGAGGTTGAAGGTTGGGGTTTCTGTAAGGGGAGTTGGAATAGCTCTTCCACCCAAAACTGTGAGGATTGGGGTATTGATTATTCTGCGGTGGTGTAGCATTGAAAGCATGCATGGCGTTAGCGTGATCAGTGGAAGGGGGACCATTGTAGCACTCAACAGATGCGTGCCCTTATATACCACAGGTCTCATAAACAGTGTATACCCCAATCGATGGACTCGAAGAAGAATCGCCTGAAGCAGATGAGCCACCAACTCTGTCGAGCCTTTGCGTCAGTGCATCTACCCTACTGGCCAACAGTGTCACTGCATCTACCTCATTCATACTTACCATTTCCTCTCTTCGGGGTGGCTCTCTCACTAGACTAGTGATAGTTGTTGGAAGTCATCTCTTCGAACAAAGCCTTTGCCGCATCAATAGATTTCCCCATTAGAGCACCTCCTACTGCAGCGTCAACAAAGATCTTCACTGAATGTTCTAGCCTATTATAGAATGTCTGGAGTAGAAGCCAGTCATGGACACCATGATGAGGGCATTGAAGTTGCAGGTCTTTAAATCTTTCCCATGTTTCATACAAGGATTCCTCATCTCGTTGAGCAAAGAAGGTGATATCTATCCTTAGCTTCACAGTCTTCCCTAGTGCGAAATATTTGCTGAGGAAGGCCTTGGAGAGGGCTTCCCACGTAGTGCATGAGTTAGGCTCCTCATTTTGTAGCCACTCACTGGTTCTGTTCCTCAATGAGAATAGGAAAAGCCTCATAAAAATTGAATCGACAGGTACCCCACTCAATTTAACGGTGTCACACTTCATAAGGAAGTTACAAAGGTACATGTTGGGGTTCTCGGAAGGGTGACCGCCGAATTGGCCTTTCTCCACCAAAGATATTAGGGCCAGTCGGAGTTCGAAATTATATGCCTCAATCATTGGGCTCACTATGGAGGATATGATGCCCGACAATTGGGGCATAGCATAATCTCTCAACACCCTTTGATCTTCCTCTGCCATCTCTACTAATATTGTCTTCTTTCTTCTTGCTTCTCTGCCTCGCCTTCAAGCGGCTGCTTCGATTTCAGGATTGAACGAGATAAGGTTTTGATACCCTCGACTTCTCTTGTGCATGCAAAACAAACACTACACCAAGCGTAAGCAGTGCCAAGCGAAAGTAAAAGAGAGCAAGGTAAAAACAAAGAAAAAGAAAAAAGGCCTAATCTAGAGTGACTTGGTCGTTTTCGATTCTAAAACGATCAAGTTCCCCGGCAAGGGCGCCAAAAAGTTGTCTTAAATTTGTACCGCAAGTGCACGGTGCCAATTGTAGTTAGCAACAGCAAGTACAAGTCGTATTTCACAGGGAACTTGATTCTAGCCACCTGATTGACTTTAACACTCAATTCAGGTAAAATAGATTTAGATTGAGGGGAACTGAACACTTCTAAAATAGATTAATTCAATAATGACAAAGATCCTAGATTAGGACTCACAACACTATTATACTTTTTGGAACTTGAATTAGATCGTGCAAACCTGCCAACACAAATGACTGAAATGGAATGATTAGAAGTTAAAACACGTCTACGCCTACTTTCGCAGGTCACTAGATTGGCCAGTTAATCCTAGTTATCTATTATCATGAAACTAGACTCAAAACAAAGCCACATGATTGAGTAACCCATAATTCCCAATTGAAACCTTAACTATTTTCATGTTAAGAAATCGATCGCTCACAAAGTTGGCCTAAGTAAAGGATTCAACTTTTGTTGACCTCCTAAACCCTCAATAAGAACATGAATAGATCCCTCTCGGGCAAGTCATCGAACAAATGGCATACTAAGTGAGAATTCAATCATAAACATGGGTATTCATTCACAAAAACCTATAACACGATCCTCAATCGCATAGTAGGGGCTAATCCAAACCGAAGATAGGGGATTTAGCCACTAAACATCACAATAATCACAATCACAAGCAAGAGACTGAAGAACAATATTTAGGACGAAAACCTGAATTAAAACTACAAGAGAGAAGGGGGAGGGAAGAGTACCCCAAATTTGATAACAATGATGAATCCAACTATAAACTTGCAATTCGACTTCAAATCTAACCTAGATTAATGTGTAAAATTATTCAACAAAAACCCTTAAAATCACCTCTCAAAAGTCCTCTCTAAAAGAAATTACAAGATGCCGCAAAAAGGCCCTCGAAAACGAATTAAGTTGCACAGGGCCGAGGCACGGCACAGCTGTGCCACGTGGCACAGGGTACTCGTGTAGTATCTCTGGCCACGTTTTGCTAAATTCCAGCATGGCATGGTCGGGCCTATGGGTACGGGGTACCCATGCCAATTCTTTGGATCTTGCTGACTTCTTCCTTGTCTTGAGATTCGTCTTCTTGGCCCTCCTTTCCATCAATATTAGCGGATTTTCTCGTTTTCCAGACAGAAACTCCCGAAAATACAAAACACCATATATGAGCACAATTTAGACCAAATGAGGCTAATTTGACCCTTTCTCCTCAAGATCAAATATGAAAACAATGGAAAAAGGGATCAACTAGTGGGTAAAATGAGGTCAAGACAGAGCTTTATCATGTACCTTCCCTTTCGGGAAGTCCACTTTCAAATACTCTACAATTAAGCACACTAATGGTAGAATAGCGTTAGAATGAAAGATTTCATGTGAAGTGTTTCCAAATGACAAGTGACCAAGGACAAACCATGCTAGATAGGCTCGCGGTAAATTGTGGGGTCGTTAATGCTTGAAGCCATTTCTAATAATTGTTCGTAGCCCGAGATGGGTTTAGGGCATTACACGTACGCATTAACCTAATACGTCACCAACTCTATGTTGTCTTAAAATACTGCAAGTGTACGGTGCAGTTGTAGGCAGCAACTGGCAAGTACGAGTCGTATCCACTGGGAACTTGATTCTAATCACCAGATTAACTTCAACACTCAATTCAGGCAAAAGCTGACTCAGGTTGATGAAAAATAAAAAGCAACACTAATTTGTTGAACACTACTGAACTTGTTTGGTTCAACAATAGTAAAAATCCTAGATTGAGATTCACCATGTTGTTATGCTATTTGGATTATAAACTAGATCATGTAAATCTACCCACGCAAATAACTAAAATGGAATGGTTACAAGCTAAAGCACCTCTACGCCTTCTCTCAATAGTCATTAGACTAGCTAAGTAATCCTAATTATCTATTTTCATGAAATTAGAATAAACAAAACCATAAGATTGAGAAACCTACGATTCCCAATTGAACCCCTAACTATTCTTATATTAAGATGCTAAATCGCTCACAAAGTAGCTCTAGGTAGAGGATGCAACTTTTGTTGATCTCTTGAACCCTAATTATGAATCATGAATACATCTCTCTCAAGCAATTCATCGAACATGTAGCATACTAAGTGAGATTTCTAATCGTAAGCATGGGCATCCATTCACAAAAACCTAAAACATGATTCCAATTTGCATAATAGAGGCTAATCCCAATCTAAGATAGAGGACTTAGCCTCTACACATATTTCTAATCACAAACACAAACAAAAATCTGAAGTAAAGGCAAAAACTTGGCTTAAGATTGCAAGAGAAAAGCGAAGAGAAACGTACTCAAATTAATTGCAATGATGAATTCACAATCAAAACAAGGAATTAAAACCTCAAATCTGATCTAGAATAATGTTAAAGTACTTAGAGATAACCCCTAGTTACCGCCTCTAAAGAGTATTCTTAAAAGATAAAAACATAAGCTCCATAATTCAGTCTAAAAAACTGATTAAAGTTATAGATTTTAGGGGGGGACGCACAAGCAACCATGCATCCCAAGGGATAAGTGCACTGGCTTGGCGTACAATTCTGTGCCTGACTCTGCATGGCTTCTATGACTACAGCACGATTGTGTGCCTTGCAACACAACCATACGCGTCTTCAAAACTACAACATTGCTTCCTTTTATCCCTCGGTGCCTTGTCTAACCTCCATTCTTCCTTAAACTTTGTTCTAAAAGCCTTTCTTTGGGTTAGAATCCGGTAGATATCTTGGCTCTTTGGCAAAGACGCCTAAAAAGTAATAATTACCCCTTGTAAGCATAACGTGCACCAAAATAGGCAAGTTCAGACTTTTCTTATTAAGGTTGAACTAGAAAAGGTAGGAGAAAAGGCCTCTTAAGGACCAAAATAAAGTCAAAATAGAGGTTTATCAACTCTCCCATAATTATCTCTTACTTGTCCCCAAGCAAGATAGGAATGCACAGACAAGGGATCAAAACCTATAGTTATTCACCTCCTCAAGCAACGCCAATTGGAAATTAGTCAAACCAAGCATAACTGCGCACAACCAATGGGACAATCTCATGCATAAACAAGCTATTCCAAAAGTCATTTAAAAAACATTTTGAAATACCACACTACTCAACTCAGCATCTAGTTGTCCCATATCACACCTCCTCCTAGTCAGGATGCCTCCAATCAAGTGGTAGATTGGAGGGTCTGGTAGTAATGCTCATAGGGGGAACAAAGCATATGCACTCCCACTCATGTGTTTGAGAATATACGGTGCTCTCAATCATCCTCCAAAATATAGCAAACATGCATAAGCTTGGTCATACTCTCGATCCTCCACTACTAAAATATGCATGCAAATGACAATCTAAAGGGCTTGTATTGGGATGTGATAGGGCTTAGGTTAGAGGTGAGTAGGAAAAAATGAATTTGAGAATGTGGAGTTAGAGCTAGGAGCCTAAGAAGCATCTCAATCATCCGAAACATTACATTACACTGATGTAACATCCCAAACTAACCCCACTGACATGTGAACCCATGGAATAGACTTATGCAGTGAGTTGAGACAAATCATAGAAAACCAACCACGCCAACATTTTATTCTCATTTCAACTTTTTCTTTTTTTTCTTTTTTTTTTCTTTTTCTTCTAACTGGCATGAGGTAATAATTCACAAGGTCAACACCAACTCATTTCCATATACACTATAAACCCAACAAGCAAAATGGAGGAGAACAACAAATCTTATCTCCTCAGTCAACACATTAAAGGATAACCAACCAAATAAGTGAGCTTACAACTCACGCTACCCAGCACAACTCACTGAAACAAAGCCTCACCTTCTCCTGACATAAGGGTAGGAGATCATACAAGGTTAAGGGGCAAGTGATTAGGTTTGTAACAAGTGAAGTTAGGTAAGTGTACAAAAGGCTAGCAAAGGGTGTAGCATAAATTTCAGGAAGGCCATTTAGCTATATGGCTGCCAATCAACCAAAGAATGCCTCTATCATATCATCAAACGCATAGCATATGTGTAGCCTTAGAGAGAAACATACCAAGTTCTAATAGAAATGCACATGGTAGGGTCACACATGAAATGAAACAGTGAGACTATATAGATAAATAGTCTAAACAGGCCCAAAAGTCTCCAGGGACAAACTACAAAACACATAGCTGGCCCCAGAAATATCTCACTTGAAAGGAATAATCAATCATGATACAGGGGCTTCAAGAGCAACCAATATGTAAACCCAAACAGTGTAATCAAAACGTTTCAAAAATCATCATGCAAAAGAGTTTACCAAAAATATCCCACAAGCATGAATAATCAGGTCAACCAACTAACCACCAATGTTTTGGGTCATCATCAAAAGAGGGGTTTTCAAAATTCACTTTTTTTAAATTTTTTTTCAAAGCAGTAAACCTACCTAAGTGATCAACAGGTAGATAAATGAAGAGAAGGGTTGTAAAAATTACCTCGCAGTCTTGTAAAACCTTACTCAACACATCTCCACTTAAGACCAATGGTTAGGAATAAGATATATACAATGTATCACCTACCTATATGCACTATCCTACATACTTTCCTAAACAGTAAATAGAACTAAAACCTATGCACCCTAGAAGTGCACATAAGCTAGAATGAAACCTAAGGTCTAAATGCAAGCATGCTGAATGGAGGAGATATATACATCCTACAACCAACCACAAACTATAGCCTGACCAACTCAAAACTGCACCTCACATTTGCACCCCCAATCAAAGCTCATGAGCTCACCCCCCCCCCTCCCCATGCTTGGACTTTTCATTGTCCCCAATGAAAGGAATATACATGAGAAGTAAGGGGGAGGGGGTATACTCACAGTGCGTCAGTAGGGCCTATGAGGGCCACAAGGCCTCCAATCAAGTGGAGGGTAAGGGTAATCTTGCTGCTCATATGCATAGTGAACTGAATGAGCCATGTTCTGTTGGGATCGAATGATCTCTTTGCTCTGAATGTGCAGCTAATCGAGGTGATTAAGGATGGTTTGAAACATGGATGGGCCAACAGCCCCTGACTCAACCACACTGGGAGCACTAGAAGGACCAACTCTAGGGTCTAAAATGGCCCTCTGTCTCTCTCACCTAACCCATGGAGCCTCGGGCGAATCATCATCACCCTTATCATCATCATGCCTAGCATTGGAGCCACTCTCAAACTCCCCATCCACATCATCATCGTAGATGAGGTTAGAAGGTCGAGTGATAGTGGTCAGTTCTCTGTTTAGGAGGGCAAAAAGGATATAACCATGGTGGCTTAGACACAGTTGACCTCCATCAAGGGCTTCGAAGAGGTGCATGTGGATGCAAGTGAGGAGGTCAATGTGGCTCGAGGTGTACAAAACCTATAATGTGCTTATCTATTCACGAAAACCCAAAGCCCTAGCTAAAGCGGTGATGATACCCCCTGCGGTGATGACCACCGTAGAGGATTTGGCATACTCCAAGAAATGGCTGGCTATGAAAGTGCCAGTGCTCACCGCTTTGTTGTGTAGGGCCACCCAAATAAGAAAATGCTTACCCGCTCTAAACACATTCTGACTATCTGCCCGGGGGAAAACATTAGCAGTGAGGCACTAGAAGTAGAGCAGCACTGGATTCCAAAACTAGGTGGCCTTGGCGGCCAATGCCTCGTACCTCCGCCTAGAGTAAGTGATGGGCTAAAAGGTGCGTCGCGTGCATTCCTTATGGACAAGGGTAAGGACACCACCATTATCAGCAGGAAGGCGCAACAGTTCATTGAATTGTGCAAGGGTAAGCTCAAACATTTGGTTAAATAGGCGGAAGTAGATATAACCAAGGGTGCCCCTAAACTACTTATCTAAGTCCACAACCAATGAACTCATAAACTCTCAAACGAGTCGTTCATAAACCGGCTCTTGCAAGTGCACAAAGTGGATCCAGCCTAAGCTACCAAGCATAGTTTTCAGATCATCAAAAAGGTGCAAGGTAGTCAGTAGAAATTTTCCTAGTGGCAATCCCATCATAAGGAAAAGCATGCTCAACATTAAGGAATGGAATCTTATACTTATTCACGACATGAAGGAGTAAAGAGTTACCTCAGGCTGTTTGCCCGGGTAGTAGAGGCGGTGGTGGACTTCAATCGCTTTTTTGGGGACGAAGAGGAGGAGCCATCCTTGGTCTTAGGAGCCATGATAGAGGAGGTAGAGGCACCAAACTAGTGAACTCAGATTTCAACCAAAACAAATAAATATCTACAATGATGGAATGGTGGAATAACGGGGGTAGTGGGGTGGTTTTAGGCGGCTAACTGGCAGGAATTAGGTTGGAATCTGCCAGAAGAGGTGAGGTTGGTTCGTGGTGGGGTTTAGTGGTGGGGGGTAGGTAGTTTAGTGGATAGGGTTTTTGAGTTGAGGGGGCACTTTCGGATTGTGGGGCAAGGAGAAAGAGTGGGGGTGGATAGAGGGCGGCGCTAGCGGCAGGGCTGGGGGCGACTGGTGATGGTTGGTTTCGGCAGTGGTGGGGCGGGCACAGTTGTGGTCGGTGTTTTTGTGGGTTTGGGGCAATAGGGAGAAAGAGAGAGAAAACGGGTGGGGTGGAGGTGCGGCCAGTGCAAGGCTACGGTTGGTTGGTCACCGACGAGAGGCAGGACTAACGGAGGTGGCTGCCAGCAGGAGGGGAGTAGAGATGGAGAGAGAAAGGGGTACGTCGTCGAGGATGAGGAGAGGGAGAGGGCAGTGTGAGGGGAGGGCAAACGCACGATTATGCACTGTTAAAGAGGAAAAAAGGATTTTGGGAGCGCACAGTTTGGATGCCAATGCACGGTAAACCATGCGCCATAAGATTTGTGCATGCAGTTTGGACACAAGGTCGCCCTCTATTTTTTTTTTTGTCCTCATCTCCTTTTTTTTCTTCCTCTTTCTTTCTCTTTTCCCTTTCTCCATTCTTTTTTTCCTTTTTTTTCGATTCTTACAAAGAAAGCAATAAAGCTTGGACTGCCTCCCAAGAAATGCTTATTTTAGGCCCCAAGATTGACCTTTGGTGACCTTTAAGTGGAGGGAACATTGGGTAGGTCACAAGAAACCTTCCCCTCAATTGGCTTGCCAGCTATGTAGCTCTTGAGCCTGGAGCCATTCACTTTGAAGGAACCCGTGGCATATGTACCTATCTCAATAGCTCCATAAGGATACACCTTAAGCAGTTTGAATAGACCTGACCATCGAGAGCGGAGATTCCTAGGGAAGAGCTTCAGTCTAGAATTGAATAAAAGGACCAAATCACCTTGCCTAAACTCCCTCCTGTTGATAAACTTATCATGTCACCTCTTTATTATCTCTTTATATATCCTTGAGCTCTCATAAGCCTCCAAGCTGCTCTCCTTAGGTTTATTCAATTGTCCCGCAGACTTCAGTTCAAAATAGAAGTGCTTGATGGCCCAATAGGCCTTATGTTCTAGCTCTACGGGGAGGTGACAGGGCTTATTATAGATGAGTCTGAATAGAGTGGTGCCAATGGGAGTTTTCAAGGCTATACAGTACGGTAAGCCCAAAGGGCATCATCTAGGTTGTCCACGCAATCCTTTCGTGATCTAGTAACCGTTTTCTCCAAAATGGACTTAATCTCACGGTTGAAGATCTCGACTGGGCCACTAGTTTAAGGATGGTAACCAAGTCCATACTTGTAGTGCACTCCATATTTTTTCAATAGAGCTTCGGGTTTCTTCTGTATGAAGTGCATCCCATTGTCACCCGTGAACACCCCGAGACCCCGAAGCGGCGAAATATGACCTTCTTGAGTAATTTAGCCACTACCTTGGAGTCATTGGTAGGGCCAACCTTTGCCTCTACTCACTTGGAGACGTAGTCCATAGTAACCAAAATGAACTTGTTGCTCCGTAAGGATGGAAAAGGTTCCATGAAGTCAATACCCCAAACATTGAATATCTCAAATTCTAGGATGAAGTTGAGGGGTATCTGATCCTTTTGGGAGAGGTTTCCTGCCCTCTAGTAACAATCACATGAATTAACACAATGGTGGACATCCTTGAACAATAAAATAAAGACCAAAAGAACCCAACTTGGAAAGCCTTTGCAGCAATCTTGGAGGCACTAGTATGTCTCCACATGGTGAGTCGTGATAATGAGAAATCACACTCTGAATTTTCTCATCAAGGAGGCAACACCTGTAGATCCCTTCCTTGCATAGCTTGTAAAGGAATGGTTCCTCCCAAGAATAATGCTTGATATCATGTAAGAACTTCTTCTGGTGGGAGGACAGATCATGTGGCAAGATCCTTGAAGTTAGATAGTTTGCAACGTCAACAAACCATGGAGCTTGGCTTGTAGAGACGGCCAATAAGTGCACGTCACTCTACTATGCAACTACTAGGCACATGGAGCCACAAAAGGCTTCTTGTTCATTACCCTAGATTGGGTTGTTATCTCTGTTAGAATATAAACCTGTTTCTGGAACTTCAACCATCAACTTAAGCTTTTAGCTGAGTTCGTTCTTGAACATGGAATTAGAGTCTTTCTAACTGAGAGGACTCGAGTTTGAATCTCAGCAACCCCCATATTGATTTATTGCAAAAGGTACGGAGAGCTTTGCTACATTCACGCTTCAAACCCAAAGGGTATTTATGTGAGGGGGCATGTTAGAGTATAAACCTGTTTCTAGAATTTCAACAAATAGTTTAAGCTTTTGGTTTAGTTGGTTCTTGAATAATCTCCCTGAATAAGTTTTTGTTTGAGTTGGTTCTTGAATAATCTCCCTGAACAAGCCCAATGGTAGCCTATGTTTTGGCGGTAGGAATTCAGGTTGTCGGCAAAAATGTTAGACTCGGTGGAGGCCTGCAAAGACATGGTTGTAGTGAATCTTGTTCTAGGTTCATTGGCAACTAATAAGTTCAGTAATGGTTGCAGGTTTGTGCAAAGCAACCATTTGGAGGAGGCGACATTGACTTTTGTACTGGAACAATTTCTTTCTTAATCAAGTATTAATAAACTCTCTTTGAATTCAAAAATTCAAGTTACATACTTTCATATTTTGTTTCGATGAGGCTAATAGTGTCCTTTTAGACCTCAAAATAATATTCATAATGCAGAGGATACCCATCAGTATAACATCAAATTAAAGAGTCATTTAAATAACTTTTATAAAATAAGAGGTACCTGATAGTGATTTTTTGAACCAATGATGATGAGTAATTTTAATTTTAAAAAATAATTTGGTTAAGCCTTGAATTGTATGATACTTTAATTAATTCGAGATTACTAATGTCCCTGATGTATTAGTGCTCTGATTGTAAATAATAGATTCTCACGTGCTTTGAGATACAAAACTTTGAAGTCATAATTCAGTTGGTGTTTTTAAATCTAAGTATTTTAAATTAGAATCAAATTATATTTTTCATTTGAATTCTAACTTCACAGTTACCCATTTTACATAATATAATTGTAGGACAAAAGTTTCCAAGCATTGGTGGATTTCTGTTTAAAATTTGAAGCAAAGAATAGCAACAAAAATTATCCAATACTTATTAAATTTCAAAAATAGAAATGGAATAAAAAGTCTTAATCCATCACTATTGGCAAAATGGACACGGGAGAACAGAGATGGTTACAGTGAGAGTGAAGAAAATGATAGCACAATTATCTAGAGATAGACAAAGTGAGGAAATCTTTATTATGAGAGCTACAAATAAAAAATTACAGAGCCTATA
>JACYFF010031955.1:104794507-104805262 GCA_017589665.1 Selenicereus undatus
ATATATATATATATATATATATATATATATATATCCAATGGCAATGCTTTTTGTCTCTATGGTACAAGATATACAATCTACCTCCATAGTCGACATTATTGTGCAGCTGTGCTTCTTTGCTGCACCATGACATGGCTCTCCCATTCTGGGTGAAGACATGTCCTGAGGTTAACTTAGACTCATCTGAGTTACCACCCCAATCAAGATTTGAGCATCCTCTCAACTTAAGGCCTCCTCCTTGATAGCAAAATGCTGAGTTATCAATACCACGAAGGTAGAATTTGATTCTCCTGATGACTTGTCAATCAGGAAGTCTTGGGTTACTTTGATAACGACTATCAAATTATCCGCAAAGCAATATCAGGTCATGTACATAACATGGCTTTCATTAAGCTTACTAGGGTCAACCCTAACGATCTTGAGATGGATCGTAATCAGGGCCAAAGAAATTGTTGTATTGCTCACCTGAGTCACTACTAGCGTTAGTCATCTCTAAATCTGAATCCGTATCGCCAAAATCACCCTCTTGATCCTCTGGCTCCTACGGCACCAACACATCCTCCTCGTCTAGCTTCATCTTCACCTCGTCTGGCTCATCCTCATCCTCTAAAATCAGCTTTATCAACTCAGGTAAACTAGGCATATTTACGACCACCTGAACCTCACTCGAGGCACCCAAACCCACCGACAAATGAGTCGCATCCCCTGAACTAGCCTGCAGTGGGGAGGCAGGTGGCTACTGAGCTGGAGGCTGTGGGGGTAGTGGTCCTTGAGTAGGAGGAGGCGGGGGTGGAACGATCAGGTGATACATGTAAAGGGCAGGAGAATATATATATATATATATATATATATATATACACACACACACACACACACACACACACACACATATATATATATGTATACAAATACATATACATATATATCTGTGTGTGTGTGTGCGCTTTTATGTATGTATATAAATGTGTGTATGCATGTATGTATGTACATATATATATATATGTATATATATATATATATATATATATATATATATATATATATATACATATATATATATATTTATATTATATATATGTGTGTGTGTGTGTGTGTGTGTAGATATGTACGTGTGTGTGTGTGTATATATATATGTGTGTGTGTGTATTCACGCACACGCTCGTGCATAAGCAGCTATAAATGCGTTTGGGAATTATTTTTTTTATAAAAAATGCATATTACGTATAAATATAGTTTGTAACAATTGGAAGGCATGAAAGCTTGCTAGGCACAATAAATTATTATATACACCTGAAAGTATGTACTCTTGTTGTTGCATGTATATACATTTTTGCACGTGTATTTGTCATATAAGCAGTCATTAATATATCTTTTGTTTATATGGCTTTCGTGAGTACATACTCTCATATGTATGATATAGGCTTTTGTTTGGCACAATGATTGCGAGTGTGGAAATAAGTGTCTTACACGAGGTTGCGTGTTCTAATTTCCCAGTGTGTTGATTTTAATTGTTTTTTTCCGTTTTAAAACCGGTTTTCCTCAATGGATTTGCCCTTTCTTTTCAACAACAGTGAGGGTATTAATTTGTCTCTGAGTAATATTATAGCATTGTGGGTGTTTAAATTTAATTAAGTTTTATTTTTTAAATAGTTTCTTAGAGCTAACATATTAGCACTGCAAAAATCACACCAGAACCGCTCCGAAAAATTCAAACAGATGTTAAAATTAGAGAAAAATCTGCATTGGTTGTAACTTCCAGATCAGTTCTACTTTGTATCTATTGCTGCACATACACCAAATGCGTTAGTACTGTTTTTCATTTTTCAGCGGCCAATAACCTCTAAAAATGAAAATGAAACTAATCTCAACAAACATAAAAAATCAAAATCAAAATACTAACTAAAATCATAAACTAAACTAAACTAAGTTACGAAAACGAAATAATGACTTAATAAAAACCGTAACTCTAAAATTAAAACGAAAAACAACTCGAATGACTCGAACAACCAAACTACGACTCGACGCAACCAAATTTCACAAACCAGCCCCGGCAACGGCGGCAAAAACTTGTTGTGATTTCCCACAAGTATACGGCTTAACGTTGTAATACTTGAAGGTGTCGTTCCTCAGGGATGTGTTATAAAATTACATTACCAAAAATCCTAAACTAAATTAAAACTAAATGCTAATTAACAAACCCCAAGGTGAAATTATTTAACAAATTTATAGATTAAATAAAGAAAAATAAATTTTTTTTTTTGAAAATGTAAACGATACTCTTTGCAAAAACTAGCCAGAAGAAGAACCAAATTGCAACTAATTTGAACCCAGCAACACTCGGCAATAGCTGTTTCCAATTAGATCTTCCTAGACACAGTAGCAGAGGAAGACACTAAAGTAGGACAAGACAAGCATCGAGACGGACCCAGAGCCGAGTAGCCACGCACAAATCTCAGAGATCTTGCCGAAAATTTAATCCTCAACTCTTCGCTCAATTGAGCGAATGATCGCTCACAGTAGTTAAAGATTCAGTAACCCAAAAATCTTATGTTGAGAGTTGCGAAAACAACACTAAAATAGAACTAAAAATCAAAGCAAATGGAACAAATTAAAGATAAACAAATTCGAGAACCCAAGACATTGAAACCCTCAAACTGCAAACCTCAACTCGAATTGAAACAATCCGGAATCAAATTACACTGAATTGTTTTCCTAAAACTAAATTTGAAAAACAAACCCGAAAAAAATGAACAAAAATCGAGCTTCCCTACCCTTGCTTGATGTCTTCGATTCCACTTTTGTAGCCCTTAAGAATGCCCTCCATTAAAGCTCTAAAGAACGCCCTTGTCGGTTCAAGGCCCCCCAATAATTTCCGCCATCAATTCTCGATTAAAAGCCCTTGTAACCGCCATCTCTTCGAAGGCGATGATGACGGAATGAATGAGGAGAGAGAGGGCTTGCGGTTTTGGGTGTGAGGGAGGCGAAGGGTCATGCCCTATTCGTGGCTTTGCTTCTCGGTCCAGTCTGCTGCTCTGTTCGGATTTTGGGCACGAGAGGAAGAAGGCGAGCAGATGGGGAAGAAGAAGAGAATGGGGAGGGGGCTGGGAATCACGTGCCTGGCACGTGAGGAAGCCGGGCCGGTGCAAGGAAGGGCTGCGTCTAGGCCAGTGCTGTTGGGCTTGTTTCAGTTTTTTTTTTTTCTTTCTTGGTCAAACTTCAATGCATTTTGTTCATTCTTTTCCAAAATTTCCAATCCCTACAAAATAAATAAAAACATATTAAAATTCTAATTTAACAATTTATTTCGAGCAAATATTAGATAATGAAAGGGTATAAAATATCATAATTTCAGGTTGAACATTAATAAACTTGCCCTAAAAGCTGTAGCAATATATTTTCTTTCTATGTAGTGGTGTGTTGAATGATTAATTTAGGAAGTATGATCAATGGTATGTTGGCAGGCTATGAGTAGTCTTATTAGATACGGTCTCTCTGCACGCAGTCTTGAATGTAGCTAGGGGTAAGACTGTCTACATTCGAATCTTCTCAGATCCTATGAAAGCATGATCCATACTAAAAATTGTTGTTGACAAGTTGCGAGTATTCTCAAATTTAGATTATGTTTGGATATAAGTGAGTTTAGTAAAAATTGGATCAATTTAAAATATAGATATGAGACATGAGTTAAAGAAATAATGTAATATGCATGTAAATGTTAGCATTATTCTATTAAATGCTTTCTGATTAAATCATCATAAATTCATGTTCACAATAACATAGGATATCTCATTTAATGATAAATTAGAAAATTATTGTCATAGGTTATGCACAATTTGTTTTCTCTGCCTAATTCTGTATCTATTGTTGATGGTAGATATTAATAATATAATATAAACATTATTGTAAAGAGGATAATGCATTTTAAGAGTCCTTTTTCTCTTTAAATTTGAGTCTGCATTTTGCATTCAATGTTTGTAAGCTTTGTTTGCTCAAAGTGCAAGGAACTTTCAACTATCAAGCAAAAAAAAACACTAAATAAAGGTAGATGAACGTGACATCTTTCTAGTCCCTGGGTCAAGACCCACTTTTAATGTTCTCATCTAGTTCTGGGTCAAAACCCACTTTGATTAAGTGATCGCACTCTTGAATCGATGGAAGTTCTAGAAGATTAGAATCAGTGGAATGTTCTACTCTTCATATGAAAATTGAGATTGTACCCAAGCCCAACTATTCAAATTTCATACAAATTATATAAATCAGTTAATATCTTCCATAACCTACAACAAACCATAGTACTCATATTCGCAAAAATTTCAAATTTGTTAGTATTTTCCGTGCTCTACATCATATCATTGGAAAACAATCGCCATTGGAAAACCTTATTGCGGTCCATCCCCATAGGTCAGATGATCTTCAACCCCTGTAGCTCTAGTCAACGGTCATCTAAGATAAACTAGTTACTATATCATACAACTAGTTGCACAGAAGCTGTTGTACAACTGAATTTCGGCTCACTAAAATTAGCATATGGCTCATTAAATTAAAATATGCAAATGCACACCCAGTTGCGCTCACTAAAAATACTTTAGTGAGCTGAGACCCATTTTTTAGTCAGCTAGTTGATACTTCTAGTGAGCAGATTTACCAAATCAACGTGTTTTACATGCTCGAGTTTTACTTAGTAAAAATACTATATAGCTTATTAAAATGTGCTATTACACAAAAATATGATATTGTGCATATGAAGCTTCGTAAATTATAATCTAGTTATCAATGTTATTATTATTTTTTTATTGAGCTATGACATTTATTTAGTAAATTGTAATAGTTTTGTAGTGATTTATGAATTACCTATGGTGATCAATATGATTTAGTGATTAGTATTAATTATTCATAATTAAAAAAGAATGCAAAACATATAATGAATAATTTAAGTGAGCACATTAACATTCTTCTTCATATTTAATCTACCGTTTTTTTAGTAAGTTGCATTGTGGCTTTTGGTGAGCTATAATGTATGTTTAGTGAGCAATACTTTATATTTATCTTTCAATGTGTTATGATATATCTTTTGATTAACTCAAATATAAGATTACTTTTGTACAAGAATATTAGGATATATTTAGAATATATTATGATAATAGTGTGATATTGCGATAATCTCTCCCACAATATCTCTCCTTTCAATATATTTTTATCTCCTTCTTCATTAAGGTAGAATAGCTTGGTAACTAGGGGTGTATATAATGATGCTTTATGTAAATTAATGAGAAGTCGTGAACACAGTCAAGTTCAGCCGCATATTCTACCATTGTTGCTTTAGTTAATCTTCATGGTATCAGAGCAACCTTCTTGAACACCCATCCGCCATACCCACACAACAAATAAGCATGGCCAAAGAGGGAGAAAAGAAGAGGTTCACGATTGAACCACACTCCCCATATTTCCTTCATCCGTCTGAAGGTCCTGGCATGCTTATTACAGCAGTGGTGTTTGATGGGAAGAATTACGACTTATGGGAGAAGGCGGTGCACACGGCCCTAAAAGCAAAAAATAAACTCGGGTTTATTGACGGGACCTTAACAATACCCGAACACAAAGGAGGAGAAGAGTTTACCGAGTATTAGGCATGGGACATGGTAAACTCGATGATTTGTTCCTGGATTGTGAATGTGATTGAACCTAGATTGCGATTGAGCGTAGCATACGCTGAAACTGCCAGGGAAATGTGGCAAGACCTTCAAAACTGATATGGAGTGGCCAATGCACCGAGGATTTATCAACTGAAAGCCAGCATTGCAGACTGTAAACAGGGGGGATTGGATATTCAAGATTTTTACTCCAAGCTAATGAGTTTGTGGAGGGAGCTCAACAATCATGTAAAAGTTCCCTACTGTACGTGCAAAGGGTGCAAGTGCGGAGCGGCTTCCATGATCGTCTGTACGTTTGAAGAAGAGAAATCGTATCAATTTCTGATGGGATTAAGTGACGAGCTATACGGTCAG
This sequence comes from Selenicereus undatus, assembly GCA_017589665.1. Taxonomy (NCBI): domain Eukaryota; kingdom Viridiplantae; phylum Streptophyta; class Magnoliopsida; order Caryophyllales; family Cactaceae; genus Selenicereus; species Selenicereus undatus. The sequence goes on from JACYFF010031955.1 coordinate 104,800,513, forward strand.
ATTAGGAGCCAAATTCTTGCTCAAGACCCCATACCCCCACTCGAAAAGATGTTCAACTTGGTTGTTCAAGAGGAACAACACAGGAAGATGATGACGAACCGAGACGACAGAACCGAAACAACAGCAGCCTTTGCCATGAGTCACGGTGAAATAGCACTGCCCTCAGTCGAGAAATGTACGTATAGACATTGTGGACAGTTCGGCCACGAGGAGAGCAATTGTTTTGAAATTATTGGATACCCACCCGGGTGCGGTTCACGTGGTAGAGCAAGAGGACGCGGAAGGAGTTCCCGCGGTGGTCGAAATAGTGGAAGTCGTGGGAAAGGGGGAGGACGAGAAAGAGCATACTCGCCAGGCAGTGCAAGTGCTGAACAAGTAATAACAGGGGCTGGACAAACTGAGCAAAGTGACAACGCTCTTCCGGGACTCACTGCCGACCAAGTATAGCGCCTCCTCAGCTTGATTGAACCTTCAAAACTGGCTATGAGAAATTACCAGGTAATTTACCGTGGATAGTCGACTCGGGAGCATCCTGTCATATGACAGGAGAGTTGAGCAATCTTGGAAGTAAGAGAGCCGTGGAACCTATTCCTATCAATCTACCAAATGGAGAAAGCACAGTGGCAAAACTCCAAGGGAGTGTGAAATTGAGTCCAAAAATAACCTTGGACAAAGTTCTATATATACCAAAATTTTCTTGCAATTTAATTTCCGTGGCTTAATTAATTAGAGAATTGAAATGTATTGTGATTTTTTATGATGACTTATGTGTGATACAGGACTGCACATTGGAGAGCCTGATTGGAGTGGGTAGATTGAGAGGAGGGGTCTACTGCTTCAACGATTTGTCAATCCCACTAGCTCAAGTCAACGCGGTAGGCTCTCAGAACTTGTGGCATGGACGTTTAGGGCATCCTTCGGATCAAGTTTTATCTTTATTTTCCAAAGATATTAAGATTAGAAGTGAGAATAAAGTGAATGAACCTTGTGATATTTGTTTTCGTGCCAAACAAACACGTTCTAAGTTTGTTGCTAGTGAAAGTAATGCTAAAGAATCATTTGAGCTTATTCACTGTGATATTTAGGGTGCATATAGAGTGCCATCATTATGTGGTGCACAATATTTTCTCTCAATAGTGGACGATGCAAGTCGTGCAGTTTGGGTTTATTTGATGCAGGCAAAGAGTGAAGCTTCGGTTCTATTGCAAGATTTTGTGGCCATGAAAAGGACACAATTTAATAAGGAAGTAAAAGCAATTAGGAGCGATAATGGGAAATTGTTTTTATCTGGGCCCATAAAACAGTTTTATTGACACAAAGGCATACTACATCAAACAAGTTGCACAGAAACTCCTCAACAAAATGGGAGGGTTGAAAGAAAACATAGACACATCCTAAATGTTGCAAGGGCCCTTCGCTTCCAAGCACATTCACCACTTGAGTTTTGGGTGGAGTGTGCTCTTACCGCTGCATACTTAATTAATAGGACGCCAAGCAAGGTGTTAAATGGTAAGACCCCTTATGAAGTTCTCTTTGATACTAAGCCCTCATATGAGCATATTAGGATGATTGGGTGTCTTTGCTTTGCCTATGAGATACCAAGAACCAAGGACAAGTTTGCCTCCCATAGCTACAAATGTATCTTCGTGGGCTATCCATATGGTGAGAAGGGTTGGAAGGTATATGATTTGGACACTCATGAAATCTTTATTAGTAGAGATGTAGTTTTTCATAAGCAAATTTTACCTTTTGCACAATCTGATTTGGATGCATATGGCACGTCTGACAAACATCAAGCAACAGTGAACAATGGTTCCTTAAACAATTTGGGTCCTATTGAAGAAGGACTCCTGACCAATATTTTTGGACCTAATGACAATGTGGACACCACTGAAGCAATGAGAGAAGCTGAGCCTTCTGATGTTCGGCTGCCAGCCACACGTGAATTGCCCAGGTCTGTTGAAATCATACTGCCCTCTCAGTCTGGGCCACGTGCTACTGGGCCATCACTCCCTCCTATTGAACACGACGGGTAGTCCCCCTCTGGGACACCTATACATGTTGGGCCGGGGACTGCCTGGCGACAGGGGGAGTACCAAGGCCCATTTCACTCAACCAGGGCCTAGTACGACAAAATCAATCTCTACCCGACCTGCTAGAGTGAAGCGCCCTCCTACACATCTGACCGACTATTTTTGCTATGGTGTGCAAGTGAATGACCCCTCTCTCACTTCTTCACTGCAAGTAGGCTCTTCAGGTACGCTTTATCCACTAGTCAATTATATCACATGTAATAATTTTTCTAATAGACACAAAGCTTTTCTCGCTGCCATTACAAAGATTGTTGAGCCCAGGTCCTATCAAGAAGCAGTTAATGACCCTCGTTGGTGCAAAGCAATGGCTGGGGAAATATCCGCCTTGGAAGAAAATCAAACCTGGACACTTGTAGACTTGCCACCCGGGAAGAAGCCTATAAATTGCAAGTCAGTCTATAAAGTCAAATATAAATATGATGGCACCATTGAAAGATTCATGGCCCGTCTTGTGGTGCGTGGGGATCTACAGCTGGAAGGTTTTGATTTCAATGAGACATTTGCACCTGTGGCCAAAATGTCAAGTGTGAGGACATTCTTATCAGTGGCTATTGCGAAGGGCTATGCGCTTCATCAATTGGATGTCAACAATGCATTTCTGCATGGTGACTTAGAGGAAGATGTCTATATGCGTTTACCGTCTGGTTTCTCCTCTAGCTCACCTACCAAGGTCTGTAAGTTACTCAAGTCTCTCTATGGACTTCGTCAGTCACCTCGTTAGTGGTTTGCCAAGTTATCTTCCACGCTCACCACTTATGGTTTTGTGAGATCTTATGCAGATTATTCCCTATTTACATATCTCAAGGGCTCCATTTTTTTGGCTCTTCTAGTATATGAGGATGATATTATTCTTGCTAGTAATGATTTTCAAGCTTGTGCAAATTTTAATGTCTATTTAAACAATTTTTTCCAAATTAAGGACCTTGGCTCGCTTAAGTATTTTCTCAGGATTGAAGTAGCCTGTGGGCCACGTGGATTATTCCTTTGTCAGCGTAAATATGCCCTCGAAATTGTGGAAGAAAGTGGTGTTCTAGGTAGTAAACCACTTGATTTTCCCATGGAGGAGAATCATAAACTTGCGCTCGCTCAAGGACCACTATTGGATGATCCTAGTCGATATAGACAATTAGTGGGACGACTGATTTACCTTACTATTACTCGTCCTAAGCTTTGTTATACGATTCATGTTTTGAGATATTTGAAGGAGCACATGGCCGCAGCTCGTCGAGTTTTGAGATATTTGAAGGGTACACCAGGTTATGGGATTCTGTTGTGCTCTAACTGTGACATGCAAGTTCGGGCCTTTTGTGATGCTGACTGGGGCGCATGTCCCCTCACGAGGCGATCTCTTACTGGGTATCTTATTACAATAGGTGGGTCTCCTGTGTCCTGGAAGATGAAGAAGCAAACCACGGTTTCTCAGTCTTCTGCTGAGGCTGAATATCGATCGATGGCAGCCACCACAAGCGAGTTAATATGGTTAAAGGCCTTGCTTGCTTCTCTTGGAGTTTTTCATACCACTGCCATGCATTTATTTTGTGACAGTCAAGCTGCCCTTCACATTGCTAAAAATCCAGTGCTTCATGAGCGTGCGAAGCATATTGAACTCGATTGTCATTTTGTACGGGAGAAGTTGGAGACTAGAGATCTTAGATTTGCTTATATCCCAAGCAACAACCAACTAACATATTCACTAAGGCAATTGGGAAGAAGCAGTTTCAATTTCTTAGGGGCAAGTTGGGCATGCTTGATCCTCATGCTCCACCTTGGAGGGGAGTATTAGGATATATTTAGAATATATTATGATAATAGTGTGATATTGCGATAATCTCTCCCACAATATCTCTCCTTGCAATATATTTTTATCTCCTTCCTCATTAAGGTAGAATAGCTTGGCAACTAGGGGTGTATATAATGATGCTTTATGTAAATTAATGAGAAGGCCGTGAACACAGGCAAGTTCAGCCACATATTCTACCATTGTTGCTTTAGTTATCTTCACATACTTGAAAAGTTTCAATCACTTATACTCTTACTATTTCTTTTAGTAAGTTATGATATTTATTTAGTGAGCTATGATATATATTTAATGAATTATAAAATATATTTGTGATTAATATAATTCAATGAGCAATGCTAAATATTCCTAATCAAAATGAGCAAGTAAAAAAATATAATACACAATTTTAGTGAGCACATACACATTTTTTTTTTACATTTTTGTGTACGATTTTTTTAGTGAGTTACACTGTGACCTTTGGTGGGCTATAGTATATTTTAGTTGAGTAATATTTTATATTTATATTCTAATGTGTTATGATATTTCTTTTGATTAACTCAAATATAAGATCCTTTATATGTACAAGAATGATATACTTGAACAGTTTAAATCATTTATACTCTTACTATTTCTTCTAGTGAGCTAAGATCTTTATTTAGTAAGTTGTGATATATATTTAGTGAGTAATAAGATATATTCGTGATCAATCTGATTCAATAAGCATACTAGCTACTTTTAATCAAAATAAGCAAGTAAACAATATAATACACAATTATACATTCTTGTTCATATTTTGAGGAATGACATTATCTTAGTGAGTTGCATTATAACTTTTGGTGAGCTAGTGTGTGTGTGTGTGTGTGTGTGTGTGTGTGTG
>JACYFF010031955.1:104826523-104872906 GCA_017589665.1 Selenicereus undatus
TATTATTATTATTATTATTATTATTATTATTATTATTATTATTATTAATAGTTTTACTTTGTTTTATTTATTTTGTGGTAGGTGTGATATTAAACATGAAATATTTGAGCTTTTATTCTAATTTTATTTATTATATGAGTGGGTAATTTTTTATGCTTAGTATAATCTTCTTAAAGCCATCCTAAATTAATTATTTTGAAACAAGTTTTGTACTTTAATGCCTAGTTGATTTATATTCATGATTCTTTAGTGATTAGCGTTAATCATTTATGAAATTTGTGTTAAATTCATTAGAATGCATGCTAGTTGATTAAATACAATTTCGATTGATAGTTTAGAAGATTATAATACGTAAAAGTTATCAACTTTTAGGCCTAGGTATCACCCTAATTAATCATGGATGGCTCAAATTCATATCTTTTAATTAGGTAATCGCTTTAGATCTTTCTTAAATCGATTTGCCAGTAAATTGCTTACAAAGTGTTAAATGATGTTTTTCTAATTCTTAAGTCTCTAATTTGGTTAAATTTTTGTACTGGTGTAAAGATTATCAAATTAGTAGGTTTTATATTAGGGCTGGACCTAAGTAAACTAAAATCTAAGGAAAAAAGGGGAAGAACCGTTGGTGGATATCTTCTACAGTTTAACTCATGAATGAAATTAACTTGTGTGTTAATGATAAATATTGATTTGCATGGTGGATTGAGATTATACTAAGTATTCTTCATAAATTTGATAACTTTTGATTATTACCTATTGCTTCGAATTAATCTGATTAGTTTGTTGATTTTTGTTCTAATTTTCTTAGCTTCAAAATAATTTCAGTCAACCCCCCCCCCAAAAGTATAGTCTTTTAGGAGTTTCTAGGTAATTTTAGATAACTTAGATTTTGATTTTTAGAGTGGTTATTATTTTAGATTGATTTATATTCAGTTTTAATATTTAATTACGGGTTTGTTCGAACTTAGACCAAAAATATTTATTTTTGTTATTTTTTGATTTTAATTAATTCATAGGGTTTATATAGTGTCATAATCTTCCCATATTCAATTTCGTAATTTTTAAAAATTATTTGATAATGTTTTAGATTTATTTTGTGAAAATGGTTTGTGCAGGTTTTTAGGTAATTAATTGTGAAAATTTCGATTTTTAATTTTAATTTACGATTTTAACGTGTTGTTGAGTCCAGAAAATTGTGTCCTAGAATTAGGTAATTTTCATAATTAATTTCGTATTTATATTTATGATTATTATTTTATTCCTAATTTTAGATTTATTATTCTGCTGAATATTCTGTACTGATTTTCTGATCTGATTTTTTTTTGGAAATAAATTAGATACAATTTAGAGTTTATAAGCCTATAGACCTGAAGTATAATATTTTAGGTTAATTTTTGATAATTTTAATATTTATTTCTCTGATTATTAATTGCTGTTTTGATTTTTAATTAGAATTTCAGTTACTATTCTGACTTTGTTTTTTTGGATTATTTAGGAAATATTTTTACTGTTTAATTTCCAAAATATGGATCATAATATTTAAGATCATCATTGGGTACTTTTCTAGATTTTTATTCATTAGATCATAATTATTTTAGAATTATTAAGTTTTGATTTAATAAATTGGATTAATAAAATCATTTAGAATTAAGTTAGCAATTTACAACAATCTTTCCACGTCGATCGATCCCTGATTTCCTATGCTATAAAAATTATTTAATAATCAAAGTAGTGGTTAAATTTGTAGCTCTCGACAAACTTTATAAATTTTGGCGCCATTGCCGGGGAAAGAAAATTAAATTGCTAGTTTACTTCTATTTAATTTTACTACTTTTATTGTTTTGTTTTTATTTTAATTTTTGTAGATTGCCAGTAAGTCTCAAGTTTAAAGAGGTAAGAATGTTTACTCTTCGGGAACTTGCTGCCCCTAAGCTAGAAGCTCAACCAATATCCATTACCTATGCTGTTTTAGATAAGCCTTTGAAATTAAACTCATGATTTATTAATTTATTACCTAAGTTTCATGGATCGGCTGGAGAGGGTCCCTATAGACACATTAGTAAATTCTTTATTACTTGTTCTGCTATGATACCTAAAGGAATTCCTGAGGACCAAATTAGAATAAGGGCCTTTCCTTTTTCTTTGCTTTGTAATGCTAAAAACTGGTTATATTTTATGCCTGCTGAATCATTCTCTACATGGACTGCATTACATAAATCATTTTTAGAAATTTTTTTTCCTGCATCCCGTATTGGATCTATTAGGAAAGATATATGTGGAATCAAGCAAATGAATGGGGAAAATTTTTGTGAATATTGGGAAAGATCTAATAAACTGTGTGCTAGTTGTCCCCAACATCAAATAACTGAACAACTATTGATTTAATATTTTTATGAGGGTTTGCTTCCTATGGACTATAATATGGTTGATGCAGCAAGTGAGGGGGCTCTGGTTAATAAAACCCTAGCTGATGCTAGAAATCTATTCAATTTGATGGCCCAAAACACTCAGCAGTTTGGTGCTAGAGATTCACAAGTTAAAAGGGTAAATGAAATAGGTTCTAGTTCATCTCTAGAGAATCAGTTATCTCACATTACTGCTATGTTAAATAAGATTTTTATTAGGGGTATTCAAAAGGCAGTAGTATGTGGTATTTGTTGTCTAGAGGGGCACCTTACTGATGCATGTCCTACTCTACAAGAGGGTAATGTTAATGCTCTTTACTCTAACCAAAATCAAAGGAGGTATGATCCTTATTCGAACACTTATAATGAAGGATGGAGAGACCACCCTAATCTTAGGCAGGGCCCTCAAACCAATCCACTAGGTTTTGACCAAACGCCTCGTCAACCCTCTAATCAAGATAGGACCAACTTCCTACTAGAACAAGTTCTTAAGAAGATGGACGATAGGTTCCAGAGTATGGAAACAACTCTTAAGCAAGTTCAAGAGAGACAAACTGAAACTGATATCATAGTTAGCAACTTGCAGGCTCAAATGCAAAATAGGTTTCCATCTCAGCCTTACCCTAACCCTAAGGAGAATGTTAGTGCCAGAACACTTAGGAGTGGGAAAGAGTTACAAGAGCCTAGGAAGAGTAGAGAGGTTGAGCTTGAATTAGAGGTTAGGGGGACTGAACCAGGGTTAGACATAGATTCTAATCAAACTACTAAGGAAATAGGAGAGAAGAAAAGAGAGCCTTATAAGCCAATTCCACCCTTTCCTAGTAAATTTAGAAGTAGGCCAAACAAGAGATCTTAGAGACATTAAGGAAGGTAGAAATTAATATACCTCTCCTTGATGCCATTAAACAAGTGCCTCGTTATGCTAAATTCTTGAAAGAATTATGTACTACGAAAAAAAAATTAGTAGGGAATGAAAAGATAAGTGTGGGGGAAAATGTATCTGCTGTTTTTCAAAGAAAACTCCCCCCTAAGTGTAAAGACCCTGGTGTGTTTTCTCTTCCTTGCAAAATAGGAAACCTTTGTTTTGATAAAGCTATGCTTAATTTAGGTGCCTCTATTAATGTTATGCCTAGATCCGTTTATGACAAACTGAACCTAGGCGAATTAAAGAAAACTGGCATAGTGATTCAATTAGCTGATAGGAGCAACACTTATCCTGATGGAGTGTTAGAGGACGTCTTAGTCCAAGTGAATGAACTTGTGTTTCCTGCTGATTTTTATGTGATAAACATGGGTGATGTATGTCATGATATTCCCATCTGGCTTGGCAGGCCATTTTTGAAAACAGCTAGGACTAAAATTGATGTGCATGCAGGAACATTAACCATGAAATTTGATGGTGAAGTAATTAAATTTAATATTTTTGATGCCATGAGATTCCCTACTGACGTGAATTACGTGTATGCACTTGATGTTATTGTTGAGTTGCCCCAAGATATTTATGACTTACCCAATAAGGATGAATTTTTGGCTGTGCTTACTAAAAGTCTTGATCATGCTGAGTTTCAAAAAGTTCCTTACCAGATTAATGATGAGTTACTGGAAGAAATTCAACTAGAGAATCCAGGAGCTTCATGAAGTCGAGCCTAACGACTATAAACAAAGGCGCTGGTTGGGTGGCAACCCAACGTTTTTAGGGAAGTACCCATTTAATTTTGCTTTTATTTTCATTATTTCTTTCTTTTTGCATGCATTAGGGACAACGCATGAATTAAGTGTGGGGGGGTGCATCCTGCATTTAATTCCTGCAGTTTTTATTCTTGGAAAAAAAAGAGTAGAAAATCGAAAAAAAAAAAAAAAATCTTTCCTTATAAATAATGCATGATATGAGTTTATGCTAGGCTTGCTTGGTTAGAAATTGTTTTTTGTTTTATTAGCTATTTTGTAGTTTATTCTTTTATAAGTGAAGACTTATAGGCATAATAGTTATCCTTCAGAGAAGTTTGAGTTGATCCTCATATATCTTTTTAATGAGTAACTCTCTTGATTATCCATCTTATTTGGTCATGTAATATATCCAATTCAAAGGCAATAAAATGACCTGACCTATCTCCTAGACTATTGACTTAGTTGAATAACTCATTAAAATTGCGATTTTACTTGTCTATTTTTCATCTATGAAAAAGAAATAAAAGAGAAAAGAGAGTCAAAGTTGGGAATGACAAGTACTCCTTTGAGGCATGCGCTACTGGGTGTTACCCTTTGAGGCAATACTGCCACTGGAAAGCTTGCTTCCCATACTAGTGAGCCAATAAAATAAAGAAATAACAAGATGGGAATGAATTATTTGCTCTAGCACCGCTATTCGGGTGAGTGAGAGACAGGGAGTGTTTAAATTCTAAGACCCTATATGGGCCTCGAATATGTGCGCAATTGGAGTTTGAACAAAAGAAGAAGAGGAAAATAAATACAAGGCAAGTTTAAGATCAAATTTAATGAAGTTATTCTACTTAGTTCAATTGTCTCTATAGCCAGACCATGCCCAAATTTTTCCATCTTAAATTCTTTTTCGACCTCTTGATTGGCGTATGCATAATAAAAAAGAGATGGATAATTATTGATCTTGTTACTTCACTATGAAAATGTTGTGAGGCTGATAAATAAACTCTCTAAGGATAGTTAGATGTTTAGCAGGTATTCACTTATTGAAGGAAAAACTAATTAATTCAATAACACTGTTTTTCTAAAGCAAGCCCAAACCTAGTATGAATATCATAAGTATGCATGATTTTATAAGAAAAGAAAGGATGCAAGCTTTAGGTCTAGTCTAAGATTTCTTTGCATGAGGACGTCCAAAGTCTAAGTGTGGGGGAACTTGTTAAGTCAAAAATCATGAATTATTTTTATAATTATTTAGAGTATATTATATATATTATTTCGTTTAATTTGTTTTATTTTATATATATTTTTCAGGGTTAGTGCTAATTAATAAAGAGGAGAAGAGAGGACGTAGAAACTCGGTTTTTATACACTTGGCTACAAGACGGTCCAAAAATAATTATGAAAATTATTATTTTCATAATTATTACATTGGGCTAGGATTTCAAGAGTTGGAATAAAGCTAAGCATCTTGGGGAAGAAGAAACCTAAAGAAGAGATAAAGGAAACCCTAATATACAACCTAACCTCCCTCACTCCCTATATATACACCCACAATAACAAAGCCTTCAATCTACATCTACCCAACACCACCAGCCTCCTCATGCCACCATCACCATCAGCCACGCCTGCCCTCCTTCTTCACCCATCGTCTTCAGCTTCATCTTCGTTCTCCTTCCCCATAATCATCATCACCAACACCCAACCCTCCTTCTTGCCTTTATCCCTCTCTCCCTTACGCCACAACACCATCACCGATCGTCTTCATCGTCCTGATCATCATCCCCAACGATCACCATCAAGCATCAAGCTTTCTTCTCTCATCATCATTATCACCATCATCCCCGTCCCCATCATCATCATGCCCATTGTTCATCATCATTGCATCAACCATCGTCTTCACGCACCCACCTCAAAGTAGGCTTTGCTTTTTGTGTTTTAGTAGTTATTATTATTATTATTATTATTATTATTATTATTATTATTATTATTATTATTATTATTAGTTTTACTTTGTTTTATTTATTTTGTGGTAGGTTTGATATTAAACATGAAACATTTGAGTTTTTATTCTAATTTTATTTTTTATATGAGTGAGTAATTTTTTATGCTTAGTATAATCTTCTTGAAGCCATGCTAAATTAATTATTTTGCAACAAGTTTTGTACTTTAATGCCTAGTTGATTTATATTCATGATTCTTTAGTGATTAGCGTTAATCGTTTATGAAATTTGTGTTAAATTGATTAGAATGCATGCTAGTTGATTAAATACAATTTTGATTGATAGTTTAGAAGATTATAATATGTAAAAGTTATCATCTTTTAGGCCTAGGTATCACCCTAATTAATCATGGATGGCTCAAACTCATCTCTTTTAATTAGGTAATCGCTTTAGATCTTTGTTAAATCGATTTGCTGGTAAATTGGTTACAAAGTGTTAAATGATGTTTTTCTAGTTCTTAAGTCTCTAATTTGGTTAAATTTTTGTGCTGGTGTAAAGATTATCAAATTAGTAGGGTTTATATTAGGGCTGGACCTAAGTAAACTAAAATCTAAGGAAAAACGGGAAAGAACCGCTGGTGGATATCTTCTACAGTTTAACTCATGAATAAAGTTAACTTGTGTGTTAATGATAAATATTGATTTGCATGGTGGATTGAGATTATACTAAGTATTCTTCATAAATTTGATAACTTTTGATTATTACCTATTGCTTAGAATTAATCTGATTAGTTTGTTGATTTTTGTTCTAATTTTCTTAGCTTCAAAATAATTTCAATCAACCCCCCCCCAAAAAGTATAGTCTTTTAGGAGTTTCTAGGTAATTTTAGATAACTTATATTTTGATTTTTAGAGTGGTTATTATTTTAGATTGATTTATATTCAGTTTTAGTATTTAATTACCGGTTTATTCGAACTTAGACTAAAAATAGTTATTTTTGTTATTTTTCGATTTTTATTAATTCCTATGGTTTATATAGTGTCCTAATCTGCGCATGTTCAATTTCGTAATTTTTCAAAATTATTTGATAATTTTTCAGATTTATTTTGTGAAATTGGTATGTGCAGGTTTTTAGGTAATTAATTCTGAAAATTTCGATTTTTAATTTTAATTTACGATTTTAACGTGTTGTTGAGTCCAGAAAATTTTTTCCTAGAATTAGGTAATTTTCATGATTAATTTCGTATTTATATTTATGATGATTATTTTATTCCTAATTTTGGATTTATTATTCTGCTGAATATTCTGTGCTAATTTTCTGATCTTATTTTTTTTGGACATAAATTAGATACAATTTAGAGTTTATAAGCCTATAGACCTAAAGTATAATATTTTAGGTTACTGTTTGATAATTTTAATATTTATTTCTCTGATTATTAATTGCTGTTTTGATTTTTAATTAGAATTTCAGTTACTATTCTGATTTTATTTTTCTGGATTATTTAGGAAATCTTTTTACTGTTTAATTTCCAGGATATGGTTCATAATATTTAGGAGCATCATTGGGTACTTTTCTAGATTTTTATTCATTAGATCATAATTATTTTAGAATTATTAAGTTTTGATTTAATAAATTGGATTAATAAAATCATTTAGGATTAAGTTAGCAATTTACAACAACATTTCCTCGTGGATCGATCCCTGATTCCCTATGCTATAAAAGTTATTTAATAACCGAAGTAGTGGTTAAATTTGTAGCTCTCGACAAGTTTTACACCACATTTCCGGACTCTCGGTTGATGCTGCTACAGATGGCGAACGAAATGTGGTCACCAACCTGTACAAGTTAGTTTTCACGCCGAGAATGACATTTCTTCACGTCATTGAAGAATGCAAGGATATTCCGTACCAGCACCGACCTCCATTCGTGTCATTCACAGAGGTTCCTTGACATATACGGGCACCTGATAATGCTGTTGGTACGTATTCTTCACATAGTCAAGTTTGGTCTCTACATTTAAGCATGCATGTCTTCTGTACTGTCTGTAATGTTCTCATTAACTATTGATCTAAAGACGTCATAGGCATGGTAGTAGCTATATATCCTTTGGAACGGACAAGAGACAAAGGCACCGCACGACGGGAATTAGTACTTTGTGACATGCAGTACGTATTGTAATTATATAAAGATTTGTATGTGTTTAATGTTACATTTCAATTATATATAGCTTAGTGTATATGATACATATGTGTGGGATGCATCCATTGAGACTCACTTTATGGGGAGATTTTACGGAAGTTGAAGGCACCTACATTCAGCAACATTTGACTGATGAAAATATACTTTTAGCTTCCAGAGTGCATATTAGACATTATGAAGGTAACTTTACGTCCACTCAATACAATTTCATTCACACAAATGCCTAATTTGTATTATTGTAATTGTTTATTTTAGTAGTATGTTTTCACTATTACAATGTAATTGTAGGAATATCTGTTTCTACTTTACCCGTAAGTAGATTACTGATAAACCCAGATATTGAGGCAACAAGGGACTTTGAAGGATGGTATGCACAACACGTAACAATAATTTATGTTCTCTAATTTCATACACCTTATATAAACCTGATCTCACATGTGTTACTTTCAATATAGGTACTTTGGCACTTCAGGTGTGATGAAGCATTTCGATTTCATGTGTACGAGAACGTTACGCATGTGCCATCTAGAGAAGTTGTTTGCCGCCAAACGGATTAGATTAAATGAATATGCTTTTGCGGCAAATATAAGCTAAACTTTTATTCACCAAATGTCTATTGTGCTTATATACATTCGTTCCATGTGACATGATTTTCAAATGTAATTATATTCAGGTTAGATATTACCGGATTTTTGCATATATTACTGAAATTCACTCGTTGGTTCATGACGCTTGCACAACTTGCAACAAAGGTGTCCACACTTATGTGTTCGCACTTAATGTACCGTACTGCACCTGCCTTTCTCCAAGTTTGAGTCGAAATAGGTTTGCATCTATGACTCCTTTCTGTTGTACGGTCTATTATGCTCTCCCATATTTCTATTTGCATTAGTGTAACCATTTCTTTCGACGTGAAAAACATAGGTTCATATTCAGAGTTGTGTTACAAGATATCACTGGTGGTAGAGAGTTCACTGTTCTTCATGAGGATGCAAGGATTCTTTTACATACGACCGCTACACAGTTGGATATGTATGCAGCGCAGGTATTCTTATTGTCACTGCTTATTATGTTCACCTATGTTATTGTCGTTGCCTAATCGGTGTCATTGTTGTCCGTAGCCATATGGTCATCAATCGCTCTATGTGATCATAGGTGATTATATCGAAAAACCTTGGGTTTTCATTCTAGAGTGTCCACGACGGCATGAATTGGAAGCTCCTGTCGCCCTTATTGTGTCCGTCAATTGGGAGGAAGAGGTCTATCACCTACGACGTACTAATGTTAGGTACACCAGGTACATAATCTATACATACAGAATTCCCTTCTATTATTGTTAATCAAATTATCACTATATCGTCATTTTTGGTTCAGCTACAAGACCAGGAGGTGGATTCTTCATCACTGGCGTCATATCGTACCTTATCATCGTCCAATGTAGCATACTTTGCACAGAGTTGACTTCCTAATGTGTGGATCACACTTACATAGACTTATCCCACAATAATATGGTTTTCAATTGTTAATTGTATTATTTATACACGAACTTACTGTATCTTTAATTTGTTTGTTGGGTTTTGTGCTTCACTTGGCTAACTTATGCTATTAATTATTTACACACTAATTATCAACTTATTCTTTTGATCAGATAGTTATCACATGTTTATTTAAACATGCTCCGTGCTTTTGCACGGGCCTATACTAGTATATATAAATTCAAGGTCTATAAATGTGACATCTTTGTAGACTCTGGGTCAAGAACCACTTTAATGTTTCCATCTAATTCTGCGTCAAGACCCACTATAATTCTACATTTTCAATTTTAAGTGATCACACTCTTGAATCGATAGAAGTTCTAGAAAATTGGAATCACTGGACTGTTCTACCATCCATGTGAAAATTGAGTTTGTACCCAAGCCCAAGTATTAAAATTTCATACAAATTGCAAATTAGTTAATATTTTCCGTAATCTGCAACAAATCCATAGTATTCATACTCACGCAAAGTTCAAATTTGTTAGCATTTTCCATGCTCTACATCATATCTCTGCAAAAAATTGCCATTGGAAAATCTTGCTGTGGTTAGATCTGACAAAATTAACCATAGACCGGAAACTTGAACCGAATTATCTTGACCTACCCGGCCCAACATCTGAAATTGGCTAACCTGAAAGTAAACCTAAAACTCGAATTAACCGGAATCGAATCATGCCCGATCTGAAATTTTCAACACAGTTGCTTATTTTTGTATGACAAGCATATTGGAGCAAAAATTAATTGACCTGAGGTCAACCCGAACTGAAGTTCACCCGACCCGACCAAAGCCAACCTGAAATGTCACTTAACCCTAAACATAACCAAACCCAAACTTATCACAATATATACCTAAACCGAGTGACCCATTTGCCAGGTCAGCTGTGGTCCATCCCCATAGGTCAGATGATCTTCAACCACCGTAGTTCTAGCCAACGACCGTCCAAGACAAACCAGTGGCCAGATGTACACGCCGCAGATGTAAGCACACACGTAACACAATATTAACGATCAACTATCATCATAACACATTATTAACGATCATATATATATATATATATATATATATATATATATATATATATATATCAATAACAAAGCCAGAATTTTAAGGAAGCGGTGTCAGAATAATATGCATATAATGAAAAATTTTAGCATAATTAAATATTAATTTAAATAGTAGCAACTAAAATAACCACAAAAAAAACAACCCATTACATTCAAATTCTCTACAAGAATAAGTAATACAATATACTTTTTTTTATCATAATTAAACATTATAAGTGTGCATCCATACTATAACTTGATATTCGTATTAGTTTGTCATCAAAGTATGCCCTCATATTATCCCTTACATTCATTCAATAACAATCGATTATATGAAAATTCTATTAGTACACTTTTTCTAATTATTGACTCAAATAATACACATACTCACATCGTAGTAATCCGACCCTAACCCATATTTATTTATTTAAATCATCTTTATTTATTTCATTAATCGTGTTTATTCATTTATTTTATTATGTTTATTGACCTAATCACTCATGATTATTTGTTTAACCAAATCATGTTTATTAAATTCAATTACACTCAATTTATTTATTTCTCGAATTCCATTAAGTTATTTAAAATTTCCACCTTCATTTATTATATTTAATCACCCCGGTTGGGAGATATTTCATTTTGGTGACCACTTTGCAACTCAAGTTTCATTGATTGATTAAATATTGGGTGAATCGATATTAGGTATCGGTGAGTATAAATTAGTGATTAATTATTTTCTTATCTTCGCTAAAATTTAATTCCAAGCAATACAAATTTTTATTTTTGTTCAACACTCTAAATAATTTTTCAAGCCCCAATTTGGCATTTTGCGCCGAAAACAAAAGCCCAAAACCTTACTAAGTTTTGTTATTTCACTAATTATTCATTTTAGAACCTAATTTTAAGTAGCAAAAAAAGGTAATTTTTGGGTAGATAATTTTCAGCCATATGTAGCTATTAATTGGCAATTTATAAGCACAAATATTCAGCAAAAATTCACAAACCCATTCCCCATTTTCTCTCTCTCCCTCACGCCAGAACAGGGGTAGCAGCTGCTGCCCCGTTGTGCCACCCATTTCGGTAGTTCCGGCCACCTCCCAGCTGCCCGGAGTTCCCCTTGCCACTAGCTATCTTGTCCAACCCCTCAAATCACTCAAAACAGCTTTCTCCTATCTCTAATCCAAGCCTAAAGTGAGGTATATCCCAAAACCCTAACTTGTTTTATCTTGAGTTTTATGGTTATTTTCTTTATGGATTATATTTGGATGATAAAATTGATAGTTATTGTGCAATTTTTATTGAGTTTGGAGATGTTTGGAGTAATGAGTATTTGACCAAGAGCATGATTTCATGATTTTGTAATTGTTGAACTACCACTATCGAAAATTCTGAAAATTATGGGATCATCCAAAAATCCTAAAATTTTTACTGTAGATTATACATATTATTTGGGATTTTCTGGAAAAATTTAATGAACTTTGCAAGTGTATTAAGTGAGTTATGGAATTTTGAAGAAAACTACCCTGTTTTGGATACGAATTTAGTAATTATGCGTTAATGAAGTTGTTTAGAGTTTGGATATATATATGAGGCATTAAATGATCTTTTGTATCTGATTGTGGTGATTTGAAATGATTTCAAGTGAGTTTTATGTGAAAAAGGAAGAGAAAGTTAAATCAGGGAAGGCTTGGAATTTCAGGAAATTGGGGCTGACTTTGGGATTAAACTGGTAATGAATGGTCCAGCCAAAAATTATGCTTTTTGGTGGGTAGATAGGTCAGTGTGTTATCTTTCAAATTCTTCTTGAATAATCTTAATCCGAGGTCTGTGAAAAACGTTATGGTCGTTTTACCAAAACTGCGCAGAATGAGATCGAAACTGATACACTTGCGTTTTAGTCCCATTTTGGGAATCCTATTGTGGGAATCATGTTTGCTTTAAGAAATGAAAGTTTTTGGGGACTTTGTAACCTTTTCATATTGGGGTTTTAGGTCTCCATTTGAGGTCTAGAATGAAAGTTATGAATTTTTGAAGTGAACTGACCTGCTTTGGTGTAAATCAGGTTGTTATTACAATTTCTATGCTGTGTATAATTGGAGGAAAATTCTGAAAATTTTATTGTAGATTTTTCATATTATTTTGCAATTTCCTGTATGATCTCATGAATTGTGGTTGGGTATTTTGAGTTTGGTGATTTTTGGAAGTATTTTGAGTAATTGTGTAAAGAGCAATAATAAAGATTAAGTGAGATTTATCATGCACTCATTTTGTGTATTTTGGGCCAAGTCATTTAATGGGGAAATAAATATTCATAGATTTTAATGGAGCTTTTAACTTGATTAATGAGGAAGAAGAAAACAAATATACAATTGGGAGCTTGTTTACGAGCTTTGATTCAGTTATGGATTTTACAAAGAAAATACCATACTTGGTGAGCTTAATGAGTTCAATGACCCATTTGAGGTGAAATTCTTTATCTAATGGATTTATGAATGAAATATGAGAAGTGGGAGAGTTATGACTCAGAAATCATATTTATCAGACCAAGTTATTGTAGTTTATGCTATTGTGAACCAAGATATATCTCTCTTTCCGACAAACCTTTATTACTTACTCACCTCAATCTAGTGTAATTGTTGTTATCTGGAACCAAGTTATACATCAGCAAGCCTTACACTCGTATCAGTGACCTATTTCAGAAAAGGCCATAACCACTCTTTCAATTATCACCATCAAGGCCTTTCCTTTGTAATCTCATTTATCTCATTGTGGAGTATTTTACTTTCATTTACTTTATATCAAATTTAATTACTTTCATCAATTCAATTTTGAAGTTATATTGAAATACAAAAGTTATGTATGCTATTTAATTACTCAATTTTTGTTACCTATACTTTTACCTACTCAATTATGCGAGTAAGGATCATTTACTGACTACACATACTTACAATGACATTTGTGAAACAGAGTTGAGGCCTAGTTATCATTCTCCATTATGCATAAGTCTTATTAAGTCAGAACATATTTATCAAGTCCGATGATATTTATGAAACAACTAACTTGTATCAAGTCAGATGATATTTTTAAAGGCTCAAGATACGTCCATTGCTGTATCTTCAGAAAGCAGATCATGTTTATCAAGTTACAACTCTTAATGAGTTTATCAATGAATAAGTTTATTCAGTGATTTGCCATTTAACTTGTCACCCCTGTTAATTATCATCTATAGGGCGTCAGCCCATCATTTACCTGCGCGGCTTTAGGCCAACTCTTGATCGAATTGGCAGGTGTACACCTATGTAAAGATCATATCAGTGCAAGGGATTCACATCCAGATAATAATGAGCAATTCAATTTCATATTACTTTCATTTTCATTGTTATTGCTTGCTAAATGAATTGCAAAGTCGGGTACCCATAAACAGTATTTCTATGCTCATTTTACAATACAGAGATGTATGTACTGAGTTTTTGCTCATATTTTATAATTGTTTTCATGTTTTCCATTTTAGGTAATGAAGTATCACATGTTTCTCCATTTAGCAAGCCCCTTTGGAACTCGTCAGATGCGCACAGTGGATTCAGCATAGTATGAATATTGTAACCGACTTTAGGGTCAAGTACTTGTGTGGGATGGAATGCGAGTTAGTACATGGTATGGTTGAACTATGATGGACTTTGGTCTTGAAGTGTTTCAGTTAATAGATTTTGTGATTGTAAGTACAAGTTGTAAGATTAAATGATTTCAGTGAGTCTTGTCCTTATCAGGGCGGTGGTAGCTCCTTCGTTTACTGAGTCTTCCGCTGCAATTATCAGTAACCATGTCATTAATATGAATATTGTAATTGTAATGGACTTTGGTCTTCCATTTATCCATGGTTTTAAGTTCAAGTACCTCAACTCTGCATGTATTCGGCTTTTAAACAAATCAGGCTTGAATTTTTGCTAAATATTTGTGTTTTTAAAAGGCCTTTCTTGTTGTTTGCCTAAAGCTAAAGTCATAAGAAAATTATGTTTTCATGTTTTAAGTTCATAAAACTTATATATGAATAAGTATAAGCATGTTTGTCTACTAAGTATGTATGTGTATGAATGTTATAAGTTCCTAAGACATATATATGAATAAGTATAAGTATGTATGTGTGCGAATGGTTATGTCTATGTCTATGTATACGTGGAGGAGCTACTCTAGAAACTTTAAGCTTAAATTTGAGACCTAGGGATGGTGGCTTAGATCTCGCCTGGTATCACATATGTTACGTTACGATAGATTCAGGGATGGTGGCATGGTTTGATTCCCGCCTGAAGTCTAAGTATGAAAATTACATATCAGCATAGTTTGATGTCTGTCCGGATAGACGTATGTTGCCGCTTGAGCTTGGCCGACTCGGGATGGCAGTAACAAAGTACCACTAAGAGTCTAGTCTCCTCAGTTACGTGAATAAGTTACTATGTATGTTTTTCGGTAAGTGAAACCTATGTGTAAAACCCCTTTTATGCTATGTTTTTGGGTTTACGTAACTTTATTATGGTAGGTCAATGTATTACGGTTTCTACTAAAGTTAAGCTTTTTGGTATGAGTATTCCTTCGCTTGGTTTATGATTCGAATATGATGTATTATGTGAAAGCTCTTCAACTAAAATGAATTACGAAAGGCTTTCGTAAGTTAATATGTATTTTAAGTATGCGTTGGGAGAGTGGGTTTACTCACTGAGCGGTGGTTGCTCATTCCTATTACTTTTCCCCTTTTTCCCAGATCCACAGGTATGTGATTGACGCCTGGAGGGCCTGGAGTGGACTTACTTGGACTGTATTGCTGTGTTTATGATATCGTTGTGTAATATTGATTATGTTTGTAAGGTTATGTAATTATTTATCTTCTTGTAAGGTTTAAGAAAAATAGAAAGCTTTGTATACTTCCGGCGTGTGGCCCGTAGAGTTGTGGACTCCGACGTGTAGCCGTTGAGTTGTTGGTGTTATTTAGTACCTTTATCTAGCCCCATTTTAGCATTTTGGGCCCAAAACAAAAGCCCAAAACCTTACTAACTTTTGTTATTTCACTAATTACTCATTTTAGCACCTAATTTTAATTAGCAAAAAAAGCTAATTTTTGGGTGGATAATTTTCAGCCACATGTAGCTATTAATTCGCAATTTATAAACACAAATATTCAACAAAAATTCACAAACCCATTCCCCATTTTCTCTCTCTCCCTTACGCCAGAATAGGGGCAGTAGCTGCTGCCCCTTTGTGCCACCCATTTTGGTGGTTTCGGCCACCTCTCAGCTACCTCGAGTTCCCTTTGCTACTAGCTATCTTGTCCAACCCCTCAAATCACTCAAAATAGCCTCCTCCTCTCTCTAATTCAAGCCTAAAGTGAGGTATATCCCAAAACCCTAACTTGTTTTATCTTGAGTTTTATCGTTGTTTTCTTTATGGGTTATGTTTGGATGATCAAATCGATAGTTATTGTGCAATTTTTATTGAGTTTGGAGATGTTTGGAGTAATGGGTACTTGATCAAGAGCATGATTTCATGATTTTGTAATTGTTGAACAGCCACTATCGAAAATTTTGAAAATTATGGGATTGTCCAAAAATTCTAAAATTTTTTCTGTAGATTCTATATATTATTTGGGATTTTCTGGTGAAATTTCATCCACTTTGGAGGTGTATTCAGTGAGCTATGGAATTTTGAAGAAAAATGTGGATTGAATAGGCTGTAGTGGAAACATGCATTTGCTCATATGGAGCCAAGTTAAGTACGGCAATAAGATGAAATAAGGATTACTGAAGTTCACTTATGAGGATATAAAATATAAGTGTGAAAATTGCGAGTGCCACAAATAGATCAATAGATTGAACGGGTAAATACAATGGATATATCAATAGATTGAAGAGCAAAGTACCAATGGATAAGTAAATTGAACAAGTGATATGAGAAACGTGCCTTTGCTCACATAAAGCCAATTCAACTCCAATAATAAGATTGAACAGAAAAGTTAGAGTTTACTGATGAGCATGTAAGGTATATGTGTCGAAGTGAAGTTCAAAATAAGGAGAGTACGGGGGATTATGACAATTGCAATCACCCACACCAATGAGAGTTGAATTACATTATGAATTCATAACAAGTTATACGAGCGAATTATTATGAATAAATGAGATGTAAGGTAGATGCGGGAATCAGCTCTGAACGAAATGAAGTACAACTCAAGATCATGAAATAGAGACGGTGAAGGTCGAGAGCACGGAAATGTTGACAACCATATAAGGTTAAACAAAATGTATTGCACATTTTACAATGGGTTTGCAAAAACATGGAAGATCACGCTAATAGGGAACATCGGGTTGAAATGCAAGGGAGACGAAACAATATTGGATAGTATCAAGTTTTAAAGAAGAGACAAGCAAACAAGAAGTACTGTTAGATGGCATGCTTGCAAAAGATAAACTGTGGTTGCATGGTTTAGATGTGATATCCGAACCTTAAATCATTCTTGAAAAAGTCATATGTTGCTGGCAGTTAATCCCATAAATCATTTGTTCAAGGTATAGGGCACTTATTTTGATAGTGATCTTGTGCAACTCTCTATGCATAGTACACAACCATAAGGTTCTGTCTTTCTTCTTCGTATGAACCTGAGGTTCCCCACGGGGACACACTTGGTCTAACAAATCCCTTATAATTCATCCACTGAGTCTTTAATTCTTTGGACTCTATTGGGGGTCATATGATAGGGGTTTTGAAAATCGATTGAGCACCTAGAACAGAATAAAAAGGCCATACTCACATTCAACCATATGATAGGGTTACCACTGCAGAACTGCTGGCAGATGGAAATAGCACAAATATGTGGTTGTAAGTACTTACACGCCCCATGATAATCTCTCCTTTATTTGCCTTTTCTAGTCTCATTGTTCATTTCTTTTGTATGTAATGATTCATTTGGCTAAGAATTTCACCACTCTCATCCCTAACCATGGTCATTTCATTGCCCTTTATCGACCGGGAGCAGATCCTTGAGTAGTCAGATAAGGGGAGATCCTGTGAGATATTAGGATGTTCAGATGTGAAAATTTTGATAAGGGTGTAACTTAAGCACTGTCTAATTATATTGGAGTGAGCCAGAAGAAACATTGAGTACAAGGTCAGAACTAACCCAAGCAAGCATTAAAAGGGAAAATTCAAGTACATGTCGAGGTGATACAAGGCCGACAAAGCAGTTGTGCTCGCAAAACAAAGAAATAACCAAAGTCTCAAATGAGATATAAAGTATTCCGAAGGGCTTATCTAGTCAAGGGTGTTAGGAGACTGGATATCAGCGCTAATTGAGCCCTCGTTACTTTGGGCTTTATGAGTCAATAGTATAGAATACCTCATTTGCAGTAACAAGGTTCTTTTCTTGCGAAGAGAATCACTTTTGAAGCAGAGTAATTGAGTTCATTGAAGCATTTGTGTGCGAAGTATCCGAAGCTACTACCGAAACATGGGGTTAAGAAGTTATACAATACGTACACCCTTAGTTGGTATACATTCAGCAAATTATACCCCTTCAGAGGGAAACATTGGGAACCAATGACCCATGTGTTTTAAGGCAGCATTGCATATAATTGACAAGTGTTATAAGTTTCGAGGACGAAACTCTTTAAGGGGGGAAGACTGTAATAACCTGACCCTAACCCGTATTTATTTATTTAAATCATATTTATTTATTTCATTAATCATGTTTATTCATTTACTTTATTATGTTTATTGACCTAATCACCCATGGTTATTTGCTTAACCAAATCATGTTTATTAAATTCAATTACACTCAATTTATTTATTTATCGAATTCCATTAAGTTATTTAAAATTTCCACCTTCATTTATCACATTTAATCATCCCGGTTGGGAGATATTTCATTTTGGGTACCACTTTGCAACTCAAGTTTCATTGATTGATTAAATATCGGATGAATCGATATTAGGCCTCAGTGAGTATAAATTAGTGATTAATTATTTTCTTATCTTCGCTAAAATTTAATTCCGAGCAATACAAATTTTTATTTTTGCTCGACACTCTAAACAATTTTTCAAGCCCCAATTTAGCATTTTGGGCCCAAACAAAAGCCCAAAACCTTACTAACTTTTGTTATTTCACTAATTACTCATTTTAGCACCTAATTTTAATTAGCAAAAAAAGCTAATTTTTTGGTGGATAATTTTCAGCCAAATGTAGCTATTAATTGGCAATTTGTAAACACAAATATTTAGCAAAAATTCACAAACCCATTCCCCATTTTCTCTCTCCCCCTCACGCCAGAATTGTGCCAGCCATTTTGGTGGTTCCGACCACCTTTTCGGTCACCTCCCAGCTACCCCAAGGTCCCCTTGCTAGTAGCTATCTTTTCCAACCCCTCAAATCACTCAAAACAACTTCCTCCTCTCTCTAATTCAAGCCTAAAGTGAGGTATATTTCAAAACCCTAACTTGTTTTATCTTGAGTTTTATGGTTATTTTCTTTATGGGTTATGTTTGGATGATCAAATTTATAGTTATTGTGCAATTTTTATTGAGTTTGGAGATGTTTGGAGTAATGGGTATTTGATCAAGAGCATGATTCCATGATTTTGTAATTGTTGAACTGCCACTATCCAAAATTTTGAAAATTATGGGATTGTCCAAAAATTATGAAATTTGTACCGTGGAGTCTCTGTATTATTTGGGATTTTATCGAAAATGTTCATGAAATTTGGAGGTGTATTCAGTGAGTCATGGAATTTTGAAGAAAACTGCCATGTATTAGATACGAATTTAGTAATTATGTATTAATGAAGTTGTTTAGAGTTTGGATATATATATATATGATGCTTAAATGTTCTTTTATATCTGATTGTGGTGATTTGAAATGATTTCAAGTGAGTTTTATGTGAAAAAGGAAGAGAAAGTTAAATCAGGGAAGGGCTGGAATTTCAGGAAATTAGGGGTGACTTTGGGATTAAACTGGTAATGAATGGTCCAGCCAAAAATTATGCTTTTTGGTGGGTAGATAGGTCAGTGTGTTATCTTTCAAATTCCTCTTGAATCATCTTAGTCTGAGGTCTGTGAAAAACGTTATGGTCGTTTTACCAAAACTGCGCAGAATGAGATTGAAACTGATACACTTGTGTTTTAGTCCCATTTTGGGAATCCTATTGTGGGAATCATGTTTTGTTTAATAAATGAAAGTTTTTGGAGACTTCGTAATATTTTCATATTGGGGTTTTAGGTCTCCATTTGAGGTCTAGAATGAAAGTTATGAATTTTTGAAGTGAACTGACCTGCTTTGGTGTAAATCAGGTTGTTATTAGAATTTCTATGCTGTGTATACTTGGAGGAAAATTCTGAAAATTTTATTGTAGATTTTTCATATTATTTCGCAATTTCCTGTATGATCTCATGAATTGTGGTTGGGTATTTTGAGTTTGGTGATTTTTGGAAGTATTTTGAGTAATTGTATAAAGAGCAATAATAAAGATTAAGTGAGATTTATCATGCACTCATTTTGTGTATTTTGGGCCAAGTCATTTAATGGGGAAATAAATATTCATGGATTTTCATGGAGCTTTTAACTTGATTAATGAGGAAGAAGAAGACAAATATACAATTGGGAGCTTGTTTACGAGCTTTGATTCAGTTATGGATTTTACAAAGAAAATACCATGCTTGGTGAGCTTAATGAGTTCAATGACCTATTTGAGGTAGAATTCTTTATCTAATGGATTTATGAATGAAATATGAGAAGTGGGGAGAGTTATGACTCAGAAACCATATTTATCAGACCAAGTTATTGTAGTTTATTCTATTGTGAACCAAGATATATCTCTCTTTCCCACAAACCTTTATTACTTACTCACTTCAATCTAGTGTAATTGCTGTTATCTTGAACCAAGTTATACATCAGCAAGCCTTAAACCCGTATCAGTGACCTATTTCAGAAAGGGCCATAACCACTCTTTCAATTATCACTTTCAAGGCCTTTTCCTTTGTAATCTCATTTATCTCATTGTGGACTATTTTACTTTCATTTACTTTATATCAAATTTAATTACTTTCATCAATTCAATTTTGAAGTTATATTGAAATACAAAAGTTATGTATGCCATTTAATTACTCAATTTTTGTTACCCATACTTTTACTTACTCAATTATGCAAGTAAGGATCATTTACTGACTACACATACTTACAATGACATTTGTGAAACAGAGTTGAGGCCTAGTTATCATTCCCCATTATGCATAAGTGTTATCAAGTCAAAACATATTTATCAAGTCCGATGATATTTATGAAACAACTAACTTGTATCAAGTCAGATGATATTTTTAAAGGCTCAAGGTACGTCCATTGCCTGTATCTTCAGAAAGCAGATCGTGTTTATCAAGTTACAACTCTTAATGAGTTTCTCAATGAATAAGTTCATTCAGTGATTTGCTATTTAACTTGTGACCCTCGTCAGTTATCATCTATAGGGTGTCAGCCCATCATTTACCCACGTGGCTTCACGCCAACTCTTGATCGGATTGGCAGGTGCACACCTATGTAAAGATCATATCAGTGCAAAGGGTTCACATCCAGATAATAATGAGCAATTCAATTTCATATTACTTTCATTTTCATTGTTATTGCCTGCTAAATGAATTGCAAAGTCAGGTACCCATCAACAGTGTTTCCATGCTTATTTTACAATACAGGGATGTATGTACTGAGTTTTTGCTCATATTTTCGAATTGTTTTTATGGTTTCCATTTTAGGAAATGAAGTATCACATGTTTCTCCATTTAGCAAGCCCCTTTGGAACTCGTCAGATGCGCACAGTGGATTCAGCATAGTATGAATATTGTAACCGACCTTAGGGTCAAGTACTTGTGTGGGATGGAATGTGAGTTAGTACATGGAATGGTTGAACTATTATAGACTTTGGTCTTGAACTGTTTCAGTTAATAGATTTTGTGATTGTAAGCACGAGTTGCAAGATTAAATGGTTTCAGTGAGCCTTGTCCTTATCAGGATGGCAGTAGCGCCTTCATTTACTGAGTCTTCCGCTGCAATTATCAGTAACCATGTCATTAGTATTTTGGGAGCGTTACACACATCCCTACAATGGTACCAAATTAATAGCACTAGTTCTAATATTATAGATATTGTGAAACCCCAAAAATTCATTTCGGGACGAGTGATATTTAACATGGATCGACCTAGGCCTTAGGACTTAAATCAATCCAAATCAATGCAATTTTTTTTTCAACTCTTTATTTATTTCTGAAAATTTCTTTCTTATTTTCAAATTCTTTTTATTTCAAGAAGGGAAGAAGGTCTAAATTTTTGACTTATTTTTTTTGGAAAAAAAAATACCTTCAAAATACCTCTTTTCCCTCCTAAAACACTCGAACCCTTGTCTCTCCCCCTTTTTCTTTTGAGTAGCTGTCCCCCTTCCTACACACACACTCTCTCTCTCACTGTTGTGAATCTTGCAAGTATACAGTTTATCGTTGTACGAATTATAGGTGTCGATCCACAGAGATGATTATGAAATTAGATTCCCAAAAATCCTAAACTAAATTAAAACTAAACGCTAAAATTAACCAACACCAAGGTCAAGTTATTCCTCAAATTAATAGATCAAATAAACAAAATTGACTTTTTGTAATTGTAAACCACAGTCTTGCAAAATAAGGAGCACCAAACTGTAACGAATTTGCATCCACCAACACTTGGTTGTAATGATTTCATGAAGCTTGAACAAATGAAACAAAGGAACAAATCAACCTGAAGCATAAAACAAAGTAAAGGAAAATCTCCAAACGACCAAGAGCCTTAATTGAATATGAAACTGGAAATTTTGAATAAAGAACATAAGCTATCAAAATTCTAACTCCTATCTACTACCCTAATCTACTCTGCCCATTTACTCCCCACCCTCTGTTGTTCTTCGGCCCTCCATTAATGGCACTGTTTTTGACCCTCCATTAAAGGCCCCGATGAACGCCGCTGTCGGTTCGTGGCCCTCCTATGATTTCCTCTATTGGTTCTCGATTAAAAGCCCTTGTAACCACCGTCTCTTCGATGGTCATGATGATGGAAAGAATGAAGAGAGAGAGGGCTTGCGGTTTTGGGTGTGAGGGAGGCGAAGGGTCATGCTCGAGTGCCCTGTCAGTGACTCTATTTTGCTCTCTGTGTCGATTCCTTTTCTGGGCATGGAACCGTCGTGGGCATTGTAAGAACAATGGAGAGGGAGAAGGTGGTATGGCATGAATGAAGTAATGAATGTTGTTGAATGATGGAGGAGAGAGAAGAAGTAACGGATGAGGAGAAGGAGGAACGTCATGCCGTGTTTTGCTCTCTCTCTCTCTCTGTTTCGCTGGGCAAGAAAAAGAAGAGGACAAGGATGGGTAACGGATGCCGAATTGAAGAAGATGAAGGAGAAGAAGGGTTGTGGTTATGGTGAGGAAGAAGAAGGTGAATGGTTGTAGCCCTGTTTCTGGGTCTTGTTGGGCTTGTTACTGTCGAACCAAAGGGAACAGGAGAGAAGAAAATAGGGGGGCTGAGTATCACGTGCATTACATGTGATAAATAAGTGAAAAGGCAGGCTGGTTTTGTCGGCTCAGGAAAGGAGCTGGCCCGGTCTGTCTATTGGGCCGACGAAGAGGAGAAATTTGGAAGGGGAAAAAAAAAATTAAAGAAGAGAAGGAGGAGGAAGTTGCTGGGCTTCGGTATAAATGGGCTGCCAGTCTGGTCCAAGAAAGAGAGAGAGACTGGGCTAGGCTGCTGGGCTCGGTGGGTCTTCTCAACCTTTTCCCATGCTTGACTTGATCCAAACTTTGAACTACTTGCTTATTGTTCCAAAATTTTCAATTTCTACAGGATAAATAAAACAACATTAAAATTCTAACTTAATAATTTATTTCGAGCAATTATTAAACAATAAAAGGATGTAAAATATCATAATTTCAGGTTGAACAAATATCCCCACAACTAGGTTTTGCTCGTCCTTGAGTAAAATAAAGCTAAAAATCCTAGAAAAATAAAATAAAATCCCAACTCACTTGCATAGGAATCATGGTTGTACTTAGCATGTGTAACAAGCCCTTTAAACCCGTAGGTTACCCCAAGTGGACGAGGAAGGTCTCATGAGGTTTGCAGAAGATATATTCACAAAATCTATAAAAGAAAACATAAATAAAAACTGGAAAATCTTTTTGAGTTTTGTTTTACAAAAATTAATATATGCAAAACTGGTGAAAGATATATACACATTCTAATAAACTAAATCACCCATGTGGCAAAGACATTGGCCCGCATATAAACAAATTGTACACATCAAGGCTCTCTACCCCATGGATAACATCAAAGCACTAATTTTTCACCCCACTGAATATTAAAACTTTGAATCCAGCCCAGTGCTCGTGTGCAAGTGCATCATCATCATAAGGCTTAGGATTACCAAAATCAAACTCAATCCCACTTGATTGACACAAGCTACATCATTGACTTATTAACATAGGAAGCAAGCTTTTCCAGTAGCAGTATTGCGTCAAAGGGTAATACCCATTAGCACATGCCTCAAAGTAGTTGCTATATCGTCCACTCGATTGTACAATTGCAAGTGTACAATTGGGCTCACATAGAAAACCGTCAGATTTCGGCTCATTAAAAATACCCTATAACTCACTAAAATATGCTACTGTGCATCCATTTTCACTCACGAAAAATAATGTATAGCTCACTAAAATATTTTAGTGAGCTGAGACACAGTTTTAGTGAGCTCATACGAACTTTTAGTGAGCAGACATATCGAAACTAATGTATCTTATATACCTAAGTTTCACTCAGTAAAAATACTATATAACTTATTAAATGTGCTATTGTACTAAAAAAATGTTATTGTGAATCTGAAACTTACTAAACTATATTCTAGTTGTCTATATTTTTTAATGAGCTATGACATTTATTTACTGAGTTGTTATATCATACAATCGATTGTACAGAAGTAATTGTACAATCGAATTTCAGGTCACTAAAAATGTACAGATCATTACAATACTTAGTGAGCTGAGACACAGTTTTAATGAGTGCATACTTTTAGTGAGCGGATAGATCAAACTAATGCATCTTATGTACTCTAGGTTTCACTTAGTAAAAATACTATATAACTTATTAAAATGTGCTACTGTACTCAAGAAAATGGTATTGCGTATCTAAAACTCACTAAACTATGTTCTAGTTGTCTATTTTTTTAGTGAGCTTTGTCATATATTTAGTGAGCTATGGCATATATTTAGTGAGTTGGATTATATTTAATTAATTCACTATATTTCTATTATACTCACAAAATATAATACAAACACTCTTATGTTATAGTAAAAAATGATTGAGCTGTACCATAACCCAATAACTTGACAATATTATTTGATGGCTATCTGTACTATTCTTTTTAGTGAGTTATATTATTTATTTAGTGAGTCATGATAGATATTTGGTGAGCTATAAAATGTATTTTGTGATCAATATGATTTAGTGTGGAATACTAATCATTCACAATAAAAAATGAGTGAACAAATAATATAATATACAATTTTAGTTAGCACATACACTTTTTTGTTTATATTCTAAGACATGACATATTCGCCTTTTAATGAGTTATGATTTATATTTAGTGAGCTATGACATATTTTTAGCGAGTTGAATTATATTTATATTATACTGACTAAATATGTACAATATGAATGCACTTATGTTATAATAAAAGATAATATAAATATTTCTTACTAACATTGTACCAAAAAAAATATTATTATGCATCTGAAACTCACTAAACTATATTCTAGTGAGCTATCACATATATCTAGTGCGCTATGACATATGTTTAGTGAGCTATGACATATATTTAGTAAGTTGGATTATATTTAATTAATTCACTACATTTCTATTATACTCACAAAATATAATACAAACACCCTTATGTCACAGTAAAAAATGATTGAGTGGTAACATAACCCAAGAACTTGACAATATTATTTGCTGGCTATCTATACTAGTCTTTTTAGTGAGCTATGCTATTTATTTAGTGAGCTATGGTAAATATTTGGTGAGCTATAAAATGTATTTTGTGACCAATATGATTTAGCGTGGAATACTAATCATTCATAATAAAAAATGAGTGAACAAACAATATAGTGCACAATTTTTGTTAGCACATATACTTTTTTGTTTATATTCTAAGGTATGATATATTCGCCTTTTAGTGAGCTACGACTTATATTTAGTGAGCTATGACATATTTTAGTGAGTTGGATTATATTCGTATTATATTGACTAAATATGTATAATACGAATGCGCTTATGTTATAATAAAAGATAATATAAATATTTCTTACTGCCATTGTATTGCTTATTATATATATTATATAGCTCACTAACATGTGCAGTATTGCTCATTAATGCTGTATCAATACATATAAAAATTTGAAGTGAATGTTTTTTCTTATTTTTTCTTATTTTTATAATAAATCTATATGCTTCTATTGAGTAAAAATCCGGATATTAAATATACAAATTTTCAATTAATGTTTATCTTAAAATTAGGATTTTTATACAAAAATAGTGAATGTAGATCCATAGTGTAAATACAAGTGTATGTGTTAATATTTCAATGGAAGAATTTTAAAAAATTAGAATTGTTTTTCAAAGGCGCTTAAAAGACTTTTAGGACAAAAAGAATAATAATTAAAAAAATAGGCTTTGCTTTTACCACAAATTAAACTCATGACCTCACCCATTTGAGTAAAAGAACCTTACCACTCCACTGCCTACCCATTCATGCTATTAGTGTTGAATATAATTAATGTTAAGGCCAGAGCACCTCTGTATAATTTGCACTTGGTGGTGGGCTCGGGTGGACAATTGAGTTGTCCACTCAGTTGTACGTAATAAATTGCGGCCTCAAAGGGTAACTTGTCATTCTAATTTTGTTTCATTTCTCTTTCTTTCTTTTTTTTCATTTTTTTTAATTTTTTTGTCGTTTTTCTCATTCTCATGTTTTTCTTTCTTTCTTTTTCTTTTCTTTTCAATAAAAACCAAAGTTATTGCGTCAAAAACAAGTAGGAGAGCTAATCATGGAAAACTAAGACCTTAATATATAAATAAGGATTAGATTACACAACGATAATGAACAAATGGGGTTAGAATTAGGGCTAAGAATGACACACCGAGGATGGAGACCTAACATGTACATCATGTTTACATACAAGCTAACAATTAAAGCACAGGGGATTTAAGTTGATTAGATAAGTACAAAGGTTCCCCAAAAACAAAAAAAAAATTCAAACTTTTTCAAAGTTTCCCCACCCCCACACGTAAATCTCACAATGTCCTCATTGGAAGTGAAAAGAAACATCAAACACAATCAAAAAGAAAAATAAATATATACAAACGAAAACAAAATAAAAGGATGAGATAAAGAGGAGCGTTTATACCAGGTCAGGTGCAGGAGTACACCGAAGTTATAGCCTCATGAAATGTGCTTAGATAGAGGCACAGGAGCATCAGCCACTCCATATCAAATGGAACATCGCTACTTAAATCAAAACTCGTTAAAGTACGAAGTAGCTTGTCTAATACAGAAGACCAACTCTTGACAAAATTAAGACAATGAACATGTAAGAGTTGGTACCAAATAAAATACATCCACCATAATAATGCAGCACAAGTGAGGGCCCGTTTCAATTTGTCAAACTGTTGGGCCCAATTAGAAATCAGATAGATGTACTTAAAAGTAGCCAGCAAATAGGTCATCGGCTTAGAAAGTACATCAACATGAATGAGCAGTCTGGGCAAAATAGGGGGTCCTAGGTCCACAAGTCTATTAAGTCCAATATGCGTATGAGTCTGGACTAAAGCAAAATTCTTATTGGCAACGCTCTTAGGCTCAACAAATTCAGGCTTGTGAGATTCAAGGAGAAAGTCAGTAAGGATGGGATCAACAGAAAATGTCTTATATTCAGGACAAAAACCATGATCAGAACTTCCATGGATATCAAACTCACATGAAAAAGATTCATATTCTATAGAAAGAACATCATCATCAAAGTCCAAAATAGTGGGCTCAATTTTCTCCACACATATCTCCTGTAAAATATCCTTTGAAACATCTAAATCACGATGCTCAATGTTAGACTTGATGCTCAAATCTAATTCACTAGCTCTCGCAAGGTCTTCACCCTCCTGAATCTCACAAAAGTTATTCAAAGTGGTGGGTGGGTCGATAGAGATTAGGACTTTATCAGTGACATCCGTATGTGAGCTAGTGTGAGGTACAAGGTCAGGTGATAGAGACGTAGGGAGGGCACTCTCTTGTTCTAAACTAGGCAAGGGCATGTCAAAATTCAAGTGATGCCTAGCAAGATAAGAGGGATCAAAATCATCATAAAGACTAACTTCAGGTTTAGGAGATCCTAAGCTAGAGTCAGACTTTTGTAAATTAGTATCCTCTCTACGAAAACATTGAGAATATTAAGCAATTCTCACTTTCATGTTTTCTATTATTCTATCAGTCACATCATTGATCTTCTTTTCAACACTTGCACAAGTAGCATCAATATAAGCATGACATGGATAATTACAAGCATCATGATCAGAAGAGTCACAATCGTTGCACAAAACAGGAGACACATAAGACTGAGATGGGTCATATGAGTTCATAAAGTGATCATGAGGGTAAGGATTAATAGGAAAAACAAACTCGTCATGAGTTGGGTATCCAAAATTATTTTTAGCTTAACTCGTAAGTATCCCAAGCTAATTTTTCAAAGAAATTCCATACTTTATGTCTGAGCTAAAAATGTGCTATTTTTAAGGTACTTTTTCACCAGCTTTATGCTCGTTTTAATAATATTTTTTAGGTTTTTAATTGATTTTATTTTATTTTGCAGATTTTTAATAAATGTGGAAAAAGGGCTGAAAGTGGCGAAAAATACGAGAAAAATGGGGAAAATGACGGGAATTCAAAAATCGGTCCAAAATTCCAAGAAAACCGGTCCAAGCAGCAAAAGAAAAAAAAAACAGACCGGTCCAGCGTAAATCCGACTGGCCGGTTCACTTAACCCCGTCCAGTGTGAACCCGGTTTAGCTCTTATAACCCCCTTCTCTTTCACGCTCTCTTTCTTCCTTCTCCTTCGTTCTCGCTTCCAGAAACCCTGAAACTCGAATCCCCTGTACCCAGAACTCTCGACCCTCTCTGCTATACCCCATCTCGCTCCTCTCTCTCTCTCTACCTCGTCATCTCTCTGTCTCTTCCAGCACATTACCCTCGCCCACAGTAAACCCCCAAAACCCAGAGCCCAGAAACCCACCCATGGTTTTACTTCTCACCTTCGTTCGCCCCATTCCACGTACCCACCTGTGCTGGCCTTCATCTCAGCCATCCACGCATGTCATTCGAATCGACGGTCGAGAAGCGAAGTAGATCGAGTATAAAGAGGATGTTGCGACGCCATTGAAGGAGGTTTGAACTTTAGGTGATTTAGGAGTAGGTAATTTAGAGGTAATTAGGAGTAGGATTAGGATTTTAATTCCGTTTTTAGGGTTTAGATTTTGTTTAATTTTGATTTTAATTTCGATTTCATTTTTGCATTTCAAAAATTTCGATTAGGTTAGGGTTTCGTTCTTAGGTTCGATTTCAGCATTTAAATCCGTGTAATTAAGCTTTGATTTGGGATATTTGTTCATGAATCGCGAAGTTTAGTAGAATCAGTTTAGTTTGGTTGAATTTTGATCGATGTTTGCGTTTGTGTTCTTCTCTTTCCTTGCCTAACCATGTCCTGGTGACGTTCCTAGTGGCGTTCCTGGTAGCCAGCGAAGTTGAGTTACAGCTAGGTTCGAAAATTTCCCCTTCCCCTGCTGCTGTTTTAGTTTGTTGTTCTGTTTCAGTTCTGTTTACCCCATTTCCCTGTTGCTTCGATTTTGCCTATGATACATTGGTTGGGTGTTTCGGTTTCTTGATTTTCTGGGTCCTTTGATGCTTGACTGCCTCTGGTATTGGTTCGATTGAATGTTGCTGGGCAGGATCGAACTCCATTCACTCTCAGTTCTGCTTCTCTGATTAATAAGCTAGGTTTAGTTTATTTGCTAGGATCGTCCTGTTCTTAATTTAGGTATTAATTGTCGGATTTAATCCGGGCTTTATTGTAGTTTCATGAGCTTCAATTTGATAGCTTTAAATTCCCCTGAGTTGGTTCTGTTTTGGCCTTGATTTAGTTTACTGATGATGACTTAGAATTAGTCGTTTATCATTTTAGTTAGGTTAGAATTATTCTAATTTAATTCCTCACTTTTTAATGACCATAATTTCAAACGTCGTCCCTGCGGATCGACCCTCAAAGTACTACGACTGACAATCGGGTGCTTGAGGTTTTTCTTTTCTTTAGTTTATTTTCCCCCCTCAAAAAAACCACCTACACTTTATCTTGAGTTTGAGATAACAATTCTAGTACACCTCCAAGATAAATAGACTCAATATAACTTGAAGATTCAGAATTCAAACCCACAGCAATGACCTCACAAATTTTCCATTTTTGAAAATTTTGATTCAATTGAGCACAATAATCATTAATTCGCGATAAATAGCTCCAGAAAGGTTCATGCTCAAATTGTGGGAAATTAAAAACCAACATTCTTGAATCTAGTGTTTTTGTTCAATTTTAAGAATTTTTCAATTTTTTTGGATTTTCAAGTTTTTAACTTTTTTTTTACTTTTCTTTTTAGGAAAGAAAATGCATATAAGACACTATTTACAAAGCAATGACTAAAACAAAAAGAAGAGACTCAAATAATTAACTGAACAAAACAAAATAAACTAACAAAAATAAAACTATGCTACCAAAATAAAAGAAAGACCAAAATGACTCAAACATCACACAAAATATAAAATGAACACAAACACAAAAGAAGAGCATTTTTTAAATATTTGTCTTTTTGACACCCAAAACGAAAATAGAAATAAACTCAATCTAAAACAAAAACAAAAATAGAAACCCAACTGAAACTAAAACAAAATAGAAAATACACTAAAACCTAAACAAGCTAAATCTAAAGAATAAAACTAAAATAGAAAATAAAACTCCCAAAATTAGAACTAAATAGATAGAAAATTCCACACAATTATAAGGGGCATAAATATATGTCTTTCTGGAATTTTTTCTGTCCCCGAATAGTGCAAAAAAATACAAATAGATTATTAAGTCAAAAATTCACAGAAAAATAATGACAGTTCCAAAAATTCCACAAAAATTCATGCATACTCTAAAAACTATGTTGAATCTATGAAAAATAGTATCACTACAAAAATCACACCAGAACAGCTTCGAAAAATTCAAAGAGATGTTAAAATTAGAGAAAAGCTGCATTGGTTGTAACTTCCGGATAAGTTCTACTTTGTATCTTTCTCTGCACATAAACCAAATGGGTTAGTACTTTTTTTTCCGGCAATAAGTAGCATCTAAAAATTAAAATTAAACTAATCTTGACAAAAACAAAAATCAAAATCAAAATATAAACGAAATTCAAAATTAAAACTAAACTAAACGAAATAACGACTCAACTAAAACTAAAAATCACAACTCTAAACTTAAAAACGAAAATTACTCAAGCGACTCGATTACTAAATTACGACTCGAGGTAACCAAATTTCACAACGTCATCCTCGACAACAACACCAAAAACTTGTTGTGAATCCTGGAAATATACAGTTTATCGTTGTACGAATTACCGGTGTCAATCCACAGAGATGGTTATGAAATTAGATTCCTAAAAATCCTAAATAACAACAACACTTCCCAGTATAGGTCCCGCTTTCACGAGGTCTGGGGAGATCCAGCTGTAGGCAACCTTACCCTTACCGGCATTCCTACCCGTAGAGAGGCTGTTTCTAAGAGACCCACAAAAAAATCCTAAACTAAATTAAAACTAAACGCTTAAATTAACCAACACCAAGTTCAAGTTATTCCTCAAATTAATAGATTAAATAAACAAAATTAATTTTTTGCAATTGTAAACCACAATCTTGCAAAATAAGGAGCACCAAACTGTAACGAATTTGCATCCACCAACACTTGGTTGTAATGATTTCATAAAGCTTGAACAAATGAAACCAAGGAACAAATCAACCCGAAGCATAAAACAGAGCAAACAAAAACCTCCAAACGACCAAGGGCCTTAATTGAATCTAAAATTGGAAATTTTGAATGAAGAGCATAAGCTATCAAAATTCTAACTCCTATCCATTACCCTAATCTACTGTACCCATTTACTCCCCACCCTTTGTTGTTCTTCGGGCCTCCATTAAAGGCACTGTTTTTAGCTCTCCATTAAAGGCCTCGATGAACGCCCCTGCCGGTTCGTGGCCCTCCTCTGATTTCCTCCATTAGTTCTCGATTAAAAGCCCTTGTAACCACCATCTCTTCGATGGTGATGATGATGGACTGAACGAGGATAGAGAGGGCTTGCGGTTTTGGGTGTGAGGGAGGCGAAGAGTCATGCTCGAGTGCCCTGCTGATGGGGACCATCAAGATCAAGCCTTGGATGAGCAACCAGCTAACCTACTCATCCATTCAAGCTCCAAGGAATTCAAGAACATTCACGCCTTGGTCAAAAACACCATGGAGCAATCGGACAGAATGTCGACTGATTCAACCGGTAATTGGCCCGATTTTGTGCACCTTTTGGGACTTGAAGGTGAGGGGATGATTGACTACTTTGCCCCCTCTCTTTAAGTTTAAGATGTTAAGAATCCAATAAAATAGGTTGCAAAGGGTTTGGAGGTCATTTGGTCCGTTAAATAGCAAGATCATTCCAATGCTGCAGGCTAGGTGCTAATCCAGCACAATCCGAATTGAAGGGAGGTTTGGACCAGCAACTTAAGGCCATTATTTCTTAAATTTGGGGACATGAAAGGGGACTTAAATATTTATCATACCATGGGTTCAAATCCCATCCAAAGCACCCCCTTGTGTTGGTTTTATCCAGCCAAAAGGACAAACAAAACACCCTTTTAACCAGTTGCTCACTAGCCGGTACAAAGGGGCTTGTTTCTTGGGTTTAGCCTTGTCCACTTGCTGAATTGAATCTTTTTATTGCATTCTAGGGCCTTTGTAAGCTTGAGACCTCATTTAGGATGCATCATGAGCCCTAATAAGGTAGATTAAGCTAGTAAGTCATGTGTTAGCCTACTAAGTGACCGATGGGATGTATTTTACTCTTCCCCACATGTACTAGCTTAGTTTTGGCTTCCTAGGAAGGGGGAAATTGGCTGAAGGAGAACAAAACCAGCCTTGGCTCTCATTTTGTAATCACTTTTTGAGAATATGAACTTTGTGAGTTTGAAAAACTCTCTCCATTAAAATTTCTAGTGTTATATCTTGAGCTTGGCAACTCAAGTGGGTCTCTGGGTCTCTTTATCTCAACTACAAGGTGATTAAATTCTGTAACTAGTTGGTCTAAAGAGATTTCCCAAGTGTTCTCCAAGGGTGGCTCCTAGGATTATCCCTTGAAAGGTCACTTGATTATCCAAGCTCTTGTTTTCTCATCTTTGCTTTCGGTTTTCATCACCATCAATCCGAGCCTACTCTTGAGTGTTCTTGTGAGTTTGAATCTTGTTGAGGTGAGCATACGTCAAATTGGTATCAAAGCTTGGACTACCCTCTTGGCCAAGCTTCCATTATCCAAGCACACACCCAAACATAAAACCCTCAAAAATAGCCCAAACACACTCATTCCCAACTTCCCAACCGTGCCCAACCTGAGAAGCGGCACGGCCACACCGTGCCTCATTGGCACGACTGTGCCACCACCCGGCATGCCCCTTCCCATTTCAGCACATCAGCACGGACACACCGTGCCACCCCCTCCCCGTCCTAAAACAACCACTCCTCACTGTAAAGCCATCACCATGTCTTCTGGCCTCACCTCCGAACAAGTAGCTAAGCAAGCCCTTAAGGAGAAGGCCGAACTTGAGGCTCAACTCAAGTATGTGCAAACTCAACTTGGCCAACTCATGGAGGAGAAAATGAGAAACTTATGGAGTTCTAGAAGCTCAAGCAAGCATCATGACTCGGATGATTATGAGGGAATCAACCCGATTAGCAATTCAAGTGAAGAAGAGTATGAACGAAGGCCTAGGCAACATCAAAGGCAAAGAGAGCGAAGCTATGGTGATTCCAGAGTTGATATTCATGAGTTTGAGGGCCAACTTGATCCGGACATCTTCCATGATTGGTTGCAAACGGTGCAAAGAGTCTTTGAATACAAGGATATCCCGGAAGGCAAAAAGGTAAAGCTAGTTGCCTTGAAACTTAGAAAGTATGCTTCTATTTGGTGGTCTAATGTTGTGACCAAGAGAGTAAGGATGGGGAAAAACAAGATTAAGATTTGGGAGAAAATGAAATCCAAACTTAAAGCCAAGTTCTTACCCCCACATTATGTTCAAGATAATTTCCTTAAACTCCATCATCTCAAACAAAGTTCAAAGAGTGTAGAGGAGTACACTAGGGACTTTGAACAACTCCTTTTGAAGTGTGATTTGAAGAAGGATGATTCCCAAACCTTGGTTCATTATTTGAGTGGCCTTGATGAACAAATTGCCTATGTTATTGAGCTACATCCATACAGCTCCCTTGGCGAGTTAAGTGCTTTAGCTCACAAGGTCGAAATGCAAAAGAAACTCAAAGGCAAGAACCCCATCCCTAAGCCTACCCCATGACCGTATGGCTTTTAAAAACCCCCATACACTCCTCAAAAGCCTTTCCCACCCTCAAACCCAAAACCCCCTCAAACCACAACCCCACAAACACCCTCAAAACCCCCACCAAAACCCCCTAGCAAGGTTCGGTGTTTTCGTTGTTAATGCCTTGGACATTATGCAACCGAATGTCCAAACAAAAGAATGGTCTCTTTGGCCGAATATCCAGCTTCCCTAGAGGAGCTAGAAGTTGAAGAGGAGAGGGAGGAAGAAGAGAAAGGGTTGTATATGACCGAAGTCTTGGAAGAGGTAGAAGAAGGGCTGGATGAAGGAGAATTGTTAGTGATTAGGAGAGCCTTGAGTGGAATTGCCTCTCACGAAGACATGGAACAAAGGGAGAATATTTTCCACACTAGATGCACCGTGAGTGGGAAAGTGTGCTCTCTCATTGTTGATGGAGGAAGTTGTGCTAATGTGGCCTCCAAAACCATGGTGAACAAGCTCAAAATTTGGGGTCGCACTGCATCCAAACCGTATGTAATTCAATGGCTCAATCAAGGTAATGGTTTATAAATCATAACTCGGTTTCTACTTTCTTTGTCCATTGGGAAAGCTTACAAAGATGAAGTTTGGTGTGATATTGTGCCCATGGATGCTTGTCATGTCCTTTTGGGTCGACCATGGCTTTATGATAGGAGAGTTATGCATGATGGCCGAATGAACACCTACACTTTCACCAAAGATCACAAGAAAATCACCCTTACTGCCCTTAAGCTTAGCCCACAAAAGAAGCCTCAAGACAATCCCAAGTTGGATGTCTTTCTTACTACCTTACTCCACTCATAACTCCATGAGTTTGATGCCTTCAAGGAATGGATTCTTTTAGGCCAAGAATCGGCCGAAGTAAGGGACTTTTCCCATCCTTTGCTTACCCCCCTCATAAAAGCCCTTTCCCATTCCTTCCCACAAGAGATACCCCACGGCCTACCCCCTCAAAGATCAATCCAACACAAAATTGACCTCATTTTCGGTGCCACACTCCCAAACAAGCCGGCCTACTGCACGAATCCTCAAGAGACACAAGAGGTTTAAAGACAAGTGAATGAGCTCTTAGCCTAGGGCCTAATCCGTGAGAGTCTTAGCCCTTGTACCGTTCCGTCTTTGCTAGTTCCTAAGGAGGATGGATCCATGAGGATGTGTGTGGATAGTAGGGCTACCAACAAGATCACCATTAAGTATCGTTATCCCATTCCAAGATTTGAGGATCCTCTTGATGAGCTTCATGGGGCCACTATCTTCTCTAAGATTGATCTTGGAAGTGGTTCTTACCAAATCTGCATCTATGAGGGAGATGAATTGAAGACGGCTTTCAAAACCAAGGGTGGTCTCTATGAGTGGCTTGTTATGCCCTTTGGTTTAACAAATGCACCAAGTACATTCATGAGGCTTATGAACCAAGTTCTTAAGCCATTCATTGGAAGGTATGTCATTGTATACTTTGATGACATATTGGTGTATAGCCGTGGAGAGAAGGAGCATTCCAAGCATTTATATGAGGTATTAAGTGTCTTGGCTCAAGAACAACTTTATGGCAACTTAGAGAAGTGCCATTTCTTCTCTTCCCAAGTGAGGTTTTTGGGTTACATGGTTTCAGCCGAAGGCATTCAAGTGGATGAAGAGAAAATCAAGGCCATCTGTGAGTGGCCTACACCTATGTCTATCCAACAAGTCCGAAGCTTCCATGGTTTGGCCTCCTTCTATAGGAGGTTTGTGAGCAATTTTAGCTCAATTATGGCACCCATGACCGAGGTCCTTAAGGCCAAGCACTTTGAATGGAGTGAACAAGCTCAACATGCTTTTGAAGAGATCAAAGAAAGGCTAACTAGTGCCCCCGTGTTAGCACTTCCTAGCTTTTCCAAGTTCTTTGAAGTGGAGTGCGATGCTTTCGGATTTGGAATAAGGGTCGTGTTGTCACAAGAAAAGAGGCCCATTGCTTACTTTAGCAAGAAGCTAAATGATGCCAAGAGGAAGTATTCTACATATGACAAGGTGTTCTATGCCATTGTGAGGGCATTAGAACATTGGCGGCATTATTTGGTTGGAGGAGAGTTCATCCTCCATATGGATCACCAAGCTTTGAAGTTCTTCCAAGGTCAACATAAACTCAATCCACGACATGCTAAGTGGGTGGAGTTCATGCAATCCTTCCACTTCGTGATCCAACACAAATCCGGCCAAATGAAAAAAGGGGCCGATGCAGTTTCTAGGAGGTACCTTTTGCTCTCTACTCTTGAATCGAAGGTACTTGGATTTGAGTATATCATGGATATGTATGCTCAAGATGAAGACTTCAAGGTTATCCTTGAGAGTTGCTCTAGTCATGCCCATAGGTCCTTTCACTTGGAGAATGGTTTCCTTTTCAAAGGAAATCGATTGTGTATTCCCAAATGTGGTTTTAGGGAGCTTTTGATTCAAGAGCTTCATGAAGGGACTCTAGCCGGCCATTTTGGAGTTGGGAAGACATGTTCCATGCTCAAGGAGCATTACTTTTGGCCAAAGATGCCAAGGGATGTAGAGCATTTCATCAAAAGATGCTCCACTTGCCAACTTGCTGAGGATCACATTTGGTCTCAAGGCCTCTACACCCCCTTACCGGTTCCTCAAGGGCCTTGGGAGGATGTTAGCTTGGATTTTATCACAGGATTGCCAAGGACTCAAAGGCATAAGGATTCTATCATGGTGGTCGTGGATAGATTCTCAAAGATGGCTCACTTTGTGGCGTGTCACACTACATTTGATGCTTCACAAGTGGCTAATCTTTATTTCAAGGAGATTGTGCGTGTACATGGCATTCCAAGGAGTATGGTGTCCGATCGTGATACAAAGTTCCTAAGTCATTTTTGGCTCACCTTGTGGAGGAAGCTTGGCACTCATCTCAAGTTCAGCACCTCTTGCCACCCCCAAATGGATGGCCAAATCGAGGTAACAAACCGTACCTTGGGCACCCTACTCCGAGTCTTGGTGAAAAGAAACATCAAAGGTTGGGACGAGTTGCTTTGCCATGCGGAAT
This sequence comes from Selenicereus undatus, assembly GCA_017589665.1. Lineage (NCBI taxonomy): Eukaryota > Viridiplantae > Streptophyta > Magnoliopsida > Caryophyllales > Cactaceae > Selenicereus > Selenicereus undatus. Next base: position 104,864,132 of record JACYFF010031955.1, read on the forward strand.
TTGCCTTCAATCAAACCCCAAGCAAGGCCACGGTTCTCTCACCCTTCCAAGTAGTGTATGGGAACAACCCACGGACTCCCCTTGATCTTGTTCCTATCTCTAACCCCACTAAGTTTATTTGGGAAGCTGAGAAAAGAGCAAGAGAGATTTAAGAACTTCATGCCAAGGTGAGGGAGAGGATTGAAAAGTTCAATGAGCAAGCCAAGTCCTATGCCAACAAGAAGAGAAGAGAGGCTCATTTTCAGCCCGGGGACTTAATGTAGATCCATTTGAGGAAAGAAAGGTTCCCAAGCAAGCGCAAGTCCAAGTTAATGCCCAGGTCGGATGGACCAGTTGAAATCCTTGAGAAGAATGGTCCAAATGCATACAAGGTAGACCTTCCTAGGGAGTATGGGGTGTCCTCCACCTTCAATGTGGCTGACTTAAGTCCATACTATGATGAAGATGAGGAAATACCGAGTTTGAGGCCAAACTCCAATCAAGCCGGGGAGAATGATGGGGACCATCAAGATCAAGCCTTGGCTGAGCAACCAGCTAACCTACTCATCCATTCAAGCTCCAAGGAAGTCAAGAACATTCATTCCTTGGTCGAAAACACCATGGAGCAATCAGACAAAATATGGGCAGATTCAATCGGTAATTAGCCCGATTTTATGCACCTTTTGGGACTTGAAGGTGAGGGGATGATTGACTGCTCTGCCCCCTTTATTTAACTTTAAGATGTTAGGAATCCATTAAAACAAGTTATAAAGGGTTTGGAGGTCATTTGGTCGGTCAAACAGCAAGATCTTTCCAATGCTGGAGGCTAGGGGCTAATCCATCACTATTTGAATTGAAGGGAGGTTTGGACCAGCAACTTAAGGCCACTATTTCTGAAATTTGAGGACATGAAAGGGGACATAAATATTTATTAGACCATAGGTTCAAATCCCATCCAAAACACCCCCTTGTGTTGGATTTATCTAGCCAAAAGGACAAGCAAAACATCCTTTTAACCGGTTGCTTACTAGCCGGTACAAAGGGGCTTCTTTCTTGGGTTTAGCCTTGTCCACTTGCTGAATTGACTCTCTTTACTGCATTCTAGGGCCTTTGTAAGCCTAACACCTCATTTGGGATGCATCATGAGCCCTAATGAGGTAGATTAAGCTAGTAAGTGATGTGTTAGCCTACTAAGTGACCGATGGGATGTATTTTACTCTTCCCCACTTGTACTAACTTAGTTTTTGCTGCCTAGGAAGGGGGAACTCAGCTGAAGGAGAACAAAACTAGCCTTGGCTCTCATTTTGTAATTACTTTTTGAGAATATGAACTTTGTGAGTTTGAAAAACTCTCTCCATTAAAACTCCTAGTGTTATATCTTGAGCTTGGAAACTCAAGTGGGTCTTTAGGTCTCTTTTTCTCAACTAGACAGTGATTAAATTATGTAACTAGTTGATCTAAAGAGATTTCCCAAGTGTTCTCCAAGGGTGGCTCCAAGGATTATCCCTTCAAAGGTCACTTGATTATCCAAGCTCTTGTTTTTCTCATCTTTGCTTTTGGTTTTCATCACCATCAATTCGAGCCTACTCTTGAGTGTTCTTGTGAGTTTGAATCTTGCTGAGGTAAGCATACATCACCTGCCCGTGGCTCTGTTTTGCTATTTGTCTCAGTTCCTTTTGTGGGCATGGAACCGTTGTGGGCATAGGAAGAAGAATGGAGAGCGGGATGGTGGTATGGCATGAATGAAGTAATGAATGTTGTTGAATGATAGAGGAGAGAGAAGAAGTAACGGATGAGGAGAATGAGGAACGCTATGCCGTGTTTTGCTCTCTCTCTTTCTGTTTCGCTATGTAAGAAGAAGAAGAGGACAAGGATGGGTAACGGATGTTGAATTGAAGAAGATAAAGGAAAAGAAGGGTTGTGGTTATGGTGAGGAAGAAGAAGGTGAATGGTTGCAGCCCTATTTTTGGGTCTTGCTGGGCTTGTTACTGTCGAGCCAGAGGGAATAAGAAAGAAGAAAATGGGGGGGGGGGGCTGAGTAGCACGTGCGTTGCTTGTGATAAATAAGTGAGAAGGCAGGCTGGTTTGTTAGCTCGGGAAAGGAGCTGGCCCGATCTGTCTATTGGGGCGAAGAAGAGGAAAAATCCGGAAAGGAAAAAAAAAGAAAAGAAGAGAAGGAGGAGAAGGGTGCTGGGCTTCGGTATAAATGGGCCACCAGTCTGGTCCAAGAGAGAGAGAGAGAAATGGCAGAGAGAGAGAGAGACTAGGCAAGGCTGCTGGGCTCGGTGGGACTTCTCAACCTTTTCCCTTGCTTGACTTGATCCAAACCTTGAACTACTTGCTTATTGTTCCAAATTTTTCAATTTCTACAAGATAAATAAAACAACATTAAAATTCTAACTTAATAATTTATTTCGAGCAATTATTAAACACTAAAAGGATATAAAATATCATAATTTCAGGTTGAACACTCACTCAAACCCTCTCTCTTGAAACCTAGCCTCCCCCCCACAATTTTTTCTCTCTCTCTTCCCCTTGCTCTCTTTCTCTCACTTGTTCCTCTCTCTTGTCGACCCACCTTGGCGCGCCACTGCCTCCACAACTGTCGGGCATCACGCAGCCACCACCACACCCCTCCACTTCCTCCTTGCTTGTGGTTTTAATTCTCAAGGGTGTGACAATTCAATCGCTTTTGTCCCAAAACTGAATCAAGGCGAGCGTATTGATCGTATTTTGATATTCGTTTTGGTTAAAATTCAAAACCTTGGTTTGATTTGGATTAGTGGAGGGCATGGGATCTTTGGGATCGATATGAGTAATCGTTGATTAGTTGTATTTAAAAACGTGGCCAAAAAGGGGGCACACTTTAGGGTTAAGGTTTTGGGCAGAATGTCACTGGTTGGGGACAGAATCTGCCTTGACTTTAAAAAATTTCACATGAAGTTGTACTAATCCAAAAATGACAAAATTTTTATGGTAATTAGAAAACAGTATCCGCTACGCTACAGGTTTTGAATCACTAGAATCGAATTTAAATTGAGCAAGTTATGGGCACATTAATGGAGGCTATCCAAGTATCGACAGTCAGTAACATGGATTTTATTTTGAGGTTTTCAACCTATTAGTTGGTAGATTTGGGAGAAACATTGGAAATAGAACTTGTAGAGGATGAGTTGACCTTTCTAGAATGGGTAAAAGATTCTAGTTTCAACATCAGGAGCTCTAGTTATGGCTTCTGGTAGTCGGACTTAAATTTTGACCTGCAGTGGACATTGGAATAACCACGTTTAGAAGTTCCTAAGAGTGTCTAAAAATTGTAGAAAAATTATTTTAAGCGAGGGATGAGTTGTATATGTAGTTCATAAGATTTGGCTAAGTGCGAACGCAGTTTTGGTCCATGTGCTAATTATTAGACCCAATTAAGAAACCAAGCCCATAATTTTACGGAATTCCAGATAACAATCATGCCCTAATCCTTCCCCGAAGTTGTTTGAAAAATGTGTGTCATGAGAATGGTAAGGACTGTCTTTGAATGTCTTTATTGTACATGGAATCATGGATTTTACTTGTTGAACGTGGAATGAAATAGTTGTGTGGCTTGTGTTGAGTTATCTTGCTATATCAATGCACGGTTGGGCATTTGGACTGAATGTGTTTGTAAAGAAAAACATATATGTTATGGAAATGCTTTGGGGATCGAACTGGGTTGGGTTGGAATAAGCATGTTGATTTGAAATTTAAGAGCAAGTATGAATGTATAAATAAATGGCTTTATGGGTGAGACTGTGAGCTATATTGATGATATTGAAGGCCCTTAGCCTTCTTCGGGAAAAGTGCATGCATGTGAGCGACCACCTACCCTTTTGATGGACGTGGGCTAGGTTAGCAGTAACTATCCAAATGGGCAGTAGGCCATGGTATGGTTAAGTGGTAACCATCCATACTAAGGGTAGGCCAGGGTATGGTTAAGTGGTAACCGTCCAAGTGACGGTAGGCCAGTTTAAGGTTAAGCTGCTGCGTTAAACCAACCACAGGCCATGAGACCCAGTGGGGTTGCTCACCCTTAGAACCTGAAAATTTATAAAAGAGACTTGTATGGCTATATGCTTCTAATAAAAATGTATAAATGTGGTATGTTGTCTCCTCCACTCCTAAAATGGTTTGAAATGAATTTATGTGTGTGTCCTAACTGTTAGGGGTGATTGTTATTGGGTTTATCTCATTTTTGTTAAATGCTTTGTTTTCAGGTGAAGTGCACAAGCGTGGGGATGTGAACTCGAATTAGTGCAAGGCCGTGAAATCAAATTTAGTAGTATTCATTTATTTTATGTTTAGACTTGTTTTAAGGATTGTGATTCAAGTTGGACTTTGTTATATTGTTATAAGACTTAGATTGATGTTTTGATTTGAGGATATAGCTGCACTAGCACTTTAATTGATACTCAGCCTCATATTTCCAAGAAGAAAATACAGCGTTAACACCCCACTTAAGTTTTTTCACTACTACGTAGGTTAATATTAGTAATGAAGAAAGGAATTGGGAATTCAGGGTGTTATACACATACATATATATAAACACACATACGCACACACACACACGCACATACCCACTTGCACCCACACCCACACCCACACCCACCCACCCACCCACCACTACAACAAAATGAGTTTTTTGTAGCAATTGTTTTGTGGAAATTCAAAATTGCCAAAAAAATGTAAAAATTACAAAATATTTGTGGCAAAAACTATATTGCTACAAACATATAGATATACTGTGGTGAATTCACAAAATTGCCACAAAACTATTTAAAACAAATTGAACCTTTGAGGGAGAAAGTAATATTAAATTCCCTCCTAAACTAATATAATTAGAAATATAGAGGGATTGAAGGAAAATTAAAAATAGCCAAACACCCCTATACTTCGAGAGCAACAACACCAATACACGATGTATACTTTAGCCTATCCCCCAGTACTCTGCTTAGGTCTCGCGGAATACTTAGAAATTTTATTACTCCATCTTCAATTTTTATTGATCGAAGACCTAAAGTCGCCTCTTTTGTCTGAAATGATCATGATTCTTCTACTCAATTGATACGAATCCCCCACTACATGATGCTCCAATCTACAACTACTGTGTGCCCAAATGCAACACTGACTTGTTGAACCACCAGAAATTCGTTCGTCTATCTCTCATTCTCATCTCTGTTACTCCTTAACCTAGGTGCGTTGTTTCTTTTGCAAAAGCACTGGTGAATTTCTTCTTCTTTTTTTCGCTTTAATCAAACTTTTAGAATTTCTTAATTTTGTCATTTAATTGATGAAATTTCGATTGCCCATGTCCATTTTTTGCTTTCAATAAGTTGTGCTTGGGACGGTGACTAGTATGGGAATTAAGATTGATGGTTGTGGAGAAATGATGTAGTGGCAGTCTCTTCTCCTTTTTTACCTTGAACATCTAGATGATGGGTACATTGATTTCGTGGATTTCAATTGGGTTTAAGGGAATTAATCCACTGTTATAGGGGATTTAAGATTACTTAAATTGAATGGAAACCTTTTGTGTTGTTTTTTTTTTTAAATAATTTTAGGATAGGCTACTTAGATATTTCGGCTTTTTGGGCTTCTTCTTTACTATGCAATTCTACTTCCTGATATTGTAGTGCATTCAATTTTCCTTCTTTTTCATACAAGATTTGTCCGAGTTAAACATTTATTCATGTTGTATCTGAAATTGAGGATCATCATTAGCAGTAGATTGTTTCTTTTGGGGGGGGGGGGTGTATAGCTGTCAACTTTTGCCCCTAAGCAACTCTGGGGTATAAAGATGATATTACATTACTGTGAGATATTAGCTGCACTCCTTGAAAATCGCTAATGTGAAAGACAATTTGGTCGCAGAGTAAGTAGAAAATTAGGTGAGCTATCAATTTCATTATTTTTCGTTGAAGAATTTGCCTAAAGACTTAAGTAAAGCACAAATAGCAACAACTAAACAATTCCATTACCATCTATTTTATGCCATGTTATCTCTATTTGTTTGTGTGTTTGTGTCCCTGTTGCATTTAGATTTAATTGTTAATTCTTTGAATGCAGCAAAGATGTGGCTACTCTGCTATAAGATTAACAAGATATTAAATACCCTTTATCTTTTCAAGAAAGTTATGTTTGGCATATGCAATACAATGTATAGACTTATCACCTTCAGTTGGTTGCTTTAATGTTCATCATTGCAAGAAACTTGTGTTTGACATATAGGGAGGAGTTGTTTAAACTCATTTGGGCAGCGAGCTTTGCGACAAGGATAATGTTTGTTTGCACAATTAGGGATGTCAATGCATGTTTTATATAGTTTGTATCTGCAAACCAATGTTTAGTTGTGTTCATTCCAACATGTTGTGCAGTCTCATGACGTATTGCTTTATGCTCTAAGTGCGAGGCATTTGACATGTATCTAGTGACATATAGCTTGCTCCATGTGTCTGGTCTCTTTTCCGTTGAGAGGAAAAGGTCAATTTCATGTTCTTTGGCCTAGAGTGTTTCACATCTTTCTTATTTTCCTTTTTCTAGAATAGGTGTGATACATCTACTATGATGTTGGAGATGGACCAAATACTTACACCAGATGGCATAGTCTATGTACAAGATTTAGTCTTATATAGTTATCGATGGGCTTTAGCAACATGCTACTGTAATCGGGTAAGTATGCTTCCTACATGACACAAGAGAGGGTCCCCATACAACTAGAGCATGAAATGTGACAAGGGCAAATGACATGTATTATTAGTGAATATCAAGTCAAGGTCATGACCCTTTGTCACCCACATATTAAGACCAGCAAATGCATGTCCCCTCCCTCTATTTATGAGTAGAAGAGGTAAGGGTGGTAGGATTTAGCGCTAGTATTTTGTGAATCTTGGATAAGCATATTAACAAGTTGACTATATATGAAATAGTTCAAAAACCTAAACCTAAACCACAAAATGTGAGTTCTATTTTGTTTTTTGTTAACCATCTTAAACATTATAGTGGAATGAGTACAAGTCACAGTTGTCCTATGAGAGATTGATACTCTCATATGCGGTTATTATTGAAATTGCTTGTCCGGCCAATCAGGCAGATTTACTCAGCCTAGGTTTGGCTATGGTTCTAATGTTTATGTTTTCTCTCCTTTTCTTCATTCAGGTTTATATTATAATTTGCATTTGTAAACTAATTTTCTATACTCCCACACATAGATGAATTTTCTTTCATGTTTTATACAGTTTCGTCTACAAACCAATTTCGAAGTCTCTGTTCTAGTAGCCACTGCATAGCCTGCCAACCCTATGCCTGTACAACCTGAACAGGTGCCCGCAAGTAATACACAACCATAGCATCGCTGCATAGTGTAGGCATAGCAGCCATATCAAATTAAGCATCCATCTCAACGAGAAATTAACAGTGATGACTCCACCGCTTGTTTGGAAGTTTATGAAAAAAAAATACTTTACAATTATTTTTTTGGTATTTGGATGATAACCAGTGTTGCTTTATTCATCACTTTTGTTTTCATTGTTGTAGATATCGACTTTATCGTGCAATACTAGACATGCATGAAAGAGTGCAGAAAATGAGATGCTAATTGTGAAGACTTCGTCTTTTTTTTTCTCCTTTTCTTTCATAGTGGAACTTAGTGATTTTTCTCTAAATTCAGTGTTCTCTCCAGTTATTTGAATTAGGTTGTATGAGCAGAAGTACAATTGTTACGATATTATGTGAAAAATCTTTCTATATATGGAATGCAATTTCACTTCAAGTATATGCTTGTTTCTATTTTATTTGTTTTTATTGAGTACAAGAATATAGAATTTTTATCATTTAGCCGTCACAACTACTAATTGCATTATAGTATATTATTATAATATTAAACTAATGTAAAATTCATATCATAGTAAAATTGAATCTAAAATTTTAATTATCCAACAAAAAATATATCTAGTCGCAAATTTGAATTGCTACAAAAGGGATGCAAATTTGCCACCAAATTATAGTTATGAGGTAGATTATGCTGCTATGGATATAGAACTTTTCTAGCAAATGCATTTTTGCAGCAATATTAGTCTTGCTACAAGTTATGAGCTATTGTGGCAAACTAGTCTTTGTGGCAAACTTAATTTTGCCACAAAAGCTATGTATTTTGTGGCAAAGGTAAATTTGCCACAAAAACCTTTTGTAACGAGGTTTTTGTGGCAACTTTGTAGCAATTTTCTAAGTTGCCACAAAAAGATTATTGTGGCAAAATTTCAACATATTGTGGCAAAATAAGGTGCCACAAAACCTCAGTTTTCATGTAGTGCACCCACATACACGCATACATACATACATACATATACACTAAAACAAAATCTCCCAATGCTGGCGTATCCCACATGTTAAATTTTTAAAGGTTCGATTTTTTTTTAACCATATTCCAAATTATTATTTATAATTAAAATAATAAATAATGAAAGATCTTGCTATTCTAGATATGCAATACTAGAAATATTAGATACGTTATGATGATAGCCTCATATCTTATTTACTACAAATACATAATTATTGAGAAATAATAAAATATTTTTGAATTCTATTATTATTATTATTATTATTATTATTATTATTGTTATTATTATTATTATTATTATTATTATTATTATTATTTTTGTTATTATTCTTACTACTACTACTGTTATTGTTATTGTTATTGTTATTGTTGTTTTCGTTGTTGTTGTTGTTGTTGTTGTTGTTGTTGTTGTTGTTGTTGTTGTTGTTGTT
>JACYFF010031955.1:104872916-104894930 GCA_017589665.1 Selenicereus undatus
TTGTTGTTGTTGTTGTTGTTGTTGTTGTTGTTGTTGTTGTTGTTGTTATTGTTGTTGTTGTTGTTATTACTATTACTCCTCCTCCTCTTCTCATATGTTCTTGTCTCAAATAATTTATTACCTAAATAATAAACAATTCATGAATCCCACAAAACTATTACATACAGTTAATTTGAAAAAACATTGGAAAATCCACAATTAGTTTAAAATATTATACATTGATTTTTTTCAAATTTTTTTCACTCACAAATAAGTCTAGAAGTGAGGTTCTCTATTTAATTTTTTTAAACAAAAACTATTGTACTTTTTCTGACAAAGGCTTAAATTTTTTTTCATAAATTATCAAAATTATGAATATAATTTGCTGTACCTTTTGCATATAGTTATTACAATTACAGAAACTCAAAATCTTTCCATGCATCACATGGGTATAGTAAAATTAAATGAAATATTATAATATTTTGATGCATGTCACTCTTACATAATTTACCCCTTTTTTTAAAGAAAATAAAATTCCACCCTCATTTGTAGAAGATATTAGAAGATAATTTATTAAAATAAAGAGTCCAGGCAAATAGTAACAACTTTTGGATAGCAACATGTTAGGGAAAATTTTCAATATTTATAAACCCCAAGTGCAAGGTACATTATTGAGTATTCAGGGTGTCGTTCGCAGAGAGTTGGGTTTCCAAGTACCAAAGCTAACTAAAACATCTCAAGCTAGGTAAAATTGAAGGAATAGAAAATAAAACTAAACTACTGAAATAGCCAAAGGACTGTGATCATGATTAAACCTGAGATAAACCAGCTGATCAAGTTAAACCCTCACCTTCCCAAGTTGTCCTAGTATTTGAGGTGGATCGGTTGCGCCATTGAGGTTACCCAAGCCCTTTCTTAAGGGCCAATAGGCTAGTATAGTTGCTTTTACCATCTATTTTCATGGGATTAGTTCGACTAAAGTACTAGGTTGACAATCCTTGACCTAGCTAGCGACAAGACTATTTTCATGTCCCAATCCTAGCCATTCACTCTACCCACACTAGACAATCAACCTCACCTTTCAACATAAGTCAATTGCCCCAAAATATGGATAAAAGCTCTTTCAAGTATTTCATCGGACACATGGTCAGCGTGAGAGAAAACCTTAAATTCTAGCACAAATAAGAGGGGCAAAGGTCTAACAACAATCAATTGGCCATCACAAGGCTAATCACAATCCAAATTCACAACTATAATCTATAAACATTACAAAAGCATATAAACATACAAAATAAAGAGAGGAAGAGAAGAGAAAACATATGTTGATTGAATGAGCTTTAGAATCCACAAGTTTGAATCCAAACAACGTAACCAGAGACAACTCCTAATCTAATTCCCTAATGGGATTTTTATCAGCTAATCCTAACTAAAAAACTCCAAAAAAGGTCGCTAAGAGAGAGCCCTGGGGAGGTCCCGAACAAAAACGCCCAAAAGGCAGTTAAATAAAAAATCAGGTGAGTGAGCGGCAGGGAGGTGACACTACCGTGCCACATCTCTGGCACGGTGGCACGACCTCCTGCCGTCACTTCTTGCCTTCTTTTACTCTTATTGTCCGTCTTCGCTCTTTTCGCTGGGTTTTTGCTCGATTAAGGTTATTTCCTACAAAAGTAAATAAAACAAGTGAAAATCCTAAATATTATATTATAATACGAGCTAAAATTAGGTTAAAGGGGCACGTAAAATATGACAAATTATCGAGTAAGAAATACTCGCACAGCTATCTTTTGCTCGTCCGCGAGCAAAACAAAAGAAAAACTAACCTAAGAACCTAACTCACTGTCATAGGAATCACGGTTGCATTTAGTGTATACAATAAGCTTTTTTAATCCCTTGGTTCCCCTTAGTGGACGAGTGAGGTCTCGTGAGGGTTTGCAGAAGATATACCCACAAAATCTTGAAAAAGGAAAATAAGTGGAAAAGGAGAAAGGAAAAACAAAGAAAACAAAATAGATATACAAACAAGGCGCAAATGTATACAACGGGAAGAACTGTACACATTCTAATCAAGCAAATCACCAATGCAATAAAGATGTTAGTCTGTATATAAATACAGTGTACATATCAAGACTCTCTATCTACATGCATGACATCAAAGCACCAACTTTTCATCCCACTGTACATCAAAACTTGAAATCCATCCTAGTGCTTGGTGTGTAAGTGTATCATCATCCTAGGACATAAGCTTTACCAAAATCAAACTCGTTCCCACCTGACTAACACATGCTATATTATTGACTTATTAACACAGGAAGCAAGCTTTCCCAGTAGTATTATTACCTCAAAGGATAATACCTAGTAGCAGTATTGCCTCAAAGGGTAACGCCCAGTAGCGCATGCATCCAAGGGATACTTGTCATTCCTTGCTTTATGTTTTTCTTTTTCTCCTTTTCTTTTTCATTTTTTTTGAATGGAGACAAATATTAAAGTAACCGTGTTAAAAATAGGTGGGAGAGTTAATCATGGAAGACTAAGACCTTAAGATAATGATGAAGTGTACACAAAGATTGGATTACACAGCTATAACAGATTGTTGGGGTCAGAATTGGGACCAGGAATGACACAATTAGGACAAAGATCTATCATGATCAATTTACTTATGTACAAGCAAATGGCTAAGGTACAAGGGATCAAAGTCAGACAAAATAGTACAGGATTCTCCAAAAACAAGTCAGAAATATTTTTTATATTTTTTTATATTTTTTCGAAAATATTTCCTCATTTTTCCTTTTTCAAAAGATTGACGTGTAGCTTCTCCTCCCCCATACCTAGATCTTAAAATGTCCTCATTGGGAGCTGATAAGCTACCACATCAACAAAATATATATGTACAAAAAAAAAAACTAAAATACACAAAAACCACAACTATGTACAAAGGCACACAAAAGGTGATCATAGCCATCAACTGGCTCAAGAAATTCCCAAGTATCACCTCAAAATTATCACCACAAAAGTTCAACCTAATATCTACAACTACACAACCTAATATCCACAACTAAACAAAAGAACAGAAAGAAAATAAAAAGAAAGGAGAAGAGCCGGAGCGATTGTTAAGTTCGTGAGTATTCTACCACAAGAGGGGTGGTGAATTGTGGTGTCTGATTTTCGCGTTGTAAATAACAAACACCCTTGTGACTTGTTTGCAGAGGGTGTTCTCAAATATTGCAAATGCGAAAATCACCAAGATAAATGTGGAAAATAAAGCACACACAATTTTTACGTGGAAAACACCTCTAGCCCAACTGAGGTGTGAAAAACCACCACCTACCTTGTGCAGGATTTAACCACTTCACTAAACCGGGCTTAACTCGTTACAAATGTAACACACCTTGTTAAAACTTGCAACCACGTAACCTCCTTCTCTAAGACAGGTTACACCACGTCCAAATCTCACCAGATTGGACACGTCCAAAGTCCACACGACTAGGACACACTCACTCACTTTCGACTGATCTGGGATCAAAGTCAACAAACACCTTACTGGGGGTGCTTCTTACTAAGCAGATGTAAGGTACAATGAAAATCCTATTATGCCAATATATTGAAAGTTCAGTTTAAACACAACTTGTGTTGGTTTTTCTCAAGTGTAGCTCAAAAAATTCTTCTCACTAGAAAAACCACTTTTGAAATTTTCCTTTTTGCGTATGTTGTGTGTTTCTCGTTTTTCTCTCTTGCTTTTTTGTCACACACCATGGGAGTGAAAAAACTGAGATTTTATATACAAAAATCCAACGGTCAAGACCAAAGAATCAGCTAAGTATGGAAAACGATTTTCAAGCAAAAATACTCCCCAACGGCTAGTGATAACTTTTTCCCAAAGTATAAGGGATTTGTTATCTTAAGGGATAACCCTTATCTTCCCATAGCCGTGAAGAGGATTCAAAAGGCAACCGAAAATCTTCAGCTTTTGAAACTTTATCATATCCAAAAATATAGGCAAAGGGAATCTTTTAGTTTTGGCAAATCTCCCACAACCTATTTTCGCAAATCTCCCATAATATTTTCAAGAAATATCCTTTCCAGAAAAATAGCAATATTGGAGTTTAAAGAAAGTATTCTGGAGATCTTGGCCAACCGAAATGAATTTTCAAAGATAACCAGGTATGGTCACTTCAGTTCAGAAACACCCTAGGCACCCTGTTTGCAGGGTTGTTCGCAACTGGTGTTCTGAAACACTTAGCGCAAATACCGATTCAAGAGGTGTTTAAAAAGCGTTTTCAATATTATCATATTAACAAGAGTCTAAATAAATAAAACCTATATACCCAAGACTTCTTGTGTTGAACCAGTCATCTTGTCCAAGATTTGTAGAGCTGCTGTGAACACCAAGGCCACCTTGTTTGCTGGGGTTGTTCTTTGCAGTGCTAGAGTTCAGGAACATGCCTTACAATCAACTGTCGAGATGACGTTCTTGACTTAATATAGAATCACCAATTAAAACCTATTTTGAAGACTTGTTCTCACATGTAGCAAACCAGTTAATACAATAAAGATTACAAACACCAGTTAGGCCTGTTTAGATATCGTGTTTGGAGCAACATTACTTGGACAAATTTTTTACACTTGGATTTGTTATCATCAAAATTTAAATATAATAACTCAACAAATTCCCCCTTTTTGATGATGACAAACCAAGTGACCATATTGACAAAACAAAAAAAATGAATGCTGGTAGAGATCCACGTAAGTCAAGGTCAGGTTTGGTCAGGTTCATTCGTCATACATTGTCACATTGTCATCACATTGTCAATAGGTTTTCACTCTTCTTCCCCCTTTTGGCATCATTAAAAAGCAAGAGGTACTGCAAATAGATATTCCATTGAAAAAAAACAGTACAAAGCCAAACATAAGACTAATAAAGAAGGAGGAGACTAGAGAACAACCTAGACAATTAGGGAGTAGGTGGTGGTTTCGTTTGTAGAGGAGGAATGCTGGGGGCAAGGGTGGACAGAAGGGCAAGCAACTCTTCATGGCGTTTGGCGTAGAGGGCTTGTTCCTCAACAAGAGCAGCCTTGACAGCTGAGAGCTCATCCCTGAGGCGAGCATTGTCCTCAAGAACAGCCTCAACCTTGATGGAAGGTTGCCCAGAAACAGGTGGTCGAGGTGGTCGACGACCCTGTTTGGAGATGGACCCTTCCCCAACCTCATAGCCACACCCTAGCAGTGTGTCAGTCCCAATTTCATCAACGACTTGGGCCTCCACTCGCCGTGTGAGCACTATTCCAAGGTGCTCAAACACCCTTGTCAGCAGAAACCCATACCCGAGATCGTGAGCCCGGGTGGTGTTCGCAATTCGCCCAATGTGGCGAATCATGATAGCCGGAAGATTTATGGGTTCCTCCCTATCCAAGAAGTCGACCAGGCACTGATCAAAAAGGTCTATTGAGTTTCTCGCTTGACCCCTTGGAATCATGTTCTTAATGACGAACATGAAAAGTAGTTGGTGGAGAGGGATCAGATCACCCTTTTTTAAAGAGGAGGGTGTTCTCAGACCCTGTTTTTGACTGAGACGTTTAGTCACCTCTAGGAGCCTGGCTGTCTCTAGGACAATTTTGTCTTCCCTCACATACACAGCAAAACCTTGTGAGGGCACTCCTAATATGTTTCCAAGTGAGGGCGCATCAATCCTAATGCCTTGCCCATTCACAAAACTTGTCACCACCCCTTCGGTGACTCTGCAGTTGGCGTAAAACTTAGCCAACTTAGGCACAGAACACCCTTGCTGGGTGCTTACAAACAACTCAAGCCAGCCTTGGGCACGAAGCTTGGTCAAGAACACCCCCAGACCCTATTCCTCAAAAAAGCTTACAGGCACTACCTTCCCCCTGACGACATTGCGCTTAAGCAACTGCGCATGTTTGTCAGCCATAAGAGAGGGAGTGAATTGCTTTGGGCGTTTGGGGACAGGAACAGAGGTGGTAGCTTCTGGTAGGGGGGCTGTTCTGGGCTTTCGCTTGAGGGGTGTTTTTGCAGGAGAGGGCTTCACAGCAGGTTTAGTGGCTGACTTTGGAGGGGCTTGATCTTCAGAGGACTCGAAAAACACCGGTGTCCCCTGTTTGAAGGTGGTGTCTTCAGAGTCAGAACTCGAGAACCCTTCGGTAGAAGAGGAAATCTCCTCAATGATAGGAGTAGATGGTTTAGAGGATCTGGGGGTCGATCTGAAAGCAATTCTCGCAGATTTTGCGAGAAGGTTGAGAAGGAGGAGAAGAGGGAGTTAGAGAGGGGCGAGACCTTGGTGGTGGTCGTGTTCTTGGCGTTCGGGTGCGCCTAGCCACCATCTTTACCCTTTTTCCCTTCTCTCCAGTTTGAGAGACTAGAGGAACAGAGTCATCCCCTTGGACAGGAGTTTCTCCTGTTTTCTCACCAGAGTCCTCCTTCATATCCATGAACAGATCATCGAAGAACGCATCCCCTGTTCTTTGAGTTGTTTCCGGGAATAGTGCAGAAGAACAGGGTTCAAAATCCCGAACGAGGGTTTCTGGGTTCTCCAAGAATTGGTCTTGGAAACCCGAAGAACCAGCAACTGCTACAGAAGAAATGGAACAAGGGATTGTTCCCACATACACCACTAATTTCTAACCAAAGGAGTAGGGAATATCATTCAACTCAAGCCCAATACTTTTGAGGTTTAACCGAGTGAGATACCCGAAGATTGTGTGGATAATTGGGCGAGGAGGAGTCGGAATTGAGGGTATAATCATGTTGTTTCTCTCAGAGATTGATGAATCAATTTTGGGAGCCATTATCGCAAGGAAGAATTTCGGGTTTTGAGGGTTTTGCTAGGGTTTGAAAGTAAGAACAGAGGAGAGAGAGAGAGAGAGAGAGCAAGACGGGGAAGACAAACGCACGTAGGGAGTTTTTTAAACTCCCCACCCGTTATGAAGGGCCACCTAGGGAACACCTAGAATTTAAGCAGGCAGCATACATTAATGTTAATCAAGGCATACCTGTTCGAGCTGCCTGTTCTTAAACATGCTTCTCTCATTCCAAGGTCTGTCATGAATACTCTTTCTCCATCTCCCAAGACAGCAGTATATAATCATAATAGCACACAAGACTACACATATTCATTAAGCATAGACCACTGTTTTGATAACAAGAATTGCAAACAAGGGGATATAATAGGTATTATAAGGTGTTTTTGTCAGCTTGATCTAACTCTGAGAACAGGTGTTCTCAGGGTGTTTTCACCAACCCCAATTCCAGTCTGTTTCTCTCAAATTGATCTTTAGCTAGTGCCTTAGTGAATATATCAGCAATTTGATTTTCCGTTGAGCAAAAATTCATAGAAATTAAACCCTTTTCAACATTATCTCTCAAGAAATGATGTCGAATGTCAATATGTTTTGTCCTTTTGTGTTGACATGGGTTTTTGGCAATGTTAATAGCGCTAGTATTATCACAAAAAATAGGAATGCATCCAGTGTCAACACAAAAATCCTTAAGCTATTGTCTTATCCACAACAGTTGAGCACAACATGAAGCTGCTGTAACATATTTAGCTTCTGCTGTGGACATGGCAACTGAATGTTGCTTCTTGGTAGCCCAAGATACCAAACTAGGTCCAAGAAAATGAGCCATAACTGAGGTACTTTTTCTATCAACTAGGAAACCTGCATAGTCAGCATCAGTATATCCAACAAGATCAAGATTGCAACCTCTAGGATACCATAGAGCTAAATCAGGTGTATGCTTTAAATATCTTAGTATCCGTTTGAACAGCCTTAAGATGAGTCTCTTTAGGATTAGACTGAAAACGGGCACATAAACCAACACTAAAAACAATATCATGTCTACTAGCGGTTAGGTATAGGAGTGACCCAATCATGCCCTATAGAGTTTCTCCTCAACTGAGGGACTCCCATCATCCATAACCAACTTGGTTGAAGGAAAAATAGGAGTGTCTATGGGTTTGGCCGACTCCATCCCAAAACGCTTAAGTAGCTCCTTGATATACTTTTGTTGATGGATCATGGTGCCGTTTGGAGTTTGCTTGATTTGTAAGCCTAAGAAAACGTTAAGCTCACCCATCATGCTCATCTCAAACTCACTCCTCATCATATTTGAAATTTCATGGCATAAATCATGATGAGTTGCACCAAATATAATGTCATCTACATATATTTGGACAATCAATAAATGTTCCCCCTTAGATTTTAGAAACAAGGTATTGTCTACCTTGCCTCTTCTAAAATCATTTTCAAGTAAAAAGCTTGACAACCGTTCATACCAAGCTCTTAGAGCTTGTTTTAAACCATAAAGTGCTTTGTCAAGTTTAAAAACATGATTTGGAAAATCACCTTTTTCAAAACAGGGGTTTGTTTGACATACACCTCTTCTTTAAGGTATCCGTTTAGGAATGCACTTTTTACATCCACTTGATATAGCTTGATTTTCATATGAGCTGCAAAGGCTGTTAAGATTCGAATAGCCTCAATTCTAGCAACTGGTGCAAAGGCTTCTTCATAATCAATCCCTTCTTCTTGATTGTACCCTTGAACCACCAGCCTTGCCTTGTTCCTAGTGACTGTTCCTGACTCATCTAGCTTATTTCAGAACACCCACTTGGTTCCAATGATTGTTCTCTTTGCAGGTTTAGGTACAAGGTGCCACACTTTGTTTCTCTCAAATTGACGAAGCTCTTCTTGCATAGCCGTGGTCCAATCTGAATCTGCAAGAGCTTCATTCACACTTTTGTGCTCAATGTTAGAAAGAAAAGCATAGAAAGCACAAAAATTCTTAAGTTTAGATCTAGTTGCACTCCAGTATTAATATCTTACAAGATTTGATCTAGAGGGTGCGAACTATGGTGCTTCCATGGTCTTGGATTAATTGGATCCACAGACACATGTTCTGTTCTAACTGAAGTGTGTGTAGGATCAGGCTCAATAACAACTCCTGATCCTGTTTCTGCACCTGTTTGCAAGCTGATTCCTGAAGTATATGGTTCCGAACATGGTTCAACGGTGTTTCCCCTGGTTTGGTTCTCACCTTGTCTGCCATTTTGAGGAACAACTTCTGTACCTGTTTTCTTCAGAGTGTTCTCACCTTGTTTTTCTTGGTTCAACAATTCCTTTTGGACAAGACCTAATTCAAACTCTTCATCCTGTGCATTACTCTCATTCAAAGAGTTAGATTCATCAACAAACACATGCACACTTTCCTCAACACACACGGTTCTTTTGTTAAGGACTTTGTATGCCTTACTGTGAGAGGAATAACCTAGAAATATTGCCTCATCACTCCTTGGATCAAACTTTCCTAAGGCATCTTTCCCATTGTTATGCACGAAACATCTACAACCAAATGTTCTTAGATGCATAATGTTAGGTTTTCTGCCTTTAAGAAGTTCATAAGGAGTTTTGTTCAAAATGGGTCTAATCATGCATCTATTTATAATGTAACATGATGTGTTCAAGGCTTCTGCCCAAAAGTTCTTAGGAAGACCACTAGCAATAAGCATTGTTCTAGTCATGTCTTCTAGGGTGCGATTTTTTCGTTCAACCACCCATTTCTGCTGGGGTGTTTTCGGGGCTGAGAAGTTATGATCAACACCATGTTCATTACAATAGTTTGTAAAACTTGCATTTTCAAATTCAGTACCATGATCAGACCTCAAGCTTACCAATGAGTGTCCTACTCTCTTTTCAATCCTTTTGAGAAGGGCAATAAACCTCTCAAAGGTTTCATTCTTGGATGTCAAGAATAAAGTCCAAGTAAATCGAGAGTAATTATCCACAATTACAAGCACATATCTTTTCCCTCCTCTACTAGCTATCCTCATGGGACCACATAGATCAATATGCAATAACTCAAGAGGTCGGGTAGTGCTTACACACTTTTTAGATTTTAAAGAAGATCTGACTTGTTTTCCTCTTGCACAAGCTTCACATACCTTGCCATCATTATACTTGATGGAAGGTAGTCCAACAACCAAATCTTTGGAAACAAGTTTGTTTAACAAGGACATGCTTGCATGACCTAGTCTCTTGTGCCATAGCATTATATCATCATTTAATGCATTTAAACAAGTCAGATTATTTTGGGGAAGAGTGGAAATACAAACTTTATAAACATTTTAACATCGCTTCCCCCTCAACACAACATCTCCTGTGTCGTCATTCACAACCAAGCAACGTGTTCTTGAAAACAGTACTAGGTTGTTCTTGTCACACAGTTGGGACACACTTAGCAAATTGTGTTTTAACCCATCAACTAAGTGCACATTATCAATTGAGTGGGAGAGAGTTTTACCAATATTACCTATACCGACAATTGTCCCAGACTTGCCGTTTCCAAATGCTACACTCCCACCATTCGAAGCTGTAAGTGAGAGAAAATTTGATCTTTCACTTGTCATGTGCCGTGAACACCCACTATCAACAAACCACAACTGCCTGTTTTCAAGGGTGTTAGTGGGGTTGTTCGTAAGGTTGTTCTCTCTTACTTCAGCCTGCAAAACAAATCACGGGTTAGTTTTGGGAACCCAGATCCACTTGAGTCCCATTCTTTTAGACATGTCAAGCTCATCTTTTCTAATCCAGATTTGTTTCACATACCTTTCATTCTTTTCATTGGCATGTTTTCTTAAAGGGCAAGTGTATCTATAATGACCTGTTTTACCACAATGAAAGCAAACGATGTTTTCAGGTAATCCCATATACTTCCTATGTATTGGGTAAACGGTCCGTTTATGCTTGTAACCAAGTCCCTTTTTGTTTCTACTGTGATAAGTGTTTAGCCAATCGAGGGCTTGTGAGGATTTGTTCCAGCGTTTGTTTGTGGCAAGATCAGTTTCCAATTTTTCTATGGTGGCATTCAAGCTCTGCTTTTCATTTAGCAGGGATTCAACTGTTTCTTCCACTTTAGAGAGTTTTTCCTCTACTTGAGTATAATCACCTTCTTTTAGAAAGAGATCTTCTCTAAGCCCGTTAATATTCTCATGTAAACCGAGCTTCTCATTTTTAAGAATTTCATTTTCAAGCCCTAGGTCACGAACTTCTCTTTTTAGATCAGCACAGGTGTCTATCAAATTATATAGAAGTTCTTCTAAAGTGGCTTTGTTAACACCATGTACCTTGTTCTTGAGATCTGAGAAGCTGATTGTTGATTCATCATCTGAATCTGAATCACTTTGTGCCATCAGTGCTACGACCCCTTCTTCAGCTTCAGATTCTCCTTCATCCTCAGAGGAATCTCCCCAAGCAGCCAACATAGCTTTCGAGAATCGCTTGCCCAGATTGTTTACAGGGTGTTTTCGACGCTGTTTTCGAGGGTGTTCGGGCATCTGATCTTCTCGAAGCAGAGGACAATTTTTGACTAAGTGATCTGGTTTGCCGCACTTGAAAAACCCTGTGAGCTGTTCTTTGGGGGTGTTTCTCGACTTACTGAAGTCTTTTCTTTTGTTGTTTTCCTTGACCTTTTTGAAGAATTTCTTGAATTTTCTAGTCATTAGGGCCATATCTTCATTTTCAAGGTCAGAGTCAGTGTCCTCATATGCTTTCAAGGCAAGCCCACGATCCTTCTTTTGCTCCTCTCTTTGTTGTGAGTTATTTCGGAGTTCATAGGTTTGAAGATTACCAATCAACTCGTCGAGGGTGATCTTGCTCATATCTTTAGCCTCTTGGATGGCTGTTACTTTGGCCTCCCACGTACGAGGTAGAATTCTGAGGATTTTCCTCACCAACTCTTCAGTGGTGAAAGATCTTCCCAGGGATTTTAACTCGTTTGTGATGTGGGTAAACCGTGTATACATATCCATCACAGTCTCACGATCACCCATATCAAACAACTCATATTGTCGCATAAATAGCTCAATTCTAGATTGTTTAACTTGACTCGTACCTTCATGAGCAACTTGCAGGGCGTTCCAAATAGCTTGGGCTGATTCACACTCAGAGATGCGAGTGTATTCATCGGGTCCTAGGCCAAAATATAGTAGCTTCTTGGCCTTGGCATTTTTCTCCATCTTTTTATAGTCCTCGACATCAAACTCTATGGATTCCTTGGGAACCTTCTTACCATCTTCAAGCACCTTGGTGGGAACAAGGGGCCCGTTCTTGATGAGCATCCATAACTCATAATCTTCTGCCTGAATATAGTTTTCCATCCTATTCTTCCACCAACTATAATGTTGGCCGTTGAAATGGGGTGGCCGAGTAATGGATTGTCCTTCAAGGATTCCTTGTGGTGTACTCATCTTCAGAATCTCTCAAGGTGTTAGCCTTTTTGCGAGACAACCCGCTCTGATACCACTTGTTAAGTTCGTGAGTATTCTACCACAAGGGGGGTGAATTGTGGTGTCTGATTTTTGCGTTGTAAATAACAAACACTCTTGTGACTTGTTTGCAGAGGGTGTTCTCAAATATTGCAAATGCGAAAATCACCAAGATAAATGCGAAAAATAAAACACACACAATTTTTACGTGGAGAACACCTCTAGCCCAACTGAGGTGTGAAAAACCACGACCTACCTCGTGTAGGATTTAACCACTTCACTAAACCGGGCTTAACTCGTTACAAATGTAACACACCTTGTTAAAACTTGCAACCATGTAACCTCCTTCTCTATGATGGGTTACACCACGTCCAAATCTCACCAGATTGGACACGTCCAAAGTCCACACGACTAGGACACACTCACTCACTTTCGACTGATTTGGGATCAAAGTCAACAAACACCTTACTGGGGGTGCTTCTTACTAAGCAGATGTAAGGTACAATGAAAATCCTATTATGCCAATATATTGAAAGCTCAGTTTAAAGACAACTTGTATCGGTTTTTCTCAAGTGTAGCTCGAAAAATTCTTCTCACTAGAAAAACCACTTTTGAAATTTTCCTTTTTGCGTATGTTGTGTGTTTCTCGTTTTTCTCTCTTGCTTTTTTGTCACACACCATGGGAGTGAAAAAACTGAGATTTTATACACAAAAATCCAACGATCAAGACCAAAGAATCAGCTAAGTATGGAAAACGATTTTCAAGCAAAAATACTCCCCAACGGCTAGTGATAACTTTTTCCCAAAGTATAAGGGATTTGTTATCTTAAGGAATAACCCTTATCTTCCCATAGTCGTGAAGAGGATTAAAAAGGCAACCAGAAATCTTCAGCTTTTGAAACTTTATCATATCCGAAAATATAGACAAAGGGAATCTTTTAGTTTTGGCAAATCTCCCACAACCTATTTTCGCAAATCTCCCATAATATTTTCAAGCAATATCCTTTCTAGAAAAATAGCAATCTTGGAGTTTAAAGAAAGTATTCTGAAGATCTTAGCCAACCGAAATGAATTTTCAAAGATAACCGGGTATGGCCACTTTAGTTCAGAAACACCCTAGGCACCCTGTTTGCAGGGTTGTTCGCAACTGGTTTTCTGAAACACTTAGCGCAAATACCAATTCAAGAGGTGTTTAAAAAGCGTTTTCAATATTGGCATATTAACAAAAGTCTAAATAAATAAAACCTATATACCCAAGACTTCTTGTGTTGAACCAGTCATCTTGTCCAAGATTTGTAGAGCTGCTGTGAACACCAAGGCCACCTTGTTTGCTGCGGTTGTTCTTTGCATTGATAGAGTTCAGGAACATGCCTTACAATCAACTGTCGAGATGGCGTTCTTGACTTAATATAGAATCACTAATTAAAACCTATTTTGAAGACTTGTTCTCACATGTAGCAAACCAATTAATACAATAAAGATTACAAACAGCAGTTAGGCTTGTTTGGAGATCGTATTTGGAGCAACATTACTTGGACAAATTTTTTACACTTGGATTTGTTATCATCAAAACTTAAATATAATAACTCAACAACGATGATACCAGGTTGGCTACTGATTGTACCCAAACTAAGCCTCACTAAAATGGTTGCGATGGGAGGCTCAAGGAGCATCAAACACTCCTCATCTCTCAAGATCCAAGCTACCAATTCTGATGTCGTCAAAGCTTGCAGGAGCTTATTGAACACCTGAGCATGTAGCTCAGATGGATGTAAGTAAGAGCACCCAAACATAAATCTAAGAATGATAGCAAGTACTCTTCTAAATTTATCAAATGCCTTGGAGAAATCAATAGAATAATCGAATGCAATAGTTAACATGATTTTTCCAGGCATGTCCTCTAGGTAGAGACTATAAGGATCAAGGGAGGGGTCGTACCCCTAAAGGTACCTAGAGACTCGAAATGGTCAACCTCATTCCCCTCAAGTATTGCATGAGAATCAATAAGTAACATATCACAACATGCAGGGGAAACGGAGGGTGGTGAACCTGAAGGAGAAGCATGGAATGAATCGAGAGTGTTGGGGAATATATTGTCAACAATATCAGGACTAGCTGGGCTGTTGGAGTCCCATGAAGATCAGGGGCCTCAATAAAAACATCGCCTGACTCGGAGCAAGTATCATCCTCATTAATACTAGCGCTAATACCGAAGGTCTCACTTACCTCAAACTCCGTCGACTGAGCTAAAGGGGAATGTGTATCAAGAAAAGTCGTGATAAACGCAGTGTTGTCCTTAAGGGTATTAGGAAAGTATGGAGCAGCTGTGAGTAAAATAGTCAAGGGAGAGTCGAGTACTTCCTCTTGTCCGGACTCTAGAGGAGGGGAAGACGCACCATCATTACACAGATACATCAAGTTGAGGAGAACTAAACCTAAGGTCAGTCTCAGGTGATTGGTCATACTCCCGCACTTTATTAACAAACTCAATTTGTTGCTCATTCATTGTCTCTATCATATTGCTAAGTCTATCAAAACCCTCATCAAAAATATAATAGGGACAAGAATTACTATCATGATTAGAACATGTAAATTTCACACATAGGAGGAGCATAATCAGGGACGCAAGGAGGTGGGATGTATGAATTAGAGTAACTAATCTCATATTCATAAGTACCTTGAGCCAACCAATCAAGAAAATCAAAAGCTTCATCAATATTTTTAGCACAAAAATTCCAATATTCTAAAAGAGCACGGGTCTCACAATTGACACCCTCATAGACTGTATTCAAAATTTTCCATTTTTCCAAATAATAATCGCAACGAGCAAGTAAAGCATGTAATCTATCATAATATCTCCAAAAATATTCATGCTCGTATTGAGGGAAGTGGGAAAAATACTTCTTTTTTTAATAAAAGCCTAGTCTCGAATGCCCAAGTAACCTCTAATATTGAAAAGCACCAACTCCCCGGCAACAGCGTCCTGTGAGAATCAAATCAAGTTAAAATATGGATATGAGCTAAAGAAATAATGTAATGTGCGTGGGGGAAACATTTCAAGTTTGTTGTTAGCACCATTTTATTAAATGCTTTCTAATTAAGCCACCATATATACTCACATTTACAATAAAATGCAAGATATCTCATTTGATGATAAATTAGAAAATTATTATCATAGGTTATGCACAATTTATTTTCTCCACCTAGTTCTGTATCTACTCCTTTTGTTGTCTAGTTTGTTGGGGTTGCAACTAGCATAATTAGAACCAATAATAAGCCTCTTTTACGTTGATGACTTCAATTGACTTTAATTTCTAGTAATATTGTTGATTTATTCTAATACTTTTTTCTGCTCATAGTAGTCAGGTTTATTTCCTTATGAGAATTATGGTTTCTGTCCTTCTTGTGAAAGTTAGGATTTATTTTTCTACAATTTTATGTTTTGCGTTTTGTGCGGGTTATTTCTCTTGCCAATTTGTGCAAATTTTATCAGGATTGTTGATGCAGTTAGAGACTATTTTTCTAGTTTATCAATTTGTTTAATTGGGTTTGATTAAGAATAATTCAATCATGGAAGTTAATATGAGTCTATCAGGATGACGTTCCATTCAGTTAGATTTGTAACTGATACTTATTCTATAACTTGGCAACATTTGGGAAAGAGAAATGTTGCTACAAATATATAGAACCAGTTGCTATATTTATCATTAACTTTGTTGAAATAGATATTTGTTTTGATATCTTAGATTTTTTCGTATAAGAAATTATCGATGTAGATGTCATATGACTTTTCATTAATAAACTTTCTTTTCTATCCAAAAAAAAAATCCATGACTCTAAGAATCATTTTGGTGCACAATTGTCACAACCAAAAAAATTTTCAGCGAATCCAAAGATGATCGATGAAAGATAGTATTTTTTATTTTTGGTAATTATAGTACGTTGTTTTTTTATAATTTTTGGCAATTATAGTACATGGCGTGCCAAATTATAGGATGGATTCGCATAATTAAATTTAAGTCGAGTTAAATCATTGCCAATAAGAAAACACCACTGATCATAATATGTAGAACACAACAACCATCTCTTATTCAAATAATGACACATTTATGTAAAAACAGAATGGGGCTTGGGGGGGCGGTTGGGCCAGGCCTAGAGGCGTAGTTCAGACCCTCATTCAAGGAGCATATAGATAAGGCCTAGCTCAAGCCCTCATTTAAGAAGCTTATAGATAAGGGTCATCTTTTTTCTTTAAATTTCAATGGACATTTTGTGCTCAATATTTGCAATATTTATGAGCTCAGATTACCAGCAACATCAAACTATTGAGCGAAAAGAATCGAAGTCTACAAACTTGACATCTTTCGAGTCTCTAGGCCAAGACTAACTTTGCTATTCTCATGTAGTTCTACATTTTCGATTCAGATTAGCTGATCGCACTCTTAAATTGATTGAAGCCCTACAAGATTAGAATTAGTGAACTATTATACTCTTTATATTAAAAATGAGAGTGTGCCCAAGCCCAAACAATCAAATTCATACAAATTACAAATTAGTCAATATTTTACACCAAACCCAAAGTATTCATATCTATTGATCGAGTGTAACCGTCTCATTGACAACCCGCATTAAGTGGGCGGTTATGGAATAATTAATTATTTATTAATCATTCCTATTAACCACTCGTTGTTAGTTATAAGTTTCGTGCTGCTATTTAAGGGGGTCAGATAAGGGATTGAAAGACACAACAAGTAAGCAAAGCACCTTAATCCATTCTCTGCTCTCTCTAACATTAATCTAGCCATCCACTGGGATTTGGGGTTTGGGGACGTGGATTCAATGGTAACTCTGGTAGCCACTAATTGATTGTTTGTATTGATTCGGGGGCACTTCACGAGTAACGAGTCCGTCGTTTCTACGTTATTAAGGTATATTCTTAATCTCCAACAGTGGTATAAGAGCCAAATCGCTCGATTTGTGCCCAATTAATTCAAATCATGTTTTGATATGCAATTAATATGTTCAATGTTTATTCAAAGTGTGATTGTATGTTGTTGTGTGCACTTACCCTAATTGAATTCATGAATGAACAATTTTCTTTTATATGTGTCTGTGTATACCAGGATTTGATGATTAGTGCACCTAAGTGTTGTAATTTATATGCTGAATAGGATTCTTGAAAGCATGTAATTTGTTTAGATAATAGCATGCTTAATTGCATGACATGTTGGGTGTTATGCTATTAAAATTCATGTGCCTAGTGACCCTATAAACCCTAAACTTTTGAAACCTTGATTGTTAACCAAAGGGGCTCATAGTAAGATGGTGAGCAAATTTGGCTATGCTACCGTGTGTGATGTTCTCTTCCCATGAAAGCCTTATTATTAGACAAATTACACGAACACATACCTCAAAACTCAAACCTTAGACCTTGATCCAAACTAAACACATTGTGGACATGTTTGAATCCACCCTGAGGAGTCAACTCATGCGACGAACATGGACTCGTCGTCATGTCTATGGCTACGGTGACGTACACTTCAAACAAGGC
Source organism: Selenicereus undatus (assembly GCA_017589665.1). Classification (NCBI taxonomy): domain Eukaryota; kingdom Viridiplantae; phylum Streptophyta; class Magnoliopsida; order Caryophyllales; family Cactaceae; genus Selenicereus; species Selenicereus undatus. The sequence continues at coordinate 104,890,721 of JACYFF010031955.1, forward strand.
CTTAGAGGCCAACACGTAGCTGAACTCGCACACAGATATAAAAAAAGGTCATAAAAGGTAAGGACCCAAGACTTAGCTCGACGAATGTTGATTTCGGCCATCTTCTTCCTCCAAAAGCCCTCTTCGCACTCGATCTGCTCCATACCAGTCACAATTCATCGATCGACCATTAAATGAGGATGTATACCTTTACGCGTTGTCGCCTTAGTGGCTTTCGGGTGTGTGGGTTGCGTCTTGTGACTTATTTTTGGTCGACCTATGCAAAATCGATGACAGTGTGACTCGTTTTTGGCTTGTTAACCTCAATATTTTAGCTAGGCCACAAAATTCAAGCGCCATTATTGCTTCGAATCACTATTTCCACACAAATTTCACATTAAAACACAATTCAATATGCAAAATTAACCTTAAAATTTATATAAAATGATTTCATTTCAAACCCCCTACCCTTGCCCCCCAAAGATTCCATTTGCCTCCTTCTTCCCATTTTTTGTCTCAAACCTTTCTTCATCTCCTTCAACCTTTCAATCGTAAGAATCCCTACACAAACATGCCGACCTACATTTCTTACAAACACAACCAAAATCACCTAAAATTCAACTCAATCCACTTATATGAGTGCAATTCCCTAACGATATTCAATACTTATTTTCTATGGATGCCCTGAAACTTCCAACCCTATTCATCCTCAAAACTAACTTAATAACATCAAATTCACACAAATTAGTATTCATCCAAGGTGGGACAACACATTAGTGACTAAAGTGAGAATTAAAGTGGAAAAATTAAATTACGAAACTTAGGGCTCACCTCCAAAAACACTGAAAAGAACCTCAAACTGAGTGGGAGATACGTGGTAGTGGCGGTGCACTGCATTTGCAGCCGGCAGTTGCCTGCAACAGACAACGGTGGTGAGTTGGCGACCACTGTGGTATGTGTGTGTTGTGTTGGTAGAACAGGGAAGGGGGAGGGGACGTATGGCTGGAAGAGGGGGTGTGGCTGGTGAGAAGGGTGGCGTTTCTTGGTTTAATTTAAAAAATCTAGATATATTCTTTATTTTAACCTCTTTTCCCCTTTTTCTTAAAAAATAGTCCGCTCTTCTAACTTGTAAAGACTTGGGTTACAAACTTAGGTTATTTTAGTAGTTTAATAAATTATTTAAAAGAAAATTATGGGTTTCACCCTAATTGATTGATATATATTTTTGTAATCATTATTATTTTGTCTGGTCACAGTATTGTTTTATTATGTAATATGAGTAAGCAAGTTATATAAAATATTCTTAGTTAGTGTCATCCATGAGGAGTATAGCCTTTGGTCATGTTTACAGATATGCCCATTTTTATTCGCTTATTGGTATTGAATAATTTATGTGAATCGTTATTAAATCTTATTTCGAGGTCATTTTTTCGTTTCAGCATGTCGTAGTATAAATATTTCAAATGTTGAATTGAAATGCAGTGCTCAATTTTTGTTAAATTGAGATAAACTAAAATAATTAGCATGATTTTGGTTTGGCTATTACACTTCCAGCCATTGAAACTCCCTGAAAGTCATCCAACCCACCAAGTAATTATTAACTGTAATAATTAACTAAAATAAACATCTTTGCATGAATGACAAATTTACCTCAACTGATGTAGGTAAAAAATAATGATTTTTTTAAAATTAATTTTTTTAAAATCAATATTAATGACAAGATAAGAAAACGAAAGTAAGACGGTAATGACTTTGAAGTTATTATTAACAAATAAACTATTAATGACAAATTAACAAATTAATTTTGACCAAGGTAAGATTTAGTTTATTGTCCTCCCCTTTGAAGTTCTAAAAACCAATTAAAAACATGTGTAACCCACTAGGGATAAACATGATTTCAATTTTGAAGATTTGTTAAAATTGACGAATATTTGAAATGTTAAAAAACGCTTGGAAGATTTTGAAGGACAGAATACCTCAAATTAATAGCAAACGATAAATTGACATAACTATATCATATTACGTCCCCCACAATTTCCGCTAAATGCATGAACACGGAATACCTATTTTAACAAAAGTAATCGACATTGCAACATTACCTGCTGTTGGGTTGTACGATGATCAAAATAAACAAGCAATGAGCAAATATCATCAAAATAGCTATACGTGTTTGTCTGATTGCAAATGGTGGTTACTTTTTCTAGACATATGAAAAATATTATTAATTTTGTTCATTAATGCTTGCAATCATGTTCAACTCCTTCGCTACATAATATATTTGGAAGTAAACTAGTATTACAAAAATAAAATATTATTGCACAAAACCATGAAAATCATTCAAACATACTCCAAAATGTTCTAAAACACTCTTTCGCTTTAAAACTACTTCAATTTGCTCCAACCTGCTCAAACTTACATTAACCTGCTCTACTAACTGCTGGTCAAACTTGCTCCAAAATACTCTAATATGCTCTAAAATACTCTAATCTACTGATTGCTAGTTAAATTTACACCAACCTGCGCCAATGAGCTCCAACCTATTTTAATCTATTTTCTGCTCCTTCAGTATGCTTACAATGAGCAAGCCCTTAGGCTTTGTTTAGATCTTGGAAATTTTGGTAGAAAGGAAAAAATTTGAGGAAGTAACTTTTTTCTTGTGTTTGGTTTAGAGAAAATCACAAAGAAAAATTTCCCTCATAAAATTGTGGGGAAGGTTTCGGAAAAATTCCTAATCTCCAACCTCACACTGTTTAGATGATATCAACATGATTCAAGTAATTCATCAATATTCAAATTTCTTATCCAAATTCTTATATTGTTTCCTCAATCCAAACAAGAGAAAAAAAAATCACTTTCCTCCTACCTTTTTTTTTTAGCTTCCCAATTTTTCCTTCAACTTTTCTTTCTACCAGATTTTCTAAGGATCAAACAGAGCCTTAGCTTTCAATAGGTGGACATGAATTCGAAAATTTTATGTAGTTATGCAAGTTTTATTTTCAGGTGATGCCTGATGAATTACCATATGAGTTTTAGATGAATGTGAGATGTTGTGTATAATGGCATTCACTAGCCCCTTGTTTTTTCCATCCCCTTTTGTCCCACATAGGTGGTTTTGCGAGTTGTAGTGGGGTTTATCTTTATCTTCCTTCTTTGGGCCTGTTGAATAACATGGGACCTGGCTTTTATAGTGGTTTGGGGAGAGAGTCATCGCACCACACACGCACACGCTGCTCGCCCGCTAGGTCTGGGCCGGGCGCAGTGCGGGCATGGGCTAGGTTTGGGTTTGGGTTTGGGTTTGGGCCTCGTTTGCTAATCGTTGTGGAGAAAATAGCTTCTATTTTTGTGTGTTGGTGTTCCTAGTCAATGGGCTCCAGCAGAAACTATTTTTAGCAATCAAGCAGCCATATTTAGCAATAAGCATGAGACTCTCCTTTTTTATAGCTCAACAGCTATATTTCAGTCATGTGGCTCTCCTGTTTTTCCTGCTAATTTCTCTTCCCTCAAACAGACCTTCTACACCTATGAATACAAGCTTTCTTCAACTGCAACAAATACACCAACACATAATCTCTTCTTCTCTTCTCCTCTTTTACTATTCTCTCTTCTTTTCTAGGCAACTGATACACTGCGTGTTCCAAGTATCTGGCCATGAGTGCATGTATTCAGAGACTCATTGTGTTAACCTTGGGGAGCAATCAACAAATTTGATTTGCACCTCGATCCAGCCGAAATCGCTTTCAAGACAGTGGTATACCACGACACAGTGTTCTTCCTCTCCTTCTGTCATTGATTTAGCCATAACTTTCTAACAATTTGAAAGCAATTTTTGATTTCTATAAAATCAACATCACTAACAGTCCATAAAGCTCTTCCTGACCTCTCAAAATTAGAACCTTTAGAGGGAACACACTACAGACGTTGGTCCCAAACGCTGCTCAATAACTAGAGGTCGACTATGTGTTGTTTTCTAACCTCACTGAAGAAAGCAACAATTTTGAAACCACTGTTACCTCTGATGATGGAACTGTCAAAGGAAAATCCCAAACTATTGATGTTAAAACAATGAAGAAATTTGAGAAAGACAACAAAATAGTCAAGGGACATCTATTGAACCATATAACTAACTCCCTATTTGATTTGTTTGTCATCTTCAAATTTGCCAAGATTATTTGGGAGAAATTGGTGGTCAAGTATGGAGCTGATGACATTGGAAAGAAGAAATATGTGGTTG
>JACYFF010031955.1:104895030-104910517 GCA_017589665.1 Selenicereus undatus
ACATAAGAAAAAAGATCCTAATTTTGTAGGAATTTATCAACCACATAAGAACAGAAGAAGCTAATCGCCTGAAAGATAAGATGCATTCTCTTTCTTTAAATTCTTCCAAAGATATCCTAGTTGAATCTTCTGTGCCTACAAAGAGAGATAGGTATAAAGACAAAGGTAAGAAGAACCAGAAACCAAGCTATACTGAGCAGCAGAACAAGTTAGGTAATAAAATCCAGAAACAAAAGGGGTTGTGCTATGTCTATTGTAAGGCAAGGCACAAAGCATACCAGTGTTCACTTCGCAAAGGGTGGTCATAGCCAAACTGAAAGCCTATAGCCCAGGCTAATCTTGCCAAGGACACAGAAGTCATCTATATAGTGGTCGAAGAGGCAAACTTGGTGGCAAACACTGTTGAATGGATCTACGATACTGGAGTATCGAGGCACTTCTACGCTAACAAAGAACTCATGTCGGACTTTGAAGATGTCGTAGATGGTGAATGCGTCTGCATGGGAAACTCTACGACTGCTAAAGTTATGGGTAAAAGGAAGGCTCTTCTTAAATTTACTTATGACAAATTACTGTTTTTAAGTAATGTGTTGTATGTGCCATCCCTTCGTAGAAACTTAGTTTCTGGTATACTTCTCAACAAAACTGGATCAAAAACTATTGTTGGAGATGACAAGGTTGTTATCTCTCATAATTGGGTCTTTGTTGGGAAGGGATGTCTGAATGGGAGTTTGTTTGTACTTAATCTTGCTTCTGAAACCTTGAATTGAAATGCTTTTGCTTCTACTTACATTGCTAGGTATGTTGATTTGTGGCATAGTAGGCTGGGCCATGTTAATTTTGCATCTATTAAACGACTCAAACATATGAAACTTATATCTATTGTGAATGTTGACAATTTCACCAAATGCTCTCTATGCATAGAAGCAAAATGTGCAAAAAAGCCCTGTAAGTCGGTTTCTAGCAGACAACTAACATTGCCAGAACTAGTACATTCAGACTTAGCTAACTTCAAAAACACAACCAATAAATGAGGAAAAAGGTATTACATCACCTTTGTAGATGGCTGGTCTAGATATGCCAAATTTTGCCTCCTTAGGTGAAAAGATGAGGCTGAGAAATGTTTTTGAAATACAAAGCAGAGGTAGAAAACCAGTTGGACTGAAAGATTAAGAGGCTTAGAACTGATAGGGATGGAGAATATGAGACTAACTCTATGATAGCCTTTTGTGTGAAAAATGTCATAATATATGAGGTTATTGCACCCCGTATGTAAGGCCCGCGTGCCTTGTTTTCTATCAAGTTGTTGCAACGCCCTTTTACATTATAAAAATTTATTTTATTTAACGATACGAGTTAAGTTAATTATTGACGTGCTTATGTGAGCGATATTTTTATGAAAAAAAAGAATTTTTTTATCGCTATTAATAATGTTATTATTATTAGTTTTGAAAATCTTTCAATGATTTTTAATAAGCGTTATTAACGATTATTAACGAGTACTAAATCGATTAGCAACTCGAATGCGATTAGGACGTCAACCTTAGAAGTAGTTCGATGTTATTAAATCGAGCCTAGATAGATTTGGAAACGAATAGTTGATGAAGGAATATATGATCGATTTGGGTTTAGAATTCGGGTTATGAATTAGACTAGCAATGTCGAATATCGAACAACTTGGACCAAAATTAATGAAAGAGAGTAGGGAAGGGCAAATTAGTAAATTTGCGCGTCCCTCTTTTCTTCCTCACTTGCCGCCACCCCCCCATTCCACGACATCCATTCGCCTCCTCTCTCTGCTTCATCTTCTTCCTCCTCCTTTCCTCCTCCATTAACGCATCTCCCAAGCTCCAATTGGGAGCTGATTTTCGCAACCTATAGCTACAAGCCCCACACATTCGACCATCCTCCAAGCTAGTATCAATTCGTACAAATTGGGATGAAATTCGAACAAGCCAACCGTTTTTCTTAGCGCTGAATTGAAGCTCGAACACATGCCTCGGTATGGCCCTGAACTTGAACTCTTAGTTGCTTCAATTTTCTACAAATTAGAGTTGAAATCATTGCTTTCATGTACCCAATTCAACTTCAAATCAGAAAGTGCGTTTGGGTTTGTTTTAGGGTTCGAATTGTTGGAAATTTGGGGCGTGAGTTGGTCTTGTTCGAGCGTGGGTAAGCAAGAGGCGAAGGAGTGGAGTTATTTAAGCCCCTAAGGTCGAGCCCATAGCAGTGAATCGAACCCCTAGCTTGGGTTCAAGGTGAGGGTTCCTTTCCTCCTAAATTACTATTATTTTTGTCGAATTTAACTAAATTAGTTAGCGCATGTTAATTATGATATTAGAAATCAGTTTGGGTGAAATTGGAGTCAAAGTTGAGAAATCATGAACTTGGTGTTAATTGTGAGTTAATTGGATGTTGAAACTGGTGTTGGATTATTTATAGCTAGACATTTTGGAAGTTCATTGAATTATTAATAATCAAATTGTCACCTTAGTGTTTTCGTTATGTTAGTGTATTAGCCGTCGTTATGTTAGTTTATTAGCCCTTAATCATGTTATGAAGTTTGAAAATGCTAATCGGGCGAATTGAGGCATTAGACAAGCATGTTGGTTTCTGCTTAGAAGTTATCGTTAAATCAGTACAACTGTATTAATTTCTATATGGGGCTATTGTTGAGAATGTTATGCTTATATATGATGGTTTTATGAATTATTGATTTATTTATGACAACATTAAACCGAGTTAGTAGTTGGATGGCTTGAGGTGGAACTGTTGAGAAATTTGAGGGTCTTGTGGTCGGTGGTGTGTGAGGAGGGAGATAGGGTTGTGAATTGCCGCAATCGTGTGGATTGCGAGGCCATGTGCGGCTTAATGAGTTGTGATATGAAGTGCATGAATGTGATATGTGTAAACCCTTTTCCCGCAATGAGTTATGTGATTAATTCTTGAAAGTTTAGACGTTCAAAAAAAAGGGATAGGACATTTAGAAAGCTCGTTGTATATGCTTGAAAAGGCTTTTAAATGTATTAGTTGACTATTTGCGTGTTAGGACATCTAAAATGTTAAAAAGGTCCTAAACCGTCGAACTGCTCAGTTAGCAACTCGACTGAATAGTCGATAGGTTTAGGAATTTCGAAAGCGAACTAAAAGTGAGTTCGAAAAGGTTTTTAAGGCATTGGTTTGGGTAATGACCCCTCCTCATGTTTAAAAGAATTTATACGACCCAAAAAAGAGTACCTTAAGGTGCTAATTATGAAGCTTAGCTTATTTGCATGTTTTTTGGTTACTTAAGTCTTTATTGAGTTTCGATCTACGATTTAGCAAACGTTTTACGTTTAAAAGAAGCTTTTTAGTTAGAAATGAAATCGTTTTACAATTTAACGAACTTATTGCATTTATACGAAGCATTTAAGTTGGAAACTAAGTCATTTTACGATTTAGTAAATGTGTTATGTTTATAAGAAGCTTTTAAGTTTAAAGTGAAATCGTTTTAAGTATTAACCAACTTATTGCCTTTATAAGAAGCCTTTATGTCTAAAAGGGAAGTCGTTTTACGAGTTAATAAACGTATTACGTTTATATTAAGCTTTTAAGTGAGAAATGAATTCGTTTTATAAACCAGCAAACGTTTTACATCTATAAGAGCTTCTTAGGTTAAAAATGAAGTCATTTTGCAAGTTAGTAGCCGTATTACGCTTATACGAAGCTTTTAAGTTCAAAACGAAATCATTTTACGATTTAATAAGCTCATTACATTTTTAAGAAGCTTTCAAGTGTCAAAGGAAGTCGATTTATGTGTTAATAAACTTATAATTTCTATAATCAGTGTTTAAGCCCAAAACGAATGAATTATGAGCATTTCAAAAGGTTATGGTCGTTTAGTTTAAAAAGAGAGTTTTCAGCCAAGTAAGTATTTGAAACAGAGAAATGAATTATGTCTTTAAAGTCTAAGAATGTGTTGGGAAGTTGGCCAGAGGGCGGAAACTGGACACAGAAAGGGTGTGAGTTGTTCCCCCCTGAGATAAGTAAGTTAGGAACTGGACTCAAGATATAAGTTATCTTGGTGTGAGCTATTCCTGGAAACTGGACGTAAAGATGGCGTGAGCTCTTTCCCTCTAAAGAAAAGTTAGGAACTGGACTCAAGATACGAGTTATCTTGGTGTGAGCTGTTCCTGGGAACTGGACTCAAGATATGAAATATCTTGGTGTGAGTTGTTCCCCAGATAAGTTATGATGTGTGACGCGTAAGAAAACCTTGAGGGGGACTAGACACAGGATATGATTATCCTGGTGTGAGCTGTTGTCCCACAAAGGACAGTATTGAGGTTAGAATTGCTCTACTAAGACGCGTTTTGGCCAAAAGTTAAGTACGTATACCTCGGGGATAACGTAGATTAAGAGTGACGATCTCACTTAAGGGCGGTGTTGACCTCCCTAGCCAGCACAATAAGATGTTTTATGTTGTAAGTAAGTTCCTGATTAAAAGGAAATTTAGTTTTTTCCCATTCTAAGCAGTTCAGAAAACAAAAGAAGTTCCTTTAAAGTAATGTGAGCGGCCAAGTAAAGTGTTTTTAAAGAAAAGAAAGGAAGCTTTCAAATGTGCACATCCTGTTCATCTTTTATGCAAGGATTTCCAGGTATAGTCAATTGAAGTTTCAAATGTTGCATTATTCATTTCAATGCGTACATTCTATGAAAGTATGTTTCTTGATAAGTCTTTCTTACCAGTTTAGATGTTTTGAGAACTTTTAGAAAGAAATATAAGCTTTAAAGGAGTTGATGTGGATTTTAAACCCCTCTTGGTATTTATCGAGAGTCACCATGTTTCCAAAGTGAGTTTGAAAGCCTTTGTGTTCAGTCCTAGTTGCATACTTGCTTATATGCCTAAATGCTTGCAAGTAGGAAAGTTTGGTCATTGATGGCCTAGAATTGAGTTGAATGGTTGGAATGAAGTTTAAGAAGGGTGATCTTTCCTTGGGATCTATGATTGCCTACTACTATGATAGTAAAGTATGAATGCGTGATATATGGCTATGATTAGTATTATTGCCTGTAACTGTTTTGGGTTTTAAGGAGTAGGGGAATTCTCACTGAGCGTGTGGTTGCTCATCCCAATACTCTTTCCCCTTTTCCCCCCAGGCTTTTGTTACAACAGGTGGAAGTCAAGCTACCTACGCGAGCTGGAGTTTACCCCTACTTGAAAAAAGAGTCATGTGTACCATATAGAAGTAGATTCATGTGATGTAATGTGTTCGTGGTTAGTAAATGCTGTAAACTAAGTTTCCTAGCTTATATAATTCATATTGTTTGTGAGTCGCTCTGTATGGCCGTGTGAGCCAACCATCTGAATAGTTAGATGTTTTCTTGGTTAAAGGTGGCTGTATTTTGGGATGTAAACCCCAATACTCCGGTTGTGTAGACCGTTGAGTTGTATCTTTTAGTTTTCATGCGTTAAAGAACTATCCTGTTTAGTGTACTCTGAGCGGGTGGCTCATTGAATTATGGACTCCGGCGTGTGGTTGTTGACCTTCTTTTAATATTATGCGCCTCCGTTGATTTGCAGGGAATTTTTGTAAGGCTTTTAGCTTGAAAACGGTCAGTTTTTAGGGGAAACTCTGTCCGTTTTATCCCAGAAATTAAGTAAGAAGTAAGAAAACGTAACGCTTCTAACCCTAGGGGCTGGAGGTGTTACACCGTGCTCCCCAACAAAATGGGATAGCCAAATACAAAAATAGAACTCTAAAAGAAATGACGAATGCCATGCTTTTGAGTTCAAGACTTCCTGATAATATGTAGGGGGAATCTGTTTTATCTACTTGCTATGTTCTTAATAAAGTACCCCATAAGAACTTCGACCAAACACCTTATGAACTATGGAAAGGCTATGCTCCTAATTTGAGTTTCTTAAGGGTGTAGGGGCGTTTGGATAAAGTTCCTCTACCTGATTTCAAACGGGATAACATAGGTCTTGAAACCTTCAACTCTATGTTTATTGGTTATGTCTAAAATAGTGTTGCATATACATTCATGTCACTGAATGACTTCTCTATTAGTAAGTCTAGTGATGCAGAATTTTTTGAGCATGTATTTCCTTTGAAAAAGGGTGATTCTACTACTGTGCATGAACCCGTACCTATGAATGACAATGTGCCTCTATCTGCTTCCGGTTATGTTGTTAGAATCTCAGTTGATGAATGTAGGAAGAGTAAGAGACCTATAGTTGAGACCAACTTTGGTCCTGACTTCCTCACTAATTTTTTAATTGAAGACTTTGATGTTAATTTCTTGTATGATGAACTAGTATTTGCCTCCTTTAATAAAGAAGATCCAAAAACCTATAAACTGGCTATGAGATCCATAGATGTTAGTTTCTACAAAGAAGACATTAAAAGTGAATTAAATTCCATAGTATCAAATCAAACTTGGGAGTTGGTTGAACTACCTAAAGGTTGTATACTTATTAGTCGTAAATGGATCTTCAAAAAGAAGTTAAGAGCGGATGGTTCTATTGACAAATATAAAATTAGACTAGTGATATGGGGATTTAACTAAAAGACAGGGGTTGACTACTTTGGCACATATTCTCTAGTGACTAAGATATCCACCGTTAGAGCTCTAGTCACCTTAGCTGTCATCCATGGTCTTGTGGTGTATCAGATGGATATGAAAACAACATTCCTTAATGGTGACCTAGATGAAGAGATTTATATGACTCAACCTGATGGTTGTATAGTTCTTGGATAGGAGAATAAAGTATACAAGCTTAGGAAATATCTTTATGGTCTTAAGCAAGCTTCTAAACAGTGGTATGAAAAATTTGATAGCACAATAGTACAAAATGGCTTTGATGTGAACACCTCTGGTTCATGTGGGTATTCTAAAGTAATTGGTTCAGATTGTGTAATAATATGTCTATATGTGGATGACATGTTGATATTTGGCACTAATGTGCACGTTCTTAATGAGACAAAAAAATTATTGTCTTCTCATTTTGAAATGAAGGACATGGGTGAAGATGATATAATCCTAGGGATGAAGATTAGAGAGACTAATGATGGGTTTTTTTTTTATGTCAGTCTCATTATATTGAAAAATGTTGAAGAAATTTAACTGTTTTGATATGCTTCCAGTGAGAAGTCTTTATGACCCCGGCATACATCTTAAAAAGAACAAAGGGCCTAGTGTCTCCTAAACTGAGTATGCTAAAATCATAGGAAGTGTAATGTTCCTTATGAACTGTAGTCGACCTAACATTGCTTATGCTATTAGTTGATTGAGTCTCTATATAATTGTACACATAAACCTAGTAAAGAGCATTAGGATGTATTGTTTCAATTGCTTAATTACTTGAGAGGTATCATGGGCTGGTTTTTGCATTTTAGTAAATCTCCTGCTGTGTTAGAAGGATTTTGTGAGGCAAACTAGGTCTTTGATAACGATAAAGTTAGTTCTACTAGTGGTTATGTATTTATCGTTGGTGGAGGAGCTATCTCGTGAAAGTTTGCCAAGCAGACCTGTATAGCTCAATCCACCATGGAAGCTGAATTTATTGCTTTTGAGTTGGCAGGTTAAGAAAATGAATGGCTAAAAGGTCTACTAGTAGATATGCCACTGTGGGGGAGGCAGCCTACAACTATTTGCCTTAACTGTGACTCGTAGGCAGCAATCGAAGTTGCGCGTAACAGTGTGTATAATGGAAAGAATAGGCATATCCACATCAGACATAGTACTGTAAAGCAACTACTAAAAGATGACATCATTTCCCAGGAATACGTGAGATCTGAGAAAAATCTAGCAGATCCACTAGCTAAGGGATTGACCAAGCGTGTCGTTCTTGATACGTCGAGGGAGATAGGACTCAAGCCTATGAATTGAGATAGTATGGTGGACACCCTCTTGTGGTCAAACAAAGCCATATTACCCTTAATACGTACTACTTTCTCATCCCTATGAGAAAGTAGTGCTTATGTGAGGTTTAGCTCCTATGCTCTTATTGGATCTGTAGCCCACTAGGGTGGTGCTATTGAGATGCACTTGATGGATTCACCGCTTGATACATGTGAGGATGAGCAACATTGTGCTCTTAATGATTCCATACCCATGGTTATGGTTGTTCGAGATGGGCTTGATGGAATTATCTACGTAAGTGTAAAGGTTTGACCGCCTTCTATTAGAGACTAAGGGTTGTCTCTCTAGAGCACTTATGAGACCCAAGGTGTTCGCATGACCCTAAAAGGTGCTAGTTAGTTATTACAGAATATGCAGTGTCTATCAGGGTTTATATGTGTTGTGGAGGTCTCAATCAAGGTTTATCAAGTTCAAAATTCGTTCATTCTATAGACACAGTTGTTGTCGTACTTCACTGTGTATCAATTCAATTGAAAGATATTGATGTTTAAGTGTTTAATCCTTCCTTTGCCCAGATCTTTTCTTCGCTAGTCTGTATGCCATTAGTAGGGGATTGTTGTGGTAATGGTATTCACTAACCCGTTGTTTTCCTCATCCCATTTTGTCCCACATACGTGATTTTGGGAGTGGGAGTGGGATTTATCTTTACCTTCCTTCTTTAGGTCCGTTGAATAACATTGGGCCTGGTTTTTGTAATGGTGTGCAGAGAGAGTCACCACCACACACGCAAGTGCTCTCTGCCAGCCCACCGAGTCTAGTATGGGTTAGGTGCGACGCGCACGTGGTTGTAGGATGGATTTGGGTTTGGGCCTCGTCTGCCAATCTTTTTGGAGAAAATAGCTTCTATTTTCTCATGTTGGCGGTCCTGGTCAGCAATTGTGCGCTGATTTCCTCCACGTTTACCTCCAGCAGAAACTATTTTTAGTAGTCAAGCAGCCATATTTAGTAATCAGCATGAGACTCTCATTTTTCGTAACTTAACAGCTATATTTCAGTCATATGGCTCTCCTATTTTTGCTGCTAATTGCTCTCCACTCAAACAAGCCTTCTGACCTATAAATATAGGCTCTCTTTAACTTCAGCAAATACACTGACACATTATCTCTTTTTCTCTTCGCCTCTTCTACTATTCTCTCTTCCCTTCTAGGCAACTAATACACTGCGTGATCCAAGTCTATGGCCTCGAGCGCATGTGTTTAGAGACTCACTGATACTGTTTACTTTAACCTCTTTTCCGTTTTTTCGTAAAAAATAATCCCCTCTTCTAACGTTCAAAGACTTGGGTTACAAACATGGGTCATTTTAGTAGCTTAATAAATTATTTAGAAGGAAATTAGGAGTTGCACCCAAATTGATTGATATATATTTTTATAATCATTATTATTTTGTTTGTTCATAGTATTATTTTATTATATAATATGAGTAAGCAAATTATATAAAGTATTCTTAGTTAATATTGTCCATGAGGAATATAACCTTTAGTCCTGTTTATAGATATGTAAATTTTTATTCGTTTATAGGTATTGAATAATTTATGTGAAGCGTTACTAAATCCTATTTCGAGATCATTTTTCGTTTCAGCATGCAGTAAAATAATATTTCAAATGTTAAATTGAAATGCAACGCTCAATTTTTGTTAAATTGAAATAAACTAAAATAATTAGCATGTTTTCGGCTTGGCTATTACACTCCTAGCCATTGAAACTTGTTGGAAGTAATCCAACTCACTAGGTAATAATTAACTACAATAATTAACTAAAATAAATGTCCTCGTATGAATGACAAATTGATCTCAACAGATATAGGTAAAAAATAATGATTTTTTAAAATTAAAATTTTTAAAATCAATATGAATGACAAATTAAGAAAAGGAGAGTAATGTGGTAACAATTTTGAAGTTATTATTAACAAATAAACGGTTAATGACAAATTAATAAATTAATTTCGACCAAGGTGAGATTTGCTTTATTGTCCTCCACTTTGAAGCTTAAAAATCAATCAAAAAAATGGGTCACCTGCTGAGGTTAAAGATAATTTCAATTTTGCCACTCTTTGCTGTGGTCGAAATTGAGAGAATATTTGAAATGTTAAAAAATACTTGGAAGATTTTGAAGGATAGAATACCTCGACTTAATAGAAAATGACAAATTGATATAATTATACCATGCAAAATGCCACACAATTTTAGCTAAATGCATGACTAAGGGATACCAATTTTAACAAGATTAACTAACATTGTAATAGTACTTACTGTTGGGTTGTATGATGAGCAAAATAAATAAGCAGTGAGCAAATATCATCAAAAAAGCTAAACTCGTTTGTCTGATTGAAATGGTGGTTAATTTTTTTTCAATATATCAAAAATATTATTAGTTTGTTGAGTAATACTTGCAATCATGTTCAACTCATTCGTTTCATAATTTATTTGGATGTAAACTAGTATTACAACGATAAAATATTATTGCATAAAACCATGAAAATCATGCCAACACACTCCAAAACATTCTAAAATCCTCTAATTTGCTTCAAACTACTTCAATTTGCTCCAATGTGTGCTCCAACTTACATTAACCCACTCTACTAACAACTAGTCAAACCTGCTCCAAAATACTCTAATCTACTATGATGTACTCCAATCTACTAACTACTAGTCAAATCAGCTCCGACTCACTTCAATGCGGTCCAACCTATTTTAATCTATTTTCTGCTCCTTTAATATGCTCACAACGAGCAAGCCCTTAGGCTCCATTTAGACCTTGAAAATTTTGGTAGAAAAGAAAAAATTTGGGGAAGTAACTTTTTTTCTTGTATTTGGTTTAGAGAAAATCACAAAGAAAAGCTATGAAAGAAAATTAGGTGGAAAAATTGTTAAAAATAAGTGATCAAATTTTCCTCATAAAATTGTGAGGAAAGTTTGGAAAAAATCTCAATCTCCTCCAACCTCACACTATTTATATGATATCAACATGATTCAAGTAATTCATCAACATTCAAATTTTCCATTCAAATTCTTGTATTTTTTCCTCAATCCAAATAAGAGAAAAAAACTCACTTTTTTGCTACTTCCTTTTCCTTCCCTTTTTTTTGCTTCAAGTTTTCTTTCCATCAAATTTTCTAAGGATCAAACGGAGTATAAGTTGCCAATGGGTGGACATGAATGTCAAAATTTTATGTTGTTATGCAATTTTTATTTCTTTTCCTCCTACATGATGTGATGAGGACTTTTCAGGTGACGTCTAATGAATTACCATATGCGTTTTAGTTGAATGTAGATGGCAAATGTTTTGATGTTGTAATTCTAGTCTCTTTCCAATTTTATTGGCAAGGGCGTATGAGTTTTTTCAGTATAAAGTAGCTAAACTTAGGTTATCTTCCTTACATTTTTTTCACTATTATGAAATCTACCAAGATTTATAGAACGAAAAGATTTTAGGGAAGAGGAAGGTTTCTTTATAGTCTATTTGGATTTCAGGGGGAGAAGGGGAGGGGAGGGGAGGGGAGGGGATGGGAGTTAGTTAGCTTTCATTCCCTTTATTTGACAATATTAAATGAGGGGGAAGGGAGAGGAATGGAGTTAAACATTTCACCCTTATTCTCTTATATTTCGCTCTTTTTTATTTACCTTCAAAATGAAGAAAAAATGAGGGGAAGCAAAGAATTTTTAATAGTTCTTCCTCATTTTCCGTCACCCCTTTTCATAATATCCAAACAAGGAGATGGTAAATTACTTTCCTTTCCTTGCCCTACCTTCCATTACATTCACTCTCTTTCCCTCCCTTCTCTCTTTCTATCTTAATCCAAACAGCGTGTTAAGCAGTTGAACTTTGTGTTTCTAAACTTTCATATATGTGGTGGCTATCTACCAATGTGGATAGGCTAAACTAGTTTGGCACTTCTATTGAGGCATCAAATTCGAGTGTTATGCTAATGAAAAATAGCTGATTTGGAATAATAAATTGACTTAACTTAATGTATGTAATACTTGTAGCCCATTGAGAGCTTTGCATCTGCTTCTCTACACCATGACATTATAACAAGTGCCTGCTTTTTTGGCAAGGGATTGATTGAACTCTATACAATTTGGACTTTGGTGCTAGTAGTTTTTTGAGTGACTTAGTCCTTTCGTCTCTTATTGATAGTTAAATCTCAGGTATGTATCAAAACAAGAATTAATGGTGAAAATAATTATTCAGCCAATGAAAATAGAGAAAGGTTGTTGGAAAAGAGAACTTTGTCAACAAAAAGGGACTATAAAAATATATATTTTTAACAATGAATATGGGAAGAAAGAAGTATGATTTATGAAGTGATTTTAAGGGCTTATGGGGTCATTCAATGTTAATAAATGGTGTAAGAAACACTATGGACATTATTTTTTTAACATTTAGGCGAGAACTAGGGCATTCCAAACTGAATTTTGTAATAGTATGTGGTGGTGTTACGGGAAGGGGTGCTTCTTCCTTCTTGTTCTCTCCTTTCCTCTGTTGTTTAAAAGAATTCCGAATATTAGTGTTATGTAAATGAGAAAGGGAGAAATTGAATCAAAATGTAATATTCTTTGGACATCTATATGTTTATGTATGCACATGCGCGTGTTACAAAAATTACACCTAAGTTTAAAAGTGTATTAAAAGTTAAAAAATCTCAAAAAAAATCTAAACATTTCTTGACCTATTCTTTATACATAATACATGTGGTTGTTGTAATAATAATTAATAATTATTACACAAAATTAAAAAGTTCCCATACATTATAGGTGCAAAATACTTGTTAATTGTTAAATTAGTACCGTGTACCAAAAGTGAGGGATGGAATGCTGGAAATATTATGTAAGCTCAATACGTAAGCGTTGCTACAACACAAGACATATCATAATGAAAACGAGAAAATCGTACACAAATAATTATGTAGAAATTATATTAAATAAGATGTTAAGAATCACACGATATTACATCTTTTGCTTTCTAGTTTTTAAGATTTATAGCGTATTTGTTAATATCTATAAGAAAATTTATAATATTATATTGAGACACACAAACCTTAGAATAACTCCGATATAGTGATATCCTCTCTAATGAATGTATTAAAATTTTATATTTTTAATCATCTATAATTGATGCATTATTAATGGTACAATTAAAACCTATCATTCCTTGAAGAAACCCCCATCTTCAAAGCTCCTTTATTAACGACATCCTATTCATTTCCCATGTGTTATTGCAAGTTTATGGAGCTCTTGCTAAAAAAAAAGCAACTAAACTTTTCAAAATATTCATGAATTCCACTCAACTTTTTTTCCGTTAAAGATATCATTAAATACTCCAAATGTTCAAAAACGCGATTATGATAGAGACATTTTTCAGTCGTTTTAAAAAGTTAAGTGGTATTCTTTTATCTTTTTAGGAAATTTATAATGACATTTTTTACTGAAAAAAAATGTGAAAGTGACATATTTGAATATTTTGAAAAGTTTAATTACAGTTTTTCACAAGAACTCCAAGCTTATGTGGCACCTATGTAGACTTGGCAAGTAAGTTGTTTAGTTTAGGGGTTGGGCCCTACTTCTGGTCAACAATGTCCTGTGCTACTATGGGTTTGATTGGGTTGCGTGTGATTTCGATTTGGTGGGACTCGGTTTAAAGTTTGGGTCAATGTGAGGTCAGATGTAAAGCGGGTGGGGTTAATTTTAGATTAGTCTATATTACAAATATATAGGTGAATCTTGAGTTGCATTGAGAAACATATTCAATTGAGTGAGCTTATTCACTCAACTTTCTTCCCTTAATTCAAATATTTGTATTTTTCTGTTTCACTTGTGTAACTACGCAGATGACCTAATTTTGAGTAAATTTTAATTTAAAATGTGACTCATATATACGTATTATAATTTATAAATTTATTAACAAAGTAATAAATGTGCAGTGAGGAGTTATATTGGTAGGGTCATTGATCTGATCACTTTGGTTCATTATAATGGTATTAACTTTTATGTATCTCAAAACTAAAACTTTTCATACTTTAAAAAGTTCAGGAGTATGTTGAGATTGAGTCTCCTTGCCCTGCTCATAACTTGGTGGATTTTATGTGAGATATGGTTGAATTTTGGAGATAGCTCACTATTGTTTCATATTGCAGATTGGACACTGTCGATGCCATAATGGACGATGTCTAGTTGTTAACTCCATACCTCCGATTGGATGATCCGTTTCGAGTTTGATTTTACAATGAAGATGATCATTTATGTTATGATGCTAACGACAGGTTGTTTGCATAATTTGATCGTAGTCAAACTATATCTCGTTGGTTTAATAAACTTGCCCTAAATAGCCTTAGGAGCTCTTTTCTCAAATCCTAACGGTATAATTTATTTCTATGGAGTGGCTCGTTGAATGATTGATTTAGGAAGTATGATTTATGCTATGTTGACAGGGTGTGAGTATGCTCAAATTTGGATTATCTTGGATATGGGTGAGTTCAGTAAGAATTGGATCGACCTAAAATATAGATATGACACATGAGTTGAAGAAATAATGCAATGTGCATGTAAACATTACAAGTTTGTGATTAGCATCATTCTATTTGCTGGACGGCCCTAATTAGATTAGGCCCGACGGCCACTTAAGTCGCCTAGGGCGACAACCCTAGCTACCCCCTAACCTACATAAAGGGGTTTAAGGGGGTTAGCCTCAAGGGTAAGCAATAGAACACTCCCTTCTCTCACTCCTCACGGTTACCCTACCATCGCTACTAGGTATTCGGGTTTAGGATGTGGACATCTATAAAGCGACTCTAGTAGCCGCTTGGATTTATTATTATTGAAGAACTGGTATTCTTATTGTGGACTATTACCGACAGTGCAATTCCGCATCCAGGTTAGTCCTGAATTTATTTTCTACAGTGGTATCAGAGCCTAAACTGTTCGGTTTAGTTCCCAGTAAAAGATTGATAAATCTGGCAAAACTAATTCCTTAAAAGCATGCTATTTCTTTTTGTTTAATTTGCTTAATTTTCGTAATGATGCAAACTACTAAAATCAGAAGCATGCTCATGTAATTATGATGCCCACAACATAATTCAGTTTGCTAATCATGAACATGGTCATGTTAGATCCATGCTAATATATTCAGTTTCGTAGATGTCACTGAACCCTATTGCTTTTACTGATGATATGTTCATCATAAATCTCTCCCGATTTTGTGCCTCGAAAATTAGAAATTTTTTTAGTTTGCCATCGTTCTTAAGAAAATTACAGACAGATTATAGTGATTCTGCCAAAGCATGTCCATGATTAACTCAGACAAAAGATTGTTTTCTTTTGAGTTCAGCGGTGAGATTTATGCGTGTTTTTGTTTGTTTTTGAAACTCCAGTTTTTGATTAAATCGATGCTAAGGTATTATGCTACCATGATCCATGCTATGTGCAAATTACAAAACCAGTAAGCATAATCCATCTCCTTAATCGCAATTAATCGAAAAAGGGGGCTGGTCTGGGAGGGAAGGGACTCGTAACCCTAACCCTAAAAATAAAATAAAATAATAATAATAATAATAATAATAATAATAATAATAATAATAATAA
>JACYFF010031955.1:104948378-104993183 GCA_017589665.1 Selenicereus undatus
AGGTGATTGGGAAGAATCCAAACACGGTGAGAAGTTTTAGGAATCTAAAGAGAAGAGAGTTTGCTCATTGTTTTCTAGGTGGCACGGTATATAAATGATTATATATTCTTACATTTAAGGTTTGATTTGCATTTACTTTGGGTTAAATAAGTCTAAAATTAAAACATCATTTATTGTAGGCCTATATTGAGGGTAAAAAGAAGGTAGACAAGGACTTACTGAACAAGATTTTTCATAAAAAGTTGTTCGCTACTGTTTAGCAACATGGTAAGAGTATGCTATTCAATTTCATTTAGGGTTTTGTGCGTCTTTAATTGAACTGTGTTGTGCGTCTTTAAACTTGATTTTGCCAAGTTTACGTCTTAGTTAATATCTTAAGTTATCTTTTCTAACAGTTCATTTTTTTGTGTGTTTCAATTGTCTAACAGGTTGCATTTCTGGAGCTAACATCTCTCAATGAAGAAAACAAAGACCAAGATTTTTTTATATATTCTTGGACGATAGCCATGTTTTCAAAGTGTAGTTTTAGGTAGTATATAGAGCAATAAATATTCAATCAGCTACATACAACAAAAAAAATTAGTAGGATGGATTCAAAATAATGCAAGAATATTTAGTTTTGATTACCTTAGTCTTTGTTGTTGTGTCTACAATTAATTTTTTTCAACCACTAATGTGTAATTTATTTAATTGATGTTTGATCTACTTTAATTTATTGGTTTGTTAATTTTATTCATTTATGTAGGGTAATGTGCATTGGTAATTAGTATAAAACTTATTAATTAAAAAAAGAACAATTATATACAATTGTTCTATTTTTAACTTAATAAGTTTTACATTAATTACCAGCATTATTTTTTAAAAAACTAAGACAATACTAGTAACACTTTTAAGTGTGGGAAAAATTACGACTTCTTGCATCTTCCTGAGTGGGCATAGCATAAAAAGGCCACACACAAATTGTGGGTAATTAGTACTTACTCCGCATTTATAAGTGTAAAAAATATAGCTCTACTCGCATTTTTATTAAGTGTGGATAACACTTCCACACACTTACCTTCCCAACATTTAGCCTAAGTGTGGGCAACTGTTATTTCTACACTTATAAGTGTGGTTATTGGCAAAATTAAATGTGGTGGGAAGAAACCTTTTTTATAGTGTTTGATTCACTTTTTCTTACTCTTATTTACTCCACCTTGAATAGTGTCAAGAGTAACCAAGGGTTTAGATAAATCTTAATGTTATTGATGGACCCAAGCATCAAGAGGTTATGATTAAGAAGTAACAAGTAAGAAGTAAGAGTACAAAGCTTTTTATATGTAAGCGTCTAACAAGATAAGGAAGAATAAATGAGAATATATAACTTATACTTGTTCGAATGGCCGGCATGAGAATCAGTAAGCAAGAAAGGTAACTTGCAAATATCCTTCCATTATTTTAAGAGAAATGGTTGACAATGAATTTTTGTTAAAAAGATAAAACAAAATTTATTTCATTTTCTAAATAATGTTCGTCAAATTGGGAGTAAAGATCGACAAGGAAGGGTGATCAGAGTCAATCTTATTTTTTTAATAACTCTTATTTACTCTCGGAACAATGTCTTCCAAATAATGAAATAATTGTTGTTATTTACTTCTTCTTAATCCCATCCCGGACTTGTAGTCCCAATAATATCTAAATTTTATACCGACAATATTGAAATTTATTCCAAAAAAGAGGAAAACTTTATGCCAAGATTCATTATTTCATTGTCTCTACTGATGGCAACTATATTTAAATATTACAAATTAGTTTCCATAAGTAAGGATTAATGTGGATTGATATTTAATGGATAACGAAACTGTAAAGATTTTTAATATGTGAGACTGACGTAGTTGGAAAGGCAACTTTCACCTTATCTCCAAATTACAAATTGGTTTCCACCTGTAAGGATTAATGTGGATTGATGTTTAATGGATATCGAAACTGTTCAGATTTGTCATTTGTGAGGCTGACATAATAGGGAAGGCAACTTTCACCTGTACACTTGTTATTTACTTCTTGATGCTTCATATCACTTTCTAATGCATTCGATATCTTCTAATAAGAGTAAGGAATAATAAATAAGAACATATAACATATACTTGTTTGAATGGTATAAGAATAAGTTAGCCAGAAAGGTAATTTGGTACGTATCCTTCTATATTATAAGACAGAAGGTTCACAATGCAGTTTTGTTAAAAAGAAAAAAAAAATTATTTTCATTTTGGTAAATAACATTAGTCAAATTAAGATGTCAAAAAAATGGGAGTAAATTAAAGATTGCTAAAGAAGGGTGATAAGAGTCAATCTTT
This sequence comes from Selenicereus undatus, assembly GCA_017589665.1. Classification (NCBI taxonomy): domain Eukaryota; kingdom Viridiplantae; phylum Streptophyta; class Magnoliopsida; order Caryophyllales; family Cactaceae; genus Selenicereus; species Selenicereus undatus. The sequence continues at coordinate 104,950,712 of JACYFF010031955.1, forward strand.
TGCCCCCCTAAACTCTTGTTTACTCTCGTGACAAAGTCTTCCAACCATAGGTAAGGTCTAAGAGAAATAATTGCTGTTATTTGCTCTCTCTTACTCCTACGCCGAACTTGTACTGAATTTCATTCCAAAAATATTAAAATTTATTCTCCCAAAAAGTAAAACCTTATGGTCATTTTTTATTATTTCATTAATCTGTATGGATGGGAACCATATTTAAATATGAAAAATTGGTTTCCATCTGTAAGAATTAATGTGAATTGATATTTAATAGATATTCAAATAGTACGGATTTGTAATATGTGAGACTGACATGACATTGAAGGTAACTTTCACCTTATCTCGAAATTAGAAATTGGTTTCCATGAGCAATAAGGATTAAAGTGTATTGATTTTGATGGATATAGAAACTGTACAGATTTATAGTATGTGAGGCTAACATAATAAGGGATGTAACTTTCACATCATCTCCAAATGGCTCTTGATAAACCTCTATTTTTACTATTTTTGATCGTCCATTGCACTAACTTTCTTCATATATTCCCCATGATTACTGGAAGATTTGGTAAAAGTTGCTCACATTTGCTCATAATTAGCTTATTTGGATCAATTCTCCTTTTTGTAGTTGTGTTGGCCTCAATTCGAAGAATTTCAACAATTGTTGGACTAAAAGTGAGCGGGGAGCAATATTTCAGGAAGGAATGAGGTTTGAGGACTAAGTGGACAGGAGAAAGGCTTGAAGAATGAAGAGAAAGACACTTGCATGGCTAGCCGTGCATGTAAGCATGGCTGTGCAAGTCAGACATTGAAGCTAGAGAAGTGCACAACCGGGTGTGCAGCTTATGCATGGCCATGCGCTAGTGGCATACACTTTCCTGCATAAGTGAACGGCCAACTGTGCGTTTTTGCGCGACCGTGCGCCCCCGACTTTTCACGATTTAATTCTTTTTCGGGGTAGTTTTAAGGATATCTTGTATCTTATTTTTCTCAGACATTTTTAGGGCAGCTTTAGGTTTTCTTTCTCACCTCACATACTTTGGCACTAATCTTGATTCGATTAGAGTGTCTAATTCCTTGTTCTGATTTGTGAATTAACCTTGGTAATTGATTAAAGTACATTTCTCTTCCCTTCTCTTTGTGATTTCTATCAAAGTTTGTGTCTTTTGTCATGGTTTTCAGTTTCTTGTTTGTGATTGGAATTATTGCGATGATTAGTGGCTAAATCCCCTATCTTAGGGTTATGCGATTTGGATTCATGTTCTACGTTTTTATGAATGAATGCCCATGTTTATTATTGAATTCTCACTTAGTACGCCACGTGCTCGATGAATTGCCTGAAAGGGTTAAATTTATGTTCTTAATTGGGGTTTAGGAGGTCAATGAAAGTTGAATCCTTTACTTAGAGCTACTTTGTAAGCAATTGGATTTCTTAAGCTGAAAATCGTTAGGAGTTCAATTGGGAATAGTGGGTTCCCTAATCTTGTGGTTTTGTTGATTCCAGTTTCATAAAAATAGATAGCTAGGATTGCTTAACTAGTCTAATGACCTTTGAGAGAAGGCGCAGATGTGCTTTAACTTGCAACCATCCCATTTTAGTTATTTGTGTGGGTTGATTCGCATGATTTAATTTTTTATCCAAAAGGCATAATAATGTGGTGAATCCCAAACTAGGGTTTTTGTTATCATCGAGTTAAATTGTTTCAATATGTCCCCGCTCCCTCTTTATTTGCTATCCGGAACCTTTTCTCTTCCTCTTTCTCTTACTCGGTAAATAGTTTTGCAATTGTTTTCTCTATAAACTTTTTTCACAAAACTGTTTTGTGGGTCTTATAGAATCAACCTCTCTATAGGTAGGAATACCGGTAGAGGTAAGGTTGCCTACAACTGGATCTCCCCAGACCCCGTGAAAGCGGGACCCACACTGGGAGTTTGTTGTTGTTGTTGTTGTTGAGTTAAATAGTTTCTGTAGTGTTCAGATCTATAAGCTTGAATATGTTTTTGCTTGGATTAAGTGTTGTAGTAGGTCTGGTGGCTAAAACCAAGCTCCCTGTGGACACGACCCATGCTTGTCGTTATTAGCTACAACTGGCGCTATTATTAGCAGCAACTAGTGCCGTGCACTTAGTGCCGTGCACTTAGTGCCGTGCACTTACAGTAGCATTTTAAAACAACAAGTTTTTGGCGCCGTTGCCAGGGAGCTTGTTCGTTTTAGAATCAGAAGCGACCAAAACACTCTAGATTAGGGCTTCTATTTGTCTTTCTTTTTATTTTTCTTTTCTTTACCCTTGCTTGGACTTGCTTACACTTGGTATAGTTCTTGCTTTGTATGCACATGCACAGTCAAGGGAGACACAATTTACTTCCCTTGAATCTTGAGATCCAAGCAACTGCTTGCAGGCAAAGCGGCTCGTGCTGGAGGAAGAAAGCGGCATTTACAGTGGCTGAAATGGACACTCGTGTTCTGCGAGACTATGCTATGCCACAATCATTAGGGATCACAGCTTCCATAGTGAGCATGACGGTTGAGGCACATAACTTTGAACTACGGCCAGCCTTGATCTCACTAACGGAGAGAGATCAGTTCGGAGGTCACTCGTCTGAGAATCCCAACATTCACCTCACAACTTCCTTGCGAAGTGTGACACCATCAAGCTCAATGGGCTACCTACAGACGCAATTCGACTGTGCCTCTTCCCATTCTCTTTGAGAAACCGAGCTCAAGATTGGCTCCAAAATCAAGAGCCAAATGCTTTCGCCGCATGGGATGCACTCGCCACGATGTTTCTCAGCAAGTACTTCCCACTAGGAAAGATCGACAAGTTGAGGGCGAACATCACTTCGTTCCCCCAACTTCACGACGAGTCACTATATGAGGCTTGGGAGAGGTTCAAAGATCTCCAACGCTAGTGCCCTCACCACGGCGTCCCCGATTGGCTCTTGATTCAAACTGTCTACAATGGACTAGAGCCAAACTTGAAAATTTCCATTGACATTGCGTCTGGGGGCGCCGTTCTGGGGAAATCGATTGATGTTGTAAAAGCTCTCCAAGAAGACATGGTTGCTAATAACTACCATTGATCTATCGAGCGAACTACTTCAAAGAGGGGTAATGGCAAGTATAATGTCGATGTTGTGGATATGTTGGCTTGCAAGGTTGATGCCCTTGCTCAGAGGTTCGACAAGTTGGGGATTTCTAATGTCGACACTTTTTTTGGTATGATGTATGAGGTCAGTGTGATATGTGATGCGTGTGGTATCCAGGGGCATACAGTTGTTGAGTGACAAGTGCACACCTAAGGAGTGGAACAAGCTAATAACATGCAAACCTTCAACCCACGCCACAAATTACTAAAAAATATGATTTTTTCGACGAATATTCTGATAGAAAAAGTATCTTTTTCTGTCGGAAAAATGATTTTTTGACGGAATAGTCGACCGAAATAAGCCGTCAAAGTAAAGCGGGTGGGGACCATGTTTTGACGGAAAATTCTTACCATCGAAGCAAGCTCCCGACGGAACACCGACAGAAAAGCTTACATCCGACAACAAGAAAATCCATCGCCTCCATCTGCCAGAGTTTTTGTAAAAAAAAAAAAGGAAAAATGCCATTTTTCCATCAGAATCCTGTCGGAATCCGTCGAAAATCCGTTGCCTTCCGTCGGCATTCCGTCGCCGCCTATCGGAGTTTCCGCCGCAATTTTTGAAAATTTTTTATAAAAAAATGGGCACCTTCAGCCAGCCCAAAATACAATTTACACAAAACCTGCAAATTGAAACCTTGCAACCACCACACATGGTATATGAATCAAAACGAGGTAACTACCACACGTGGTTACTTTCATTCAACTCAACCAGTACAAGTACTAATTTCCACATAAATGCATCCACATTCTACATAATTCCAAAAGAAATCATCACACATGGTTACTTTCATTCAACATCACAATTACAAAATGTTAAAAAATCTAGATGATCGTAGCACACACAAACCCAAACCATTGTACCCAATATACATAACATAACATAAAATTTGCCGAATGTTAGAAGTTCTAATAGTTGAAATAATTATAAGTAGAGTACGGATCATACCCATGGTCATTACCATCACCATCACCATCACCATCATCATCACCATTGTCTTCATCATTTTGAGGTTGAGGAGGAGGAGCAGCAGCAGCATAAGTGGACCGGCAGTGCTGTCGAGGGTATAAAGAAGGGTGTGGCCGCGATCAAGAACCAGATGCTTGTTGAGATCTAAGGAACTCACTCAGTGTGTTTTGCACCCCAATAGGTTGTTCACTCAGCATCATCACTTTCTCTTCTAGATGACGGTTCCTCTCTTCAGTTCGGCGATTTAACTCCTTTATTGAAGTTAACTCATTATTCAATTGGGTGATCGTCTCTCGTACAGCTGGCTCCTGACTGCCCCTGGATGTTGCTGAGGACTTGAACAAGTGCTTCAGTTTCACTCCTACTGAACTTAATCCATACACGGGCCCCTTTTTGTTTAAATTGCCTTGCACCCATAGCTCTGTCTCAGATGGAATTTCAGATGGCTCGGAGCTAGGATCTGTCAAGGATTGGGAATTCTTGATCTGTTCCCATTTCTGTTGATGCTTCGTCTACAAAATAAGTGTTATGATTTTCCGCAAGCGTACGGTTTAACGTCGTAGCACTTACGGGTATCGTCCTCAGGGATGACTTGCGAAACTAGATTACTGATGACCTAAACTAGCATGTTTTCACAAAGTTAACAAAAGACAATTATTAATTTAAATCTAACAACTATGTGATTTGCCTAAACTTGTTGGATTTTTTTCACACTTAACTAAAACTCACTAGACTCTTAATAATATAGTTCACAGATAGCCACTAGCTAAGTGGGGACATTGAACCCGACATATTACAATCGACCACAAAGAAACAACCATAAATTTTTTTTAAAAAAAAACCAATTAACTTGAGAACACTACCATCAAATTTGAAACTCAACGCACTTTAAAGGTCAACAAAAACAAGAGAACAAAAGCAGGTGTCCAGAACTTAACCCAAGCAACACAAGGGAGGTGCAAACCGAATTAGAACACTAGTAGCACAATTGAACTGCAAATATATGCCAAAGTCGAGAACCAAACGTCACGAATCAGAGCAAGGGACCGAAAACAGAGTTTGATATTATCAAAACCCAGCAAATCCAAATTCAAACCCCTAGAAATCTCGCTTAGATTGAACAATTGCGTGAAAATGCTACAAATTTGAGAGCTTAGATGACTGAATCAAAGAAAATGAAAACAAGAAAGAGAACAAAAATTAAAGCCTAATCTCTACTCTACGCGCGCTACTCCTCTGTTTTGACCCCGATTTGAAGCCTCCAAAAACATCACTCCCATCATCTTCGGTTTCCTCCTTTACTCCTTGTAACCGTTCAATTTATGATGGTGATAATGATGGAAATTGATGGTGAAGAGAGAGAGAGAGAGTAACGGCTCTGTTCGTGGCCCAATTTTCTGGTTCTGGGCAAGGAGGAACGCAGTAGGCAGATGGGGAAGAAGAAGAGAAAGGGGGAGGGGGGTTGTCATATGCAAAGCATGTGATCATTTAAGTGGAAAGATAGACATGCTGTTGGGCCAAGAAAACAAAACACCTAGACCGGCCCACAAATGAAAGCAAGGAGAAAAAAAAAGAAAAAAAAGAGGGGAAGACTGAGCAGGTCATGCATGAAATGGGCCACGGAGCTATGGAGATGGGCTTCTTCTCTTCCTTCTTCATTTCCTACTTAATCCAATTATCAAGCAAATTGAGCATTTTATCCAATTTGTTCAACTCTTCCATATTCCTACAAAATCAACAAAAACATTATTAAAAATCTAATTTAACAATTTATTTAGAGCAAATAATAGGCAATAAAAGGGTATAAAGTATCATAATTTCTAGTTGAACAATAAGTTCAAAAATATTAAATGTTACAGATCTAGTAACGCCGACGGAGTAAGAATATTTTAAACACGTAAAAAATACATGTTACTTACATTTGCTTTTTCAGATTTTTTTTATCAAACCATGTGGTGTTCTGCTCATGTTGATGAGTGTCTTTAAATAGCTCTTTTGCAATCGACTAGCTTTGAAGCTTCTTAGCCTATACAATATGCAAATAAGTTGAAATATGTGAGACTTCTTCGTACATTGCAAAGTAAAACACCTAAAAAGTACAAAATGCAATAAGTTGAAATAAGTGAGAGTTCTTCGTACTTACCAAACGTCTGTTTTGATCGCTGAATGGGATTGAACCACATGTATGCAAAGAAGGATCTAAACCATCCTGATCACTGTTCCGGTTCTTCTTCTCTTGTGCACTCACCTTTTGGAATTTTTCGAAAGCCCTGTACTCTTGAAGTGACTGTCAAGTGCTGTCATACAACCACAAAGGCTGTTTGCCCCTTTTCCTTAGCTCCCCAAATGTGTCCTTCAATCTACTAGCCCCATTCTCCTCAAAGTTCCTCCTAATTTGGGAGTCATGCTCGGGAGCCCAATAGAAACACTTTTGTAAAATAAAAGTGAGCAAAACATAAACAATATGTTACTGAACAATATATTTATAGATATAGTAAACATCTAAATTTATCTTACATTGAACTCGCCAAACCACAGATCCCGTTGTGATTTAGGGACTTTACCCCATGTTGGCCAAGGCTCGGAAAATTTGCTCACAAATATCTTCGTTATTTCAAACACCACATCATATGGAAAGAAGCTGCAAGTATGAAGGATAGTTACAAATTTGTGTGCACAACAAACAGATTTATATATATGTTTGGCTTCTGAATATACAAAAGTGGAAATATATAATCACTTAGTCTTTACCATTTGGCTTAATAAGCACCTTGTTGGACGTGCTCCCATGGCTTGAAGCAGCTTCACTATGATCTTTACTCCTTTGTTCATTGTGTTGTGGAATGACATGTGGTATAGGGATGTAGGAGCCAAATTGGTTACCCATAGCTCCTTACGTCTGAGTGTTAGGAGGTCTTTGTAACCGAAAAAAGCACATGTCAGCCTGAGAGAACGTAGCATTTTGAGGTACGTGTTGGGTGAATTGCATGTTTTGGACACTATTGGAAATAGGAAAAGCATTCTGAGGGATGTCTTGGTAGTTTTGTCATCCTTGGAACTCTTCCTCTACTTGGCCACTTTGGTTGTTATGACCTCTTCCCCGAGTTCTACCATGTCCACCACCGCATCCCCGTTGCATACCCGACATCTTTAAGACAAACATACAAACCGTACTGATCAAATAACATAAAATGCAAGAATTAAACATTATTGATAACTCATAGAATGACAATTGTGTCAATAATTATTGAATAAAGACTACATGCATACAATGACCAAGTGTACATCCATACAACGAAAAAGTGACATCAATTCAGCAAAGACTAGTCATCATCCTCAATGTCATTGTCCTCATCAGAATCTTCATGGTCCACAACGACTTCGTCTTCAATGTATTCATAATCATCATCCCACTCTGCCTCCGTACCTCCCTCGTTTGTACCTTCCTCATTAACGACTTCAATGCCTTCCTCGTGACTCAACAAAGTTGTAAGAATTGTGTCATTCACTAGTGTCACGTGAGACACATGTTCCTCTTGGAATGCAACTAGTAAAGTGAATTCGTTATTCACTTTATGCCTGGGTTTGTTTGATACAACAACCCACCAGTTAGACTTATCTCTTATTCCATTCGGGTATTTCATGTACACCACTTACATTGCAGAACTAGCAAATGTGAATGGATCATATTTTCTATATCTTCGAATGACATTCACCTCTACAAATGGACATAGTTTGGGACAATCTGTTGCTCGAGGGGTGTTATCAAACTGTTGAATTTATGAGTATACTTCCACAAGAGCGGGGGTGAATTGTGGTGTCTGATTTTCGCGTTATAAGTAACAAACACCCTGACAGAGGTTGTTCTCAGATGACGAACACCCTGTTGACTTGTTTGCAGGGGGTGTTTTCAGATATTGCAAATACAAAAATCACCAAGATAAATGCGGAAATAAAGCACACATAATTTTTACGTGGAAAACACCTCTAGCCCAACTGAGGTGTGAAAAACCACAACCTACCTCGTGTAGGCTTTTAACCACTTCACTATAACCGGGCTTAACTCGTTACAAATGTAACACACCTTGTTACAACTTGCAACCACGTAACCTTCTTCCCTAAGAACGGTTACACCACGTCCAAATCTCACTAGATTGGACACGTCCAAAGTCCACACGACTGAGGACCACTCACTCACTTTTCTGATCCAAGATCAGGGTTGAAAACACCTTACTGGGGGTGCTTCTCACTAAGCAGATGTAAGGTACACTGAAGATCCTATTATGCCAATGGTTTGAAAACTCAAATTAACACAGCTTGTCACGTTTTTTCTTTGCGAATTGAAGCTCAAGTAATCTTTTCTTACTTTTAAGTAAAAACCGGGTTTTCAGAATTTTTCTTTTTACCACACTGTGTTTTCTCAATATGCGTTCTCTCTTCGAATGGGAGAGAAGAGCTAAGCTTTTAACCAAGAAGATCAACGGTAAAAAAATCAAGGAAGTTGCTGAGAATCTGCCAAGTGTGCCATCAAAGGAGATTTCCGAGCAAAGGATTTTCCAAACGGCTAGTGGGTAAGAAATTTCCAAAATAAAAGGGATTTGTTTCTAAAAGATAAAAACTTATCCTCTCGTTTGAAATAGCCGTGGAGAATTTCAAATAAGGAACCAGAAATCTCAACTTTGAAATTTGAATACCAAGGTGTTCAAATACTTTGGTCAACAAGAACCCATACCCGAGATCATGGTTTCGGGTGGTGTTTGTAATTCGCCCAATGTGACGAATTATGATAGCAGGAAGATTTATGGGTTCCTCCCTGGACAAGAAGTTGACCAGGCATTGATCAAAAAGGTCGGCTGAGTTTCTCCCCTGACCTCTTGGTATCACGTTCTTGATGATGAACATGAAAAGGAGTTGGTGGAGAGGAATCAGATCGCCCTTTTTGACAGAAGAGGGTGTTCTCAGGCCCGGTTTCTGGCTTACCCGCCTAGATATCTCCAAGAGCCTGGCTGGGTCTAGGGCGGTTTTGTCTTCCCTCACATACACGTGAAACCCACGTGAGGGGATGCCCAGTATTTCACGAAGAGTAGCAGCATCGAAGGGAAAATGTCACTCATTGATAGAACTTGTCACCACCCCATTGGTGACAGAGCAGTTGGCATAGAATTCAGCCAACTCAGCCACAGAACACCCTTTGTGGGTGTTTGCAAACAGTTCAAGCCAGCCTTGGACTCGCAACTTATTCAAGAACACCCCCAGACCCTGTTCCTCAAAAAACTGTATGTTCACGACCTTCCCCCTTACAACATTACGCTTAAGGAATTGCGCATGTTTCTCAGACAAGGGAAAGGGAGTGGTCAATTTTGTCTTTTTGATTTGAGGAGCAAGGGATGCAGTTTTGGATAGAGGGGTTGTTTTCAGTTTCCTCTTGAGGGGTGTTTTTGAGGCTGAGGATTTCGTGGAAGTGGTTGGTATTGATGGGTTTTGTTCATCAGAAGGTTCTGAGAACACGAGGGTCCCTTGTTTGAACGAGGGATCCTCAGAGTCAGACCTAGACAAACTTGAGGAGGAGGAAATCTCCTCAATGACCGGAGCAGATGATCTTGAGGTTCTAGGGACTGACTTGAGAGCAATTCTCGCAGATTTGCGAGAAGGCTTGGAAGAAGGAGGAGAAGAGGGAGTTTCAGAGGGCTGAAACCTTGGTTGTGGCCTTGTTCTGGGCGTTCTGCTACGTCTGGCCACAATTTTTATCCTTTTTCTTTTCTCTCCGGTTTGAATAGCTGGAGTGGGGAGTTCGGACTCAGGGAGAGAATTTTTGTCCTGACTTTCCTCGGATGTCTCATCCGGAATCAGATCCTCTACCCACACAGCATTCAAGGATTCGTCCCTAGTTTCTGGTGCTGTTTCTGGAAACAGTCCAAAAGAACAGGGTTCGAATTCACCATAAAGCTCTGCAGAAGGTTCCAAGATTTTATCTTGAGCCCCTGATGGTACATCCTCCGACTCGAGTTGAAGAGGGCAAGCAACTGACCCTACCAAAAATACCAATTCCCTTCCACAATTGAAGGGAATGTCATCCATCCCTATCCCCACTATTGTGAGGGACAAGCTTTTCAGAAATTTGAAAGGCTTGTAAGGAATTGGGCGAGGGGGAGCAGGGATTGAGGATGCAAGAACCAGAGAGTTTGAGTTAGAGGGTTGGTTGGAGGCCATTGTTGCAGAGGAGAGAGATTAGGGTTTTAGAGCTGTTTGCGTGAGAGGACAGACAAGACTGCAGACAGAGCACTTAAGGAGAGAGGGAGAGAGAGAGCAGCCGAGATCTTTTAAAAGATTGCAACTGGTGAAAATATTAAAAGCAAAACACATTCCCTATGTATCGAACAACCAAGGGACATACCTGTTTGAGCTGCCTGTTTCTGAACATGCTTCTCTTATTACTCTGCTCCATTTCTCAAGGTAGCAGTCTTCATGCATGAATTTAGTAGCATATAGACTGCACAAATTCGTTAAGGGTAACAATTTCCAAGCAAGGAGAGAGAGTAGGTATTATAGGGTGTTTTTGCCAGCTTGGTCCAACTCTGAGAACAGGTGTTCTCAGGGTGTTTTCACCAACCCCAGTTCCAGTCTGTTTCTCTCGAATTGGTCTCTACTCAGTGCCTTAGTGAATATATCAGCTATTTGATTTTCAGTGGAGCAAAAATTCATTGAAATAAAGCCTTTTTCCACATTATCTCTTAAAAAATGATGTCGAATGTCAATATGTTTTGTCCTTTTGTGTTGACATGGGTTTTTGGCAATGTTAATAGCACTAGTATTGTCACAAAAAATAGGAATATGCATCCAGTGTCAACACAAAAATCCTTAAGCTATTGTCTTATCCACAACAGTTGAGCACAACATGAAGCTGCTGCAACATATTCAGCTTCTGCTGTGGACATGGCAACAGAATGTTGCTTCTTGGTAGCCCAAGATACCAAACAAGGTCCAAGAAAATGAGTCATACCTGAGGTACTCTTTCTATCAACTAGGAAACCTGCATAGTCAGCATCAGCATATCCAACAAGATTAAAGTTACATCCTTTAGGATACCAAAGAGATAAATCAGGTGTGTGTTTTAAATATCTTAGTATCCGTTTAACAGCCTTAAGATGAGTCTCTTTAGGACTAGACTGAAAACGGGCACATAAACCAATACTAAAAACGATATCCGGTCTACTAGCGGTTAGGTATAGGAGTGACCCAATCATGCCCCTATAGAGTTTCTCCTCAACTGAGGGACTCCCATCATCCACAACCAACTTGGTTGAAGGAGAAATAGGAGTGTCTATGGGTTTGGCTGACTCCATCCTAAAACGCTTAAGTAGCTCCTTGATATACTTTTGTTGATGGATCATGGTGCCTTTTGGAGTTTGCTTGATTTGTAAGCCTAAGAAAAAATTAAGCTCACCCATCATGCTCATCTCAAACTCACTCCTCATCATATTTGAAAATTCATTGCATAAATCATGATGAGTCGCACCAAATATAACGTCATCTACATATATTTGGACAATCAATAGATGTTCCCCCTTAGATTTTAGAAACAATGTATTGTCTACCTTGCCTCTTCTAAAATCATTTTCAAGTAAAAAGCTTGACAACCGTTCATACCAAGCTCTTGGAGCTTGTTTTAAACCATAAAGTGCTTTGTCAAGTTTAAAAACATGATTTGGGAAATCACCATTTTCAAAACCAGGGGGTTGTTTGACATACACCTCTTCTTTAAGGTATCCATTTAGGAATGCACTTTTCACGTCCATTTGATATAGCTTGATTTCCATATGAGCAGCAAAGGCTATTAAGATTCGAATAGCCTCAATTCTAGCAACTGGTGCAAAGGTTTCTTCGTAATCAATCCCTTCTTCTTGATTGTACCCTTGAACCACCAGCCTTACCTTGTTCCTAGTGACTGTTCCTGACTCCTCTGGCTTATTTCGGAACACCCACTTGGATCCAATGATTGTTCTTTCTGCAGGTTTAGGTACCAGGTGCCATACTTTGTTTCTTTCAAATTGATGGAGCTCTTCTTGCATTGCTGTGACCCAATCTGAATATGCAAGAGCTTCATTCACACTTTTTGGCTCAACGTTAGAAAGAAAAGCATAGAAAGCACAAAAATTCTTAAGTTTAGATCTAGTTTGCACTCCAGTATTATTATCTGACAAGATTTGATCAAGAGGGTGCGAACTATAGTGCTTCCATGGTCTTGGATTAATTGGATCCACAGACACATGTTTTGTTCTAACTGAAGTGTGTGTAGGATCAGGCTCAAGAACACCTCCTGATCCTGTTGCTGCACCTGTTTGCAAACTGGTTCCTGAAGAACATGGTTCCGAACAGGGTTCAACGGTATTTCTCCCTGTTTGAAGTTCACCTTGCCTGTCGCTTTGAGGAACAGCTTCTGTACCTGTTTCCTTCAGGGTGTTCTCACCTTGTTTTTCTTGATTCAACAGCTCCTTTTGGACAAGACCTAATTCAAACTCTTCATCCTGTGCATTACTCTCATTCAAGGAGTTAGATTCATCAAAAAACACATGCACACTTTCCTCAACACACAAGGTTCTTTTGTTAAAGACTTTGTATGCCTTACTGTGAGAGGAATAACCAAGAAATATTGCCTCATCACTCCTAGGATCAAACTTTCCTAAGACATTTTTCCCGTTGTTATGCACGAAACATCTACAACCAAATGTTCTTAGATGCATAATGTTGGGTTTTCTGCCTTTAAGAAGTTCATAAGGAGTTTTGTTCAAAATGGTTCTAATCATGCATCTGTTTATAATGTAACATGATGTGTTCAAAGCTTCTACCCAAAAGTTCTTAGGAAGTCCACTAGCAATAAGCATTGTTCTAGTCATGTCTTCTAAGGTACGATTTTTTCGTTCAACCACCCCATTCTGTTGGGGTGTTCTTGGAGTTGAGAAGTTTTGATCAACACCATGTTCATTACAAAATTTTGTAAAGCTTGCATTTTCAAATTCAGTACCATGATCAGACCTCAAGCTAACCAATGAGTGTCCTACTCTCTTTTCAATCTTTTTGAGAAGGGCAATAAAATTCTCAAAAGTTTCATCCTTGGAGGCCAAGAACAGGGTCCAAGTAAATCGAGAGTAATCATCCACTATTACAAGCACATACCTTTTCCCACCTCTACTAGCTATCCTCATGGGACCACATAAATCAATGTGTAATAGTTCCAGAGGTCGGGTAGTGCTAACACATCTTTTTGACTTAAAAGAAGATCTGACTTGTTTTCCTTTTGCGCAAGCTTCACATACCTTGTCATCATTATACTTGATGGAAGGTAGTCCAACAACCAAGTCCTTGGAAACAAGTTTATTTAACAAGGACAGGCTTGCATGACCTAGTCTCTTGTGCCATAGCATTATATCATCATTTAATGCATTTAAACAAGTCATATTATTTTGGGGAAGAGTGGAAATACTAACTTTATAAACATTTTGACATCGCTTCCCCCTCAACACAACATCTCCTGTGTCGTCATTCACAACCAAGCAACGTGTTTTTGAAAACAGTACTAGGTTGTTCTTGTCACACAGTTGGGACACACTTAGCAAATTGTGCTTTAACCCCTCAACTAAGTGCACATTATCAATTGAGTGGGAGAGAGTTTTACCAATATTGCCTATACCAACAATTGTCCCAGATTTACCGTTTCCAAATGCTACACTCCAACCATTCAAAGCTGTAAGTGAGAGAAAATTTGATTTTTCACCAGTCATGTGCCGTGAACACCCACTATCAACAAACCACAACTGCCTGTTTTTAAGGGTGTTGGTGGGCTAGTTCGTAAGGTTGTTCTCTCTCACTTCAGCCTGCAAAACAAATCACAGGTTAGTTTTGGGAACCCAGACCCACTTGGGTCCCATTCTTTTAGACATGTAAAGCTCATCTTTTCTAATCCAGATTTGTTTCACATACCTTTCATTCTTTTCATTGGCATGTTTTCTTAAAGGACAAGTATATTTATAATAACCCGTTTTACCACAATGAAAGCAAACGATGTTTTCAGGTAATCCCACATACTTTCTATGTATTGGGTAAACGGTCCGTTTATGCTTGTAACCAAGTCCCTTTTTGTTTCGACTGTGGTGAGTGTTTAACCAATCAAGGACTTGTGAAGACTTGTTCCAACGCTTGGTCGTGGCAAGTTCGGTTTCCAGTTTTTCTCTATTAGCATGCAAGCTCTTGTTCTCTTTGAGTAAGTTTTCAACCATTCCTTCCACCTCAAAGAGTTTTTCTTCCACTCGAGTATAATCTCCTTCTTTTATAAAGAGATTTTCTTTGAGCATGTTAATATTTTCATGTAAACCAAGTTTTTCATTTTTAAAAATTTCATTTTCAAGCTCTAGGTCACGAACTTCTCTTTTTAGATCAGCACAGGTGTCTATCACATTATATAGAAGTTCTTCTAAAGTAGCTTTGTTAAGACCATGTACCTTGTTCTTGAGATCTGAGAGGCTGATTGTTGATTCATCATTTGAATCTGAATCACTTTGTGCCATCAGTGCTACACCCTCTTCTTCAGCTTCAGATTTTCCTTCATCCTCAGAGGAATCTCCCCAAGCAGCCAGCATAGCTCTCGAGAAACGCTTGCCCAGATTATTTACAGGGTGTTTTCGACCCTGTTTTTGATGTTGCTCGGGCATCTGATCTTCTCGAAGCAGAGGACAATTTTTGATTAAGTGATCTGGTTTGCCGCACTTGAAACACCCTATGAGCTGTTCTTTAGGGGTGGTGTTTCTGGACTTACTGAAGTCTTTTCTTTTGTTGCTTTCCTTAACCTTTTTGAAGAATTTCTTGAATTTTCTGGTCATTAGGGCCATGTCTTCATTTTCAAGGTCAGAGTCAGTGTCCTCATGTGCTTTCAAGGCAAGCCCACGATCCTTCTTCTGCTCCTCTTTTTGTTGTGAGTTCTTTCTGAGTTCATAGGTTTGAAGATTGCCAATCAACTCGTCGAGGGTGATCTTGTTCATGTCTTTAGCCTCTTGGATGGCTGTCACTTTGGCCTCCCACATACGAGGTAAAATTCTGAGGATTTTCCTCACCAACTCTTCAGTGGTGAAAGACTTTCCTAGAGATTTTAATTCGTTTGTGATGTGGGTAAACCGTGTGTACATATCCATCATAGTTTCACGATCACCCATATCAAACAACTCATATTGTCGCATAAGTAGCTCAATTCTAGATTGTTTAACTTGACTCGTACCTTCATGAGCAACTTGTAGGGCGTTCCAGATAGCTTGGGCTGATTCACACTTAGAGATGCGAGTGTATTCATCTGGACCTAAGCCGAAATATAATAGCTTCTTGGCCTTAGCATTCTTTTCCATTTTGTTATAATCTTCAGCATCAAACACTTTGGGTTCCTTAGGAATCATCTTGCCATCTTCAAACACCTTGGTGGGAACAAGGGGCCCATTCTTGATGAGCATCCATAACTCATAATCTTCTGCCTAAATATAGTTCTCCATCCTATTCTTCCATCAACTATAATGTTGGCCGTTGAAATAGGGTGGATGAGTAATGGATTGCCCTTCAAGAATTCCTTGTGGTGTACTCATCTTCAGAATCTCTCAAGGTGTTAGCCTTTTGAAAGAGAACCTGCTCTGATACCACTTGTTGAATTTATGAGTATACTTCCACAAGAGGGGGGTGAATTGTGCTGTCTGCTTTTCGTGTTATAAGTAACAAACACCCTGACAGAGGTTGTTCTCAAATGACGAACACCCTGTTGACTTGTTTGCAGGGGGTGTTTTCAGATATTGCAAATACGAAAATTACCAAGATAAATGCGGAAATAAAGCACATACAATTTTTACGTGGAAAACACCTCTAGCCCAACTGAGGTGTGAAAAACCACGACCTACCTCGTGTAGGCTTTTAACCACTTCACTATAACCGGGCTTAACTCGTTACAAATGTAACACACCTTGTTACAACTTGCAACCACGTAACCTTGTTCCCTAAGAACGATTACACCACGTCCAAATCTCACCAGATTGGACACGTCCAAAGTCCACACGACTGAGGACCACTCACTCACTTTTCTGATCCAAGATCAGGGTTGGAAACACCTTACTGGGGGTGCTTCTCACTAAGCAGATGTAAGGTACACTGAAGATCCTATTATGCCAATGGTTTGAAAACTCAAATTAACACAGCTTGTCACGGTTTTTCTTTGCGAATTGAAGCTCAAGTAATCTTTTCTTAGTTTTGAGTAAAAACCAGGTTTTCAGAATTTTTCTTTTTACCACACTGTGTTCTCTCAATATGCGTTCTCTCTTCGAATGGGAGAGAAGAGCTAAGCTTTTAACCAAGAAGATCAACGGTAAAAAAATCAAGTAAGTTGCTGAGAATCTGCCAAGTATGGCATCAAAGGAGATTTCCTAGCAAAGGATTTTCCAAACGGCTAGTGGATAAGAAATTTCCAAAATAAAAGGGATTTGTTTCTAAAAGATAAAAACTTATCCTCTCGTTTGAAATAGTAGTGGAGAATTTCAAATAAGGAACCAGAAATCTCAACTTTGAAATTTGAATAAATCACTTCCTAAAATATAGGTGATAAAGATCTTTTGATTTTGGAAAATATTTAGCAAAACAATTTTGGCAAATCTCCCATAATATTTCGTATCTCAAAAATATCCTATCCTGGGATTTTAAGAAAGTATTTTAGAGCTTTTGGCCAGCCGAAATAAATTTTTCCAAAATAATCGGGCATAGCCGTTTCAGTTCAGAAAAACCCTAGGCACCCTGTTTGCAGGGTTGTTCGCAACTGATGTTCTGAAGCGCTTAGCGTAACTGCCGATTCAAGAGGTGTTTAAAATGATGTTTTCAATATTGGCATATTAACAAGAGTCTAAATAAATAAAACCTATATACCCAAGACTTCTTGTTTTGAATCAGTCATCTTGTCCAAGATTTGTAGAGTTGCTGTGAACACCAAGGCCACTTTGTTTGCAGGGGTTGTTCTTTGCATTGCTAGAGTTTCGGAACCACATGCTTTACATCAAGCTGATCTTGCTAGAGTCCAGGAACAACATGCTTTTACAATCGAGTTGTTCTTAATATAGAACCACCAAGTAGAACCTGTTTTAAAGACTTGTTCTCACATGTAGCAAACCAGTTAATACAAAAAAGAAAACACCAATTAGGCCTGTTTGGAGATCGTGTTTGGAGCAACATTACTTGGACAAATTTTTACACTTGGATTTGTTATCATCAAAACTTAATCAAAATAACTCAACACAAACTAATCACATTTGAACAATATATATTGTTTGAGCGGCTCTCCAAGATATTCAATGCGAATAATCTCTTGAAGGATTCCATAATAATCGTCCTCATATCCACCTTCCCCGCTCCCTTTAATGCAAACGCCACAGTTGAAAGTCTTTTTCCCTTCACACCTTTTCTGTGTGTGAAATAGAAATTCCTTAACTCTGAATGCAGACCAAGATGTAACTTTCCTTAAAAGCAATTGAGCCAAGTGGTATATGTGTACTCGACATTCATCATTGAAGATTTGTACAATTTCAACCTACATGAATTTTTACAAACTTGATCAACATGGGAACCATATTGTGTAAGATGTGCTTAAGGAGATGAATATATAACATAAGAGGCAAGTTTACGCTCTTACTTATTTTTTGAATCACCAAATAAATTGATCTTCAATAAAGACATCTATCTCCACGTCTGTTAAAGTGGAATTTTCTTGTAATTGTTGTTGTTTGAATAAATTGTGAGAATGATATTCATCAGCACTAGGTTCTCAGTTAACTTCATTACAATACAAAAAGGCGCATGTTGGACTTATTCGATATAAGGTTGCACTTCATTACAATTCAACAAAATGTGAAGGTGTGCAGCGTGCAACTCTTCATCGGTGTTGAATTAGTGAGTATTCTACCACAAGAGGGGGGGGTGAATTGTGGTGTCTGATTTTCGCGTTGTAAATAACAAACACCCCTATGACTTGTTTGCAGAGGGTGTTCTCAGATATACCAAATGCGAAAATCACCAAGATAAATGCGGAAAAATAAAGTACACAATTTTTATGTGGAAAACACCTCTAGCCCAACTGAGGTGTGAAAAACCACGACCTACCACGTGTAGGATTTAACCACTTCACTAAACCGGGCTTAACTCGTTACAATTGTAACACACCTTGTTACAACCTTGCAACCACGTAATCTCCTTCTCTAAGGCAGATTACACCACGTCCAAATTTCACCAGATAGGACACGTCCAAAGTCCACACGACTAGGACACACTCTTTCACTATTGACTGATCTGATATCAACGTCAACAAACACCTTACTGGGGTGTTTCTTACTAAGCAGATGTAAGGTACAATGAAGATCCTATTATGCCAATATATCGAAAGCTTGGTTTAAACACAACTTGAGTTGGTTTTTCTTTTCTCAAGAATACTTCAAAAACTCTTCTAGAAAAACCTCTTTTTGAAATTTCCTATATGTTGTGTGTTTCCAGGTTTTCATTCTTTGCTTTCTTTTCTTCCCTTTTCTCTCAATGTCTCAATGTATGTGTAGGCGAAAGGGCTGAGCTTTTTATGTAAAAAACCCAACGGTCAAAAACCAAGGAGAAGAGAAGAATTCAGCTAAGTTTGGAAAAGGATTTTCAAGAGAGATATTCCCAACGGCTAGTGGCAAGTTTTTCCAAGTTATAAGGGATTTGTTATCTCAAGAGATAACCCTTATCTTTTCATAGCCGTGAAGAAGATTCAAAAGCAACCAGAAATCTTCAGTTTTGGGATTTTTTATCAAATCCGAAAATATGGGCAAAGGAAAATATTTAGATTTGGCAAATTCCCCAAAAACTATTTTCGCAAATCTCCCATAATATATTCAAGGAATATCCTTTCCAGAAAGATAGCAATCTTGGGGTTTAAGAAAAGTATACTGGAGATTTTGGCCAACCGAAATGAATTTTCAAAGATAACCGGGTATGGCCACTTCAGTTCAGAACCACCCTAGGCACCCTGTTTGCAGGGTTATTCGCAACTGGTGTTCTGAAGTACTTAGTGCGAATACCGATTCAAGAGGTGTTTAAAAAGCATTTTCAATATTGGCATATTAACAAGAGTCTAAATAAATAAAACCTATATACCCAAGACTTCTTGTTTTGAAGCAGTCATCTTGTCCAAGATTTGTAGAGCTGCTGTGAACACCAAGGCCACCTTGTTTGCTGGGGTTGTTCTTTGCATTGCTAGAGTTTCGGAACCACATGCTTTACATCGAGCTGATCTTGCTAGAGTCCAGGAACAACATGCTTTTACAATCGAGTTGTTCTTAATATAGAACCACCAAGTAGAACCTGTTTTAAAGACTTGTTCTCACATGTAGCAAACCAGTTAATACAAAAAAGAAAACACCAGTTAGGCCTATTTGGAGATCGTGTTTGGAGCAACATTACTTGGACAAATTTTCACACTTGGATTTGTTATCATCAAAATTTAATCAAAATAACTCAACAATCGGTTAGGTACGTTTGTGTACGACTTCCCACCGGAGTTCCTTGGGTTCGAAAAACTAATAAAGTAGGTTGCATTTGTGGCTCGTCATTGTCATCCTTATTACGTCGACGTCTTGTGCGCATTGAAGGCACAACATCGCCGAAGTAATATGCAGAAAACTGCGATATCTCAAACACCAAGTATGATTCAGCCATTAATCTCTCAGGATGTGTTTTGTTTCTTATCTTCATCTTAAGCCATCCAAAGTACCTAAAATAGAACAACCTATGTAAGTATTTTAGTATAACACTACTGCTGAATTTAGTGCTCTATGATATTTGGATAACTATTTACCTTTCAAATGGATACATCCATCGATATTGCACTGCACCCCCTAGGTATGCTTGTTCTGCCAAGTGTATAGCCAAGTGCTCCATGACATTAAAGAATCCCGGTGGGAAAACTCTCTCCAATTTACAAAGTATGATGCTTATATTGCATTGCATTTCTTGTAGCTTATCAACCCTTAATACTGTTGAGCAAAGATTTTTGAAAAATTCACTTAACTCAACGAGTGGTTCTAATACATCATCTGGAAGGGAACGAAATGCTATTGGCATAAGCATTTGCAAAAACACATGACAATCATGGCTCTTCATGTTTTCAAACTTTGCAGACTTCATATCTACGCAGTTTGCAAAGTTGGAGCAATATCAATAAGGCATTATTAGTTGTTGTGCTCACTCACACACCCCCTTTGATTTGTCCAAAGAAAGGGCGTACGAAGCCTTTGGTTTTAGTGTTCAATCATTATGATAATTCTCCTTGAAACCCAGGATGATGAAATCTCCATCGGCGATTACTTTAGGAAGACTCCGAACCTCTTTGTATAGTTCCTCCCCATTTTTTCTGGATGGAGGACCATCGTTAACAACTTTCCCTCTACGAAATCTAGTTCGATTTCTTCGAAATGCATGATGTCTGGGCAAGAATCGACGATGACAGTCAAACCAGGATGCTTTTCCGCCATGTTTTAAATGTGTTGCTTTCAACTTCTCCATACAAACATGGCAACTTAAAACACCATGGGTGCTCCATCCAGATAACATTTCAAGGGATGAGAAGTCATTTACTGTCCACATTAATGCAGCTCTCACAATGAAGTTCTACCTCATTGAAATGTCATAAGTTTGAATACCATCCCATAGCATTTTCAACTCATCAATCAAAGGTTGCAAGTACACATCTATTTTGTTCTTTGGATTTGTAGGCTCAGGTATAATTCAAGTTAAGAACATATATCGCGTTGTCATGCACATATCCAGGGGAAGGTTGTAAGGTGTCACACCAACAGGCCAAATTGAATAAGGCCGTGCAGATTGTCCAAATGGGGTAAACCCATCCACACACAAACCAAGTCTCTTACTTGAATTTGGAAGAGAAAAGTGGTGGTGGTCGAATTGGGGTGGCCGACAGGCTGGGCAATGGCGGGCTGGGCGGTGGCGACTTTACACGGCGACGACGACGACGGGCTGGGCGGTGATGGCGATGGCAGTGCTCTTCTCCTTCTCTCTCTACGCCGCCCTCTCTCTCTCTTTAGTGTGGGGTGCCGAAAATGAAACCCGAAACACGGTTTCAGGATTTTAAAGATTGTCCGACGAAATATTCAGTCGTCATGTCCGACAGAATATTTCGTCGGACAAGGAATCTTTTTAAAAAAATTTCCCCCATATTCTGCAGAGAACTGGTCAATTTTGACCAGAGGTCCAACGGAATTCCCATTGGATTCCGTCGGAATATCCATCTGCCCTTTTTTACTTTTTTCGTCCCTCCGTCGCCATGTTCGCCGGCCTATCTGACGGTTTATTTTTCGGTCGGTATTTTCCGTCGGAAAAAACAGATTTTTTAGTAGTGAAAAACAATCCATACTCAAAGACATATAGCCCGGGGTGAAGAAATCATCTTAATTTCTCCTACAGAAATAGTAATCCTATGACCCCCCACTACAAATCAACCCCCAGGTTTCGAGTCCAAAGACCCATATAATCCACCCTCCAAATAGAAATCAAATTTGCAGAGTCTTATGGAGCATTTCATTCAGACTCAAACCAAGATAAATGAGGTTCTCAATGAGTAGACCTGGCAAAACTGACACGAGAACCCCCCCGCTGACTTTTCGCAATTTAGTTCTTGTTCGGGGCAGTTTTGAGGATATCTTGTATCTTATTTTTCACAGACGTTTTCAGAGCGAGTTTAGGTTTTCTTTCTCAGACACTTTGGCACTAATGTAGAGTAGATTATAGTGTTTAATTCCTTGTTCTGATTTGTGAATTGACCTT
The DNA here is from genome assembly GCA_017589665.1 of Selenicereus undatus. Taxonomy (NCBI): domain Eukaryota; kingdom Viridiplantae; phylum Streptophyta; class Magnoliopsida; order Caryophyllales; family Cactaceae; genus Selenicereus; species Selenicereus undatus. Next base: position 104,972,693 of record JACYFF010031955.1, read on the forward strand.
GGCAATTGATTAAACTACGTTTCTCTTGCCTTTGCTTTGCGATTTTTATCAAAGTTTGTGTCTTTTGTCATGGTTTTCAGTTTCTTGTTAGTGGTTGGAATTATTATGATGATTAATGGCTAAATCCCCTATCTTATACCTTAGGGTGGGATTAGTCCCTATTATGCGATTTGCATACATGTTCTAGGTTTTTATGAATAAATGCCCATGCTTATGATTGAATTCTCACTTAATACGCCATGTGTTCGATGAATTGCTGGAGATGGTTAAATTCATGTTCTTAATTGGGGTTTAGGAGATTAACGAAAGTTGAATCCTTTACTTAGAACGACTTTGTGAGTAATTGGATTTATTAACATGAAAATAGTTAGGGGTTTAATTGGGAATAGTGGGTTGGCTAATCTTGAGGTTTTGTGGATTCCAGTTTCATAAAAATAGATAACTAGAATTGCTTAACCAGTCTAATGACCTTTAAGAGAAGGCGTAGATGTTTCTTAACTTGTAACCATTCCATTTCAGTTATTTGTGTGGGCTGATTTGCATGATTTAGTTTTTGACCCAAGGACCATAATAGTATAGTGAATCCCAAGCTAAGATTTTGTTATCATCGAGTTAAATAGTTTCAGTAGCTTTTAGATCTATCAACTTGAATATGTTTTTGCATGGATTGAGTGTTGCAATTGACCTGGTGGCTAAAACCAAGTTCCCTTTAGACACGATCTGTGCTTGTCGTTGCTAGCTACAACTGGCACCGTGCACTTGTGGTAACAGTTTAAGACAACAGCTCTCGGTTAGATTTGTTCACCTATTATTTACTTCTTGATGTTTCTGGCCACTTTGTAATACATTTGATGTAATATGCAACAATAATTAGAATAGTATCTAAAAGACATAAAAATTTGTGAAGAGCAAATATAAGGGTCATTATCTAGGTCCTTGTTTTTTAGCTGTCTGCTTGCAAGAAGATATCACATTTGTAAAGATCCTAGAGCAAACATATGCGTCATTTATTTAAATCCAAATTTCAAAATCAACATCTTTTATATTTGACCTACTTAACCTGTGAAAATTTTTATCCTAAAATTTCAATAATCTGAACAAGTATAGTAATACAAAACATACACATCAATACATCATAACTATGCTAACAAGTAATTCATGACTTATTTTTAAAAAGCAATATAACTCGTTTCATAGAGTACATACCATTCAGGTTAGAAAAAAGAAGTTGATAATCTAGAATTGAATCCATTTCACAACATTAGACCTACTGAAAATCCATGTCTCAATGAACATATGCAGCCCGATGGGGGTAATTTACATTTGGCTACATCGAACTTTAGTGCATTCATTTGTAGGATCGACTTTTTGGAAAAGTCACTATCAGGACGATTGAGTTATTGCGCTTTTAACATTTGGGAGACAAATTACTGTTCAAACTTATTTGTAAATCCCAAAACTTTTTACATTTGGAAATATAACCCAAATCCTTAAAAACTTACTTTCGAAAGATCTAAAATTGTGTATGTGATATTTTGCTCACTAATACTATTGTTGATGGTTTTTTTTTTCTTAAGGGAATGTGAACTAAACTGAATTTAAACCTCAAGCATACAATATCATTGTAACACTTAGAGGGTCGATCCTCAGGGAAAACGTTTGATTATGGTCATTAAAAGTGAATTAACTAAACTAAATGGAACTTAAACTAATTGCTTTTAATTGAACGACCTCAACAACTAGACCTAAACTAAAGTTGACTTAAACAGAGTTGATTCAGAGCACTCTCAGGAGTACAAATAACTCAATCCTTTTCTAATAACCATCCACCATTAGTCTAGCAACCAAACTAACATCGAATTGTTCCAGCAAAGCAATTGAGCAATAGGGAAGGGGTATTCAGGAGCAGAGAATGAAAAAGAGCAGCTTAAAATTCTAAATCAAAACAACGAAGCTTAACTGCTACCAAGAGAAACTGCAACAAAACAATATGCATTCTAAAACTAAACCTACAGGCTGATGTAAAACTCAACGCAGAACCACAGCAGCAGCAAGCAACCAACTCAAAACAGAACAAAAGCAGCAGCAAGCAACCATGGGAAAAGAGGTTACCCAGAATGCTTGAACATCAAAAGTGTGCGTCCCCACTTTCAGCCAGACACCAAGGGAGATGGACAGAATCGAAATACGAGCAACAACCACAGTACCAACTAACCGAAACAGTGAACAAGGGAAAGGGAAAGGGAAGGGGGTTAAACTAATGCTAGCCTAGGCCTCAATGCTTTGCAGCTCAGCCTTAGCTAACACCACATCAATGGTTGAATCGCCATTGACACGCATCCAAGTTCACGGTTACGAACCGAATGAAACAGGGGAAGAAAGAGTAACAACGAAATGCGAGAATCCTTCAATAATTGAACAAAATTTCGATAAAAGTTGCTTCAACAGTTCTAATTACATCAGAAATTCCAACCCTAATACATCAATTCGTCACCGACTAACAAGAACCCTAATCGCAAAATTCGAAATTCTAACCCTGAAAATACAAAATTAAACTTAAACCTAGAACTACTTAGCCCAGAAATTACCTAGTCTACGGTGCCCCTCCGTGGCGTCTTCTCCTCATCTCTTATACCCGAAGTAAGGAACTCGATGCCCCCCTCTCTCGATCTTGACCCTCCGTCTGGTGTTGGTGTGCGTGGACGGTTCAGATGAGGCCAGCGAAGGTGGGACGTGGCTTGGTGGTTGTCAGAGGTGGTGGGTGAGTTGGTGGGATGGGTTTCTGGGTTTCGGTTTTAGAGAAAACCGTGGGTAGAGGGATGGGTTTCTGGGTTTCGTGGAAACAGTGGGCAAGGGTGGTTTTGGGTGAGGCAGATAACGGGATTGAGGGTGAAATGGGGTTCGAAGAGGTGGGGGTTGTGGGTTGAAGAGGAAGACGAACACAGGAAGCCTGGAGTTGTTGTCAGGGAGAGGGAAGAAGCAGAGGCCGAAGATGAGGAGAGAGAAGAAGAAGACAGACGCGAGAAAGGGGGGGTTTAAAACATAACCGGTCCAGCTGAACCGGCCGGTCCAGTTCACTGGACCGGTTTGGTTTTATTTTTTATTTTTTTTTCTTCTTCTTTCTTTGGCCGGTTTTTATCGATTTTGGCCCGATTCTTCAACCTCCGACATTTCTTCTATTTTTTTCTCACTTTTTCCGCCATTTGAGCCCATTTTTCGCATTTATTCAAAATCTGCAAAATAAAATAAAATCAATTAAAAACCTTAAAAAAATGTTATTAAAACTAGCTTAAAATTGGTGAAAAAGTACCTTAAAAATATCACATTTTTGGTTCAAACAAATACTCCCACACCAAGATTTTGCTCGTCCTCGAGTTAAATAAACTAAGCTAACTAAAAGAAAATGAAAAATAAGGAAAAGAAAATCCTAACTCACTGTCGTAGGAATCACGGTTGCATTTAGCGTGTGCAACAAGCCCTTTAAACCCCTTGGACTCCCAAGTGGACGAGTGAGGTCTCGTGAGGGTTTCAAAGTGAAAATACCCACAAAATTATTCAAAAATAAAAGAAAATCTTTTTGGGTTTTCTCTCAAAACTGATATGTACAAAACTCGGGAAACATATGCACAAATCCTAATCAGTTAAATCACCCATGTACTCAGTTATCAACCCATATATACATAGAATGCACTTCAAAGCCCTTTACCTCTAAATGACATCAAAACACTGATTTTTCACCCCATTGAACATCAAAATTTTGAATCCATCCCGGTGTTTGTATTCAAGTGTATCATCATCCCCAGGACTCAGATTTACCAGAATAAACTCAATCCCACTTAGTTGACATAATTACATTATTCTTATGCTGACTTTGGAAGCAAGCTTTCCCAGTAGCAATATTGCCTCAAAGGGTAACACCCAGTAGCACGTGCCTCAAATGGTCCCAGTGGCGCATGCCTAAAAGGGATACTTGTCATTCCAACTTTTATTTTTTTTCTTTATTTATCATACAATTTTTTTCAATTTTTTTTTCCAAAGTAACCATGCCATAGCTAGTGGGAGAATCATTCATGGAACCTTAAGACCTAAAGACAATGATGAAAGGATAACAAGGATTGGATTTCACAACCTTTAATGAACAACTAGAGTTTAGCATCAGGGCTTAGAATATCACATTCGAAGTTGGAGACTTATCATACACGTCCTATTTATATACAAACTAACAACTAAAACACAGGGGATTCACACTAATCAGAAAAAGTAGAAATGTCCCCAAAAACAACAAAAATAATAAAAAATTTTCAAAAAAATGGCATCTCACTCCCACACCAAAACTTCACAATGTCCTCAATGGGAGAATCAAGGCGCTAAAAAGCAAGCACATAAACTATACAACCAAAAAACCTAGACTATATACAACTAAAACACGGCCAAAAACAAAAACAAAACTAAAAACAAAACAAAACAAAATAAAAATCAAAACTAAAATCAAAGAAGCATAAGGAAAATAGTAAACTATACAAGAAACAAGAAAAGAGAGAGAAGAAAGAGAGTTTCTAGCAAACCAGGTTGGGTGCAGGTTACACCCAAACTATCTCAGATCTCAGTCAGTCACGGATTAGGGCCCAGACCATGGAGCATCAGACACTACACATCCTCTTGGGTCGGCAGCTCGAGAAATGGTTTCAACCGCTGGCCATTGACTTTGAACAGGGCACCAGTCTGCAAATCCTGAATCTGGACTGCACCATAGGGAAAAACATGAGAGATAACATAAGGGCCCGTCCAACGAGACCTTAATTTCCCTGGAAATAAGTGAAGCCAAGAGTCATACAAAAGTACTTTCATACCTGGGGCAAATTCTATTCTCAAAACATGTTGATCATGAAACAACTTTGCCCTCTCCTTAGAAGATCGAGCACTCTCATATGCTTCCGCTCTGATTTCATCAAGTTCACTTAATTGCAGTCGTCTCAAGTGTCCCGCCTCAGACAACTCATAGTTGAGCTTCTTAATAGCCCACCAAGCTCGGTGCTCTAATTCTACAGGTAGATGGCAAGGCTTACCATAAACTACTCTGTAAGGGGACATGCCGAGGGAAGTCTTATAAGCTGTCCTATAGGCCCGGAGAGCATCTATCAACTTATCGGCCCAATATTTCCTATGCCTACTCACAGTTTTTTCCAGGATCTGTTTTATCTGCCGATTGGAAACTTCAACTTGGCCTCTTGTGTTGAGGGTGGTAAGGGGTAGCCAGCCTATGGACTATCGAATATCTTCTAAGCAAGGCATCAAAAGATCTGTTATTAAAATGAGTACCCTGGTCACTAATGAGAGCCCGGGGCATGCCAAAGCGAGCAAAGATATTTTTCCTAAGAAATTTCACCACAACTCGAGTGTCATTAGTCCGAGAGGGAATGGCTTCCACCCATTTAGATACATAAACCACACCCAATAAAATGTACTCATTCCCAAAAGATATTGGAAATGGTCCCAAGAAATCAATACCCCATACATCAAAAACTTCCACTACAATAATGGGGTTTAATGGCATCATGTCTCTCCTAGTTATCTTGCCTAATTGCTGACATCTGGGACAACTCTTGCAGAATTCAATGGCATCCTTAAACAAAGTTGGCCAATAAAAGCCGGATTGGGGAATCTTGGTAGCTGTTTTCTTCCCACTAAAATGCCCCCCACAAGCTTGGTCAGGACAAAAAGACAATACATTCCTCACTTCATGGTCGGGTATGCACCTTCTGAAAACTTGGTCAGAACAGTATTTGAACAGATAAGGGTCATCCCAAACAAAAAACTTAACCAGGTGAAAGAATCTATCCTTGTCATGCTTGGTCCATCCCTCAGGAATCCTACTGGTAACCAAATAGTTGACAATATCAGCATACCGTGGATCAGGAAGCACAGCATACAGTTGCTCATCAGGGAAACATTCAGAAACACTAGACTCACTCTCACAAGTAATCCTAGACAAGTGATGAGCTACAAGGTTTTCAGACCCTTTTCTATCCTTAATTTCACAATCAAATTCCTGTAAAAGCAGAATCCATCTTACAAGTCTAGGTTTAGCATCCTTTTTAGAGATAAGGTGGTTAAGGGTAGAGTGGTCAGTGTAAACAATCAGATGGGAACCAATCAGATATGGTCTGAACTTTTCAAAACCAAAGACAATAGCCAAAAATTCCTTTTCAGTAACAGTGTAATTCAGTTGAGCATCATTCAATGTATGACTTGCATAATAAATCACATGGGGTTTTCTATCAATGCGCTGTGCAAGTACAACCCCAAGAGCAAAATCCGATGCATCACACATTAATTCAAAAGATTCTCCCCAAATAGGAGGATGAATGACAGGAGCAGAAGTAAGGACCTGTTTAAGCTTAGAAAATGCCTCATGACATGCTTCAGAAAAGTTAAATGGCACATCTTTAGCTAACAAATTTGACAAAGGCTTGGCAATTTTATTGAAATCTTTAATGAATCGTCGATAAAAGCCTGCATGTCCAAGAAAGGACCTAACTTCTTTCACACTTTTGGGAGGGGGAAGATTGATGATCAGGTCAGTCTTAGCTTTGTCCACCTCAATTCCATCTTTGGAAACAATATGACCTAAGACTATACCTTTCTTAACCATAAAGTGACATTTCTCCCAATTTAAAGTCAAATTTTTCTCCCTACACCTTTCTAAAACCTTTCTCAAATTACATAAGCAATGATCAAAAGAAGATCCAAACACAGAGAAGTCATCTATAAAAATTTCCATCCATTACTCAATCAAATCTGAGAAAATGGAAATCATGCATCTTTGAAAGGTGGCAGGGGCATTACACAGTCCGAAAGGCATTCTTCTGAAAGCATATGTCCCAAATGGGCAAGTGAAAGTGGTCTTCTCCTGATCCTCAGGAGCAATTGAGATCTGAGTATAGCCAGAATATCCATCCAAGAAGCAATAGAAGGAATGTCCGGCTAACCTTTCTAGCATCTGGTCTAAGAAGGGAAGGGGGAAATGGTCTTTCCTAGTGCCAGCATTCAATTTTCTATAGTCTATACACACACGCTATCCAAATTGAACTCTAGTAGGGATTAGTTCATTCTTATCATTCCTAATTACAGTTATGCCAGTCTTTTTAGGAACGATTTGAACAGGACTAACCCATTCACTATCAGATATTGGATAAATGATCCCATGATCTAACCATTTCAAAACCTCCCTCTAGACCACTTCCTGAAGAGTAGGATTCAAACGCCTTTGCTGATCTCGGTAAGGCTGAACATGGTCCTCTATATGGATTCTATGTTGCACAACAGAAGGACTTATCCCCTTAATATCCCCTAAAGTCCATCCCAACGATTCCTTATTCTCCCTAAGCAAAGAGATGAGTTTGTCTTCTTGGTCCCGATCCAAGTTAGAAGCTATAATAACAAGTAAGGATTCATCAGGTCCTAAAAATGCATACTTAAGAGAATCGGGGAGGGGTTTCAATTCAAGAACATTAGGGACAATAGATTCATCAATAGATTCAGTCATAACAGTGAATAAGCAATCAACATCAAAGCATAAGTCATCAAATTCAAACATATCATACTCAGGATTATCATTCATCATAAATGACTCATACTCAGAAACAATTGCATCATCCAAATCATCAAACACAGGATTCTCTATCCAATTAAGAGTAGAAAAGTCCATATCATCAAATCCTGATGGCTGTCTTTGCATGTTAAAAACATTTACTTCCACAATCATATTGCCAAAAGACAGTCTCATCATACCATTTCGACAGTTAATAAGGGCATTAGCAGTAGCTAAAAATGGGCGCCCTAGAATCACAGGGATCTGACTGGTAAGACTAGGTATTCCCTTTTCAGTTTCAATCACCACGAAGTCCACTGGGTAGATGAAGTCAACCACTCTAATCAATACATCCTCAACTATCCCCCGAGGGATTCTAGTAGATTTGTCAGCCAACTGAATGACCATCCTGGTAGGTTTCAATTCACCCAATTCTAACCTTTCATACACAGCAAAGGGAATCAAGTTCACACTAGCCCCTAAATTAAGCAATGCTCTATGAATGAGCTGGTCCCCTATGACTATGGACACAGTAGGGCAACCGGGGTCTTTATACTTTGCTGGTATCTGAGAAAGGATGGAGTTAGCTCCAGAAGTCAGAAATGCCTTCTTAGGTACACTAGTTGCCTTTTTTGTACTACACAAATCCTTTAAAAATTTGGCATAAGGAGGCATCTGCTCAATAGCATCAAGTAAGGGAATATTGATCTTGACTTGAGAAAAAGTTTCTCTTATCTTCTCAATATTGCCCTGATCTTTCTTCTTCAATCTATGAGGGAAAGGAGGTAAAGGCATCTGGATTTTCTGAGAAGAGGAGGAAGGAGGAGAGGAAGGACTCTTAGAAGGTGAATCTTTAACTGAATCAGAAGAGTCTTTTTCTTGAAGTTCCTCTTCCTCGGATGGTGGTGAAGAGGAAAGACTCTTAGATGCATTGGGAACACTATTAGGAGCATCCCCTGACCCATTAGAAGAACCGGTCTCTTGTGCAGATGATGGGGAAGAATTCTGAAAGAACTGATGAGGATACCTATAAGGTTCATTAGGGTTCCTCACTTGGTTATCAATCTCTCGACCAGAACGGAGAGAAATAACCGCATTCACTTTTCTTACCGACTCATTAATGCCACTAGAAGGGGAAGGGGTTTGACTCTTAGGGTTCAGTTCAGGTTGACTTCGAAAAGTACCTGGTTCCCTAAAAGATGATGCTAACTGGGAGAATTGTTCAGTCATGATTCTCATCATTTTTTCCATGTTAGCATTATTAGCATTAATCATTCTCTCCACATTATTAATTTTCTTGTCAAGTTCAGTATAACCAGGAGGAGGTTGCCCTTGAGCTACAGGTGGTGGAGGTCTAGGGGCATTAGACACACCTGAGAAAGTGGGTCTTGGAAAAGACTGTGGAGACTGAGTCGGAGGCTGAAAATTATTTCCATGAATTATCCCTGGTTGAGAAACGGCATTAGGTCCACTAGCCTAAGACATACTAGGGTGATTCCTCCACCCTGGGTTAAAATAAGGGGAGTAGGGGTCATTCTTTGGTCTCTGTGTCACCATACTTGCTTGTCCTTGTTCAGTTGTTAATTGATGAGCGAAATAAGGACAAGCACTCAGTGCTTGGTCTAAAGCTTGACAATGTGAAGAAGACACTGTAGAAGTCTGAGATAGTGAGGACAACTGGGGAGATAATCCCTTCAACATGTTTTCTAAAGCAGCTATCTTAGACTCTAAGTGACTCACATCAGAGACTGTACGTAATCCACCCCTTACTACCCTAGAATTTAGGCTGTCATCGCGAGCGGTTTCCCACTGCATGGTTTTTCCAGCCAAATCCTCTAGAAACTACCAAGCAGTTGCAGGGTTTTTAGAGAGAAAACCCCCCTGACACATGGATTCTAAATGGTCCTACTTTGTTGGTCAAGTCCTTGATATACAATTTGACATAAACGAGCTTGGTCTAGACCATGGTGAGGACATTGAGCCAATAAGGTCTTAAACCTATCGAAATATTTCAAAAATGATTCCCTATCAAGTTGCACAAACTGATTGATTTCATTCCTTAGCTTGATAGTTTTGGCATTAGGAAAATACTTTCTTAGGAACAATTTCACAAAATCATCCCAAGAAGTCACAGAATTAGCAGTTAAGCCATACATCCATCTTTTAGCAGAATCTCGCAAAGAAAAAGGAATTAATTTCATTCGTACAACATCAATGGGAACATTAGGAAATTACATCATAGAACAAACTTCTTCGAATTCTCTTAAAAACAGATAAGCATCCTCTAAACCCACGAATTTAGGGAGCATCTGGATATAATGAGGTTTCAATTCGAAGGTGACATTAGGTGGAAGAGCAGGCACAACAAAGCATGATGGCAAAGCAGTTCTAGGAGGATAGAAAATATCGCTCAAAGTTCTTTCTTGTGCCATTTCTCCTAAGTCAAGTTGAGGCTCAATTTCAGGTATTCACTCCTTCTTAATCGTCCACTCTCGGGGTCTTTAATCCAACTGGTCATGCATATCCAACCTTCACAACTTTTTTTCAAATGTTTTTGGATTCACTTCTAAGTCAAATGTTTTTTTTTTCAAATGTTTTTGGATTTTTGAGTGGTTTTCAATAAAAGCTAAACTAATGAAAACAAAAAATGACACCAAAAGAAAAGTAACACCTGATTCAAAACTAAAGCCTAAACATGGATGAACTAAATAAATAAAACTAAGCAAAGTATCAACTAAACAAAACAAGTATGAAAGCAACTAAAAATATAAGAAAATGACCAAATCGCACCGTAATTCCCCGACAACGGCACCAAAATTGTTCATAGTTTTTTTTGTTTTAGGGAATGTGAACTAAACTGAATTTAAACCTCAAGCATACAATATCATTGTAATACTTAGAGGGTCAATCCTCAGGGAAAACGTTTAATTATGGTCAATAAAAGTGAATTAACTAAACTAAATGGAACCTAAACTAATTGCTTTTAATTCAACGACCTGAACAACTAGACCTAAACTAAAATTGACTTCAACAGAGTTGATTCAGAGCATTCTCAGGAGTACAAATAACTCAATCCTTTTCTAATAACCATCCACCATTAGTCTAGCAACCAAACTAACATCGAATTGTTCCAGCAAAGCAGTTGAGCAACAGGGAAGGGGTATTCAGGAGCAGAGCATGAAAAAGAGCAGCTTAAAATTCTAAATCAAAACAACGAAGCTTAACTGCTAACAAGAGAAACTTGAACAAAACAATATGCATTCTAAAACTAAACCTACAGGCTGATCTAAAACTCAACGCAGAACCACAGCAGCAGCAAGCAACCAACTCAAAACATAACAAAAGCAGTAGCAAGCAACCATGGGAAAAGAGGTTACCCAGAATGCTTGAACATCAGAAGTGTGCGTCCCCACTTTCAGCCAGACACCAAGGGAGATGGACATAATCGAAATACGAGCAGCAACCGTAGTACCAGCTAACTGAAACAGTGAACAAGGGAAAGGGAAGGGGGTTAAACAAATGCTAGCCTAGGCCTCAATGCTTTGCAGCTCAGCCTTAGCTAACACCACATCAATGGTTGAATCGCCATTGACACGCATCCAAGTTCACGGTTATGAACCGAATGAAGCAGGGGAAGAAAGAGTAACAACGAAATGCGAGAATCCTTCAATAATTGAACAAAATTTCGATAAAAGTTGCTTCAACAGTTCTAATTACATCAGAAATTCCAACCCTAATACATCAATTCGTCACCGACTAACAAGAACCCTAATCGCAAAATTTGAAATTCTAACCCTGAAAATACAAAATTAAACTTAAACCTAGAACTACTTAGCCCAGAAATTACCTAGTCTACGCTGCCCCTCTGTGGCGTCTTCTCCTCATCTCTTATACCCGAAGTAAGGAACTCGATGCCCCCCTCTCTCGATCTTGACCCTCCGTCTGGTGTTGGTGTGCGTGGACGGTTCAGATGAGGCCAGCGAAGGTGGGACGTGGCTTGGTGGTTGTCAGAGGTGGTGGGTGAGTTGGTGGGATGGGTTTCTGGGTTTCGGTTTTAGAGAAAACCGTGGGTAGAGGGATGGGTTTCTGGGTTTCGTGGAAACAGTGGTCAAGGGTGGTTTTAGGTGAGGCAGATAACAGGATTGAGGGTGAAATGGGGTTCGAAGAGGTGGGGGTTGTGGGTTGAAGAGGAACACGAACACAGGAAGCCTGGAGTTGTTGTCGGGGAGAGGGAAGAAGCAGAGGCCGAAGATGAGGAGAGAGAAGAAGAGGACTGACACGAGAAAAGGGGGGTTTAAAACAGAACCGGTCCAGCTAAACCGGTCGGTCCAGTTCACTGGACCGGTTTGGTTTTATTTTTATTTTTATTTTTTTTCTTCTTCTTTCTTTGGCCGGTTTTTATCGATTTTGGCCCGATTCTTCAACCTCCGACATTTCTTCTATTTTTTTCTCACTTTTTCCGCCATTTAAGCCCATTTTTCGCATTTATTCAAAATCTGCAAAATAAAATAAAATCAATTAAAAACCTTAAAAAATGTTATTAAAACGAGCTTAAAATTGGTGAAAAAGTACCTTAAAAATATCACATTTTTGGCTTAAACAACTACTTGAAGTCCTTGTTCAACTGGTATCAGAGCCACATGACCAAAAAATAATTAAGAAAATTAAGCAAAATAATAAGTAATTAAGATAATTAATTGTGATTAATGCTTGAATTATCGCCTGCTTGCACTGGATCGAATTGTTCACTCACCGAAAGGCATTTCTTCAGTAGCAGCTCAATTAAACTATATCGCTGATATAATTTTAAAATTAAAAGTAGAATTAGCTAAAATTAAGACTGAAGTCAAGAAGCATAAGAAGCAATTATCTGTAATTCGCCTTTCTCTGGTTAACGAACTTAGGTATAGAGGAAAATCTACTTCAAGTATTAGTACTCCATTTTAGCATAAATATCCTTTTCCAAATCCCAAAAACAAAAAACCATTTCCTTTGAATGATATAAAAATTCAAAAAGAAGTACAAGAAAAATCATGTGGAAAATCGGCTGAAAAGGCAGAAAGAGAAGAAGGGGATGGAGTAATGGCAATATACTCTTGAAGAGCTACAAAATATGTTTGAAAATGAACAAAATCCAGAAGAATGAAATAAGATCATGAGCGCAATTAGTGAAAAACATGACCGGTTGTTTGATGATAACAAAGAGGCAAATAATGTCCAATTAGAGGAAGAAATATATTAGCAAATGAATCTGATTAAATAAGAAGATCTTAATGTATTACAATTAGAAGAAGTTAAAAGAAAACTGGATAAAAAATATAGCAAAATGACTGCTGAAGATGAGATCAATGAAATTGGAAAAGAACTCGACTGAGGTGAAGTAGAGACCAAACTAGTTAACAATGTTGTTCCTAAGCCTGAGGAATTTGGTGAACCTTATAGAAGAAATACGCATTTTATAAGACCTAGGTATCTTCCAACATGACGTACAACCAATTTTTCCTTTGGGTTTATCCCAAGGAAAACTACAGCCTTTGACGAAATTGGCCTTACTCCCATCCGTCAAACAGGATATATCTTAAACATAGATGGGGCTTATAATAAAGAAGAAATATTTGAGCATTGGAAAAAAGGCATGAATAGTGCCTTAAACCTGAATACTATTGGGACTATTGCTAATTTCCTAAACTACATCGAACATAGTTTTTCTGGTATTGTAGCTAACTGGTATGATTTGTTAAACGAAGATGGTGAAAATACATTGAGAATGATGGAAACACTAGCTTTCAAAACTTTATGTAAGGAAATCGAAACCAAATTCAGTGGAGCTAAACGTGATTTTGAAGAAAAGGCAAGAGAATGACAAAGAAAGATTAATAATGCAGAATTATAGGATATGAAATATCTGAAAAATTATATTATTGAATTTAGTCAATATTATTATAAAATTGGGCATAATGAAACTAATCTTGGAGTGTTCTATGACAAATTGCCATATCCTACAAATTTCGTAATTAATGAATAATACATTACATGGCTTGAAATAGCAAATGTAATTGACACCCTTGGTTCAAGAATCTCTTATTTACTAAAATGGGGCAATGATTAGTGTCTTGATCTCCAAAGCACAAGAAAATGAAGAAGCAATTCCTAACTTGTTGAGATTCACCTCACCAACGGGGAAATAAACCTGAAAAAAGAAGAAAAATAAAATTTTATAAGAAAAAAGAACTTTAATAAGCAAAGGGGAGAGATATGTAGAAGAAAATATTATAACAAACCAAGTCCTAAAAAACGAAGATTTTTTAGGAAAATTGCCTATTGTCCTGCATGAAAAAAACAACTGCAAATGGGTATGCGGAGAAGTAGGACATTATGCTATTGAAAGCAAAAATAGGAAGAATAACAAGCTTATTGAAATCTTGGGAAGCTTAGATTATATTGAACTTAGTGAGGAAGAGGCATTAGACCTAGCCCTAAATAACAACAAAGGGATTGTTAAAATTATATTGGACAATGAATTTGAAGAAAGTGATTATGAAGAAACAAGTCATATGATGGAAAGTGGCTTAATTAGTCTTGGTGATGTTCAAGGAAAAGAGTTTGTGGTAAACAATGATAACGAATAAGTCGAAGGAGATTGGGTCCTTACCATAATCCAGAAAGATGTAATCTATAAAAAAATCCATCTTTCAATTAAAGAGTAAGTACATATGTGATCTGATAGAAGGAGATTTAGAAATAAAAGATTGTGACTATGATGTGGGCGAAGTTAATCTCATTAACTGGGAAAACATCCATAAGCATAATGAAGATAGAAAGTACGGGTATATCAATGTTGGAAGCGTCCAAGTTCAAATCACTCCATTAAAATATTATGGCAAGGGTATTGATCTTTATGCTTTGCTATGTGATATTAGACGTACCAAATTTAATAATCAAATTATTACGAATTTATGTAATGGATCAGTAGGATTCAATTATCGACTTGGATATTATGTGAGTCTAAAGGATGAATTTGTCAAAATCTGCATATCTCTTAAGATAAAATCAATTGGGATGGACATTAAAAGAGGAGGATATCCATTAAGGACACTAGTATAGACCCATGCATTGCACGAACTATCTTTTAAATTAAATTTTCATTTTAAAACTATGGAGTACTCATTTTATCATTTGTCTCATAAATATTTTACGAATATTAAGATAAAACATTGTATGATTTGCTTGATCATATAATTAGAAAAATTGGCCTTTTAAATCAATGAAAACTTTTGTTGGTGAACAAATCCTTTTTCTATACATCTAAAAGTTTCAAATCTTACTAAGTTCAATTGTAAAGTGAATTATACCTGGGAAAGCTAACCCATTAAGGGATTATACCAAAGTGTCAATTTTTCCGCCGATGCACCCAATCAAGGGATCAATAGTCAAGTGAACCCAGTGCATCTTCCATCCTAAAGGTTAGGGGTCCAATCCTTGGCATGCACAAAGTGGTTCTCATTTAGCTCACTTGTGTGGAATGTACAATTGGATTTTGTTGGGCCTAGGTTTAGAGATGGCTTATCCTGTCTCCCTCTCACTCTATTAACCCCATGGATCTTCTAAATGGGTGCTCACGGTGCTTGACATTTACCCTTATAAGAAAGATTTGCTCTATGGATTAGTACCTTTGTAAATAGTGAAATTCACAAGTTACTTAATTGGAGTATCCTCTTGCTTGTTTGTTTCGGTGAATACGTTCAAGATTATACTACGTCTCCTCTTTGATCATGCACTTGAGATCGTTGCATCGTCATATTTCTAAAAAATCTTACTTCAACCATTTGAGTCGGTTTAACTTAAATAATATGGACCTATTAAATTCATTGGTGTGCAATTATTTAGCTAGCTAGGGAGCATGATATACCAAGTCAGCTTCCAACATGGGGGGAAAACAACAAGATGAATTTAAAGCACTAGTTGTAGATTTATCAAAGGTTGTGTCAGGCTTTTCTATTTGTGACATTTATCCATCGATTAAGTTCCTAAATTCAATCACTGGGATGAGAAGGAAACTCTAAGATCTAATTAGAAGATGTGATGCAATACTCGAACCAATTATTCGTGACCATATTTCTAATAAAAACCAAGGCAAAGCATATGGTCCTAAAGACTTGGTTGATGTCCTGCTATCATTTTAGATGGACGAACCTTCTTTTCAAGGCTCCCAGTTCTTTCTCACTATCAACAACATTAAGGCCATTGTTTTGGTAAGCATCCTTATTCAAAGCTTGTGCAATCAAGCACATTACATGTATGCTTAGGGAATGGCTTGGATATATTTGGATTAAATTCTACTTGGCTCAATTTTAAATTTGCCACAAATATTTTAATAAGTATTTCACTATTATAGTAATAATAATTAAGAAAATCTAATAAGTTGTTATCAGATGGGCTGTTTATTGGCTCCATCTGTGTGTGTTTTTAAATTTTATTACCCTATGTCAACCAATATGAATAGATTAATGGGCACAAGTTTCTGTTGCGAGTCTACTAAAATATGTGGCTTGTAATTAGTAGCTAAGTAAACTTATGGGTACAAGCATGCAGAAGCCTTTTGCTGCAGGAAGTGAGGCAAGTTCAACGACTATGGAATGGATAATGTCTAAACTATCAACGAAGAAGGCTCAAGATGAGGTCAGGCAAGTGTTGAGATTGCAATTGAAGGTCATAGTTGATGAAACATGTTTTAACAAGCTTGAATACTTGAAGATAGTACTAACACTACAACATGCTGGTCCGTTTGAGACCAATACAATTCGGTCTCCAAAATAGAAAACTCGGTCTCTATTTAATTTTGGAGACCCAGCAGCGACCGAAAAGTATCGGTCTCCAAATATTTGGTAGCAATTCAAATTTGGAGACCAAATTTGGACACATCGGTCTTTACTTGAGACCAAAATGGGCCGGTCTCTAATTAAGACCAAAACTTTTGGTCTCAATTAGAGACCAAACAATTTGGTCTCTGACTGAGACTAAGTTTAACTAGTCTCCATTTGAGACCATGTTTAACTAGTCTCTATTGGAGACCAAAACGAGCCGGTCTCTAGTGGAGACTGTTATTCTCGGTCTCAATTGGAGACCCGATTTCATTGTCTCAACTAGAGACCGGGGCCCTTTTAAGCTAAATCGAAGACTGTACTTTAATTTCGATCTCAGACAAAGACCGAGATTTCAATTTCGGTCTCTAACCTGCACATATTTTTTGCAATAATTCTACACATTTGAAAATACCACCTACATTTTACACATAATGCTATTTACATGTTCGGGGCATAATTGCCTCTAGAAACAACATATCGAAGTACGTGCCATACATTTGGCATCCGAAATTACACCAAAATTTCCACAATTTCGCATTCAAAAACTACAACAACCGCGTACAACAGTTCCATATCCACCATACATGAAGTCCCCATGCCAATGTTCAACATTCAAGTGCTTAAGTAATTACAATTACACATCCAACTAAGTTAAAGGGTACAACTATACATACCTAAATCTATGAGGACGCCGGAGAGTTGTCTACACGGGTGGGGTGGCCAAGCAGCGCCAAGAAGCTATCAAACAGAGCATTAAGCTCCAACAGTCCAATTCTTTGCTCATCTAGTTGCTTCCTCGTAGATTCCAACTCCTCCCTAGTACTACTCAACTCCTCCCTAGTAGTGCTCAACTCCTCATCTGTCGAATGTAGTCGAGATTGTGTCATCTACAGCTCATTCTATGTCATTTGCAATTGATCGTGGAGTTGGGTAACTATCGGGGAGAAATATGCCGACGAAGTGCTGCAGCTACTATGTCTAGACGTGGTTGGTCTCTCAAACATGGCTAAACCCTCTCTTCCAAGTCCGTATATAGTGCCCTTCTCACTCCAGCCACCACTAGCCTTGAAGAACAAGTGATCATCTACTGCTGAACCGACTTGCACATCAGTTCCTGCTTTCAATTGCTCATATTTTTCCTGCACCATCAGAATGAGTAGGAAAAGTCAAACAAAAAGCTTGTGTACAGATTTCGGTCATCTAACTTCAAATCGAAGTATTACTACAGTACTTACATAGACACTCTGTACGTGAGCATCGGACCAAATCCGCTGACCACTCTCCTCAACCTTTGAATGAGTGGTAGCAAACAATTCAATAGCCGAAGGTCTTCTTCCCAATAGGTTCATCTATCATATACACATATATCTCTTTACGTTAGAAACATTGCAAAGTTAAAACCACGTATTCCAGTGAAGTAGTTAACATTTTCATACCAGTCTCTTGGCCCACATTGTCGCTGATATTAACCCCTGGTTGTGCCTAATCTTAGCCTTCGGCCTCTCTGTCTTGTTCTTCATGTTCCACTTTGACCGCTTCTTGAATTCCTCATTAGTTTCCCTCTTGTTCTTCAATGATTCGCGAACATCATCCATCATCCAAGGAATGATCTTCTCCGGAGGGTCCTTCCTGACCTTGTTCACTATATCTTTTAGCCTTACACGCACCTTTTGTTGCCATTCTCTTCTGACTAATGCCGCATGCTCGGGATCCCATGTGAATCGTTCCTGCACATAAAATTCGAAAGAATATAATGACATTTCATTGCATTGTGTTAGTTAGCAATAAAACTCATAAGTGGTCATAAGTGGTCATGTTTTAAACACAATAAAGAAAAAAAACACCCAGATTATCATGTAATATGTCAGTTCCAATTCTAGTTACATACATAGACCTTTCTGTAACAAATACACAAAAGGTGAAAAAAAAGAGGACAGATAGGACACTTATTGGCTACAAGATCGCTTTAAGGACATACATACTTAATGTAATGTAAAGATAGGTGATTATAAGGACGAATAACTGAATAAATAAATCATTCTCACCTTAAATAAGATTTGATTGCCACCCTCATCCCTCATTAAACCCCCTTTTGTATAATTTCCATAACCTCAAATCAACATTCACTTTCTGCCCCTCTCTATAATCTCTCAGCTTCATCATGCATTGATTGTGCAGTTCTTTTCATGCCATTAATTCCCACTTAAATTAGGACAAAAGACGTTCCGCAGTGATATTTCTGGAAAGAAACGGATAGAATTCCACCTAAAAATGGACAATATCCAAGCCTTTAAGCCATGCATTATCGTAAAAGTAATAAATACAATGGCAAAAGACATTCGCACGCTCAACGGGCAACACGGCTGGAGTACACCAAATATACATCTCAACAGATCACACATCCGAATGATAGGAGTTTACATTCACACACTACCAAGAATACATTAAGATTTCATATATCTCTCTCTCTATGTGTGTAGGGGGGTTTGTGTGTGTGTGTATATATACATATACATATATATATATATATATATATATATGTATATATATATATATATTTCTGGAAAGAAACGGACACATTTCCGCCAAAAAATTGACGATATCCTAGGCTTAAAGCCATACATTACCTCCCTGCAATAAATAAAAGTACAAAAGACATTCGCACGCTCAACGGGCGACACACCCGGAGTAGATCGAATATACATCTCAACAGATCATTCATCTGGATCATTGGAGTTTACATTAACACACTACCAAGTATAGATTAAGCTTTCATATATCTCTCTTGGGGGGGGGTGTTGTGTGTGTGTATATATATATGTATATATATATATATATGTCCATATATATATATATATATATATAAGTGTGTGTGTACATATATATATATATGTATATATATATATATGTGTGTGTATATATATATGTATATATATGTGTATATATATATTTGTATATATATGTATATATATGTGTGTATATATATATATATATATATATATATATATATATATATATATATCATGAAACAGACGGACAGAGTTCCGCCTAAAAATCGACCACATCCTAGGCTTAAAGTCGTACATTACTTCCCTGTAATAAACAAAAGTACAAAAGACATTCGAACGCTCAATACGCCACACGCCTAGAGTACACCAAGTTTATATCTCAATGGATCACACATCTAGAGCATTGGGGGTTTATATCCCGAAAATTAGGAAAATAGAATCAATGTTTATGTCGCATACATGTTCGATGAATTTAAGTGATATGATAGATGTTTATGGCTTATGATATACCTAAATCAATTTATCTATCAATGCTTATGGAACTTAAATCAATGTTGGCATCATGTACGTAAATCAATGGTAGTTGTTGAATTCGTTATTCAGTTTTGATGATAACAAACCTAAAGTAATGTTGCTCCAAACAAAGCTCTCCAAACAGGCATACACTGTTGTTTTCAATACGTGCCTTAACTTGTTTGCTGAATGTTGAGGACAAGTCTTGAGAACAGGTCTCATACCTTGATGGCTCACGGTCAAGTCAAGAACACCACCTCGGTGAGTTGATTGAATGTGAAGATTAGTTTCTGAACTCAAGCGATACAAGAACAACCTGGCAAACAGGTTGGCCTAGGTGGTTGCGGCAGCGTATTCATCTTGAACAAGATGACTAGATCTACAACAAGATGTCTTTGGTAATTTAGGTGTTATTCTAGACTCTTGTTAATATGCCAATCTTGAAAAGTCTCTAACTAACCACTCTTGAATCGGTTGCGCTATTTGCTTCAGAACACCAAGTTCAAACAACCCTGAAAACAGGGTAACGAGGGTGTTTCTGAACTGCAACGGCCAAACCCGGTTTCTTTGGAAAACTTATTTTGGTTGGCCAAAAGCTCTAATATATTTTGATAAAATTCCAAGACAACAATTTAAGTTGTAGAAAACCTTCTGGATATGAAAATTCAAGCTGAAGATTTGCAAAATTGATTTTGGAAAATATTTACCAAAACCGAAAATATCTCTCTCTTATC
>JACYFF010031955.1:105046776-105062273 GCA_017589665.1 Selenicereus undatus
AACAACAACAACAACAACAACAACAACAACAACAACAACAACAACAACAACAACAACAACAACAACAACAGTAGTAATAATAGTAGTAGTAGTAGTAGTAGTAGTAGTAGCAGCAGCAGCAGTAGTAGTAGTAGTAGTAATAATAATAATAATAATAATAATAATAATAATAATAATAATAATAACAATAATAATAATAATAATAATAATAATAATAATAATAATAATAATAATAATAATAATAACAATAATAATAACATAATTCAAGAATCTTTTATTATTTCTTAGTAAATTTGTATTTATAGCAAATAAGATAAGTGACTATCATTATCATGTATCTAATATATCTAATATTTCATATTCACTAAGGCAAAAATATTTTATCATTTATTATTTTAATTAAAAATAATAATTTATGTGATTTGGAGTTAGGTTTGAAATTAGGTCAGAAATAATCCAAACCTCTAAAAATTTCACACATGACACATGCTAGCGTTGGGAGGGGGGTGTGTGTGTGTGTATGTATGTATGTATGTATGTATGTATGTATGCATGTATGTGTGTGTGTGTGTGTATGTGTATATGCATGCATGTATGTATGTATGTATGTATGTATGTATGTGTCAGTGTGTGTGTGTGTGTGTGTGTGTGTGTGTGTGTGTGTGTGTATGTATGTGTGTGTGTGTGTGTGCACGCGCGCGCGTGCGTGTGTACATATATGTATGTGTGTGTACGTGAGGGCATGCATGCCCGTATCTATAGGTACACACACACACACACACACACACACACACACACACAGTTGCTAATAGTGTGTAAGGTTGATCATTGATCTTTTCTTTGAAATTTGCATAGATATTGTTGGAGATTATGGACATGCCTTAGCAATGCGGAAGAGAAGGATCTTGTTGCTCGGGATGTGCTATATGAAGAATCAATCGATGGCTATTAGAGTCACTGTTGAATCCACGTCCCCAAATTCTAGCAGATGGCTAGATTAACATGAGAGAGAGAGAGAGCAGAGAGTGGATTAGGGAGCTTTTCTTACTTGCTGTGTCTTTCAATTCCTGATCTGACCCCTTAAATAGCAGCACGAAGCTTGTAACTGACAATGAGTAATTTATAAGAATTATTAGTGCATAATTAATCATTCTGTAACAGCCCAGTTGTCAATGTGGCCATTACGCTCGCTCAACAGCTCTCCCTCAGTCACATATGCCATAAGTTACACATCCCTCTGCCAACTAATCTCTTCACGCCTCATACTAGGAATGAGGCGTGCTAATAAAAAGAACTAGTAGTGTTGTACCAAGTTACCATCTAACAAATACAGCACTCTCATACGTGAAGGATACCTCGAATCATCCAAAGCATCACCAATGACATACATTGTCCCTTTATGCCTATTGATGTCAAATGATTATGTACTGACTATAATCGCCCGGGCTTGATGTGGTGATGAGGTAAAGGATTCTTCCTTAGAGAATTAAGATGGCCCATATTGGCCTACCTACTTTCCTGATGTGTTTCGCTAGACTGTACACATCTTAGCCCTTGGAAAAAACATTAAGGTAGCAATATCAAGTTTTGACTTTGTATCTTTACTCTAAGTAAAGCACTATCACAAATAGAGGTCACATAGTGACAATGAAAGAGAATTCACTTGTCATTCATCAGATAGGTGGACATTTAGGATACACAGTATGAAAGTGTATCATGGCATAGCATCCACTAAGTTGGGTAAGTCACTCTTTTGTGCCATGCAAATCATAAGTATGGATTTTATCTAAAAAATCAACCAATGCCACTAGATCAACATCCCTAATGGTAATCTTGCCACTTAAGATTCATCTATAAGGCTTCAATATAAAATCATTGTATTTCATATTCAACTTTCAAAACTCTCATCTTAGACAAGGCGATTACTATATTTTATAACTTATCATTCATATGACACAAGTATAATGATAATTCAATATTACACACATCTATTGTTAATATTGTAAATTCTCATCCTGCCCACTAGTTAAGTAGCTAGGCGATTTCAAAATGATGAGTATTTTGCTCATTTACAAAAGAAACATGTCCGTCACATAACAAGATACATGCAAGCACGAAACCTTATGAATTTCTAGACTCAACAAATGAAATTTGAACATATCACTAGGAATAGGTTTAGTCAAGGAAAAATAATCACCTTATTAGTGTATATATACCTAATGGAAATGGTTTTTGTTTCTATAATAACAAGCTACAATATGTATCCATAGTTGACATTATTACCGCACCATAACTTGACTCTCCTACTCAGGTTGAAGACATATCATGAGGTTGACCTAGACTCATCTGGGTCACCTCCCCAATCGACATTTGAGTATCCTTTCCACTTGAAGTCTCCTCTTTGATTGCAAAAGACTAACTCAGCAGTGCCATGAAGGCAGCGCTTGACTCTCTTGACAGGTTGCCAATCAGCAGGTCATGGGTTACTTTGATAGTGACTTTCCACACCAACTACAAATCAAATGTCAAGCGCTGTACATAACATGGCTTACATTAAGCTTCGTACAACACTAGGATAAGGGACATTGTTCATTGTCTCTATTTCATCATCTGCTTTAGGGCATTAATCAAAATTCAAGGTTAGAGCTTTCTTAGCCGAAGTATCCACGAGTTTTGAATTATAAATCCGAAATCATTTCAAGACATTTTTGACGTATGATTCTTGGGATGATTTTAGATTATTTCCACTCCTAAGACATACACACCTTCACCCATGTCCTTCAACTGCAAGACGTAGGACAGCTACTTTGTAGTAGCTTTAATCATCCCCAAGTTGTTCTCAGTTAGTAGTATGTAATCAACGTATAGGGTAAGAAACATAATACCCCCTATTGATCTTTTGACACACACACACAATAATCTTTAGAAATCATAGATAAGCTAAACTAAGTTATGGCTTAATAGAATCTAAAGTACCAAAATCTAGAAGATTACTTAAGACCATACGTGGACCTTTTAAGAGGAAGCTCCTTGTCCTCTTGTCCTTTTGATACAAAACCAATGAGTTGGTCCATATAAATCTCTTACTCAAGGATACCATTTAGAAAAGTAGTCTTTACATCCATTTGGAAACAACTCTACGTCCAAATGAGCAACCAGGTCTAGGAATTGGCAAACAGAAGCAAATCTCACCACAGGAGAAAATGTCTCTTTGTAGTCTAAGCCCTAAATTTGGGTAAAGCTTTTCGCCACTGGTCAGGCTTTGAACTTTATCGATCGAACTATTTGCAAGACGTTTTGTCTTAAAAACCCACTTGCTTTCGATAGACTTACATCGAGGCAGAATATCAACGAGTTCCCAAACCTTATTTCTTGCCATTGAGCCCATCTCATCCCTCACGGCATCGATCCACTCTTTGTGATTTGGTAAATCATTCACCTCTTGATAAGGGGTAGGTTCCTGAACTTCCAAGGGAGTGGTGCATAGGAGTATTTCCTCTTCAATTTAGAATATCGTCGAGAAATTCTCCACGCTCACTCCTTTGGATCCTATGACCTTCATTATTTATCTGTCTAGGTGAGGAATCTTTTCCCTTTCTCTAAGAGGTATGGGACTCGATTGCATGTGCAGAATCAACCCCACTATCCACAGAGATGGTTGTGAAATTAAGTTATCAAAAATTCTAAACTAATTTAAGACCAAATAAACAGCATTAATTCCTGGAATTTGTCAGCTTTAACTTACAAAGATTTGACACCAAAATAGGATTAAGCGCCAAATTGCAAATAATTTTTACCCACCAACACTTAGTTATATTTTTTTTCTCTGTGCCCATAATACATTCACCATAGCAGGACAACAAGCAAGCATTTGAATCAAACCAACCTTCAACGTGATACTTTAACAAGTCAGGACAAGGAGCAAAGCAACCAAGATTCAAGCAGAGGAAGAATAAAATGGCAGAAAAATTTGTAAATTAAATGCAAAAGCTTGTAATTTCAACAATGATATCCAAACTTCATCTAAAAAAAGTAGAAATCTAAATTCCAGAACGTAATTTACTAATTTGAGATGAGATTTCAAGAACAAGATCTAGAACTAAAAAAACGAGAAGTTGAATTTGCAAGTCTAACCATGCTACTTGCTACCCATCTATCTACCCCCTGCTTATGCCATTTGACCTCCATAAAAGCTCAGCCAGAATCCGATTCGTTGCCTCTTGAATGCTTGAAATCGCCTTCTCGGTGAGTAATGATGGGATGAATGAGGGAGAGAAAGGAAGTAACGCACAGGGAGAAAGGCGAAGGGCTCTGTTTGTGGCTTTGTTTCGGGCTTTGGGTTTCTGGGGGTCGACTGGGAAGAAGAGGAACAAGCATGAAAAGGAAGAGTTAGGGGGGCTACTACTGGTAGTCATGTGCAGCAGGTATGGCTGTTAAGTGAAAGAGAGGCTAGAGCAGGCTGAGCTTCAGTGCATACCCGGTTTGGGCCTAGGCCAAAGCGAAAATGGAGATAAGAGAGGAGAAAGGGAGCCGGGTCTGGGCCATTGCTTGGGCCTAGTTTTTTTTCTTGTTTCTTGCTCTCTTCAATTGGATCCAAGCATTGCACTTATTGCTTATTTTTTCAAATTTTTCAATTCCTACAAAATGAACAAAACAACATTAAAATCCTAATTTAGCAATTTATTTTGAGCAGTTATTAAATATTAAAAGGGTATAAGATATCATAATTTATGGTTGAACACTTAGGAACAGGAGACATAGGACAAACCTCATCCTTAGGTTGACTTTGCTTAGGATTTGGAGATTGAGGATGCAAATCTCGCTATCCCTTTTAGATAGGGGATGTGCTCTATCTGTGGTGACTTGGTTAGAACATCAAATAATCGCCCTCACCGGAATATGGCTAAATGTCTTGTTGTAACTCATACAGTTTGACATCCTTATTTATTTCACCAACAGTTAGAACTCATCCTCAAGAAATTCAACATAGTGGGTATTTGTTTTATCAAAGAGGTATTCACGATATCAAGTGGAACGAAAAGTTCTACTTGAGTCTCTCCTATCACTAAAAAGTGTGGTGAACACATCAGGTACTTCATAGTGGTGAGATAATAAGTACACATACCTATATCACAAATAATATATGGCTCCATGATGTTTTTTCACATTCATGATCCCCCGGATGTCTGGAATGAATGTAACTCTAAGGGACTCAATGCCCTTGAAGCGTTGCCAAAAGACTTTATGGTTGTTTTGCTAGCGCGACATAACTCGTATCTGACAACTTCACCTTAGCGAGTTAGTCTTAAAAGACCATCATGAGCTGGTTTATTAACTCTATCTTGCCCCTCATGGGCAAGTTGAGCATGCTTAAAAACAGAGTCGAAAATGCGGCAAACATAGAAGATGTATTATTTCATCCAATACATTGATAACACCTTTCAATGTTACATAACTGAATAAATTGCCATTATACAAGATATCTAAAACGTATAGGCGAAAATCAAACAAGAAAATTAATCCCAAAAGAAAAATACATAAGGGAATGTCGCACCCTATGTGCATACAGAGCATCGTCAAGAAGCAACATATTCCCTTCACGAAATTTGAGATGATATGTCCCTATTTTAGGGAAACCTTCTTCGTTGTCGTTTCCTAAAATGACCTCTTGTGAACCCACCAGGTAGCAATGAAAGTTCACAAAACCAACTTGGTCCTAAACTATGTGCTTGGTTGCTTCTATGCCTACAATGCAATAAGCCTCATAGTTGGCAACTAATGCTTGGGAGCACACATTTTATTCAGGGGTAACTATGAGAAGAGTTACCTTAGTCGACTCAAGATAATCTCGAGCGCAAGGCCTCCTATTTTCACAGTTCATAGCACTTCACACATGCTATATTCTCTATTGCCCTTGGCCCTTCTTCTTTTGGCAATACCACCCTTAGGTCTGGAGCTTTAAGGGAAAATGAATCTGGTCGAACCTGATGATAAACTAAGATGTACTCATTAGTGGAATAGTTTTCAAATTCCCCTACCAAAACGTCATGCATGCAATACAACATAGTATAACACGTTAATTAATTGATCCGATACTGCTTACTAGTAGCACCATCTTTGCCATTCTAGGAGACCAAGAAGTCATCACGTGTTCTAACACTTCACATTCATGCAGAAGAAATTGAATCTTTTAACACTATGTGTCATATTTAGTGTTATCCGGCTTTTCATTGGTAAACAACCCCCCAACCACATTTTAATTGCCATATCTAGAAGTGTATATTTAAAAGATAGACATTAGGCTGATTTTCATATAATTAAATCACCAAAAACTCCATCGATCATGTCATATGATCAAAAATTTCACTAAACTCATTAACATCACATACAAGAATGAATTGGAAATGCCAATAATTTAATTACCATATTTTTCGATAAAACAAAACTTATGGAGTACTTAATTATTAAACTAATTAACACATTTAAAAATATCACAAAAATATTTACTACAAGAAAAGTTGTTTTGAGCAACAGAATCATAATGACAAAAATTTATTTTATTGGTAAAAACAAGTATTACTAAAAATATAAAAATTTGGTGGTATTTATTCAGAGACTACATAATTCTTTAAAGAGGAAAATATTTCCAACAAAATAAACCATATCTATTGGTATTACTATTTTGTTGAAAACAAAATGTTTACCTACTAAGGTATCTGTTGGTATATCTAAAATAAATTTTATTTTGCCCACTTAAAATTTTCGATTGACCCTTTTATTTCACATTTACTGAATTGCCTTCATATTGCGTCCATGGGTGGAAATGGTAATCTCCAAAAACCCCAAAATTTTTTGAAAATAGTCAAAAGTATAGCCAATTTTACGAGGGCCCCCAAACCTCAGGCTCTCTACTTCGCATAAAGAAGAGGTAAAGAGAGAGTGTGAACGACGAAGGTTGTGAGAATAGTGGTAGCCATTCACGGTCCACCTACATTCGGAAGACAGCGAGCAAGATGAAAATAACTCTACTTATTCACAATGAATGTCATTGATCAGCCTCTTGGCAATAGTAAGTCACCTTAAATTTTTTACCTCTCTCTTCTGCCCATATAATGCATACAACTCTAGTTGTCGATTGGGCCAGTTCGATGGCTCTATATGAATTAGCAGTTTTGGTTCCCTCTGATCCCATTCGTGATCCAATGTGAAGACAGGGTATGTTTGTGATACCTTTCATGACTCATTTAGGAATAGCCAATTCATGGAGTAGTTGCAGTATCACGGGGGGACTATAACGGATCTAGGTACTTGGAGTTACGAAGGTGTGGTTGGAGCGTATATTGTGTTTTTTGACTTCTGCTTTTTGGCAGCTATTTGGCATTGGGTGTATTGGGATCTAGAAATTTTTTATGATGAACGTACAGGAAAACCTTCTTTGGATTTGCCTAAGATTTTTGGAATTCATTTATTTCTTTCTAGGGTGGCTTGTTTTGGTTTTGGCGCATTTCATGTAATAGGCTTGTATGGTCCCAGAATATGGGGGTCCGATCCTTATGGGCTAATAGGAAAAGTACAACCTATAAGTCCAGCATGAGGCATAAAAGGGTTTGATCCTTTTTTTCCAGGAAGAATAGCCTCTTATCATATTGCAGCGGGGACATTGGGCATATTAGCAGGTCTATTCCATCTTAGTGTCTGTCCGCCTCAATGTCTGCTGAAAGGATTACGTATTGGCAATATTGAAACCGTTCTTTTTAGTAGTATCGCTGCTTTCTTTTTTGTAGCTTTTGTTGTTGCCGGAACAATGTGTTATGGTTTAGCAACTATTTCGATCGAATTATTTGGTCCCACTCGATATTAATGGGATCAGGGATACTTTCAGCAAGAAATATAACGAAGAGTAAGTGCTAGGCTAGTCGAAAATCAAAATTTATCAGAAGATTGGTCGAAAATTCCTGAGAAATTACCTTTTTATGATTACATTGGCAATAATTCGGTAAAAGGAGGATTATTTAGAGTGGGCTCAATGGACAATGGCAACGGAAAGCTGTTGGATGGTTAGTACACCCTATTTTTAGAGATAAAGAAGGGCGTGAACTCTTTGTAGACCGTATGCCTACCTTTTTTGAAACATTTCCAGTCGTTTTAATACATAGAGACAGAATTGTTAGAGCTAATGTTCCTTTTAGAAGAGTGGAATCTAAGTATAAAGTTGAACAAGTAGGCGTAACTGTTGAGTTTTATCGCCCTCATTCACACTCTAGGGTTTTGATTTGGACGTGATTTATAAACGCGTAGTCAAAATTGTTAATTGGTTTTGATTAATAGGTGCTTGAGTAAAGTTTTAACTCTTATTCATCTGATATTGGCATAGACATTCCCAATTCATCCACTCCGGTGCTTCTATCTCCCCCATATAGTTCCTTAACTTTCTTTTAGTTACCAATGTCAACCTTATCGAGTCCTTGCTGTTGTAATCTACTTTGCTTTATCAAAGTTCTAGGAACTAGCACAAATATGATCTTGTCCAATTATTTTTGCTTTGTCATTTGAATATTGCAATTTGCATATGATGTTTACTCCACTCCGGCTTCATAAATTATTGTTCGGTAAGTGTAATATAAAAATGGTTTCTGCTAAAACCCTAACAATTGATTAATTTTTGTAGTATTTTCTGCTAAACCCTAACAACAGCTTAATTTTGACTTAGTCAATTAATCATTTTTGTAATTATCATTTGTTTTTTAATGTACTTTTCTTTTGTTTTTAAGGGCATGTTCCTATAGTGGGCAAATTTGGTTTCATTGAGATGAATTAATTATATGGTCAGTAAGTTGATATTATAGAATGTTAAACTAATATTCCTATTCAAGAGGTAAAAAGGGGTTCTGTATTTGTTGATTGTTGTTAACTGTAGAACATTGTTTGTCATATCCCTGTTTATGTTAAGATGATTTGCTGTTGATAGAGATGATGCTTGTAACTCCTGCTTGCTGCTTACACTGCTTTGTTGACAACATAGCTATAATTCTTTGTATTTTTTAAGGCTCATTTGTATGACAACTGTTGGACGGGCCTAATGAGATTAGGCCCGACGGTCACTTAAGTTGCCTAGGGCGACAACCCTTGCTACCCCCTAACCTATATAAAGAGGTTTAAGGGGGTTAGCCTCGTAAGACGCTATGACGCGAATATTATATCTCCCATATTCTCCTACTTCTGTCTCATGGCCGAACTACCATCTATCGAGTTCTCGGGCTTAGGACGTGAAACCCTAAAGCGACTCTAGTAGCCGCTTGGTATTATTATTGGTGTGATTGGTATTCTTTATACATGTGGATTATTTCCGACAGTGTATTTCCGCATCCAGGTTAGTCCTATTTCTTCATACAGCGGTATCAGAGCTAGAACTGTTTGGATTAGTCCCGATTAATAGGTTAAGAATCTGATTTGTTAAAGCATGCTCCTTTATATGATTAATTACCTAATTTGTGTAATTATGCAAATTAATAGTGTGCCTCTGTGTCTGCTTCCCAGAATCAAGAACGAATTGAGTTTTTTGTTTTAAATCAGATTCATGGATGTTCTGTTTCTATGCCCTAAACCCAATTTTTTTTCCTGATGATATGTTCATCGTAAATTGCTCAAGATTATGTATCTGGAATATTAGACAAAATTCATGCTTCCATGATTAAAGACTGAATTTTTCTGAGTAATTCGTTCAATACAAGCATGTTCGTTCGAGCTGTCAGTAGCGTAATTTGTTTACCGTAATTAGGTTGAGAACCAAAAACTAACCCTAATCACCCTTTGCCCACTACGAACGCATCCAGACTCGACACCCCCTCGCCGCCGTTTCTGTTTACGGTCGTCATGGCTAAGGCAAGGCCTTTGTGGCCATCGGCAAAGGCCACCTAGTCAACAAACCAAACTTTTTGAGGACCCATGACTCTAGCCCTAACAACTCTCTGCCCGAAACTCTAGCCCTAACAACTCTTTGCCCCATGACTCTAAAACCCTAACCCTCACAGAACTTTCCCACCGAGATGATGGCGGCAGCAAAGACCTCGGTGGTCTACCGCCAAACTGTCTCCACCACCCATGCCTTTGTGGCAATGATGGTGGCGGATCCAGTGAGGCCTCAGTGGTCTTCACTAAATCCGTCAATTGCTCAACACCGGGAAAAAAAAAGGAGAAAAGGAAAAGAGGCAGTTTTCGGAACCATACCCATCAGAAACTATGGAGGGGTGGCGTGTGCAAGGCATGCGCCGTCGCCGAAGGAGTACATTGCTCTTCTTCTTCCTCCATCCGCACCCTTGACCGTTGATCTACCCAAAAATAAACAAAGGAACCGCGAAAACCACCAAACTGAAGGAGCGTGTGAGTCACGCGCCACCGCGTGAGAGGTGCGTCGGTGCACAGTCGGCATTTTCTGGCTCGGAAGCAACCGATCTACACGCTGGTGGCCTTTGTTGTTGTCAGCGGAGGGTGGGCGTTCTCCTCATCTGGGTTTTTCGGCCAACGTTTGCCGGGGTTGAGGGTGGCGACATGGGGTGTGAAAAAGAGAGAAAAATTTGAAAGGCAGAGAGCCTTCCATGGCAAAGGAATGATGGAGCTCGATGCTCCATAGCCATGCCGGGAAGAGGAGAAGCAGAGGAGCCATCGAGGGTTAAAGAAAGATAACCCATTTGAGGCAAAGGCCGAGAGGGGAGAGAGAGAGAAAGCTCGGGTGGCAGAGAGGAGAGAGAGAGAGAGGGCTCGGTGGGCTGAATCATCAAATAAAAGGAAAGGGAAGGCCCGTTTCAGTGGGCCGGTTTTTTTTTTATTATTGGCCCAAATTTTTGTTTTTTGAACCGTTTTTCCTTTTGGGCCAGTTTGCTTCTTGTCCTATTTCAATGATATGGGTCAAGCTATTTTCGACTGTTTTGGATCAAATTATTTTTTAGTCATTATTGTTTAATTATTATCATTTGTCATCACATGATTTTTAATTGAATTATAATGATATTCAAGTTGATAAACTTTCGTGCAGTTAATTCGTTTGTTGAATTAAGGTTTCGAATTAGTTTTAATCCTGAATGTGTGAATTCGTTACAAAACATTAATATGTTTAATGTCATATATAAATTCGTTTTATATATGTGTCGACTTGAAATTTTCATGCCGAGTAACTTGTTATCGATCAATTGGGTTGAAATTATATGAATTCGTTTCATATATATGATTAGTGTGTGTGACGTAAATTTGTTTTACTCGAGCTCAATAAATGTCTATGTGATATAAAGATTCCTTTGGTCGGTAAATGAATATGTTTCACAAGTTATATTATATAAATATGTTTTATATAATATCCCGTCACATGAATATGTTTCATGATTTAATAATTTTATGCAAAACATGAGCAATTATAAATTAGTTAATTGTCCTGTCATTGTTATAGTTAACAAAAATGATTCATTAAGTTTTACATGAACAAGTTTCATGCTATTATTTGAATATATAGGGTATTTAATTATTTTATGAATTTGTTTCATGAAATTTAAGTTTGCAACATTATATGAATACGTTTTATATAATTTGCGAGCTTTATTATGAACTTGTTTCATCCAAATTTTAATATCATATAGATCTGTTCTATGTATGATTAATTTTGACTAATATTTGGATATATTTCATGTTACAAAGTATGTTGCGTTCGATTACGTGGATACATTTCATGTCAATCACCAATTACTAGTATTATATAAATGTGTTTTATATATATGAACTACATTGGTCGTGGTAAACTTGCTAATTGTTTTAGCACTTTTTCGTTGCCCAAATTAATGAATGTGGATTCATTTCATGTTACCTACTAATTGTGTAATATAGTGGTATTTTATGAATTGGTTTTATGAAATTTAAATTCTTAATATTATAAATGTGTTTTATGATTTGCGAGTAACATTTGAATAAGTTTCATATAATTATATAAATGTGTTTTATATATTGCTATTTGGGCATTTTATAAAATTCTTTTGTCACATGCTATTATTCAAATATGTTTAGCATTATAGATTCATTTTATTATATAAATGTGTTTTATATAATAATTTGGATTTTATGTTTGGTATGTCATTGATAGAGTTCCAAACGACATATTAGTAGTTACAAATAATGAGATAACTTCATGTAAATTTGGTTTACATTAAGTTGGATATCTTTGTGATATATCTGAAATGTTAATTTGTTTAACCATAATATTCTCCATAAATTATGTTTTATGAAAAATTGTGATAAATAAGTTATAAAAACTTCTAATTCATGCTTGTATGATATGATTATGAGCTTAGCGAAATTTTCGATCATACGACATGGATAATGGAGTTTTTGGTAATTTATTTATTTGAAAATATGCCTAATGTCCACTTTACAGAATATATACCTTTAGCTAGGGCAATTAAAATAAGGTTGGTAATTTGTTTACCAATAATAGAACTTGATTGCGCTGACTGTGATATATAATGTCAGAAGATTCAGTTTCTTCTGAATGAACGTGAAATGTTAGGACACTCATTAGGTTCTAGGTCTCATAGGATGGCAAAGATAGTACTGTTAGTGAACAGTATCTAGAAAACTTAAAAGCATACCAAAAGTGGTTCGAGAATATATCGATCAAGATGTTATACTTTGTTGTATTGCATCAATGTCGATCTAGTGGGAGAATTAAAAGTCGCCCCACTGTTGAGTACGAGTGGGATTAGCTTAGCATCAGGTTCGTCCGAATCCATTCCCTCATAAGGTTCTAGACCTAAGAATGGTATTGCGAAAGGGAAAAAGGCTAAGAAATAAAGAGAAGCATATAGCACGTGTGAGTGCTATGACTGTGGAAATTAGGAATCTTATGCTTGGGATTGTCCTAAATCGATTAAGGTACCTCCTTCCACAGTTACTCCTGGATAATATGTGTGCTCTCAAATATTTGTTACTAACCATGATCCTTAGTGGATTGTAGATACAGGAGAAATAAAGTACATAGTTCAGGATTGAGTTGATTTTTGTGAACTTTCACTACTACCTGGTGGATTCACAAATTGTCCTTTTAGGTAACGACGATAAAAAAGGTGTTCTCGAATTAAAGACAAATCATTTGAGACTCCTTGAAGGGACTACGTTGTCTCTTCCCGATGCTCTCTATGCAACTGAGGTGCGATGTTTCCTTATGTCTTCTGTCCCTAAGGTTAGTTTTCATTAATTTTTGTCTAGATGTCTTAGACATCATATGGCATGGTGATTTGTTTGGCCACGTCACATTAAAAGGTGTTTTCAATGGACAAAATAGAACATCTTCCATCCTTGTCTCATTTTTGAATCTATTTTAGACGTGCTCGTTTTGACCATAAGGGTCAAGATAGAGTTAACTAGCTAAAGATGGCCTTTTAAGACCAACTCACTAGGCTTAAGGTGCAAAATGTGAGTTATGCCTAGCTAGTAAAGCAATAGGAAATCTTTTTTGTAAGATTTCGAGTCCATCAAATATGTTAGCGTTCATTCACTTTAGACATATGCGGGCCCATGAATATGAAAGCATCTCATGGAGCTACATATATTCATGATATAGGTATATGTACCTACTATCCCACCGTTATTAAGTACTCGATGTGTTCATATACTTTATAGCGGTAGTAGAACTCAATTGGTACGAAATATTAAAACTCTTCAAACCAATTGAAATCATGAATATTTTCTTCGTGAAACAAAATCCCACAATGTTGATTTTCTTAAGAATGAATTCCCTAGCATTTGGTGACATTTAAAAGGACCTTAATTTGTATGCGTTACAACAATACCTTCAACCACCTCTCGGTGAGGGGGAGCATTTGAATTCTCACTAAGTCACTGAGGATGGTACACATTCCTTACTTGGTAAGAATGGTGAAGGTTTGTCTGTCAAGGAGAATGAGATTTGTCCTTAATCTCCAAATGTTGAGGAGAGTTATTCTTGAGCATGCAGTTAGTCCCTATGTTCAGGATCCCATCTCTAATGGATAGTGGGAGTAATCTTCCCCTATTGAGGAGAGTTATTCCTGAACATGCAGTTAGTCCCTATGTTCAGGATCCCATCTCCAATGGATAGTGGGAGTAATCTTCTCTCCATAATCAGGGTTCTATACCTCTTAGAGAAAGGGGGAGAAACTCCTGGTCCCATACCTCTTAAAGAAAGGGGGAGGGATTTCTCACCGAGGCAAACAAATAATGAAGGTCCCAGGATCCCAAGGACTAAGCGTGGAAGAATTTTTCGACGATATTTTCAAATCGAAGAGGAAATATTCTTATGCACTCCATCGGGAGATTAGGGATCTACCTCTTATCAAGAGACGATTGGCTCACTAAATCTCGAAAAGTGACTGGATGTCATAAGGGATGAGATGGACTCACTGACAAGGTTTGAGAACTCGTTGAAACTCCACTCCCATGTAAGTCTTCAAGATAAAAGATCGGATGGATAGTTCAATTGATAAGTTCAGGACTGGATATTCCTAACCCTAGTTTCCCATTCGGACTTTGAGTTGTTCAAAATGGGGTAAAGATTGTTTTTCTTAATGGTGATCTTAAGAAGGAGATTTATATGGACTAACCCATTGATTTTGTATCAAAAGGACGAGAGGACAATGTGTGTCATTCTAAAAGGTCCATACGTGATCTTAAGCAATCTTCCAGTTCTTGGTACTCTAGATTTCATAAAGCCATCTTGGCTTATCTATGGTTTCAGAAGGCTATTGTGTATGTCAAAAGATCAACATGGGGATTGCGTTCCTCACGTTGATGACATACCGTTGACTAGGAAAAACTTGGAGATGATTAAACCTACTAAAAGGTAGCCATTCTATGTCTTTGAAACGAAGGACATGGATGAAACCAGGTAGGTCCTGGGAGTGGAAATAATCCAAAGCCGTCCCAAGAAGCATACATCAAAATGCCTTGGAACGATTTTGGGTTTATAATTCCTAACCCATAGATACTCCAGTTGAGAAGGGTTCAACCTTGAGTCTTATTCAATACTCTAAAACATATGACAAAATAGAGATAATGAACAATGTCCTTAACCCTAGTATCATAGTAAGCTTAATGAAAGCCATGTTATGTACATGACCTAACATTGCTTTGCGAATAATTTGATAAGTCGTTATCAAAGTAACCCAAGACTTCCTAATTGACAAGTCATCAGGAGAATCAAATGCTACCTTCGTGGTATTGACAACTCAGCATTTTGCTATCAAGGAGCAGGCCTCAAGTTGAGAGGATGCTCAAATTTTGATTGGGGTGGTAACTCAGATGAATCTAAGTTAACCTCAGGACATGTCTTCACCCTGAGTGGGAGAGCCATGTCATGGTGCAGCAAAGAGGCATAGCTGCACAACAATGTTGGCTATGGAGGTAGATTGTGTATCTTATACCATAGAGACAAAAAGCATTGCCATTGGGTATATATATATATATATATATATATATATATA
>JACYFF010031955.1:105075390-105094516 GCA_017589665.1 Selenicereus undatus
TATATATATATATATATATATAGACTAACAAGGTGATTATGTTCCCTTAACTAAACCCATTCCTAGTGATGTGTCCAAAACTCATTGATTAAGTCTTGTATTTCATAAGGTTTGGTATCTAGACATGTTCTGTTATGTGATGGACACGTTTTCTTTTATGGGCAAGATGCTCATTGTTGTACGTTAGGCATATTGAAATGTCACAGGCTTCTGATTGGCCTAGTCACATAGGCAATCACCCTGACGCTTGAGTACCGGGTAGAATGAGACTGAATCACATTAGCACTAGGTGTGCAATATTGATTACTCACACTGGAAGTGTGTGAGTGGAATGAATATAGTCGCCTTAGTAAGACTAAGATGAGACTCGAGGGAGTTGAGTATGAAATAAGTTTTCATATTGAAGCCTTGAAAGCCGAATCTTGAGTGTCAAGACCAACATTCAGTATGTTGATTTAGTAGCTCAGGTTAGATTTTTGGGTGAAAATCTAGACTGATGATTCGCATGGCATAAAGAGTGACGAACCAAGCTAAGTGGGAGCTATGCTGTGGCACACATCTCATACTGTGTGTGCTTATAAGACGACCCATATGTGGGGTGACAATTGAATTCCCTATCACTTGTCACTGTGTGACCCAAACGACGATAACCCTTTGACTTAAAGCTATGATATTAAGTCGAAGCTTAATGATGCTTGTTGAGCCATTAATCATGCATTGTTTTATTAATTGTTTTGATTATATTTTACACATTATTGCATCTAATTTACGTTATTTTCATATATTTCTCAAGTTAGGCATTGTTTTAATAAAGAGGAGAAGACGAGTCATTGAGACTCGAGTTTTACATCCTTGGGCAGAAGACGGTCCAAAAATGATAATTATGAAGATATTGTTAGGGCTAGGATTGCAAGAGTTAGAACAGAGTTAGAAGTCGTGGGAGAGAAAAAGTTTAGGGAAGAAAGAAGAAGGAAGCTTACAATCACACTCCCATCCAACCTCATGCCTTATCCTAATCATCCTTCCATCAAACTCTAAACCTCCACACATCATCTCCCACACAAACATCACAAACCCTAGTTACTAACCCTAATCACACCCCTCCTTTCCTCCCTATATATATATATCATGATCACCATCACCATAAGGAGCCTCATCTCCATACACTCCACACCACCATCCCTCTCCTCACAACCTCACCACGGCTAACTCTCCATCACCTCTTGATCACCATCCTTCACCTCTTGATCACCATCCTTCATCGTCTCATCATCATCATCATCCCATCATCACACCATCTTAATTCCCACCCTCACGACAACTTCCTCCTCTTCATCAAGGAGCCTCTTTTATTATATTTTTTTTCCTTTTTTTGTTCTTACTTTAATTTGTTTTTGTGTTGTTAGTTAATTATTAAACATGAATCCTTTGGTTAATTGTGATGTTACTTTTAATATGAGTAAGTGGTTTTTTTTATGTTTAGTATGATCTTCTTGAAGCTATGCTAAATTAATTATTTTGAAACAACTTTTATGCTTTAATGCCTAGTTGATTTCTATTCATGATTCGTTAGTGATTAGCGTTTATCGTTTATTAAATTTGTGTTAAATCGATTAGAATGCATGCTAGTTGATTAAATATAATTTCGATTGATAGTTTAGAAGACTATAATACATAAAAGTTATAGTTTTTTAAGGCTTAGGTATCACCCTAATTAATCATGGATGGCTCAAACCCATCACTTTTAATTAGGTAATTGCTTTAGATCTTTGTTAAATCGATTTGTTGGTAAATTGGTTATAAAATGTTAAATGATGTTTTTCTAATTCTTAATGCTCTAGTTTGGTTAAATTTTTGTGTTGGTGTAAAGATTATCAAATTAGTAGGGTTTATATTAGGGCTGGACCTAAGTAAACTAGAATCTAAGAAAAAACGGGGAAGAACCGCCGGTGGATGTCTTCTACAGTTTAACTCATGAATGAAATTAACTTGTGTGTTGATGACAAATATTAATTTGCATGGTGGATTGAGATTATACTAAGTATCCTTGATAAATTTGACAACTTTGATAATTATTTGTTGCTTAGAGTTAATTTGATTAGTTTGTTAACTTTTATTCTATTTTTATTTGCTTCATTATAATTTCAATCAACCCCGCCCCCAAAAGTATAGTCTTTTATGAGTGTCTAGGTAATTTTAGATAGCTTAGACTTTGATTTTTAGAGTGGTTATAATTTTATATTGATTTATATTCAGTTTTAGTATTAAATTACCAGTTTGTTAGAAATTAGACTAAAAATAGTTATTTTTGTTATTTTTTAATTTTTATCAGTTCCTAGAGTTTATAGAGTGTCCTAGTCCTCTCATATTCAATTTCATAATTTTTGGAAGTTATTTGATAATTTTTCAGAATTATTTTGTGAAATTGATATGTGCAGGTTTTTAGGTTATTAATTCCGAAAATTTCGATTTTAATTATTAATTCACGATTATTAGGTATTGTTAGGTCTAGAAAGTTGTGTCCTATAATTAGGGTAATTTTCTTAATTATTTTCGTATTTAGATTGATACAGATTATTTTATTTCTAATTTTGGATTTATTATTCTGCTTGATATTCTGTGCTAATTTTCTGATCTGATTTTTCTGAAATTAATTAGATACAATTTAGAATTTATAAGCTTATATACCTGAATAATAATATTTTAGGTTACTGTTTGATTTTTTTTAATATTTATTTTCTGACTATTATTTGCTGTTATTTATTTTTAATTAGAATTTCAGTTACTATTTTGTTTTTATTTTTCTAAATTATTTAGGGAATCTTTTTAATGTTTTATTTCTAGAATATGATCTAGAATATTTAGGAGCATCATTGGGTATTTTTCTAGATTCTTATTCATTAGATTTTAATTATTTTAGAATTACTAAGATTAGACTTAATAAATTAGATTAGTAAAATCATTTAGGATTAAGCTAGCCTTTTACAACAATGTTTCCTCCTGGATCGATCCCTACGTTCCTATGCTATAAAAAGTGTTTAATAATCGAAATAGTGGTTAAATTTGTAACTCTCGACAAGCTTTACAATGCTACTTTAATGTGATTCTCAAGAACCACGATGTATACGGTTCAGCGAGAATACGTTAGGAAAGCAATTAAGCTAAGATGAGATTTCATGAGTGTTTAAGGAAAAATCTATCTACCATCACCATATCAGTCGGGGCGATTATGTTGAGAACATAATCATATGATATATCAGGTATAAGGGATTAGAGATGACACTCGTGATGTTTTGGGATATTTTTGGGGTATCGTATTTCGTGAAAGTGTTATGTCAGTTAGATGGTAACTTAATATAACACTACTTGTTATTTTTGGTCGTACGTCCTATTCCTGGTATGAAGCGTGAGGAGTTGTGATACATGGAGAATACATGTTTTACGGCCTAAGTGGCCGAGTGCGAGCTGTTGGACGGGCTTCATGAGATTAGGCCCGACAGCCACTTAAGTCGCCTAGGGCGACAACCCTTCCTACCCCCTAACCTATATAAAGAGGTTTAAGGGGGTTAGCCTCGTGAGACGCTATGATGCGAATATTATATCTCCCATATTCTCCTACTTCTCTCTCATGGCCGAACTACCATCTATCGAGTTCTCGGGCTTAGAACGTGAAACCCTAAAGCTACTCTAGTAGCCGCTTGGTATTATTAATGGTGTGATTGGTATTCTTTATACGCATGGACTATTACCGACAGTATATTTCCGCATCCAGGTTAGTCCTATTTCTTCCTACAACAACTATAGTCAGGATTTTGAACATGAACAAGCACATTCTTGTGGTAATGACATGGCTTCGTTAAAGTCCTAATTCGAATTATTAAGTTGAAATTTTCTAGGGAATTGATGTGGAATCTCATATGTTTTTTATACAAGGACAATAC
The DNA here is from genome assembly GCA_017589665.1 of Selenicereus undatus. Classification (NCBI taxonomy): domain Eukaryota; kingdom Viridiplantae; phylum Streptophyta; class Magnoliopsida; order Caryophyllales; family Cactaceae; genus Selenicereus; species Selenicereus undatus. The sequence goes on from JACYFF010031955.1 coordinate 105,079,332, forward strand.
TTAATAATATGAGTTGGTTTAGCGTGTAAAGATAAGTTGGATCTAGTGCCTACTCATATGTATGTTTTCTTGCACCCCTCACTATCTTCTTCACTGCATTCTCATTTTTGATAAGGGTCTTAATCCCCACTAACCAGTGTGGATATTTAGCTAGACACTTCTGTGAGTAAAGACTCAATTGTTGTTTTTTTTTTAAAAAAAAATATTAGAGCAGTAAACACTACAATGTCTTGAGATAGTGCATCTGAAAATGCAAGATTCAAAATAGTCCAAGTACTAAGCTATGAGACTATTCACATAGTTTTTATCGTCCCTATTATTAAGGAGATGAGGATGACCATGACAAAGCTACCAATTATCTTTTTATGTAACTAAAGAATGTCTAGACAAGGGAAGTTCAAAATGCATTCAGATATATCTGACCTTGATGTCATTACTTTGGTTATTTCAACTTTCTCATTAGTTATTCTTTTTAAATGGAGTATTAGCTATTCCTCGGTTAGTTGATCTAATTGTGATTCTACTTTGTTCTACCAGGTTGTATGATTCGAGATCAACCAAACTTGTTGTTCATTTCTAAAAGTAAATGATCAGTTCCGTTTCACTTGGAAAGGAGCATAACTATGTGTGAAGTACATTAATAGGCCAACCTAGTAAAGGCGTTTTCCTTTTATTCTTTTTGAAGTGGCATGTTGCATCCCTTTTTGGTTAAATATTCATGAATTTCCAAGGAAATATGCCTATGTTTACATGTTTATGAGCTTTTCAATCATAGATTTTGTTGGACATTTACTTGTTTGGCGATGTTATGTATGGTTAATTTTGGTTTGAGATAATATGAACTTGAATTACGTTCGATTTGACTTTGAAATTAATTAGAAATATACATAGGAAAAGAATCATAAAAGTTGTGATGCTTGGGTCTTCTCTCGGTGTTTTTTTTATGGGCAATTTACTTAGTCTATAATGTTAGCTTTTATGATTCTAGAATACTTTAGAATGTGTTAAACTCAAAATAGCTAAAATTTTGATCCTCCTTTCTAATTTTGTGATTGCCATTTTTTTGTTGGGGTTGTCGGAGGATCTTTTCTTCTTTATTTTAGCATGATGTTACAGTGACATTGAAAACGCAGATGGTCTTACACAGGATTGCGGAAGAAGAAGCAGGGACGGATGACGAAGATATTGAATATGGATGTAAAGATCGCAAAAACAACGTGAGTCCTATGCTCCACCCTGCGGGTTAGGTTTAGATTGGACTTTTGTTAAATGTTATTAGTATGCTATGCTCACGCTTATAGTGGGAAGAGTACTCATACCATTGGAGTTGTACCTACCTATGTTGTTATTGTGACTTTGAATGACGATGTCCAAACTCTTGATCGCGATTATGCTTTTGTCAAGGTTGATATATTATTTTGAAACTTTTTATCAACAAGTTTGACTAGTGTAATATGAATAATTATATGTTGTTGGGAACCTATAGCACTAGTGAATTGTTACCAAAAGCTAGGAAAAAATAAACAAAGCTTGAAATACCATTGGCAACAGATATAGTTGGAGAAGATCCTAGGCTTGCAAAAATGCAATAGCAACATATGTTTAAGATGTTCTAGTGCAATGATTAACATTACTGACAATTTTTTTTGTTGGTAAAACATGATATTGGCAACAAACAATGATCTATTGATAAATTTACAACAATACCTACACAAACATTTCTATTGGTATTAGTGACCAATTACAACAGATCATAATATCTATTGGTGAAACTTTCACTATTAGACTTTTGTACCAACAATTTAGTAACAGATATTTATATGTTGGTAGTAAGTTTTACCAATAGAAAAAGGGCTTATACCGACACATAAGCCCTATTGCTCAAAATCGCTTTTTTTTTTTGTAGTGATTCAATCTAATCATGTAAAACAAATTTACATGAAGTCACATAATAAAAAACAAACTTATATAATTACAAATCTATCATTTAAAACTTTATTAATGGCATATCAGCCATAAAATTCATATTATTACATTAAACTTATTTATATAATAAAATAAAGCGATATTGCAAAACATATTCCAATAATAACATACTATAAAAGAAATTCATAAAAGCCCAAAGAGTGTTATATGAAATACATTTATATCATAGTACATGAAAAATATTCAAATGTCGCTCGCTAATTATGAAACATATTCATAATATTAAGAATTTAGATTTTATGAAACAAATGTTTGGTCTCAAAATATCACATTTGATGTCCTCATTTACCCAACTTTTGCTCGTAATAAGTTGTAATTCCTAGGATTTTTTTTATTTATTTTTGATCATCTTTGTAGGAAAAGAAGTTAACCAAAGGTGTAGGAAATAGTTTGAAAATCAAATTTTTGAAAAAAGTTGAAAATGGCTATTTTTCATTGAACTCAATTTGAGCTTGAACCTTTTTTACAACACTTGTCTAGATTGAATGATTACATTTCTCAATATGTCCATTTCACATATGAAAAATGGGAAATATGCAATGTTTTTGCTTATGGAGATAAGACATTACACCCGAGTCATCCTCGAGTCCATGTGTCATAGTGGTTTTGTGCTCTTTAAATGTCGATTATATGTGGGACTTGTTAGAGTTTTTAGCTTGGTATCAATGGTAACATGTGAGTGCTAGTGAGTCTTTTGTGTGCCCTTCCCCACTTCCCTATGGTTTGCACGCTCAATCCCCATGTGTAGATCAATTTAGGGATTCATTTTAACATCACTCCTCTTATTCTCCTGTTATGTGCTCTTATTGCAAATTTTTTGTCCATGATGTGAATTCTTATCCCTATTATGATATTTTCAATGAATGTTGTATGAAACTGAATGATGTAATAGAGACAATGAATGAGAGACATGAGTGTTTTGTTATTGAGATGAGGGAGTGTGGCCGATTACATGAGATTGATCCTAGACTATCTTACCTTACACTTGAGGTTAGTCTCTATTATGATTATGAGTCTTCTCTTCCCCTAGATCCCAATTTTACTATTGATACACCTCTGATCTACCTAGAGGCTAGAGGAAGTGTTTGACCCCCCTTGATTTCTTTACCATTTGTCATTCCATCCTTGTTTAGCACAACTAGAGACAGTACCATTAATGACTTGATCTTACTTGCATCTCCCCTCCCTTTAGCTCAGTACATGGGGTTAGAGATGGGTGAGTTTTCTATGCGTGATGCTAGTTTTGTTAAGGATGATTTGCTTGATTTATCAAAAGAACTTACTTTGATTGAGCCATTTGTTGAGGAAACTCGGAGTCGTGTGGTGATGGTGTGGTGGTTGGTGTCACTTCTAGCATTGAACATAGAGACCCCATTTGTATCGAGTCACTTGACCTAGCCACCATTTCATCCCCCTTGCTTTCCACCACCCCCTCTCATTTGTTTGCATTTTAAGAGTCCCTAGGTGACATTAGAGGGTATACGCCCTTTAGTGTTGATTATTATATGGAATTTGATAAGTTTAAGAGGGCACTGACAGTCTTTGCTATGATCTTATTAGTGTTTAATCATGTCATTTTAAGATGCATGCAACGACACATGATAAGCTCATGTGAGCATTGACTGCATCCGAGTTGAGGACTCGCATCTTGAGAGATGAGGAGGAGTTACTGATGTTCCTTAAGTCTCCATAGCACCATCTTAGAAAGACAAAGTTCGGGTACAATCAATACCCAACCTTGTATAATCGTTGTAATGTTTCGCCCTTATTTTTGTTTTCTTTCTTTTTGTTTAGTAGTGGATATTAGGTTATGTTATTGTTGGTGATCAATATTGAGGTCAAACTTGGGATGTTGTGAAGCTAATTAATGGATATGATCACCTTTGTCTGCGTTTTGTGCATAGTTATGTTTTGTCATTGGTGGCATTGTTGGATTTGTATATACATTCGTTGTTGGTGGTGTTGGTTTTGTATATATGTGTGGTTTGTGGTTTGTGTTTTTAGGCAAGTGTGTTAACTTTTGCATATGTGTGTTCGTTAAGTGTTCTTGTGTTTGTTTCGTGTTTTGTGGTTGCGTGGTGACACCTTGGCTCCCAGTGAGGATATTGTAAAATTCAAGTGAGGGGTGGGGAAGTCATGTGCCCTTTTGTATATATATTTTTGTGAAATTTTTTCAATTTTAATTTTTGCACAGTTTTTGTTCCCCACTTTGGGGGACTTTTGTACCTTTGTGATTGGTTTTTGATCTTTAATAGCTTGGTTGCTATCTTGCATGCAAGTTGAACATGCATGATGGAACACTTGTCAACAATATAATTTTTGATTTTTTTACAATAACCCAATTTCACATGTACAGTTTTGTATCTACCTTGTATACTTGATAGTTGACTTCTGATGTTAGTTGTTGAAATTTGGGTTGAGGAACATTCTACTTGGTTAATTTACTTATAATTTGGTCACCAAAGTGAGAAAACGAAAAAAAAGGATAAAAATAAGAGTATAAAAGTGGGCTTAACTCTGGTACCTCTATTTGGGATTAAAGAAGTTCTTTGCACATCCAAATAAAAATTCCTAAATAGGAAAGAAGTCTAAATATGTGCTAAGTTGTTCCTTCGGGAGTTGAAGGCCTAATAAACCAAGAATTACCTACCCGGGAGAAGGAGTATAAGGAGATAAGTGAAAAAAAAATAATAAAAGAGGAAAGAACAAAGTGGTGAGGTTGATCATCTAATAAAGGGAAATCCATTGGCCAAGTAAAGACGACTTTTTTGCTCAATTTCAGCCGAACATCGAGAGTCAATACACTTTTCACAGAACACTAAGGTGTACAAATCATGCCATTATGTTGCATGGGGTGAAAAATGAGAGTCGGGGTGCATTTATAACCTATGTGTGTCTTGAATTTATGGTTTGCTTGTATATGGCTTAGTAACTAGGTTGTTTTGGTGATAGAATTGATTTAAATGTGCACATCTTTTCCCTTTGCCTTGTCTATATGATTTGCTTTTGAAAACAATTGGTAAATATTTAAAACATTTTGTGAGTATATCTTCGGCAAGCCCTCACGAGACCTCTCTCGTCCACTTGGGGGAACCAAGGGGTTTAAGGGGCTTGTGGCATACACCAAGTGCAATAGTGATTCCTACAGAAGCGAGTTAGGTCCTTAGATAGTTTTCTTTGTTTTGCTCAAGGACGAGCAATAGATAGGTGTGGATGTACTTGTTCGATATCGGAATATCGCATTTGATATCCTCATTTATCCAACTTTTGCTCAATAATAAGTTGTAATTCCTAGGATTTTTATTTGATTTTTGATCACTTTTGTAGGAAATGAAGTTGACCCAAAAGGTGACAGAGATTTGGTTCAAAGTGATGATAATCGAGTGAAATATGCGCCCTTTTTGAGATGAGGCAATGAGTAAAAAAAGTCCCAAACGAGATTTGGTAAATAGAGTAAAGAGGAGCCCCATTGGGTGCCGCGGTCATGACCACGCCAGTGCCCAGCCCTGTAGGGATCCCTTGTAAAGAGGAAAAAATCAAGAGGTGGCCACGTCTGTGGTGTCCTACCTTGTTGGCCACGGGGTCGTGGCCACCTTGGCCACTTTGACCATTTTGGCCATAATGACCCGTGTCCTTCCCCACAAGTATGTCGTTTTTGTCGATTTTTATCCACTATAAAAAGGAATTTTGCCTAATTTCGAGGGGGAAGGCTTTTAGAGAGATGTTTAGAGCTAGATTTAATTTAGGGTTAGTCACAAAAACCCCATTCGGGGCAGACTAGCTTAGGTAGATTAGTGTCTATTATGTAGACGATTGTGGATTTCGCTGTTGGAGATTAAGTTTCTCTTCTTTCCCTATTTAATTTCATGCTTTCTTTTTTTGCTTGCTACTTCATTAACTCATTGCTTTGATATTCTTTTTTATGCTTAGTTATGATTAAAGTTGTTATCTTTGATTATGATTAGCCCTTAAGATGGCTAGTTGATCTTGTTTAAACCTTAGCCTACCTTGTTTATGTTTGGATTTGGGATTTTCTATCATGCCCACTAAGTGTTCGATAAAATGCTTAATAGAATTTTTATTTGTGTTTTGGGGCAATTGAATTATGTTGAAAGTTGAGGTCGATTATTTAGTGTGGGAAGAGAGGATAGTTAGTGTTTGGACATGAAAATAGTCCAAATTCTACCTAGATCTAGGGTTGGTACTCTTGTAGTTTAACTGGGCTAACCCTATGAAAATTGGTGGTTAGAGCAACCAAACTAGCCTTTGCCCCTTGAAAGAGGGCTTGGGCGAGCTTTTATGGTGCAATCGATCATCTTTGAATGTTAGCATAACTTGGGAAGACGAGGGTTTGACTTGATTAGTTGGTTAATCTTGGTTTGATTATGATCAAAGTACTTTGTATTTGCCTTGGTAGTTTAGTTCCTTTTTCTTTCATTCCTTTTCAATTAGCCTATACTGAAACACTTGAGTTAAACTCCGGTACATGAAACCCAACTCCTTGTATACGACACTCCAAGTACCCGGTGATAAATCTTGCACTTAAAGTCACAAATTTAAAACTTCAATTCCTCATATCAACGAATTCATAAAATACTGGTAAATTACATAATTTTGCAAGAAACATGAAATGAATTCATATTCAATAATTTGGGCAAGGGAAAAATGTTAAAATAGTTTAGGAAATTCACAAGAACTCATGTAGTTTGTTTATATATAAAACACATTTATATAATATCATTAAGTGATGATTTACATGAAATATATTCACGTAATCGAATGAAACATATTTATACAACATAATTTGTAACATAAAACATATTCAAATATTAATCACAAGTAATTATATAGAACACATCCATATAATATTCCAAAATTTAAATAAAATGAAACAAATTCAAGTAGAACTTATCAATATAATACAAAACATTAATTCAAAAATTGAATGCCTATTATTAATAAAACATATTTATATAATATTGTGAATTTAAATGTATGAAACGAATTGATAAAAATAATTACATATCTTACACCACCAATATAAATTCATTTGAAACAAATTCATATAATATTATAAATTTGTATTCCATGAAACGAATTCATATAAATTTACCTATTTTCCATGATTAAACGCTTTGAAATAGATTTATTTAAGCTTAAGAGCATAAGTTAGCTTATCATGGGGGTCCAAAAGAAAGAAACCAAATAGTCATGCACCAAATAGAAAACAAACATCCTGAACCCCCAAACTTTCACCCCTCTTTTTGGTCGCTACCCTCCTAGCTTCTCCTTCTATCCCCAAAAAATGGAGCCCTAAGCTCCTTCTTTGGTCACCATGACCGAGCCATGCACCTCAATCGCGCCCCTCACTCTTTGACGGTTCTGTCTTAGTAGCCATAGCCGCCCTACCGCCACCCAAAGACACCTAAATGATGAGACCGCTTCACTGCCCTCCTTCACCATATTTTGTGTGCCCAACCTTTATGTCAAGCCATCTTGAGTCACATTGTCATCAATGTCGCATAGACCCGCCAAAAATGAGTCACAGGACGCAACCTGCGTACCTGAAAGCCAGTAAGGTGACAGCGCATACAGGTACGCATCTCTCATTCAGTGGCCCATTGAAGAATTGTGACTGGTATGGCGTAGATCGAGTGCAAAGAGGGATTTTGAAGGGAGAAGACGGTCGAAATCAATCTTCGTTGGTGGCGCATGTAGGCACGCACCTCCCCTTGAGGCGAACATGATGGATGAGTCTCAGGTCCTTGCCTTATGCTACCTTTTTTATATCTGGGCGTGAGTTCGGCTATGCGTTGGCCTCTAAGGCCTTATATGAAGCGTATGTCACCGTAGCCACAGAGGCAACGACGGGTCCGTGTCAGTCGCATGATTCGACTCCTCGAGGTGGATTGAAACAAGTCCACAGTGCGTGTAGTTTGGGTCAAGGTCCAACGTTTGAGTTTTGAAGTATGTGGTCGAGTGATTAGTTTGATTATGAGGTTTTCTTGGTCAGAGAACATCACACACAGCAGCATACCCAAACTTGCTCACCATCTAACTATGAGCCCCTTTGATGAACAATCAATGTTTCAAATTTTAGGGTTTATCGGGTCACTAGGCATATGAATTTTAATAGCATAACAACTGAACATGTCATACAATTAAGCATGCCGTCATCTAAACAAATTACATGCTTTCAAGAATCCTATTCAGTATAAATTACGACACTTAGGTGAGCTAGTAATCAAATATTGGTATACACAGGCACATATAAAAGAAAATTGCTCATTCATGAATTCAATTAGTGTAAGTGCACATAACAACATACAATCATGCTTTGAATAAACATTAAACATATTAATTGCATATCAAAACATGATTTGAATTAATTAGGGTCAAATCCGAGCAATTTGGCTCTGATACCACTGTTGGAGATTAAGAATATAACTTAGTAATTTAGAATTGAGGGATCTTGTTACTTGGGAATTGCCCATGAATTAATACAAACAATCAATCGGCGGTTACCAAAATTACCGTTGAATCCATGTCCCTAAAACCCAAATCCCAGTGGATGGCTAGATTAACATGAGAGAGAGCAGAGAGTGGATTAGAAAGCTTTGCTAACTTGTTGCGTCTTTCAATCCATGATTTGACCCCCTTAAATAGCAGTATGAAGCTTGTAACTGACAATGAGTAGTAAATAGGAATGATTAATACATAATCAATTTTTCCGTAACCGCCCACTTAATGTGGGTTATCAATGTGACGGTTACAGTCGGTCAACAGATATGAATATTTTGGGTTTGGTATAGAGTACGAAAAGTATTGACTAATTTGTAATTTGCATGAATTTGATTTTTTGCGCTTGGGCACACTCTCAGTTTCAATATAACGAATATAATAATTCACTAATTCTAATCTTCTAGGACTTTGACCAATTTAAGAGTGCGCTCACTTAATCTCAATCGAAAATGTAGAATTAGACGAGAATAGTAAAGTTAGTCTTGACCTAGAGACTCGAAACATTTCAAGTTTGTAGTTTTTGATTCTTCTTGTTAAATAGTTGGATGTTGCTAGTAATCTGATCTCATCAAGCCTACAAATATTGAGTGCAAAATATCGATTGAAATTTAAAGAAAAAAGATGACTCTTATCTAGAAGTTTCTTGAATGAAGCTTGAGCTAGACTTGATCTATACGCTCCTTGAATACGGGTTTGAGCTAGGCCTCTAGGCATGGCCCAAGCCCCTTTCCCCCTAAGGGCCATTCCTTTTTAAATAAATGTACCATTATTTGAATTAGGGATAGTTGTTATGTTTTACATATTATGATCTGTGGTATTTTCTTATTGGCAATGATTTAACTTGAATTAAATTTAATTAAGCGAGTCCATCCTATTTATCTGACACGCAGTGGACGATAATTGCCAAAAATAAAAATACAAAATACTATAATTACTAAAAATAAAAATACTGTCTTTTATTTGTCATCTTTGGATTCGCTGAAATGTTTTTTCCTCGTGGCAATTATGCACCAAAATGATTCTTACAGTCACGGTTTTTTTTTTGATAAAAAAATAAAGTTTGTTAATGAAAAGTTATATGACATCTACATCGGTAATTTCTGATAAGAATGAATCTAAAATATCAAAACAAATCTGTACTTCAACAAAGTTAATGATAAATATACCGATTGGCTCTGTACTTGCAGCAATATTTGTCTTTTCCAAACATTGGCGAGCTATAGAATAAGTATTAGTTACAAATCTAACTTAATAGAAAGTCATCTTGATAAACTCATATTAACTTCCATTATTGAATTATTCTTGATCAAACCCAATTAAACAAATTGATAAACTAGAAAAATAGTCTTTAACTAAATCGACAATCCTGATAAAACTTGCTCAAATTGACAAGAGAAATAACCTGCACAAAAGGCAAAAAATAAAACCGTAGAAAAATAAATCCTAACTTTCACAAGAAGGACAGAAACCATAATTCTCACAAGGAGATAAACCTCACTACTACAAGGAGAAAAAATTATTAGAATAAATCAACAATATTACTAGAAATTAAAATCAATTGATCAACGTAAAAGAGGCTTATCATTGATTGTAATTATGATAGTAGCAACCCCAACAAACTAGACAAGAAAAGGCGTAGACACAAAATTAGGATTTAAGGAGCCGTCAATATAGTGATGCAGTTAATTTCAGATGAAGAGAACCGTAAATTATTAGACTACGGAAAATTATTGGGTAAGAGAGATAGAAAAGCAATTACCTGTAGAAAGCGTGGGATAGGGGGGAAGAGAGGTTAAATAACATAATTATCAAATTTTAAAAATTAAAAAAAGAATAATTCTTTCAACGGCTAAGATGGATATAATATATTATGTGAACGGTACTAATGATGAAGTTGACTTTTTAAAATTAAAGGAAGTAAAGTGTTGACAATATTTCTTTTACATATTGAATTAGATTAGATTAAATTGAATATATTAAATTCTTATCACAATATTATTGATTCACTAAGCTAGATGCCTTCTGCATATATTGGCATCGCCAATGAATCTTCCAATCAAATAATTGATCATTGATCATAACTATAATAATTTTGCATATCTTTGCCCATTTGACGTAGTAATAGGGTCGAGTGAAGAAAAATGTCTTCACTCAAGCCCGCTATTTTGACGTAGAAATAGGGTCAAATGAAGAAATTTGTCTTCACTCAAGCCCGCCATTTTGATGGAGACACCAAACGGATAATCGAACGATTTAAATTTACTTTGAAAATTTCAATGCAATTCGACGATTATCTGATGATCCTACTTCAATGAGACCTACAATAATTGCGTACTGTCTCTTATAAAAGTCGTGATATTGTTGCATGTAATAATTAGTAGCAAAATAATAAGTGTTTTGCTGCGAGGTATTTTATAAGTATTTTATTTTGATTAAAAAATTATACTATTATATTTTTAAATTGAAAAAAATAGTAGGATAGAATTGTGGAATCATATTACAACTTATAAATTATATAAAATCATCTTTTTATTTATAATTTATCACATTTCTAAAATATGCGTATTATATATACTCGTAGATACAGTTAATACGATTAGGGTATTATTTAATGGAATATTTAAGGTTAGAAATTTAGGATTAGACCCTGCGAAAGCAGGACCCACACTGGGAGTTGTTGTTGTTGTTGTATTTAAGGTTAAAAATTCATAATTAAGTATAATCATTGAAAAATTTATAATTTTAAATCATAAAGCGTGTTAATTTATAATAAGATAATATATTTAAGAGTGTCTTGTAATAAAATGTATATTACTACTATCATTAATATTTATCGGACTACATATGGGATACGACGTCCACCGGCCTGTCATCAAGCACAAATACAAGCCCATATTGTTGCAATTTTTGCCCCTTTGCGTCCTATCTGATAGAAGTCGTGATATTGTTATAAAAGTCGTGATATTGTACTATCTTATAAAAGTCGCGATATTGTTGCAATGTTTGCCCATTTGCGTATTATCAGATACGACCAGACATTTAGGGCCGAAAAGGACCGGCCATGTACGTGGGTCGCATTAGACATTTTGGGGCTGCAAAGGGCCCGCCATGTAACTTCGTATTGACGTTATCCTTTCGACTAATGAAAGTGTTTTTTAGGTACAATTGATCCACTTATTTTGACTTCAAATCTATAAAGATTGTGTTCGGCAATAATATTTTGAGTAGCGTTAAGTATTTTGATTAAGTCAATGCACTAATTAGTTAATTTTTATGTTCGGTAAACCTATCTTTTAACTAGCATTTCAAATAGTATTTAACGTTTTAAGCAGCGTTTTTAAAAAGCTATTAGTATTAACGTTTGACATTTAAAGTAGCGTTTTATATTTTTTAGCCAAAAAATATCTTTTAAAAATTTTATCATTGGAAATTATTTACATCCATTTATGTCAATTTACATTAATTAACTAGCCTAATAGCTATCTGCTAACAACTAAACAAGAAACGCTATCCGTAATCTAAATAGCTATGTGCTACTTGAATTGCTATTCGCTACCTAAACAGCTAATTTTGCCAAATAGGACCGAGGTGTTTATTTTAGTATTGTCCTACTTATGTTGCACTATTTAGTTTGGCTATCTCTTTCAACAGTACCCCCCAAAAAAAACTCCAATTGTTTCAAAATAATAATCCACTTTAAAAACAAGAACCTTTACACTCCAACACGTCCCTTCACGTGTTGGCTACTAATAAAGCCCAGCACATGTTATACAATTTTAATGAAATATGGACGATGACAAATTAAGATCGAGCAACCCATTTTGATAATATGCTTGATATAGTTTTGGAGAATGTTTTTCTGTATTGAACTCAATTGGTAACTCCTCTTGTTGTAGGAGTTCGATTACGAATTGTTTAAGAAGATTCATTTGGGCACCCACATGCTTTACACACACATGCTTGTGGCTTAATGTTATTCTCTCCATGCTAGAAGAAGGGAACAGAGCAAGAAGAATTTAGAGCATTAGTAGACCATGTAACAAAGATTAGTATCTTTGTTCAATCACCGAAATGAGAAGGAAATTCCAAGATTTGGTTAGAATATGTAATAAGACAGCTGATCAAATTATGTATGACAATATTTCAAAGAAAAGGCAAGGCAAGAAAGAAGATCATGAAGGTTAGCTGATCCAATTATTTATGACATTTCACAAGAACAATGATGAACTCTCATATGGCTCCCAATTCTGCATTGTTGTCGATAACCTTAAGGCTATTGTTTTGGTAAGTAAATCTGCAATCAAAGTTCTTTTGATTAAACATATCAAACTTGCCCTAAGCATATGCTAGGGAACTTGCTTGAGAAGAAGTTCATCAAATGGTTACCCAGGCAAGTCATTTTTAAGATTTGGTGTCATTTTCTTCCATTAGACTTTAAGAAATTTACTGTTTGAATGCAGCAAGTTTTAGGTGCTAAAAGTGAGACTAGCTCGACAACACTAGAATGGACAATGTTTGAACTACTAAAGAGCCCAAAAATAATGGACAAGGCGCAAAATGAGGTGAGAGGCATACTACAATTTCAAGAAAAACACGTGGCGGATGAGCCAAGCATAAAAAAGCTCAAATATTTGAAACAAGTAATCAAAGAAACCTTGAGACTTCATCCTCCCCTTCCTTTGTTACTCCCTCGGGAGTCAATGGAACAACATGAAATTCACGGTTATAAGATACCTATAAAGACCCCAAGTATTGGTTAGAGCCTGAGCAGTTTATTCCGGAGCGATTCGAAGACACTTTAGTTGATTATAATGGCACCCACTTTAAAGTAATCCTTTTGGGGCATGGAGGAGAATATGCCTTGGCATAGGATTAGGCTTGGTTAACTTTGAGCTTGCACTAGCCACATCTCTAACACTTCAATTGGAAGCTACCTAATGGATCTAAACCTCAAGACTTAAATATGGATGAAACTTCTGGCATGACAACAAGGACGAAGCATGAGTTACTTGTCATCCCTAGTGTTTACCCTCACTCCAAGTTCAATTGATTTTTTTTTCTATCTTCGTTTTTCGCTTTTCTGCTTGGGAAGGTCTTATTATTGCTTTTTAAGTGAATAATTAACTAGCATGCTTTTTCGTGCGGGATTTGGGGCAGTTTTTGAGTTTTTCTGTAATTATTATATGTATATAGAAAATAATAAATTAATGAATATTTCATATTACGTGTGAAAAATTTTTAAGTTTGTTTTTTAAATTAAGAGTTTTCAATCTTAAAGTTCAGTTATTAAGTGGTACAAATTATAAGAAATCATTAAATTGATATTATTACGTTTGAAAATAGATTATAAATGACCTAGTTCAATATGTGCACTTTAGTTGATTATAAATTGATATTCTTAAATTAGAATATGAGTGGTTTATTTAGGAGCGATTTGAAGACACTTTAGTTGATTACATATAGTCCAAATTTGTAGTATGGTAATAAGAAACAAAATAAAATTGTCACACATGTTTACATATCACAATAAGTATAAGAATATGTGTTAAATGAAAGATAATCTTACTACCCAAAAGTTCTTAATATTGGCTCAAACTCTTTGTTTTAATAAATTATCCTCTAATATCTTCTACTAATGAGGGTGGAAATTTTTTTTTCTTTGAAAGAAGGGTAAATTTTGTAAGAGTGATATGTATCAAATGATTATGAGATTTCATTTTGTTTCACTATACCCATATGATGCATGAAAAGATCTTGAGTTTTTTTCTCTAATTGTAATAACTATATGCAAAAGGTATAGTAAATTATATTCGTAATTCATATAATTTATGAAAAAATTATTTAAGTCTCTGTAAAAGAAGTACAATATTTTCTTTAAAAAAATTAAGTAGAAGACCCCACTCTTAGACTTAGTTGTGAATGGAAAAAGACCAAAAAAAAATCAGTTTATAATATCTTAAACTAATTGTGGATCTTCACTGCTTTTTTTCAAGTTAATTGTATAAAATAGTTTACTTGATTCATGAATTGCTCAACATTTAGGTAATTAGTTATTTGAGATAAGAACACATGGGATGGTAATGAGGGGTAGTAATAGCAATAACAACAACAACAACAACAATAATGACGACAGCAACAACAATAATGACGACAACAACAACAACAACGACAACAGTAGTAGTAGCACTAGTAGTAGTAGTAGTACTAGTACTAGTAGTAATAGAAGTAGTAGCAGAAATAATAATAATAGTAATAATAATAATAATAATAATAACAATAACAATAATAATAATAGACTTCAAAAAGAACTTTATTATTTCTTCAAGATCTTTTTTATGTGCTTGCAGGTCTTGTTGCACAATTGATTGGTCTATCGGTCAAGGAAGAATTTCCTTTCACACGACACGGAAAAATCACCTAGCCCGTAGATCCCGTACGCTATCCATCTAGTCTTAATTATGTATATATAGTAAATACGATATGTGACTATAATCATAATGTATCGAATATCTCTACTATTACATATTTACAATAGCAAAGATCTTTTATAGTTTATTATCTTAACTATAAGTAATAATTTACGTGATTTGGACTTAGGTTTGGAATTGGGTTAGAAAAAACCAAAACCTTTAAAAATTTGACACCTGACATACAGTAGCATTGGGAAGTTTTGTTTT
>JACYFF010031955.1:105119516-105133939 GCA_017589665.1 Selenicereus undatus
TGTGTGTGTGTGTGTGTGTGTGTGTGTGTGTGTGTGGTGGAGCCAGTGTTTTCCCGCAACCAAAAAAATGCGTTTAGGATTTTTTTGAAATAGGTGTATTACATATATATATAATTTGTAAGAACTGGAAGGCATGAATGGCTTCTACGAGGTTGCGTGTTCTAATGTCCCTTGACTGGATTTATCCTTCCTTTTCCACAACAGTATGGGTATTTTGAAGTGCTTAATGTATACATCATTTTAGTTGCTACATTTTTTGGAGAATTATTTGCTTTAAGTTGTTATTTGTACTCCTATTCTTGATTTATGCTTGGGTATGGTTGTTTGATATGTTTTGCAGAATTTTAGGCCATTTCGACCAAGCATTTGACCCTCATTGGATTTATTTTACCTCCTCCGCGAGCACCCATATGATGCTTTGCTCGTGGAGCGAGAGAAGAATAGAAATTTGATTCCGGCCAAGACCACGATTAGACCGTGGTGAGCTATGTAACCGTGCCCCCTTTGTCTTTCTTCGACTGTGTTGGCTGAAAACGTCTATGTTCTTCTGTAAAACCTCATTTTTCAGCAGAGGGAAGAGGAAGAGAAGAGAAAAAGAAAGCATAGCTTAGTTTAGTTTCTTTCTGAAAATTTTACTCTTTAGTTAGTTTTTTTAGCTTGATTGGTGATTTAGTGAGAAATCTTGAATGTAAGTTCAGTTTTGAAGAGGTTTGAAACCCTTAGTTGAAGGTTGTCTTTATCAAGCCCTTCCCTCTTAGATTTTTGCCAAATATTGGTTAGTTGTTGAATCTTTAATCATGTGTGAGTAGTTTATCTTTTGTCTAGGGATTTATTTGTTAATGAAAGTGTAATTGGATCATGTTTATCATTAGAATTGTGCTTTGATTCATGATTGGTTTGATTTCGTTTTATCAAGTGATTTTTATGTCGTGAGTGGATTTTTGACCGAAGTTTGCTTGCACATTTCAAACAATTAAGTGAAAAATTGAAAGGCGACATTCAATTGTTGGACTGCTTGATGAAACCTAACAAAGCGTCCACTCGAAAGAGAGATTCACGTGTTAGGAGGATTAGAGAGTAATCAACAATATTTAACCTGGATTAAGGCAAATTAGTTTGAAATGACGACTTTTGTTTAGTTTAGGTAAATTTGGTTGATTTCAAAAGAATAGACTAAATTCTTGGATAGATTAAAATCCCTCGAAATTATCCGATTAGAGGAAAGCGCATGCTTATTATTTTGATCCAATCACCTTTTTTAACTGCATAAATCCTTAGACTTTTTCTTCTAGATTGAATTTAGAATTAGTAGATTTGAAGTTGTTGAATCAAAACCCTTAATTTAGTATTTGCTTAGCATATTCTGATAGGCAAAGCTCAATAGATTACTTTGGTCCCTAAGGACGATCTTTTTATCTATACTATGACTACCCATGTGCTTGCGGCTGTGGTCAGGTATTAATTTGCATATGAATAATACCATAGCATTGTAGGTGTTTAAATTTTATTAATTTTTATTTTTTTAATAATTTCTTAAGACTGACAATATCTAACTTTGTTATATCAAAGCCAATCTGTACTCCTATTACATTAACTTGCATAATTAATTAGTACTATATGTAACATTGACAAACTTAAAAATGTGACATTCTATTGGAAATCAACCAATTTAATTTTCATAACTAGTACCCAAGACTGACAACTGTCATAAAGTTTAAAAATATTTTCCTCTAGAAACTAATGCAATGTCCCAATTTAAACCTTCTAATAACTTAGTCTCAAAATCCGTTCCCTAAATGAAAGACTTAATATTATTTTTTTCTTAATATAAGAATATAATTTTTGTTAAATATCTATTATATTAGAGATTATGGATTGGATGTGTATATCTATAATATTAGAACTAGTGCTATTAGTTTGGTACCATTGTGGTACGTGAGTATGTGTATTATTTGAGTCAAAAATTGGAAAAAGTGTAATAAAAGATTTGCATATAACCAATTGTTATTGAATGAATGTAAGGGACAATATGAGGGCATACTTAGATGACGAACTAATATGAATATCAAGTTATAATATGGATGCACAATTATAATGTTCAATTATGATGAAAAAAAATTATTGTATTACTTATTCTTGTAGAGAATTTGAATCTAACTGATATTTTTTTTTCTTATTTTAGTTGCTAATATTGAAATTGCTATTTAATTATAATAAAAGTTTTTATTATATACATATTAGTCTAACACCCTTTCTTAAAATTTTGGCTTCGCCATTGATATATATATATATATATATATATATATATATATATATATATATATGATCATTAATATTGTGTACGATTATCGTCTATTGTTAATATTGTTTTATGATGATTTAATCAGAAAGTATTTAGTGGAATGATGCTAATGAAAAAGTTGTAATGTTTACATGCGCATTGCATTATTTCTTTAACTCATGTGTCATATCTATATTTTAAATTGATCCAATTCTTACTAAACTCACTTATATCCAAGCATAATCCAAATTTGAACATACTCATAATCTGTCAAGATACCATAAATCATACTTCCTAAATTAATCATTCAATATGCCACTCCATAGAAATAAGTTATATTGCTAGCATTCGAGAAAAGAGCTCCTGAGGCTATTTAGGGAAACTTTGTTAAACCAACGAGATATAATTTGACTATGACCAAATTACACAAACAACTTCTTGTTAGCATCATAACATAAATTATTTTCTTCATTGTGAAATCAAACTCGAAACTGATCATCCAATTGGAGATATGGGGTTAGCAACTAGATATCCTCCACTATGGCATCGGCAGTGTCCAATCCGTAACATGAAACAATACATGTCTAGTTACTTACCAGTTCCTAGTAACTGTTGCAGACTCCAAAATTCATGAGTTTACACCAAATAGTGAACTATCTCCAAAATTCAACCACATCTCACATAAAAATACATCAAGTTATGATGTTAGGTCTCAAGTTATGAGCAAGGCAAGGACACTCAATCTCAACGTACTGTTGGACTTTTTAAAGTATTAAAAGTTTTAGTTTTGGGTTATAGAAAAGTTAATACCAGTATAACGAACCAAAGTGATCAAATCGAATAGTTAATGACCCTGCCAATCTAACTCCTCACTACATGTGTATCACTTTGTCAGTAAACTTATAAATTATAATATGTATGTATGAGTCACATTTTAAATTAAATTTTACTCAAGATTACGTCATCTACTTAGTTACACAAGTGAAAAGTAAAATACAAATATTTGAATTAAGGGAAGAAAATTGAACGAATAAGCTCACTCAATTGAATATGTTTTTGAATGCAACTCAAGATTCACCTATATATTTGGAATATAGACTAATTTGAAATTAAACATGCCTGATTTACACCTGACCTCGCATTGACCCAAACTTTAAATCGAGTCCCAGCAAATCAAAATCATACTCAACCTAATCGAACCCATAGTAGATCAGGACATTGTTGACCCGAAGTAGGGCCCAACCCCCAAACTAGGCAACCTACTTGCCAAGTCTACATAGGTGCCACATAAGCTTGGAGTTCTTGCTAAAAACTATAATTAAACTTTTCAAAATATTCAAATAAGTCACTTGAGTTTTTTTGAGTAAAAAATATCATTATAAATTTCTTAAAAAGATAAAAGAATCCCACTTAACTTTTCAAAATGACTAAAAAATGACCCTATCACAATGATATTTTTGAATATTTTGGAATATTTAATGATAACTTTAACTGAAAAAAAGGTTAAGTGGCATTCATGAATAATTTGAAAAGTTTAGTTGCATTTTTTAGGAAGAACTCCATAAACTTGCAATAAACATGAGAAATCAATAGGATGTCGCAAATAAAGGAGCTTTGAAGATGGGAGTTTTCTTCCAAGGAATGATAGGTTTTAATTGTACCATTAATAATGCATTAATTATAGATGATTAAAAATATAAAATCTTAATAAATTCATTAGAGAAGATATCACTATATTGGAGTTATTCTAAGGTTTGTATGTGTTAATATAATATTATAAATTTTCTTATAGATATTAACAAATATGCTGTAAATCTTAAAAACTAGAAAGCATAAGATGCATTACAGTGTGATTCTTAACATCTTGTTTAGTATAATTTGTGCATGATTACTTGTGGACGGTTTTCTCTTTTTCATTATGATCTCTTGTGTTGCAACAACGCTTACATATTGAGTTTACATAATATTTCGAGCATTACCATCCCTCACTTTTGTTACATGGTACTAATTTAATAATTAACAAGTATTTTGCGCCTATAATGTATGGGAACTTTTTAATTTCTCGTAATAATTATTAATTATTATTACAACAACCATATGTATTATTTATAAAGAATAGGTCATGTCATGTTTAGAAAATTTTTAAGTTTTTTTTTAACTTTTAATACACTTTTAAACTTAGGTATAATTTTTGTAATATGTGCATGTGCATACATAAGCATATAGATGTCCAAAGAATATTACATTTTGGTTCAATTTCTCTCTTTCTCATTTGCATAATACTGATCTTTAGAATTCTTTTAAACAAAAAAGGAGGAAAGGTAAGAAGAAGAAGGAAGAAGCACCCCTTCCCATAATGCCACCACATACTATCACGAAGTTGAGTTTGGAAAGTCCTAGCTCTCGCCTAAATGTTAAACAAATAATGTCTAGAGTGTTTCTTACGCCATATAGTAACATAGAATGACCGTGTAAGCCCTTCAAATAACTTCATAAATCATACTTGTTTCATCCCATATTCATTGTTAAAAATATATATTTTTATAGTACCATTTGGTTGTCAAGATTCTCTTTTCCAACAACCTTTCTCTATTTTCATTGGTTGAATAACCATTTCCACAATTAATTATTGTTTTGATACATACTTGAGATTTAACTGTCGATATAAGATGAAGGGAGTAAGACACTTAAAAAACTACTACTAACAATGTCCAAATTATATAGAGTTCACTCAATCCCTTGCCAAAAAAACTAACAGTTGTTATAATATCACCGTGTAGAGAAGCAGATGCAACGCTCTCAATGGGCTACAAGTGTTACATATATTAAGTTAAGCCAACTTACTATTCCAAATAAGATATTCTTCATTACCATAAGACTTGAATATGATGCCTCAATAGAAGTGCCACACTATTTGATCCTATTCGCTTTGGTAGATAGCCATCACATATATGAAAGTTTAGAAACTCAAAGTTCAACTGCTTAACACCCTGTTTAGATTAAGATAGAAGGAGTGAAGGAAGGAAAAGAGAGGGGAACGTAATCGAGTGTAAGGGAAGGAAAGGAAATTAATTTATCATCACCTTATTTGGATATATTATGAAAAGGGATGACGAAAAATGAGGGAAAACTATTAAAAATTCTTCCCTTCCCCTTATTTTTCCTTCATTTTGAAGGTGAATAAAAATGAGCGAAATATGAGAGAATGAGTGTGAAATGTTTAGCTCCATTCCCCTCCATTCACCCTGATTTAATATTCTCGAATAAAGGGAATGAAAGTTAATTAACTTCCATCCCCTTCCTTCCCCTTCTCACCCTGGAATCCAAATAGACTGTAAAGAAACCATTTTCTTTTCTAAAGTCATTCCATTCTATAATTCTTGGTAGATTTCATAATACTTATCATGAAAAAAAATGTAAGGAAGATAACCTAAGTTTAGCTACTTTACATTGAAAAAACTCGTACACCCTTGCCGATAAAATTGTAAAGAGACTAGACTCACAACATCAAAACATTTTCCATCTCACATTCAACTAAAACTTAGATGGTAATTCATCAGGCATCACCTAAAAAGTCTTCTGTAAGGAATTAGAGCAAACTAATTTCGGAAGCGTTAGGATGAACAATGATAATCAAAAGTAAAACAACAATAACAAGAACAACAAAGAACACCAAGATTTATGTGGAAACCCAAAACGGGAGAAAACCACAGACGAAGATGAGCGAAGAATCCACTGTGAGATGGGAGATTACAAAATTGATCTCAGAGCGATGTGCTCTAGAAAGAGATTAGAAAATGATTACAAATCACTAATAATGCTCTTTCACCACACAGGAATAGCAGAACTTAAGCTCTTATGGATGCTTGTGTTTATGTGTTATTGGGATGATCTTAGAGCCTAGGCTAGGCCCTTTATATAGGGTTTAGAGGTACAAGTGCAAAAAACCCTAGGAGCAACCCTAGCCACCAATACAACAAAATCCTAGCCCCCACGGTCCATAGCCCAAACTTTTTGAAGCCCGTGGTAGATCTGCGGAGCTGATTTTCGGCCATTAAACCCAACAATCTCCACCTTGGGCCAAAATCACCAACACCTATAGAGAACACCATCAAAGGACCCCGAAGGCTAATCAAAGGCACCGTATGCCAACTAAGTCTAGGCAATGCTGGAACTTAGCAATAGGAAGAGACTTGGTGAGCATATCTGCAGGATTCTCTGAGGCATGAGCTTGCTTCACCGTAATATCTCCTGCAGCAATAGTATCTCTAATGAAGTGGTACTTGATACTGATATGCTTGGTCTTTGAATGGTAGGCATCATTTTTGGTGAGATGAATAGCACTCTGGCTATTCGAAAATACAATAGTGACACCTTGTGAAACTCCAAGCTTAGTAATAAGGCCTCTCAACCATGTAGCTTCTTTGACACCTTCAGTTGCAGCGATATATTCAGCTTTAGTAGTGGATAAAGTTGCAATAGACTGTAGTGATGCCTTCGACGAGATTGCACCCGTACAAAGGGTGAAAATATAGCCGGAAATAGAACGCCTACAATCAAGATCTCCACTATAATCAGAATCAACGAAACCTGCAACATCATAGGTTGCAGTCTTGGATTTGTCAAACACCAAACATCTGTCAGGAGAACCCTTCACGTAGCAAAGGATCTATTTTGCAGCCTCCCAATGATCCTTACCAGGATTGTGCATATAGCGGCTCACCTTGTTAACCGCATAGGCTAAGTCAGGTCTAGTGCAGACCATAGCGTACATGAGACTTCCAACTGCACTAGAATAGGGGATGTGAGACATTCTCTTTATCTCCTCTTAAGACTTAGGATAGGATTTGGTTAAAAGCTTGAAATGCGCAGCCAGAGGATTGGATAGTGATTTACAGTTATCCATATTAAACCTATCAAGGACTTTCTCAAGGTACTTCCTTTGAGATAGGTATAGTTTGTTGGCCTTTCGATCCCTGTGAATCTCCATGCCAAGTATATTTTTGGCTGCACCTAGATCCTTCATCTCAAACTCATCACTAAGTCGAGATTTCAACTTGTCAATCAAGGACTTATCCTTGGAAGCAATGAGCATACCGTCAACATATAGCAACAAATAAATGAAGGAACCACTAGATTGTTGAAAATATACACAATTGTCATAGTGACATCGTGTATAGCCTTGCCCTATCATGAATGCATCAAATCGTTTATACCACTGTTTGGGGCTTGTTTAAGTCCATATAAGGACTGCTTTAGTCGACACACACTGTGTTCCTTCCCAGGAACAATAAATCCTTAAGGTTGCCTCATATAAATCTCCTCCTCTAACTCACCATGAAGGAACGCGGCTTTAACATTAAGTCGCTCCAACTCCAAGTCAAATAGAGCAACAAAGCAAGAAACACTCTAATGGAGGTATGACGTACTACAGGAGAAAATACTTCATTAAAGTCAATACCTTTCTTCTGGTTGCAGCCTCGAACAACTAGCCGTGTTTTCCACCTTGCATCTTTAATGCCGGGAATGCCCTCATTTCGCTTGTAAATCCACTTGGCCGTTAGAGCACGATCACCTTTCGGCAAATCACATAACTCCCAAGTCTCATTCTTGTACAGACTCTCCATTTCTTCTTGCATAGCCATAAGCCGGTTTGAGGAGTTGGGACAGGAAATGGCTTCAGAATACGAGGAAGGTTTAACACCTTCAGGTATCTCCTGTGCAACGGTCAATGCATATGCAGTCAGCCTATTCTCATCATCAGCTGAGTAGCGTGTAGGCTTCCTGATAGTTCTTCGTGGTTTGTCATGAGCAAGAGAGTAAGTATCTGTGGCATGCTGTTCTGGACTTGGAGTGTTAGGACTGACTTCCTCAGACTGGACCTCACTACTAGAATGAGGTAATATGTCTCCACCTTGAGGGACATCTGCTGGAATCTCAAACTCTACCTTCTCACTAACATTTTCCTGATTACCTGTAGAAATAGACTCTTTCCCTATGAAAACATAACAGTTTCATTGAAGGTTATATCCCGGCGTTGAATGGCCTTCTTGGAGTCAGGACACTAGAGCCGGTATCCATTAGATTCAAATGCATAACCTAGAAACATGCACTTGACTACCCGAGGGGCTAACTTCCCGTTGTTAACATGTGCATAGGCAAAACATCCAAATACTCGCAAAATAAAATAGTCAACAGGATTACCTGATCAGACTTCTTCTGGAATTTTGAAGTCAGTAGACTAGAGTAGAGAACGATTCACTAAATAACAAGTCGTTGAAACAGCCTCTGCCTAGAAATCATGACGATGCCAAAGGTTAGCATTCGAGAGCATACAACGAGCTCTTTCAAGTAGAGTCCGATTGATACGTTCTGCCACTCCATTTTGCTGAGGCTTTCCGACTAGACTAGGGTCTTATGTCTGGTGATACCCTGAGTGGCACAAAACTCGTTGAAATCCGACTCACAAAACTCAAGACCATTATCAGTCTTGAGTTTCTTTATCTTTCTCCTAGTCTGGTTCTCTACGAGGGCTTTGAATTTCTTCAAAATGGGAAAAGCCTCGTTTTTCTGCCTCAAAAAATAAACACAGGCTCTTCGAGAAAAATCATCTACAAAGGTTAGCATATAACGTTTTCCTCCAGTAGAAAGAGCTCTAGACGGACCCTACAAGCCAGAATGTACGTAATCAATGGTACCTTTAGTATGGTGAGTAGCAGTAGAAAAGTTGACTCTCTTTTGTTTTCCAAAAACACAATGATCACAGAAATCAAGTTTTCCTATACCTTCGCTGCCAAGTAGACCTCGCTTGCTTAGAATTGTCATTCCCTTCTCACTTATGTGGCCCAAGCGAGCATGCCACGATTGAGTATAATCTGCTTCTGATGAGGGGGTGGTGACTGCAGCAGAACCTGTCACTGTGGTACCTCGGAGTATGTAGAGATTCCTACGTCTTACTTCTTTCATAAGAACCAACACACCCTTGGAGATTTTTAGGACTCCACCTTCAGCGGAATACTTGCACCCGTTAGATTTGAGGATGCCAAGTGAAGCAAGTTTGCGCTTCAGGTGAGGAATGTGATGGACATTGGAAAAAGTCCTTAGTACACCATCGTGGGTCTTGATCTGAATAGTGCCAATGCATGCGGCACTGCATTGAGCATTATTGCCCATGAGAATAACACCTGAATCCAGCAGCTCATATGTTGAAAACCAGTCCCGGTGGGGACACATATGATAGGTGCAGTCGAAATCCATAACCCAGTTAGTAGCACCTCTATTGTTAGTTGTGGTGACTAGTAAGACATCACCATCTGACCCAGAGTTAACAACTGCAGCTTCATTAGATTGACTATTTTTCTCTTCCCGTTCCTTCTTGTTCTTCAGTTTGCAACATTCCGTGATCAGATGCCCTGGCTTTCTACAGTACTTGCAGAATGTACCGGATTTACAGCCTTTCGACTTCGATTTGGAGTTTCTCCTGTTTGTACCCTCCTTTTCACAGGATTTTCCTCTTACAAACAAACCTTCTGCTTTGTCATCAAAACGCACTTCAAGATCAAACTTTTCTTTGGATAGTAAGTTGGACTTAACATCCTCAAAAGATAAAGTGTCGTTGTTGCTATACAACAAAATTTCCTTGAAGTGTTTATAGGAAGAGGGAAAAGAGACAACCAGCAATATAGCCTTATCCTCGTCCTCAATCTTTACATCTAACCTTTCAAGATCAACAATAATTTAATTAAAATCGTTTAGATGTTTTCGAACAGGAGTACCTTCTGCCATCTTGAAAGTGTACAACCTTTCCTTTAATCGGATCTTATTGGCGAGACTATTCGTCATGTAGAGTTCCTCCAGCCGAACCCAAAGACCCACTGCAATTGTTTTATCAAGCACCTCCCGTATGACATGTGGCGCCAAGCACAATTGTATGGTCGAGAGTGCCTTTTCCTCCAGTTCTTCCCATTTGTAGTCCGTCAAAGAACCACGTTTTTTCTTTTTTCTGTTCCGCCCATTGTTCTTCTGTCATTGTACTGGGTTTCGTATGAGGTCCTGAGAGAATCATGCACAACCCATGCTGAATGAGAATCGCTCTTATCTACACTTTCTAGAGATTGAAGCTAATGTCTCCATCAAACTTTTGAATATCAACCTTCATGATTGAAGACATCTTAAACCTTGCTCTAATACCACTTGTCAGGAATTAGAGCAAACTAATTTCGAAAGCGTTAGGATGAACAATGATAATCAAAAGCAAAACAACGATAACAAGAATAATAAAAAACACCAAGATTTATGTGGAAACCCAAAACGGGAGAAAACCATGGACGACGATGAGCGAAGAATCGCTCTTATCTACACTTTCTAGAGATTGAAGCTAATCTCTCCATCAAACTTTTGAATATCAACCTTCATGATTGAAGACATCTTAAACCTTGCTCTGATACCACTTGTTAGGAATTAGAGCAAACTAATTTCGGAAGCGTTAGGATGAACAATGATAATCAAAAGCAAAACAACGATAACAAGAACAATAAAAAACACCAAGATTTATGTGGAAACCCAAAACCGGAGACAACCATGGACGATGATGAGCGAACAATCCACTATGAGATGAGAGAGTACAAAATTGATCTCAGAGCGATGTGCTCTAGGAAGAGATCAGAAAGCGATTACAAATCACTCATAATGCTTTCTCACAAAACAGGAATAGTAGAACTTAAGCTCTTATGGATGCTTGTGTTTATGTGTTATTGGGATGATCTTTGCTTTCTTTAGAGCCTAGGCTAGGCCCTTTGTATAGGGTTTAGAGGTACAAGGATGCAAAAACCCTAGGACCAACCCTAGCCGCTAGTGCAACAAAACCATAGCAGCCACAGTCTGTAGCCCAAACTCCTTGATGCCCGTGGTAGATATCCGGAGCTGATTTTGGACCATTAAACCCAACATCCTCACCACATCGTGCAAGGGGAAAAAGAAATAAAAATTGTGTAACAATATAAAATTTCCACATTCATGTCCACTCGCTGGCAACTGAGGCTCTATTTGGTCCTTAGAAAATTTGATAAAAATAAAAGTTGAAGGAAAAAAATGGGAAGGAAAAAAAGGTAGGGAGAAAGTGAGTTTTTTCTCTGGTTTGGATTGAGGCAAAAATACAAGAATTTAGACGACAAATTTGAATATTGATGAGTTGCTTGAACCATGTTGATGTCATTTAAACAGTGCGAGGTTGGAGGAGATTGGGAATTTTTTTCCAACTTTCCTCACAATTTTATGAGAAAAATTTTATCAATTGTTTGTAACAATATTTCCACCTAATTTTCCTCCATAATTTTTCTTTGTGATTTTGTCTAAACCAAACACAAGAAAAAAAGCTACTTCCCCAAATTTTTTCTTTTCTACCAAATTTTTCAAGGTCTAAACGGAGCCTAAGGGCTTGCTTGTTGTGAGCATATTGAAGGAGCAGTAATTAGATTAAAATAAGTTGGAGAGCATTGAAGCAAGTTGGAGCGAATTGCACTAGCATTTAGTATATTGGAGTATGTCATAGCAGATTAGAGTATTTTGAAGCATGTTTGACTGCTAGTTAGTGGAGCAGGTTAATGTAAGTTGGAGTGGGTTGGAGCAAATTGAAGTAGTTTTGAACCATATTAGAGTGTTTTAGAACGTTTTGGAGTGCGTTGGAATGATTTTCATGGTTTTATGCAATAATATTTTATTTTTGTAATACTAGTTTATATCCAAATAAATTATGCAATGAATGAGTTGAACATGATTGCAAGTATTATTGAACAAATTCATAATATTTTTTATATATGAAGAGAAAGTAACCACCATTTCAATCAAACAAACGCATTTAGCTATTTTGATGATATTTGCTAATTGCTTGCTTATTTTGCTCATTGTACAATCCAATAGTAGGTACTATTGCAATGTTAGTCTTGTTAAAATTGATATCCCCCGTTCGCGTATTTAGCTAAAATTGTGTGGCATTTAGCATGGTATAATTATATTGATTTGTCATTTTCTATTAATTTCTAGTATTCTATCCTTCAAAATCTTCCAAGTATTTTTAACATTTTAAATATTCTCTCAATTTCGACCATGGCAAAGAGTGGCAAAATTGAAATTATCTTTATCCTCAGTAAGTGACCCATATTTTTAATTGATTTTTTGGAACTTCAAAGTGAAGGACAATAAAATAAATCTCCCCTTGGTCAAAATTAATTTGTTAATTTATTATTAATAGTTTATTTGTTAATAATAACTTCAAAGTTGTTATCACATTACTCTCCTTTTCTTTATTTTCATTAATATTGATTTAAAAAAAAATTAATTTTCAAGAAATCATTATTTTTTACTTACATCGGTCGAGGTAAATTTTTCATTCATGCAAATACATTTATTTTAGTTAATTATTACCTAGTGGGTTGGAATACTTCCAGTGAGTTTCAATGGCTAGGAGTGTAATAGGCAAACCAAAACCTTGATAATTATTTTAGTTTATTTCAATTTAATAAAAATTGAGTGGTACATTTTAATTTAGCATTTGAAATACTTATGCTACTGTATGCTAAAATGACAAAATGACCTTGAAATAAGATTTAGTAACAGTTCACATAAATTATTCAATACCTATAAACGAATAAGAATTGGCATATCTATAAACAGAACTAAAGGTTATATTCCATATGGATGATATTAACTAAGAATCCTTTATTTAGTTTGTTGTTCAACCAAAAATTATGATATTTTATACCCTTTTATTATCTAATATTTGCTCGAAATAAATTACTAAATTAGGATTTTAATGTTGTTTTTCTTATTTTGTAGGAATTTGAAAATTAGAAGAAAATGTATGATGCGCTTGCTAAAAGGAAAAATTGATTGGATCAGTTTGGAAACAAAAAGAAGAACGAAGGATCACGAGCCCAGCACAGCAGTCGGCCCAGACAGATTTTGGGCATGTTCTCTTTGCCCACACTTTAGCCTAGCCCGCCTTCTCTCTCATTTTCTTTTCCTTGTTATTTCCCTCTTGGGCTCGACCTAGTTTACATGGTTCCTTTTCCTTTCGGACGGTCTAGCCCGCGAACCCTCTTCAACCCCGCCAGCCTTGCCTTCTTTTTATGCTTTGCCTGTCTCCCTTCTCTCTCTCAGGGCTCAGCCCAGACCTGCAACTCATCCCCTTCTCTCCCTCCCTCTCTCTTTCATTTAACTCCCACACCCCAAGCATGTGATTTCAGTACCAGCCTCCCCCATCCATCCCGTTCTTTTTTCTTCCTCCACCTCAGTAACCAAGAAACCCGAAAATCCGAAACAGAGCACCATCACAGGGGCTCTTTGTCACCTACACCATAACCATCCCCAATCTCTATCTTCCCTTTCTTCATCTTCTTCTTCCATTTTAGCCCAGCAAAACCGAAAAAAAAATAAAGGGAACGAGCAGAATAGGGCCCATTCGTTTCCCATGCCCACCCATTGGTTCTTCTCTTTCCTCAATCATTATCCATCATTATCACCATCATAAATCGAACGGTTACAAGGAGTAAATGAGGCAACTGAAGAGGATGGGAGTGACGTTTTTGGAGGCTTCAAATCGGGGTCGAAACAGAGAAGTAGAAGCCAGAGAGTAGGAGTAGTATTAGAATTTCTTTCCTCAAGCATCAGTTTTTGTTTTTGGTGTTTTCAAATCCTATTTACAATTTCCGAAAATGCTATTATTGAGTTTGCGTTCATTGAACTCAAGTTAAGCTTTCAGATTTGTTTGGAATAGTTCCGATTTGGGTTTGAATTAATGTGATCCGTGATTGAGATTTGATTCCGGGTAGTGTCACTTGAGTTAAAAATTGCAGATTGGTTTTTGGGCTCTCGTGGTTTGCTTTGTTATAACACCCCCAGCCCCTAGGGCCGAAAGCGTTACGTTTTCCTAACTTCTTACTTAAATTTTGGGACGAAACGGACAGCATTTCCCTTGAAAACTGAACGTTCCCAGACTAAACGCCTTACAAAAGTCCCTATACATCAACGGAAGCGTAAACATTTAAAACCTAACTCAACGGCCACACGCCGGAGTTCATAACTCGACGAGCCACCCACTCGGAGTATACCAAACAGAATAGTTCATTAATACAGAAACAGTAAG
>JACYFF010031955.1:105133949-105144031 GCA_017589665.1 Selenicereus undatus
GGTAATATGGGCAACTTAACATAAAAATAACGAAGGCGGGTCTTACATCTGTTCTCATTGTCGTTCAATCTAGATACACTGTTCTCAAGGAATGCACAGTCTGCACTTCAATTGTAGTTGGATTTCGGGCTGTGTTGGTTGTTCAACACTTTATCATTTGAGTTCTTTTCTTACTTGTTGGTGCTCTCATGCTAATTTCATATGGTATTACCTGTTAATTTACATTATAAGATTATAAATTAAGGGGTTGTCTAGTAAGTTTAATTTAGTTGAGTACTAACTCAATTTCACAACCATCCCTGCGGATCGACACCCGTTAGTATTGCAACGATGAACCATGCACTTGTGGAAATTCATAACAAGTTTTTGGCGCCGTTGCCGGGGATGGCGTTGTGAGATTAGGATGCCTCGAGTCATAGTTTAGTATTCGAGTCATTCGAGTCGTTTTCGTTTCAAATTTAGACTTGTGATTCTTGGTTTTAGTTGAGTCGTTATTTCATTTTAGAAATTTAGTTTAGTTTTAATTTTGAATTTAGTTAGTATTTTGATTTTTGATTTTGTCGAGATTAGTTTTATTTTTAGAGTTTATTGGTTGCTAAAAAAAAACAATATTAATGCATTTGGTTTATGTGCAGCACCAAGATCCAAGGCTAAACTGATATAGAAATTACAGCTCAATGTAGATTTTTCATTACTTTCGGCATCTGTTTGAGTCTTTTGGGCAAATTCTGGTGTGATTTTTGCTATTTTGATATTTTTCCTAGATTCAGCATAATGTTTAGAGTTTGTGTCAATTTTTGGAACTGTCATGATTTTTCTGTGGATTTTTGATTTAATAATCTGTTTGCATTTTTCTGCATTGTTCGGGGACAAAAAAAATTCGAGAGAAAATATATTTATGTCCCTTGTGATTGTGTGGAATTTTCTGTCTATTTAGTTCTAATTTTGGGAGTTTTATTTTCTGGTTTAGATTTATTCTTTAGATTTAGTTTGTTTAGGTTTTAGTTTATTTTCTATTTTGTTTTAGTTTCAGTTATGTTTCTAGTTTTGTTTTTGTTTTGGATTGAGTTTATTTCCATTTTCGTTTTGTGTGTCAACAAGACAAAAATATTAAAAAAATGCTCTTCTTTTGTGTTTGTGTTCATTGTATATTTTGTGTGATGTTTAAGTCTTTTTGTTCTTTCTTTTCTTCTGGTCACATAGTTTTATTTTTGTTAGTTTATTTTGTTTTGTTCACCTAATTATTTGAGTCTCTAGTTTTTGTTTTAGTCATTAGTTTGTAAATAGTATCCTAGATGCATTTTATTTCCTTAAAAAAAAGATAAAAAAAATAAAAACTTGAAAATCCAAAAAAAAAATTTGAAAAATTCTGAAAATTGAAAAAAAAAAACGCGAGCTTCAAGCATGCCAGTTTTTAATTTCCCACAATATGAGCACGAACCTTTTCGGAGTTATCTTTCGAGACTTAATGGTTATCGTGCTCAATGGGTCTAAATTCTGAATATTCGGGTTATATTGAGTCTATTTATCCTAGTGGTGTACTGGGATTGTTATCTAAAACTCAAGATAAAGTTTGAGATTTCTTCGAAAAATTAGCTTGGGATACTTACGAGTTTGAACAAGGTAAAAATAATTTTGGATACCCAACTCATGGCGATTTTGTTTTTCCTGTTAATCCTTACCCTCATGATCACTTTATGAGCTCATATGACCCATCTCAGTCTTATGTGTCTCTTGTTTTGTGCAATTATTGTGACTCTTCTAATCATGATTCTTGTAATTATCCATGTCGTGCTTATATTGATGCTACTTGTGCAAGTGTTGAAAAGAAGATCAATGATGTGACTGATGGAATGATAGAAAACATGAAATTGAGAATTGCTAAATATTCTCGATGTTTTAGTAGGGAGGATACTAATTTACAAAAGTTTGACTCTAGTTTAGGATCTCCTAAACCTAAAGTTAGTCTTTATGATGATTTTGATCCCTCGCATCTTGCTAGGCCTAACTTGAATTTTGACATGCCTTTGCCTAGTTTAGAACAAGAGAGTGCCCTCCCTACATCTCAATCACCTGACCTTTTACCTTACACTAGCTCACATAAGGATGTCACTGATGATGTCCTAATTTCTACCAACCCACCCACCACTTTGAATAACTTTTGTGAGATTCAGAAGGGTGAAGACCTTGCGAGACCTAGTGAATTAGATTTGAGCATTAAGTCTGACATTGAACATTGTGATTTAGATGATTCAAATAAGGTGGATGTACTTAACTCAGCGCCAACTTTCTTATTTCCTCTGTGTTGATCTTATTGAGAGTTGGTCTCCTGTATTTGACAAGCTACTTCGTACTTTAACGAGTTTTGATTTAAGTAGCGATGTTCCATTTGATATGGAGTGGCTGATGCTCCATGAGTCTCTATCTAAGCACATTTCACGGTGTTATAGCTTAGGTGTACTTCTGCACCTGACCTGGTATAAACATTCCTCTTTGTCTCTTCTTTTTATTTGGTTTTCGTTTGTATATGTTTGTTGCTTTGTTTTATTTTTACTGTTTTATTTTTGAGTTTTAGAATCATGTCATTTTCCTTTCTTTTTGAGTCTTAGTCTTCTTTTTGTATATTCCTTTTTCTTTTTAGTTTTTTTTTTCTTTTGTCTATTTCTTTTCACTCCTAATGAGGAAATTATGAGATTTAGGTGTGGGGGTGGGGAAGCTTTGAAAAAGTTTTAAAACAAAATTGAAAATCTTTGAAAATCCAAAAATATTTTTGTTTTGTTTTTAGGGAGGTTTTGTGCCATTCTAATCAACTTAAATCCCCTATGCTTTGATTGTTAGCTTGTATGTAAGCATGATGTGCATTTTAGGTTTCCGTCCTCAGGGTGTGTCATTCCTAGCCCTAATTCTAACCCCATTTGTTCATTATCACTGTGTAATCCAATATCTATTTATACCATAATCATTATCTTAAGGTCTTAGTTTTCCATTACTGGCTCTCCCACTTGCCTTGGACACAATTACTTGGGTTTTTGTTTGCATTTAAAAAAAAAGGGCAAAAGAAAAAATGAATAAATGAGAATGGAAAAAAAGAATAAAGAAAGAAAGAATGAAATAAAATTTGAAATGACAAGTTACCCTTGGAGGCATGCGCTACTGGGCATTACCCTTTGAGGCAGGTGCTATTGGGTGTTACCTTTTGAGGCAATATTGCTACTGGGAAAGCTTGCTTCCAATGTTAATAAATCAATAATGTAATTTGTGTCAGTCGAGTGGGATTGAGTTTGATTTTGGTAAGCCTAAGCCCTATGATGATGCTGCATTTGCACACGAGCACTGGGATGGATTCCAAGTCTTGATGTCCAGTGAGGTGAAAAGTTAGTGCTTTGATGTCATTCATGGGGTAGAGAGCCTTGATGAGTACATTTTGTTTATATGCATGCCACTATCTTTGCTACATGGGTGATTTAGTTGATTAGAATGTGTACATATCTTTCCTCAGTTTTGTACATATTAATTTTTGAAAAACAAAACCCAAAAAGATTTTCAAGTTTCTGTTTATATTTTCTTTTATAGATTTTCTGGGTATATCTTCTGCAAACCCTCACGAGACCTTCCTCGTCCACTAGGGGTAACGTAGGAGTTTTAAGGGCTTGTTGCACATGCTAAGTGCAATCGTGATTCCTACGAAAGTGAGTTAGGGTTTTGTTTTATTTTATTCTAGGATTGTTAGTTTTGTTTTACTCGAGGATGAGCAAAACTTAGGTGTGGGGGTATTTATCCAACCAAAAATTATGATCTTTTATACCATTTTATTATCTAATATTTGCTCGAAATAAATTACTAAATTAGAATTTTAATGTTGTTTTTCTTATTTTGTAGGAATTTGAAAATTAGAAGAAAATGTCTAAAGCGCTTGCTAAAAGGAAAAATTGATTGGATCAGTTTGGAAATAAAAAGAAGAAAGAAGGATCATGAGCCCAGTAGAGCAGTCGGCCTAGACAGATTTTGGGCATGTTGTCTTTGCCTACACTTCAGCCCAACCCACCTTCTTTCTCCTTTTCTTTTCCTTGTTATTTCCCAGTTGGGCTCGACCCAATTTTCATGGTTCATTTTCCCTTCCCACGGTCTAGCCCGCGACCCCCCTTCAACCCGACTTGCCTTACCTTCTTTTTATGCTTTGCCCGCCTCCTTTTTCTCTCTTTGGGCTCACCCCAGACATGCAACTCAGCCCCATCTCTCCCTCCCTCTTTCTTTCATTTAACTCCCAGAACCCAAGCACGTGACTTTAGTACCAGCCTGCCCCATCCGTCCCGTTGTTTCTTCTTCCTCCACCTCAGTAACCAGGAAACCCGAAACTCCGAAATAGAGCACCATGACTTGGCTCTTCGTCTCCTCCACCATAACCGCCCCAATCTCTTTCTTCCCTCTCTTCGTCTTCTTCTTCCATTTCAGCTCAACAAAACTGAAAAAAGAAAATGAAGGCAACGAGCAGAATAAGGCCCCTTCGTTTCCCATGCCCAACCATTTCTTCTTCTCTTTTCTCCATCATTATCCATCATTATCACCATCATAAATCGAACAGTTACAACGAGTAAAGGAGGCAACCGAAGAGGATGGGAGTGACATTTTTGGAGGCTTCAAATCGGGGTTGAAACAGAGCAGTCGAAGCGAGAGAGGAGGAGTAGTATTAGAATTTCTTTCCTCAAGTATCAGTTTTCATTTTTGGTGTTTTCAGATCCTATTTACAATTTTACAAATTGCTATTATTGAATTTGCGTTCATTGAACTCAAGTTAAGCTTTTAGATTTGTTTGGAATAGTTCCGATTTGGTTTCGAATTAATGTGATTCGCGATTGAGATTTGGTTCCGGGTAGTGTCACTTGAGTTGAAAATTGCATATTGATTTTTGGGCTCTTGTGGTTTGCTCTGTTCTCGTAGTTGTTGAATCTAGATACTCTATTCTCAAGGAATGCGCAGTACGCACTTCAATTGTAATTGGATTCCGGGAAGTGTTGGTTGCTCTACACTTTATCATTTGAGTTCTTTTCTTACTTGTTGGTGCTCTAATGCTAATTTTGTATGGCATTGCCTGTAAATTTAAATCATAAGATTATAAATGAAGGAGAGGTCTAGTAAGTTTAATTTAGTTGAGTAGTAACTCAATTTCACAACCATCCCTGAGAATCGACACGCGTTAGTATTACGGCGATAAACCGTGCGCTTGTGGAAATTCATAACATTTGCTTACTCATATTATATAATAAAATAACATTGTGAACAAATAAAATAATAATGATTTTAAAAATATATATCAATCGATTTGGGTGAAACTCCTAATTTCCTTCTAAATAATTTATTAACCTACGAAACTGACCCATGCTTGTAATCCAAGTGTTTGCAAGTTAGTAGAGGGGATTATTTTTTAAGAAAAAGGGGAAAAGAGGTTAACATAAAGAGTATCAGTGAGTCTCTAAATACGTGCACTTGAGAATAGAGACTTGGAACATGTAGTGTATCAGTTGTCCTGAAAAGAAGAGAGAATAGTAGAAGAGGAGAAGAGAAGAAGAGATAATGTGTTGGTGTATTTGCTAGAGCTGAAAAGAGCCTGTATTTATAAGTGCAGAAGGCTTGTTTGAGAGAAGAGAAATTTACAGCAAAAACAGGAGAGCCACATGACTGAAGTATAGCTGCTGAGCTAGGAAAAAGAAGAGTCTTATGCTGATTGCTAAATGTTGCTGCTTGACTACTAAAATAGTTGCTATTGGAGCCAAACGTGGAGGAAATCAGCGCACAATCACTGACCAAGAATGCCAACAGACAAAAATAGAAGCTATTTTCTCCAAAAAGATTAACAGACGAGGCCTTAATCAAAACCCAACCCACGACCGCGACCGCGCTGCGTCTGACCTGGACTCGACGGGCAGGTGGCGAGCGTGCGTGTGTGTGGTGGTGGCTCTCTCCCTACACCACTATAAAACTAGGGCCCTCAACAAGCCTAAACAAGGAATGTAAAGATAAACCCACTCCATCTCCCAAAACCGCCTATGTGGGACAAAAGGGGATGAGAAAAGCAAGGGCTTAGTGAATACCATTACCACAACAATCTCCCACTAATGACATACAGACTAGCGAAGAGACGATCTGGGCAAAGGAAAGATTAGGCACTTAATCATCAATATCTTTCGATTGAATTGATACATAGTGAAGTAGGGCGAAAACCATGTATATCAAATGAATGAAGCTTGAACTTGATAGATCCTGATTGAGACCCCCGTAATACATATAAACCCTCATGGACACTGCATATTCTACGATAACTAACTAGCACCTTTTAGGGTCATGCTCACACCTTGGGTGTCATAAGTGTTCTAGAGAGACAACCCTTAGTCTTTAATAGAAGGCGGCCAAACCTTCACACTTATGTAGGTAATTCCATCAAGTCCACCCCAGACCACCATAACCATGGCTATGGAATCATCAAGAGCAGAATGTTGCTTGACCTCACATGTATTAAGCAGTGAATCCATCAGGTACATCTCAATAGCACCACCTCGGCGGGCTATGGACCCATTAAGAGCATAGGAGCTCAACCTCTCATAAGAACTACCACATGTCAAAAGGATAGGAATGTAGTGCATCTTAAGGGTAATATGACTTCATTTGACCACAAGAGGGCACCCACCATACTATCTCAATTCATAGGCTTGAGTCCCATCTCCCACGACGTATCTAGAATGATTCGCTTGGTCAATCCCTTAGTCAGTGGATCTGCTATAGTTTTCTCAAATCTCACGTATTCCAAGGAAATGTGTCATGTTCTAGAAGCTATTTTATCTCCATTCCATTATACACATGGGTGTGTGCAACTTTAATTACTGCCTGTGAGTCAAAGTGAAGGGAAGCAGTCGTAGGCTACCTCCCCCGCAGTGGCATATCTACTAGTCAACCTTTTAGCCATTCAGGTTGTTGACCTACCAACTCAAGAGTAATAAATTTCAACTCAAGTGTGTATAGAGGGTAATATGGCTTCGTTTGACTGCAAGAGGGTATCCACCATACTATCTCAATTCATAGGCTTGAGTCCTATCTCCCACGACGTATCAAGAATGACTCGCCTGGTCAATTCCTTAGTCAGTGGATCTGATAGATTTTTCTCATATATCATGTATTCTAAGGAAATGATGTCGTGTTTTAGGAGCTGTTTTACAGTAGTATGTCTGATGCGGATATGTCTCTTCTTTCCATTATACACACTGTTGTGTGCAACTTTCATTGTTGGCTGTGAGTCACAGTGAAACGAAATAACCACAGGCTGCCGTCCCCACAGTGGCATATCAGCTAGTAGACCTTTCAGCCATTCAGCTTCTTGACTTGCAAACTTATGCGCAATAAATTCAGCTTCCATGGTGGATCGAGTTGTATCGATCTACTTGGCAGACTTCTACGAGATAGCTCCACCACCTAAGGTAAATACATAACCACTTGTAAAACTAACTTCATCGTTATCAGCGACCAAGTTTGCATCACAAAATCCTTTTAATACAGTAGGAAATTTACTAAACTGTAAACACCAGTTCATAGTACCTTTCATGTAATTAAGCAATCGATATAATGCATCGTAACAATCTTTACTAGGATTATGTGTATAGCGATGCAGTCGAGTAATAGCATGAGCAACGTCAGGTCAACTATAGTTCATAAGGAATATCACACTTCCTATGATTTTAGCATACTTAGTATAGGAGACACTAGGCCCTTTGTTCTTTTTAAGATGTTTGCTAGGCTCATAAGGAGTTCTCACTGGAAGCACATCAAAATAGTTAAACTTCTTCAACACTTTCTCAATATAATGAGACTGACACAAAAAAAACCCATCATTAGTCTATCTAATCTTCATCCCTAGGATTATATCAGCTTCACCCACGTACTTCATTTCCAAATGAGAAGACATTAATCTTTTAGTCTCATTAACAACGTACACATTACTGCCAAATATCTACATGTCATCCACGTATAGACATATTATCACACAATCTAAACCAATTAACTTCGAATACACACAAGAATCAGAGGTGTTCATAGCAAAGCCATTTATACTACTTGTTTATCAAAATTTTCATACCACTGATTACAAGCTTGCTTAAGGCCATAAAGAGATTTCCTAAATATGCATACTTTATTCTCCAGTTCAGAAATTGTACAACCCTCAGGTTGAGTCAAATAAATCTCTTCCTCTAGGTCACCATTAAGAAATGTTGTTTTCACATCCACCTGATGCACTACAAGACGATGTATGGCAGTTAAGGCGATTAGAGTTCTAATGGTGGCAATCTTAGTCACCGAAGAATATATGTCAAAGTAGTCAACCCCCTTTCTTTTGGTTAAATCCCCTTGTCGTGAGTGTGGCTTTATATTTGTCAATAGAACCATCTGGTCTTAATTTCTTTTTGAATATCCATTTACGACTAATAGGTTTACAACATTTAGGTAGTTCAACCAGCTCCCAAGTTTGATTTTATACTATGGAATCTCATTAACTTTTAATGGCTTCTTTCCAAAAATGAACATCTATAGATTGCATAGCCTTGTTATAAATTTTGTGATCTTCTTCAATAAAGAAGGTAGATACTAGTTCATCAAACACCAGAACTGGAAGCAGACAGAGGTACATTGTCATGGACAGGTGCGAGTTCATGCATAGTAGTATAATAACCCTTTCTCAAAGGAAATACATCATCAAAAAATTCCACATTCTTGGACCCACTAATAGAGAAGTCATTTAGTGAGATGAATCTATATTGAAGACTATTTTGGGCATAATCAATAAATATAGAGTTGAAGGTTTTAGAACGTACATTTTTCCATTTGAAATCAGGTAGGGTAACATTATCTAAACACCCTCACACCCTTAAGAAAATCAAATTAGGAATATAACAAGTAGATAAAATGGATTGCCCTCACATATTATCAGGAAGTCTTCAACTCAAAAGCATAACATTCATCATTTCTTGAAGAGTTTTATTTTTGCATTTGGCTATCCTATTTTGTTGGGGAGTATGGATGCACTAACCTCATGTAATATGCCATTTTTTGATAAAAGGTTGTCAGAGTGTTAGTCTTATATTCTCCATCCCTATCGGTTCTAAGCTTCTTAATCTTCCTGTCTAGTTGGTTTTCTACCTCTATTTTGTATTTTAAAGACATTCCCTTAGCCTCATTTTTGGACCTACGGAGGTGAACTTTAGTATATCTAGAGTAGTCGTCTACAAAGGTGATGTGATACCTTTTTCCTCCTTTATTGGTTGTGTTTTTGAAGTCAGCTAAGTCTGAATATACTAGTTCTAGCGATGTTGGTTGTCTGCTAGTAATCGACTTAAAGGGCTTTTGGGTACATTTTTCTTCTACGCTCACTGAGCATTTGGTGAAATTATCAACATTCATAGTGGATATAAGTTTAATATGTTTCAGTTCTTCAATGGATGCAAAATTAACATGGCCTAGCGTAGCGTGCCACAAATCAGCACAAGTAAGGGCCAGCTTCAATTTTTCAAATAGTTGAGCCCAATCAGGAAATAGATGGGCATACTTAAAATCAGCCAGTAGGTGGGTCATCGGCCTAGAAATTGGGTTATCATAAAGGATCAATCTAGGCAAAATGGTGGGGGCAAAGTGCACAAGTTTGTTAATATCAAAAAAGTGCACGAGTCTGGCCTAAAGCAAATTTCGTATTGGCAATGCTCTCAGACTCAACAAATCCAGGCTTGTGAGATTCAAAGAGAAGGTCAGTAAGGATTGGATCAAAAGAAAATGTCTCATATTCAGCACAAAAACCATCATCAGAACTTCCATGGATATTAAACTCGCACGAAAAAGATTCATATTCTGTAGAAAGAACATCATCATCAAAGTCCAAAATAGTGGGTTCAATTTTCTCCACACATATCTCCTGTAAACATATGTACACACACACACACACACACAAACACACACACACACATATACATCGATATATCTATCTATCTATCTATCTACACACACACACACACACACACACACACACACACACACACACACATATATAT
>JACYFF010031955.1:105159031-105170848 GCA_017589665.1 Selenicereus undatus
GCGCGCACACACACACACACACACGTGTGTGTGTGTGTGTGTATACGTTTTCGGACTTTTTCGCTTCTTCAAGGGT
Source organism: Selenicereus undatus (assembly GCA_017589665.1). Taxonomy (NCBI): domain Eukaryota; kingdom Viridiplantae; phylum Streptophyta; class Magnoliopsida; order Caryophyllales; family Cactaceae; genus Selenicereus; species Selenicereus undatus. The sequence continues at coordinate 105,159,108 of JACYFF010031955.1, forward strand.
GACATAGGGTGCGAGCGGGTTTACGTGATGGCACGAACGAGATGCCTGATGATTTTTCGCACAAGCGTTGGACCTGCAAAATGGGCAGCCCTGGGCGAAAATCCAAGGAATGCCTCTTCGACGATCAAGTCAGTGCGAAAGTTGTGAGGAGACAGAGATAAGAATAAATGCTTTTTGCTGTTATGAAAATTTGCCCAAATGGTGAGCCCCTTTCCCCAGGCAGGCAGGGGGTATTTATAGTCCTTATAACCTGGTGTAAAATTGTAATTCCACTCAAGATACTTCCGTAATGGGCCGCTGGGCGGTTTCCTTTGGGAGGCCCCCTGAGTCGGGTTCTCAAGGTCCAAGAACGACTAAAGATGGCTGCCCTAGCCTGGTGAAGATGCACGTATGTGGGGCCCACCTCAAATTTGGATATTTTATGGACCAGTTAACCCCTCACATTTTACCTATATGCCTAGCCAGATGGGCGGATAGGTGAAAGGTGGAGCAAGCCTCTGATGAAGGGATTATCTGCAGACTTTGGAGAATAGCTTTTGGTCAGGGGCGCCATATCATTTGGCGACACCTGGGCTTCGATCTTGCTGCTTGGGGGGTTTCTCAAAGTGACCCAGTTCCCCAGGTACAAATGTTATCGGGGAGGTTCCCACCTCTTGTATATAAAATGGGGTCTACTTGAAGGTGTTGCCCATCATTCGTGTTCTAGTTTTCACTTTAGTAAAGGTTTCTCCATCACGGTGTTCCTTTATCTTCTCAACACCGAGGAGATGGCCATCCACATTTTGGAGACTTTCAATTAGCACCTGAGAAAGGCCACCCGCCCTTATCGTGACTCCCGGAGGATTATTATGATCTATGTCCAGATTTCATCCTTTCTGATGCCGATGAGTTTGCCTGCGATTTCCACATTTTTGAAATGGTTTAGCCCATCTTCTATGTTATGGTGGTCAAAAAGGCCTTGGAAATGGGCGTTTTGAGTAGGGTCTTAGCAAAGGACCTAACTTCGGCCCTCATACGCCTGCGGTAGTTAATTTTTTAAGCCTACCTGCAGCTCAATAGGAACAGTCTCTTGTGGTCTCGCTGCCCTATGCCGGTCAATCCGGGAAAGGGATCGGGACCCGCAAGTGGCAAGGAGGAAAGCTCGGCATCAAATGATGCCATGTCTCCCTCCAATGATGATGAAGAGTAGTCGTAGGCATTGTTGTAGCTTGCCTAACTGTTCCCCTTTTTCTCGTCTTTTCTTCCTTTTTTTTGTATGGCTACCATGTATGCGTTGGTTTTGGTAATGAAGTGTCGTCCCTTCATTTAGTGACTTTGCTTTAAGATGGATGCTCTTACTTGCTTGCTAACTATAGATTCGAGTCGTGACCCACTGGTTCCATCCCCAAGGCTATGCCCGAGGATCCTTCGTCTCTCTAGAGCCAAGGGTATCAGTGGCCGCCCATTTCGCCGTGATGTAAGACCCTTAGCCCCTTGGGGTTAAAGGTGTAGCAGTTAGCCCTTCGGTCATGCTATGAGAGCCTTAGCCCCTTGGAGGGCTAAAGGTGTAGTGATTGGCCACTAGGCCATGTTGTAAGGCCCTTAGCCCCTTGGGGGCCTACAAGTGTAGCGATCGGCCCTTCGGCAGTGTTGTAAAATCCTTAGCCCCTTGGGGGGGCCAAAGGTACAGCAATCGACCCTTCGACCATGCTGTGAGACCCTTAGCCCTTTGGGAGCCGAACAGCGTAGTGATCGGCACCTTGGTCGTACTATAAGAGCCTTAGGTGCAGCGATCGACCCTTTAGCTGTGCTATCAGAGCCTTAGCCTCTTGGGGGGGACTAAAGGTGTAGGGACCGATCCCTAGGCCGTCCTGTGAGATCCTTAGCCCCTTGGGGGCTAAAGGCATAGCGACCGGCCCCTAGGTGGTGCTATAAGGCCCTTAGCCCCTTGTGGGGCTAAAGGTGTAACAGCCATCCCAAAGGTTGTGCTGTGGGGCCCTCATCCCCTTAAGGGGCTGGAGGAGTAGCAATCGGCCCTTTGGTCATGCTGTGAGACCCTTAGCCCCTTGGCGGGCTAAAAGTACAGCAACCAGCCCCTAGACCGTTCTATGAGGCCCTTAGCCTCTAGGAGATCAAAGATGTGCTTGTGTGCCACTTGTCGTAGCCTAAGTGGCACTTTGATTCTGCCAACGTCTTGGAGGGTGTGTCATCTTTTCCCCTTCCCCTCACCCTTAGATAAGAGGAGTGGGAATTTTTGGCGGAGGTCATTCTGATCGTGCCTTCAAAACTTTCTAGAGAGAGAAGCGGTTTTCCTAGAGAGAGAAACTCCGCCCATTCTTCATCTCCGTACAAATTCACTATAGAGTCTTCGCATTTCTTTCTTTGAATCTTCAAAGGGGTTGTTCACCTCCAACCTTTGCCTTCAGTTTTCTTCCATCTTCATTGGTATGCGCCTTCGTACACCCCTTTAGATCTTGTTTCTTGTATTGTATTTATTAATTGAGTCATGTCGTCCTCGTGCTCATCAAGTGTGACCATCCTTGATAAGCCGATGACCCCTGAGAGGAGGGCCATTAGCATCAGTTCCCTAACCTCCAAGCCAAAATTGATGGCTGGTGGTACCGTGCATTGCCCCAAAGAATCAATTTAGGGAACCTAAGAAAATTCCCTACGTAGTGCCTATATATGATCCTAGCACGCCTTCGTAGTCTAGTTGTGAGTATTCTTCCACTCCCAGTATCCTTAGTATTGAGGAGGAGGTCGTTTACCCTTAGGAAATTGATGTAGCTGTTTCTCATATGATTAATGTCTGGGAACGCAAGCTGGCATGAACAAAAACCATCGCGCGCTCGAAGACCCTCCCAAAACTCATGGCCAAATGATACTCGGAAGGTAACTCTCACTTCACCTCGGACTACCATAAACTAAGTGTTGAAGTTTACACTACTAGTACTAGTACCCCCAAAAAGAGAGGTGAAAGTTGCTTGACAAGTTCCCATTCAACGGTTTCTACTTCCAAGAGAGGCGGTGCCCCAAGGGGGCCATCCAAAGAAGTTATTGCCAAGGGATCACATTTCACAGGGTCCCTACGCGCTCGGACCCTAAAGATGGGCCGAGCACTCACTTCCCCAATCGTAGAGTCATGCGTACCCTAAAGAGACCAACATTGGAGGAGAAGTACCTCCTTTCCACCGGGTATAAGTTTATCATTCCTCATCTCGACACCAGTGTGAATAGGCTTTCCTCGGGGTACATAGCGATCTACCGGGCAACCTTCTCATACAGTATGTGATTTCTACTACATAAGGTCATAATGGAGATCTTAAACAAGTACAAGTTGGTGCATGCACAGGTTGTGCCCACATCTTGGCACAACGTTTGTTCCTTCATTGCGATGTGTGAGGTGCGTGGGCTCTCTTGTACCGGCTGGGCTTTGAGGTTATTTCATACTGTACAGAAGGGCCCGAGCTAGACTGAGGATACTAGTCGGCACAGTTTCAATAATAGGAAAGGCTTCATGATGGTTATTAAGAAGAAGTCCAAGTTGAAGAACTGGAAGTACGACTTCCGCTTTTGCACACCACGTGACAGGTTGGGGCAACCTTCCTGACTGGAACAACGTTAAAGTGTTTCGTAATCCGTTTGGGCAGCTGACCTTAGAGGAGACGAAGATTACCCGCTATTTTCAGTACTATGTTCAAGACAATGACTGGTCAAGGCCTCTTCCATGTTTCATGTCCTAAATAATGGATGCGAGCAAAGAGCCCCACCGTTGGCGGGTCAAGCCAAGTGATAGGAAGCCCCTAAACTGGCTTCTTAAGCTATCATACCTCCTAAACGATTACTTGCTTACTACCACTGGCATCCTTATATTTAAGAATTGTTCTAAGGGTATTTTGCATCTTCCTTATGTGCTGTTGTTCCCTTAGTTCTGACCTGACTTTCTTTTCACTTGTGCAAATCAAGCGCGAACGATGTCATCACCCTTTAAGAGTGGGCGCACTATCATGGAAGAGGTAGCGACCGAGGCTGTCCACTGCCAAAAGGAGAAATAGTGTCTCTATGTCGAGTCCCAGGCAGGCAAGGCCTGTCTCTGCAAGCTATGTGGTTGTTTTTCCAAATTTCTTCAGTTTGCACGATTTAAGTATTGACTTGAGGCATTCTTAACAGGCACTGAAGATTATGCTGTGCTGCTTGACACCCCCAACTGTGTCTCTAAGCCTTCCACGCTCAGGCGCTTGTGAGTAACTGTGCCCTGAAAAGGGGGAAGGAATGGTTCCGACTTCGGCTCTAACCCCCATGAGGGTCGACCTCCCGCCGCCCCGGTTTAAGGACATGGAGGCTGAAAGGACACCCTGACTTGAAGTGTCAGAGAGCTGATTGAACGGAAAGCCTTGTGTCAGGCCTAGAGGCCTTCTTCGCAAGGCATTCCCAAGGGAGCCAGCCAGCCTCCCAACGACAAGTTGGGGAGGAATCTGTAAATAAGTCAGCCTAGGCCATCGGTTTTTGATTGCTGACCCCTCGGCAAAGGCAGTTCTGGTAGAGCACCTTACCAGGTCATAGGATCTAGTCCCTTCCGGCTCTACGGAGCCCCTAAGGATCACTGAAGAACCGGCGGTCATTGCTGAGGTAAGGATGTGCATATTTCCATTCTTCCCCTCTTCATCCCTTTTTCCTTGCTTTGGGTACCCTGCTATGTTGGTTTGTTTTTTCTTTTCTGACAAGCTTTCGCCCAGGTGCTGAAAGTCATGATGTCATCACCATCTATCTCTGTCTTGGAGAAACATATTCGCGACCTCCAGAGCTCCAATGCCCTACTGAAGGGGCAAATTGGTGACCCCTAGTCGGAGCGGTAGAAATCTGAGGAGTCTAGGGCCAAGTACAGACACCATTGGGAAAAGCTAAAGAAAAAAAAAGAGGCTTAGGAGGCCGAGATAAAGGAGCTACAAAGGTAGCTAAAAGAAGTGTCTATCGAGATATAGGTTGAGACGATTGTTGGCAATGAAAGAGTCACCAAGGCCCCCGACCACATTCATCAGGAGGGTTACTTTGAGGCATACATCAAGCACATCTAAGACTACCATCGTGCTCGTGCTGCGGGCGAGGATCCAGAGCAGGTCGAGTTTCAATTGCTAGTTTCCGAAGATGAAGGTTAGGGCATGAAGTCTTTTTGGTTCAACCCTATTAGTGTTTGTCTCTTGCTCGCATATTAATGAAATCTCTCGTTTTTGTTATCATTTTTTGTTTCACGTTTTAATGTTCATGCTTTCATTTGCATCTACTTCGCCATCGTATGATCGTCCGACCCCAAAGTGAGACGATAAGTTTAGGAAAGTGCGGGAGAGATATGGTGGCGTAGGGTACTCCCTAATGTTGGCGAGTGAAAGGGAGATAGCAATCAGCCCCAAGCTATGGAAAGGGACCCCTTGCCCCTCGGGAGCTAATGGGGCAATTAGTGATTGGCCCAAGGCTGTGCAATAAGACCCCCAACCCCTTTGGGTAAGAGACGTAGCGACTAGCTCCTCATGCCATGCAGTGCGACCCTTAGCCCCTTGGGGGCTAAATGTGTAGGGGCTAGGCTATTAGCCGTGTTGTACAACCATGAGCCACTTGGGGTTGCAGGTTTAGTAAACAAGTGAGTGAGATTTATTTTAAACCACTGTCGATACATTGTATTAATCATACATAAGGTCTAGTGATAATACTATTGCAGATTGCTGTTATGCCATGTCCTTAGGATGGTACTTCCTTTTGGAGTCGTGAGTCGATAAGTGGCCAGCTTCACCTGCCCCGTTACCTTATAAGGGCCTTCCCAATTGGCCGTGAGTTTACCATGCTCGCCTGATCGCATCACAGCTTCGATTCTTCGGAGGACCTAGTCGCCCACCTTGATGGAATGCAGTTTTACCGTTTGGTCGTGGAGTCGTGCAACATAGAGCTTATAAAGTGTCTCTGTGAGGAAAGCATCACCCCAAACAAAGGGGAGTTAATCGAGAGCCTCTCGAAGGGCTTCATTGTGGAGTTCTTCTTGGAAGGTGGTAAGACAATGGCTGTAGAATGCTACCTCGACGGGCAACATGATTTTGAACCCGTATGCCAGCATAAAGGAGTTTCCTCGGTGCCTGTTTTCTTAGTGGTACGGATTGACAACAAAACACGATGTCGCTCATCCGCCCATTGACCCTTGGCCTCATCCAGTTTCCTCTACAAGCCATGGAGAATGACTTTGTTTGCAGCTTCAACTTGGCTATTTGTTTGTGAATAAGCCACCGCGGTGAACTGTGCCTAACATCCAAAGGTGTTGAGGTAGTCGGTCACCTTAGTTGTGTCAAACTGTCATCCATTGTCAAAGAGGATAACCCGAAGGACTTCAAAACGGGTGATGATATTCTTCCAAATAAATTTTGGGACCTCAGCCGTAATAATTGAAGCCACAATGATGGCCTCTACCTATTTGGTGAAGTGACCCACTCCAACGAACAAGTATTTTCACTGACCCATGGCTTTAGGGAAAGGCCCCAGTATGTCCACACCCTAGGTGGCGAATGGTAGGAAGCTGATTATTGGTGTTAGCAGGGTGGTTGGTTTTCACTGGATGAGGGCGAATTTTCGGCATTTGTCGCAGTTGCGCACCAAATTCATAGTGTTTTAGCAGCCAACTCGTATTGTAGTGGCAGCAAGGGCACGCCCTCCCATATGAGAACTCTATACTCCCCTATGCAGCTTCTCGAGGATCTTTTTCCACATCTCTAGGGTGACACAGCGTAGTACTGGCCCGGCGTAGGACCATTTGTATAAGATACCGTTTTATATTATAAACCAGTCGCCTGCTTCTTTACTTGATCTACTTCTTTGGTGTCTAGGGGTTTAGCTCCGTCTATAAAATATGCGCGAATGGGGTCCATCCATGTGGAACTCTAGTCCAGCAAAAGGACTTTACGACGTTTGATGCTTCTTTCGGTAAAAGTCTCCCATTAGATTGACTTCAGTTTCCCATCGTCTAAAGAGCTAGCCAACTTGTATAAAGCATTTGCTTGTTGATTTTCTAACTGTGGTATATGTGTCATTGAGAAATGCTTCAATAAACCAGTGGCCTCCTATACCCAGCGGACATAGGGCGCTATGGTGTCATCCTTTACTTTGTATTCCCCATTGAGTTAGCTGACAACTAGTTAGGACTTTGAGTATGGCCTAACCGAGTTTGCCCCTGCCGTACAGCACAGCTCTACTCTCGCTATCAGGGCCTCATACTCGGCCTCCTTGTTAGATACCTTGAACATGAAATTCAATGTGTGCTCCTGACTTTCACCTTAGGGGGTTTTGATGATTAGGTTGGCCCCACTCCTATCTTTAGTGGAGGAGTCGTCCACATATCAGTTCCAAGAAGGGGGAGGCGTTGATGTCTAGGGAGGAGTCCTGGTGTTTTTGGCCAAAAAATCTACTAAGGCCTAGGCCCTGATCGCTCGTCACCCCTCGAAAACAAGGTCATACTGAGATAACTCTACTCCCCACTTTAACAGCCTTCTAGAGGCGTCCAATCTTTGCAGAACATTTTTCAGCCGCTGGTCAGTAAGGATGGGTACTTTATTAGCCTCAAAGTAAGCCAGGAGTTTGCGGCTGGCCAGCACCAAGGTGTAAGTAAACTTCTCGATAAGGGGATAGTTCAATTCGGCCCCTACCATGGCGTGTCTTAAGTAATACACTGGGATCTTTCTTTAGCCCTCTCCACCACTAAGACCGTGCTCACCGCTTGTTCCGAGATGGTCAAGTAAAGTATGAGCATTTTACCAAGGGTTGGGCTGGCTATTTTGGACAGGTGGATCAAGTATGCCTTTAGCGATTGGAAGGCGTCATCCCCTTCTTTGTCCCAGACGAAGTCTACATGCTTATGAAGGATGCGAAAGAAGGGCTGGCACTTATCGTTAGATTTTGACATGAAGCAGTCCAATGTCACGATGCATCCGGTTAATCGTTAGACCTCTTTGATGTCTCGTGTGGGCTTCATGTCTAGCACTGGTTTGACTTCATCCAATTTGGCTCTATTCCCCCTGTTGCTGATCATGACGCCTAGAAATTTTCCCGATCGGACACTAGAAACACATTTCTTAAGGTTGAGTTTCATGTTGTATGTCCGAAAGATCTTGAACATCCCTCGTAAGTTCTCGTCGTGCTCTGCGCCTTGCATGCTCTTCACTATCATATCGTCTATGTATACCTCTATGGTTTTTCCAAGGAGGGGTTCGAAGATTTTATTGACAAGGCGTTGATAGGTGGCTCCAGCGTTGTTTAGCCAAAAAGGCATTACCTTATAGCAGTGTAACCTGCGGTCAGTCTCAAAGGTTGTCTTCTCCTGATCCTCGATACGCAATGGAATCTAGTGATACCCCGAGAATGCATCCATAAAACTCAACAATGCGTGCCCTACTATGGCATCCACAAGCTTATCTATCTTCGACAACGGATAACCATCCTTTGGGCACGCCTTATTCAAGTTCGTGAAATCAATGCACATCTGCCATATCCCGTCGGGTTTTTTAATAAGCACTACATTTGAAATCCACTCAGGATATTGGCATTCTCTAATGAAACCTACCTCCAGCATCTTCTGTACCTTCGGGATCACCGCCACGGCCCTCTCAGGACCCATGTGTCTTTTCTTCTGCACTACAGGCTAGTGAGTGGGATCCACATTCAATCGATGCTTCATTATTGCGGGGTTGATGCCCAATAATTCTTTGGGGCCAAAGGCAAAAACATCCCGATATTGCGCTGGAGGCCAATGAAGATACGCTAGGTGTCTCCGTCCATCTTTCGGCCTAGCTGAACAGTGTGGTCGAGTCGTCCCTTGTCAAAAGGGATTTCCTTAGTACCGCTGGCGGCCTCCAAACGCGGTCGTCCAGGATCGGTCGAGGTGAAGGTGCATATAGCCAAGGTTTTAGCGGGACGCGAAGCGCCATTCGCGGTTTCTTATTAGAGGGCGGCGGCTCAATGGGTCCATGTCCGACCTAGTGATCCGCCAATGGCTGGATGCTGATACGATAGAACTCCCAGGCTGTGCGTTGGTCACCTTGAAGTTTCCTAACGCTGCCATCTTCCGCGTCGAACTGGAGCTGAAGTACAAGGCAATGACAAGCTTTACCCTATGCTAGGTTGGTGGTTCCAAGATAACGTTGTAGGCCGTGGGGACATCCACCACTAAGAAATCTACTGCTAGATTCCGTGATTTCATCTTATCCTGGAATCACAGAGGGAGCCAGATCACTCCCGTGGGGTTTATTTCTTATCCCCTGAAGTCCAGGATGGGGTGTATGAGGGGCACGATCCCCCTTCATGAGTATTTGAGTTTTCTCAAACAATCCCACATAATGATGTCTACAGAGCTCCCAATATCAATTAAGATCCGTCGAACGAGGGCGCTTGCTACTTTTAACTCAACCACTAACAGATCGTTATGAAGTGAGGTAAAGCATGGGTCGTGATGGCCATCAAACACCAGAGTGGGAATCGAAACACGACTTTCCTGCTTTGCTGTTAACACTTATTGCATCCCTCACATTTAGGCCTTCCATGAGAACCGAGTGATGCCTTCTGCATGCTCGCCGGCAATGGTGGCTACTATCTCTATGAAGCACTCTTCTTCTTGAGGTTTTGCACTCGTGGGTTTGCATTTCCTGTGAAGGAATCATAGTCATCTCTTTAATAAATGGTCGATGTGCCCTTTGTCGGCGAGCTCATGAAGGGCATTCTTTAACTCCCTTCACTCGACAGTAGTATGACCATTTTGCCCGTGAAACTCGTAGGGATTTAGGTGTCGTGGCCATGGGCTATAGTTTTCTCAACATTGGATGTCCCTTCACTTCCATCAGTATGCTTCTCGGGCCTGTAGTGAAGCACGAATCCTTGATGTTGAGTCTAGGCCCTTGGTTCCCACATCCAGCATTCTTATTAGCTGGGAGATTGGTCTTCTTCACGGGGTCCATGTTCTCGGCGTAAATTTCATTCGCTCGGATGAAATCTGTGGCCTTCAGCCATGGAGGTTTCCTTCTATTCGGCCAGAGAAAATTTGAGCCGCCCATTCTTTAGTCCATTCAAAAAAAAGTTGTATGCCACTCTATCTTGCTAGTCAGAGATCAAGACCGTCTCCTGATGGAACTACTTCACAAACTTTGTTAGGGACTCTTGCGGTCCTTGCTTGATTTTCGATAAATGAATGCCAGTCCGCTTTTCCTTGCAGCTAGTGGTGAACTGGCTGATAAACTGGTCTCTAAATCCTAAAAACAGGAAACACTTTCGGTGTCAGGTCGTTGAACCAAGATTGTGCTACCCATTTCAAAGTGGATGGGAAATACCAGCAGTATGCAACATCGTCCACATCTTGGCCATACATCTGAGCCTTATACACCCTAAGGTACTCTTATGGGTCCGTGGTCTCGTTGTAAAAGTCTATGGTGGGCATCTTGACTTTCCTGTAACAGGGGCATTAACTATTTCCACGCCGAATGGCGTGGAGAACGGGATCGACCCCATCTGGTCAGCCGTACTAGAAACCATAATAGGAGCCTCTACATGCCATCCCATCTGGGGCTCCTTTGTTGGAGGTCGGTCCTCAAAGAGCTGTGTAGGGAGCGACTGTGATGGCAGGCACTATGGTTGCGCGCATTTCTCACGGGAGGATTGCGCGAACACTTCCTAGCCGAGCAGTGCTCAGGGTTGTGCTTGCTCTAAGAGGCTCCGTTTCGAGGCTTCGAGGTTTGTTTTTGTACCTCAAACTAGGTCATGCGTTGGGAGTGTGTCACGTACAGCGTAGAAGCCGTGGCGAAGTTCACAAGTCTACCTGGGTTGCACGATGAACCTATTGGGCATCTAGTCGCAGAGATCGGTCATGATTCCCATCCTGAGACCCCCCTTCCTTTCTGATCGGATGATCTCCCTCACATTATTACTTCGATGCTGCGACCTAGAGGGTGCATGCCTATGGGATAGTTCACATTCCACGGTAGGGACGTAGTCGAAGGTAGGTAGTGGTCTCGTTGAGTTCACAGCCTCCATAGCCTTCTTCACCTGCTCAGTTACTTGCTAGAGGATGGTGTCAGTCATGCTGGTCATGAAATTCTTGAATGCGACCACCCTAACATAGGCTTCCCGCTTGGGTGGGCGTCACTCGATAGAGCAGGGATTCGCTCCGGAGCTGTCCGAAGCATCTTCAACCATTAGAGCCACTAGGACCTCATTCGTTGGGGCCTTGTCTTCCTTTGAACACGCTCACGTGGCGTCACTTACAACTATCGTTCACCACTCTTTCTCCACAAACGGTGCCAAGTCTATTTTCGAACTTTCCCACTTCTTCAAGGGTGACGTGGGGTGAGAACAGGCTTACGTGACGGCATGAACGGGACACCTAACGATTCGTTGCACCAGCGTTGGGGGAAGATCCAGGGAACGTCTCTCCAATGATCAAGTCAGTGCGGAACTTGTGAGGAGATAGGGATAAGAATGCTTTTTACTATTATGAAAATACACCAAAAAGGTGATCCCCTTTCCCAAGGCAAGTGGCGGGTATTTATAGTCCCTATGAACAGGAGCAAAATTGTAATTCCACTCAAGATGTGTCCTTAATGGATTGCCGAGCGGTTTCCTATGTTAGGCCCCCTGAGTCAACGTCTCAAGGTCCAAGAATGGCTGAATATCGCTACCCTAGACTGGCCCATAGGCCCATATGTGGGGCCCACCTCAAATCCGGATATTCTTTTGGATCAATATAT
>JACYFF010031955.1:105171248-105183552 GCA_017589665.1 Selenicereus undatus
TGTGTGTGTGTATATATATATATATATATATATGTAATCGTTAATATTCTGTTATGGTAATTGTTGATTGTTAATATTGTGTTACGATGATTTAATCAGAAGGCTTTTGATAGAATGATGCTAATGACAAACTTGTAATGTTTGCATACACATTACATTATTTCTTTAACTCATGTGTCATATCTATATTTTAAATCGATCCAATTCTTACTAAACTCACTTATATCCAAGCATAATCCAAATTTGACCAAACTCATAACCTATCAACATACCATAAATCACACTTCCTAAATTAATCACTCAACACGTCACTCCATAGAAAGACATTATATTGCTAGGATTTGAGAAAAGTGTTCCTGAGGCTATTTAGGGCAAGTTTATTAAACCAACGAGATATAATTTGACTACAACCAAGTTATACGAACAACCTGCTGTTAGCATCATAACATAAATGGTTATCTTCACTGTAAAATCAAACTCGAAATGGATCATCCAATAGGAGATATGGGGTTAACAACTAGACATCCTCCACTAGGCATTGACAGTGTCCAATCCGTAACATGAAACAACACGTCTAGTTACTTACTAGTTCCTAGTTAACTATTATAGACTCCAAAACTCATAAGTTTTCACCGAATAGTGAGCTATCTCCAAAATTCAACCACATCTCACATAGAAATACGTCAATTTAGGGTACTAGGTCTTAAGTTATGAGCAAGGAAAGGGGACTCAATCTCAACATACTACTGGACTTTTTAAAGTATGAAAAGTTTTAGTTTTAGGATACAGTAAACTTAATACCATTATAATGAACCAGAGTAATTAAATCGAATAGTTAATGACCCTAGCAATCTAACTCCTCAATACATGTTTATTACTTTGCTAGTAAACTTATAGACTATAATACATATATATGAGTCACATTTTAAATTAAAATTTACTCAAAATTACATCATCTACTCAGTTACACAAGTGAAAGAGAAAAATACAAATATTTGAATTAAGGGAAGAAGATTGAATGAATAACCTCACTCAATTGAATATGTTTTTAAATGCAACTCAAGATTCACCTATATATTTGGAATATAGACTAATCTAAACTTAACCCCACCCGATTAATGCCTGACCTCACATTGACCCAAACTTTAAACCGAGTCCCACCAAATCGAAATCATACTTAACCCAATTGAACCCATCGTAGATCAGGACATTGTTGACCCAAAGTAAGGCCCAATCCCCGAACTAAACAACCTACTTGCCAAGTCTACATAGGTGCCATGTGAGCTTGGAGTTCTTGCTAGAAACTATAACTAAACTTTTCAAAATAGTAAAATATGTCAGTTGACTTTTTTTTAAGTAAAAAATGTCATTAAAATTTCTTAAAAAGATAAAAGAATATCACTTAACTTTTCAAAATGACTAAAAAATGCCCCTATCATAATGACATTTTGGAAGATTTTGGAATATTTAATGATATCTTTAATTGAAAAAAAGTTGAGTGGCATTCATGAGTATTTTGAAAAGTTTAGTCATATTTTTTAGCAATAACTCCATAAACTTGCAATAAACATGAGAAATGAAGAGGATGTGATTAATAAAGGAGCTTTCAAGATGGAGGTTTTCTTCCAAGGAATGATAGGCTTTAGTTGTACCATTAATAATGGATTAATTATAGATGACTAAAAATATAAAATCTTAATAAATTCATTAGAGAGGATACCATTATATCGGAGTTATTTTAAGGTTTGTGTGTCTCAATATAACATTATAAATTTTCTTATAGATATTAAAAAATATGCTATAAATCTCAAAAACTAGAAAGCAAAGATGCAATATGGTGTGATTCTTAACATCTTATTTAATATAATTTGTGCATGATTACTTGTGTACGATTTTGTCGTTTTCATTATGATGTCTTGTGTTGCAACCTCGCTTACGTATTGAGTTTACGTAATGTTTCCAGCATTACCATCCCTCACTTTTGGTACATGGTACTAATTTAACAATTAACAAGTATTTTGCACCTCTAATGTATGGGAACTATTTAATTTTTCGTAATAATTATTAATTATTATTACAAAAGCCATATGTATTATGTAAAAAGAATAGGTCATGTAATGTTTAGAAATTTTTTGAGATTTTTTAACTTTTAAAACACTTTTAAACTTAGGTATAATTTTTCTAACATGCGAATGTGCATACATAAACATATAGATGTCCAAGAAATGTTACATTTTGGTTTAATTTCTCCCTTTCTCATTTACATAATATTGATCTTCAAAACTCTTTTAAACAACGGAGGAAAGGTGAGAACAAGAAGGAGGAAGCACCCCTTCCCATAACACCACCACATACTATTACAAAATTGAGTTTGGAAAGCCCTAGCTCTCGCCTAAATGTTAAACAAATAATGTCTAGAGTGTTTCTTACACCATATATTAACATAGAATGACCTTATAAGCCCTTCAAATAACTTCATAAATCATACTTCTTTCATCCCCTATTCATGGTTAAAAATATATATTTTTATGGTACCATTTCATTATTAATACTCTCTTTTCCAACAACCTTTCTCTATTTTCACTAGCTGAATAATCATTTTCGCAATTAATTCTTGCTTTGATACATAACTGAGATTTAACTATCAATATGAGACGAAGAGATTAAGACAGTTAAAAAAACTACTACCAAAGTCCAAATTGTATAGAGTGCACTCAATCCCTTGCCAAAAACATAGACATTTGTTATAATGTCATGAAGTAGAGAAACAGATGCAACGCTCTCAATGGGCTACCAGTGTTACATACATTAAGTTAAGCAAATTTACTATTCCAAATAGGATATTCTTCATTAGTATAACATTCGAATCTAATGCCTAGTAGAAGTGTCAAGCTATTTGAGAACTATTAAAAATTCTTCCCTTTCCCTCGTTTTCCCTTCATTTTGAAGGTGAATAAAAAAGAGCGAAATATGAGAGAATGACAATGAAATGTTTAACTCCATTACCTCCCTTGCCCCTCATTTAATATTCTCAAATAAAGCGAATGAAAGCTAATTAACTTCCATCCCCTCCCCTCCCCTCCCATTCTCCCCATGCAATCCAAACAAAATGTAAAGAAACCTTCCTCTTTCCTAAAATCTTTTCATTCTATAAATCTTGGTAGATTTCATAATATTTATAGTGAAAATTGTAAGAAAGACAACCTAAGTTTAGCTACTTTACACTAAAAAAACTTGTGCACCCTTGCTGATAAAATTAGAAAAATACTAGACTAGCAACATCAAAACATTTGCCATCTCACATTCCGCTAAAACTCATAAGGTGATTCATCAGGCATCACCTGAACAGTCCTCACCACATTGTACAGGGGAAAAAGAAATAAAAATTGCATAACAACATAAATTTTCCACATTCATGTCCACCCGCTAGCAATGAGGCTCCATTTGGTCCTTATAAAATTTGATGGAAAGAAAAGTTGAACGAAAAAAATAGGAAAGAAAAAAAAGTTGGAAAAAAGTGAGGTTTTTTTCTCTGGTTTGGATTGAGGAAAAAGTACAAGAATTTGGATGAGAATTTGAATGTTGATGAATTACTTGAATCATGTTGATATCATCTAAACAGTGCAAGGTTGGGGGAGATTGGAAATTTTTCCCAAATTTTCTCACCATTTTATAAGGAAACTTTTATCACTTGTTTCTAACACTTTTTTCGCCTAATTTTCCTCCATAGTTTTTCTTTGTGATTTTCATTAAACCAAACATACAAAAAAAAAGCTACTTCTCCAATTTTTTTCCCTTCTATCAATTTTTTCAAGGTCTAAACGAAGCCTGAGGACTTGCTCGTTGTAAGTATATTAAAGGAGCAGAAAATATATTAAAATAGGTTGGAGCGCATTGAAGCAGGTGGGAGTGGATTTGACTGGCAGTTAGTAGATTGGAGTATGTCAGGGCACATTAGAGTATTCAAGAGTAGATTTGACTAGTAGTTAGTAGAGCACGTTAATGTAACTTAGAGCAAATTGGAGCAAATTGAAGTAGTTTTGAAGCAGATTAGAGTGTTTTAAGAGCATTTTGGCCATGGAGTGTGTTGGATTGATTTTCATGGTTTTATGCAACAATATTTTATTTTTGTAATACTAGTTTACATCCAAATAAATTATGCAACGAATGAGTTGAACATGATTGTAAGCATTATTGAACAAATTAATAATATGTTTTACATATCAAGAAAAAGTTACCACCATTTGCAATCAGACAAACGCGTTTAGCTATCTTGATGATATTTACTCATTTCTAGTTTATTTTGCTCATCGTACAACCCAATACTCTTTAATGTTGCAATGTTAGTTAGTCTTGTTAAAATTGGTATCCCCTATTCATGCATTTAGCAGAAATTGTGTGGTGTGAAGCATTATATAATTATATTAATTTGTCATTTTCTATTAATTTGCAGTATTTTGTTCTTCAAAATCTTCCAAGTGATTTTTGAACATTTCAAATATTCTCTCAATTTCGATCACGGTGAAGAATGGAAAAATTAAAATTATCTTTATCCTAAGTTGGTCACCCATATTTTTAATTGATTTTTAGAACTTCAAAGAGTAGGACAATAAAGTAAATCTCACCTTGATCGAAGTTATTTTGTTAATTCATCATTAATAGTTTATTTGTTAATAATAACTTCAAAGTTGTTACCACATTACTCTCCTTCTCTTAATTTGTCATTAATATTGATTTTAACAATTTTAATTTTCAAAATATCATTATTTTCTACCTACATCGGTCGAGTTAAATTTGTCAGTCATGTGAAGACATTTGTTTTAGTTAATTATTGTAGTTAATTATTACCTAGTTTGTTGGATGACTTCCAGTGAGTCTCAATGGCTAGGAGTGTAATAGCCAAACCAAAACCATGCTAACTATTTTAGTTTATTTCAATTTAACAAAAATTGAGTGCTGCATTTCAATTTAACATTTGAAATATTTATACTACTGCATGCTGAAACTACAAAATGAACTTGAAATAAGATTTATTAATGCTTCACATAAATTATTCAATACCTATAAACGAATAAAAATAAGCACATCTATAAACACGACTAAGGGTTATATTCCTCATCGATGATATTAACCAAGAATACTTTATAAAATTTGCTTACTCATATTATATAATAAAACAATACTGTGAACAAACAAAATAATAATGATTACAAAAATATATATCAATCAATTTGGGTGAAACTCATAATTTCCTTTTAAATAATTTATTAAGCTACTCAAATGACCCAAGTTTGTAACCCGGGTCTTTAGAAGTTAGAAGAGGGGATTATGTTTTAAGAAAAAAAGGAAAAAGAGGTTAAAATGAAGAGTATATCTAGGTTTTCTAAATTAAACCAAGCAACGCCACCATTCTCACCAGCCACACCCCCTCTTCTAGCTATGCGCCCCCTCTCCTACCCCTGTTTTGCCAGTGCCACACACATATACCCCCATGGTCGCGAACTTGTCGCAGTTGACTATTGTCGGCAACTGCCGACCAAAAATTTAGTGCACTGCCACTACCACATATCTCCCACTCTTTTGGGGGTTGTTCTTAGTGTTTTTGGAGGGAGCCCTAAATTTCCTAATTTAATTTTCCCACTTTAATTCTCACTTTAGTTACTAATGTGTTGTCCCACCTTGGATGAATATTAATTTGTGTCAATTTAATGCTATTAAGTCAGTTTTGAGGATGAATAGGGTTGAAAGTTTCTGGGCATCCATAGAAAATGATTATTGAATATCCTTAGGGAATTGCACCCATATAAGTGGATTGAGTTGAATTTTAGATGATTTTGGTTGTGTTTGTGAGAAATGTAGGTGGGCATGTTTGTGTGGGGATTCTTCTCATTGAAAGATTAAAGGAGATGAAGAAACGTTTGAGACAGAAAATGGGATGGAGGGAAAATGGAAATTTCATGCGGGGGGCAGGGGTTTGAAATGAAATCACTTGATATAAATTTTAGGGTTAATTTTGCGTATTGAACTATGTTTTAATATGAAATTTGAGTGGAAATAGTCATTGGAAGCAATAGTAGAGCTTGATTCATGTAGCCTAGCTAAAATAGTGAGGTTAACAAGCCAAAAACGAGTCACATTGTAATCAATGTCGCATAGGTCGTCCAAAAATGAGTCACAACCCACGTAGTTTAAATTAAATCCATCAAGGGACAATGCATGAAGGTACGCATCTCTCATTTAGCGGTCGATCGAAGAATTATGATTGGCATGGCACAGATAGAGTGCGAAGAAGGCTTTTGGAGGAAGAAGATGGTCGAAATCAATCTTCATTGGTGGTGAGTGTAGGCAGACCCTACCCCTCCAGGGGGACATGATGGGTAAGTCTCGGGTCCTTGCCTTCTGCGACCTTTTTTTTATATCCGAGAGCAAGTTCAACTATGTGTTGGCCTCTAAGGCCTTGTCTGAAGTGCACGTCGCCGTAGCCACAGAGGCGACAATGAGTCCGTGTCAGTCGCATGAGTCAACTAGTCGGGGTGGATTGAAAGAAGTCCATAGTGTGTCTAGTTTTGGTCAAGGTCTGAAGTTTGAGTTTTGAGGTATGTGGTCGAGTGATTAGCCTGATTATGAGGTTTTCTTTGGGCTGAGAACATCACACATGGTAGCATACCCAAAATTGGTCACCATCTGATTATATGCCCCTTCAATGAACAATCAAGGTTTCAAATTTTAGGGTTTGTAGGGTCACTAGGAACATGAATTTTAATAGCATAACAACCCAACAAGTCATGCAATTAAGCATGCTACCATCTAAACAAATTACATGCTTTCAAGAATCCTATTCAGCATAGATTACAACACATAGGTGAACTAGTCATCAAATCTTGGTATACAACAACACATATAAAAGAAAATTGTTCATTCATGAATTCAATTAGCGTAAGTGCACACAACAACATCCAATCATGCTTTGAATAAACATTAAACATATTAATTGCATATCAAAACATGATTTGAATTAATCGGGGTCAAATCCGAGCAATTTGGCTCTGATAGCACTGTTGAAGATTAAGAATATACCTTAGTAATGTAGAAACAAAGGATCTCATAACTCGGGAATTTCCCACAAATCAATACAGTCAATCAATTAGTGGCTATTAGAGTTATCATTGAATCCATGTCCCTAAAACCCAAATCCCAGTGGATGGCTAGATTAACATGAGAGAGAGTAGAGAGTAGATTAGGGAGCTTTGCTTACATGTTGTGTCTTTCAATCCCTAATCTGACCCCCTTAAATAGCAGCACGAAGCTTGTAACTAATAACGAGCAATTTACAAAAATGATTAATATATAATTAACTATTTTGTGACCGCCCACTTAATGTGGGTTATAAATGTGACTGTTAGACTTAGTCAATAGATATGAATACTTTGGGTTTGGTGTAAAATATTAACAAATTTGTAATTTGTATGAATTTGACTATTTGGGCTTGTGCACACTCTCAGTTTTAATATAAAGAGTGCAATAGTTCACTAATTCTAATCTTCTAGGACTTCGATCAATTTAAGAGTACCATCAATCAATCTGAATCAAAAATTTAGAATTAGATGAGAATAGTAAAGTTAGTCTTGGCCTAGAGACTCGAAAGATGTCAACTTTGTAGATTTCAATTCTTTTCGCTTAATGGTTGGATGTTGTTGGTAATATGAGCTAGTAATGCTTACAAATATTGAGTACAAAATGTTGATTGAAATTTTAAAGAAAAAAAAGATGACTATTACCTGTATGCTTCTTGAATGAGGGTGTGAGCTAGGTCTTATCTATAAGTTCCTTGAATGTGGGTTTGAACTAGGCCTCTAGGCCTGGCCCAAGCCCCCCTCCCCGCCAAAGGGCCATTCCATTTTTAAATAAACGCGCCATTATCTGAATAAGGGATGGTTGTTATGTTCTACATATTATGATCAATGGTGTTTTCTTATTGACAATGATTTAACTTGACTTAAATTTAATTAAGTGAATCCATCCTATCAATTTGACACACAGTGTACTATAATGGCCAAAAATAAAAATACAACGTACTGTAATTACCAAAAATAAAACTGCTATTTTTCATATGTCATTTTTTAATTCGCTGAAATTTTTCTTGCTTGCGACACTTATTCACCAAAACAATTCTTAGAGTCACGATTTCTTTTTTTTATAGAAAAAGAAATTAAAGTTTATTAATGAAAGGTCATATGGCATCTACATCGATAATTTTTGATATGAATAAATCTAAAATATCAAAACAAATCTCTATTTCAACAAAGTTAATGATAAATATACCAACTGGCTCTATACTTGCAGCAGCATTTGTCTTTCCCGAACGTTGGCGAGCTATGGAATAAGTATCAATTACAAATCTAACTTAATGGAAAGTCATCTTGATAAACTCACCTTAGCTTCCATTATTAAATTAATCTTGATCAAACCCAATTAAACAAACTGATAAACTAGAAAAATACTCTTTAACTGAATCAACAATCCTGATAAAACTTGCACAAATTAGCAAGAGAAATAACCTGCACAAAAGGAAAAAAATAAAATCATAGAAAAACAAATCCTAACTTTCACAAGGACAGAAACCATAATTCTCACAAGGAGATAGATAAACCTAACTACTACAAGGAGAAAAAAATTATTAGAATAAATCAACAATATTACTAGAAATTAAAGTCAATTGAAGTCATTAACGTAAAAGGGGCTTATTATTGGTTCTAATTATGCTAGTGGCAAACTGAATAAGTAGACAAGAAAAGAAGTAGGTACAGAATTAGGTGGAGAAAACAAATTGTGCATAATCTATTATAATAATTTTCTAATTTATCGTCAAATGAGATATCTTACATTTTATTGTGAAATGAATATATGTCATGGTTTAATCAAAAAGCATTTAATAAAACGATGCTACTGACAAACGTGAAATGTTTCCACCACGCACATTACGTTAATTCTTTAGCTCATATCTATATTTTAAATTAATCTGATTCTCACTGGACTCACCTACATCCCAACATAATCCAAGTTTAGCATACTCACAACCTATCAACATAGCATTAATCATACTTCCTATACTGATCATTGAACACCCACCCCCCTCCACACAAAGAAATTATGTTGCTAGGATTCGAGAAATTATTCGCATTTCATGAATGAAAGTAATCAACCTCGACACTGTGTCAGTGTAAGTACAAATAAATTATATAAAATTAGTATATTATCTGCAATTTTTGTGAATTAGGATTTTTTGTAAATAGAAAACTGCATTTATTAAATTCCTTTCACAATATGATTGATCCACTGAGGTGCCTGTTGCATATATTGGCGTCGCCAATGAATCTTCCAATCAAATAATTGATAATTTATCCGAACTATAATAATTTTGCAATTTTTGCTCATTTGACATAGAAATTAGGGTCAAATAAAAAAAAAGCCTTCACTCAAGAACGCTATTGTGATGGAGACATTTTGTGATCAACTGAGAGTTCAGACAAGAAGCAAAACAGATAGATTAGAAGGCAGTTAACTCAATATTTTAAGTACAAAAATTTTACATTCCTCAGAATAGTTAATATTAAATTTTGAGAAAACGTATTACATTCCTCAGAATATTTTTTAAATAGAAAACTAGCTATGACCCACGCGTTGCCCCTAGATTAAGTTTTGAATAAGCAAATGCCACATTTTAGATATTGTTGAATAATTGTTGGGTCGAAGAACATAAAGTTGGTATAAAAAAATAATGAAGATTTTAGTTCAACTCAAATGAATTGGGTTAAGTAGTGAAAACATTATCACTCCTATATTTTTTTTTCATTGAAACATTTTTTTTATAAAAGAAATTTCAAGCATATATGTTTTTCAGAATTTACCCGAGCATTGCATCGGATTTGAATTTTTAAATAATAAAATGAATATTTTAAAAATAGTATTCCATTATTATTAATGTCCATTCTCTGTAAACTTCACAAGAAAATTATTTGTTATTTCTAAATTGTATTGAAAATATGCATGCATGCATATGTGTGTGTGTGTGGGTGTGTGCGTAACATTTTTTTCTATAGAATAAATCAACAATATTTCCATATTTGCAATAACCACCTCCACCTATTTGAAGCTAGAACACATCAAGCTCCAAAGTTTCAATCAGCAAACTAAATTCTTATTGGCGCCTAATTGCAAGTATTTAAGAAAATTCTTGTTGATCATGTTTATCCAGGAGATGAATGAAGAGGAAAAAAAGATACATAATTTGTACCATATATATGCATTTTGGCATTTAAGTAAAAAAAGAAAAGAAAAGCAGCCTGGTTTAAAGAGATCGTTATGAACCTTAGTAAAGCAAATTAGTGTTTCCTTGATTTTCTTTACGAAAATTTATTGTAGATTATATGTGAAAAATATGTGGCAAAAACATAGGAAGAGCTAAAATCATGGATACATTTATTATCATACTAAGTTAATTAGACCTCATAATAAATATTTAATATTTATGAACATGTAGAAGGTTATTTAATTATTTATCAATTACATCAATCAAAGTCCCCTCCTCCCCCCGCGACCCCCCAAAAAAAGGTTCACCTTCACTAACTTGCACAATTTTAGTTGAGGGGAGGCAGAAAGATTCATAGTGCATGATTTGATGCCATAATTAAGTTTAAAAAATAAGCATGATGTCAATCAAAACTGAATTTAGGAAATAAAGCCTAATTTAGATATTTGAACACCAGATAGTTAAAATAAACCCAAAAAGCATATAATAACACAAATTCGTATATACCAAGTTAGATTATGTAATGTTGGAGAACTCACAAACATATTAACCTCTATAAAAAAAAGGCGAAGATATTAAGCCATATATACTGATTATTACTAAATTTAGAAGCTACTAGTTTTTAAGAATTCAAAATCAAATAATCAAAAATTATGAACACTATCCACAAAATCCATTTTAATTGGTTTAGTTGGTGAAACTTCAATTCTGGGAGGAAGCATATCATGGTTTCAAAGTTGATGATAATAAGTGATCACTGTGAAGAGGAGCTTGCGAGGATAATTGCGAAAATTTTTAGTATTCCCTTTTGGCAACCCTTCTCCCCCCCCCCCCGGTCCCAAAAAAACCTGAACAAAGGCCAAAAAACAGGAATAACTAAGAAACTTTTTAACATATAAAAAAATCCTAACAATTTTGTCCTCATTAATAAATATCGAGCAAACCCCTTTGTGTCCTATGCATATGAGTATGGTGGAGACTCATATATAAGTGGAAGAATGATGCAGTTAATTTCAGATAAAGAGAACCGTAAATTCTTGGACTATGAAAAATAATTGAGTGAGAGGGATAGCAAAGCAACTACCTGTGGAAAGCGTGGGATAAGAGGAAGGGAGGTTAAATAACAAAATTATCAAATTTTTAAAATTCTTTCAATGGCTAAGATGGATATGATGTACTATGTAAATGGTTCTAATGATGAAGTTTACTTTGTAGAATTAAAGAGAGCAAAGTGTTGACAACATTTTTTTTATAGATTGTATTAGATTAAATTAAATTGCATATATTAAATTATTATCACAATATGATTGATCCACTGAGCTAGGTGCCCTTTGCATATATTGGCATCGACAATGAATCTTCCAATCAAATAATTGATAACTGATCATATCTATAATAATTTTGCAATTTTTGCCCATTTGTCGTAGAAATTAGGGTAAAATTTTTAAAAAAAAATGTGTTCACTCAAGACCGCTATTATGATGCAGACATTTCACTCAAGACCGCTATTATGATGGAGACATCATACGGATGATCGGACGATCATGATAAGTGATATCTGATGACCCTACGTCAACTGGACCTACAGTAACAACGTACTATCTCTTATAAAAGTTGTGATATTATTGCATGTAATAATTAGTATTTATTGGCCTATATATGGGGCACGACGTCCACCGGCCTATCCTCAAACACAAATACACCAGCTCTAATGGATATTGCATGGGTAATCTCTCTCCTCCTCCTCCTCTTCACAATCTTGGCCCTCCTTAAACTTATCAATCGGAAAAACCATGGTTCTGCACAAAGCACTAACAATTTACCACCAGGACCTCCAAGGTTGCCCATCATAGGAAACCTCCACCAGCTCGTAGGCAAAAACTCTCTCCCTCACCACCGCCTTACTGAGCTGGCTGGGGTGTACGGTCCCGTCATGCACCTGCGCCTAGGGGAGGTCCCCACCGTCGTGGTCTCCTCAGCTGACGTGGCGAGGGA
>JACYFF010031955.1:105218552-105233168 GCA_017589665.1 Selenicereus undatus
ATATATATACATACACACACACACACACTCTCACACACACGTATACATGTTTGTGTGTGTATGTATATATATCTTTATCCTCAGTAGGTGACCCTTTATTTCAATTGATTTTTAGAACTTCAAAGTGGAGGATAATAAAGTAAATCTCACCTTTGTCGAAATTACCTTGTTAGTTTTTCCTTAATAGTTCATTTTTTAATAATAACTTCAAAGTTGTTACCACATTACTGTCCTTTTTTTACTTTGTCATTAATATTGTTTTTACAGTTTTAAGTGAAAAAAAATCATTAGTTTTTACCTTTATCGGTCAAGGTGAATTTGTCATTCCAGCGAAGGCATTTATTTTAATTAATTATTGTAGGTTATTATTACCTAGTGAGTTGGATGACATCCAGCGAGTTTCAATAGCCAGGAGTTCAATAGCCAAACCAAAACCATGGTAATTGTTTAGTTTATTTCAATTTAACAAAAATTGAGCGCTACATTTCAATTCAAAATTTGAAATATTTATATTACTGCATACAGAAATGGCAAAATGACCTCGAAATAAGATTTAGTAGTGCTTCACATAAATTATTTAGTGCCTATAAATGAATAAAAATGGGTATATCTATAAATCTAACTGAGGGTTATATTCCTCATGGACGACGTTAACTGAGAATACTTTATATAATTTGCTTACTCATGTTACATAATGAAACAATACAGTGTACAAACAAAAAATAATGATTACAAGAATATATATCAATCAATTTGGCTGAAACTCATAATTTCCTTCTAAATAATTTATTAAGCTACTAAAATGACCCATGTTTGTAACCTAAGTATTTGCAAGTTAGAAGAGGGGATTATTTTTTAAGAAAAAAGGGAAAAGTGGTTAAAATAAAGAATATCAGTGAGCCTTTGAACACGTGCATTCGGGGGCAGAGAGTTGGAACACGTAGTGCATCAATTGCCTAGAAAAGCAGAGAGAACAATAGGACAGAAAAAGAGAAGAAGAGATGATGTGTTGGTGTGTTTGTTCTAGCTGAAGAGCGCCTGTAGTTATATGCGCATAAGGATTGTTTGAGGGGAGAGAAATTAGCAGCAAAAACAGGAGAGCCACATGACTGAGATATAGCTGTTGAGCTAGGAAAATGGAGAGTCTCACGCTCATTGCTAAATATGCTGCTTGATTGTGAGAAATAGTTTTTTCTAGAGCCAAACGTACAGCAAAAGCAGCACAATCGCTGACCAGGAATGCCAATGGACAAAAATAGAATCTATTTTCTCCAAAAAGATTAGCAGACGAGGCCCAAACCCAAACCTTGCCCAAACCCAAACCTAGTCCACGGCCACGACTGCACCGCCTGGCTCGGCCCAGACCGGGCGGGCAGGCAGCGAGCACATGGGTGTGTGGTGGTGACTCTCTCCCCACACCACTATAAAAACCAGGACAATGTTATTCAGCTAACTTAAAGAAGGAAGGTAAAGATAAACCCCACTCCAACTCTCAAAACCAGCAATGTGGGACAAAAGGGGATGGGAAAAGCAAGGGGTTAGTGAATGTCATTACCACAACAATCCCCCACTAATGGCATACAAACTAGCGAAGAGAAAATCAGGGCAAAGGAAGGATTAAACCCTGAATGAGACCCCCACAACACATATAAACCCTCATGGACACTGCATATTCCACGATGACTAACTAGCACCTTTTAGAGCCATACACACACCTTGGGGGCTCATAAATGCTCTAAAGAGACAACCATTAGTCTTTAATAGAAGGTGACCAAACCTTCACACTTACGTGGGTAATTCCATTAAGTCCATCTCAACATGGACTACCATAACTATGATTATGTAATCATTAAGAGCACAATGCGACTTAACCTTACATGTATCAAGCGGTGAATCCATCAAGGACATCTCAATAGAACCACCCTAGTGGGCTATGGATCCATTAAGAGCATAAGAGCTTAACCTCTCATAAGAACTACCGCACATCGTAGAGATGAGAATATAGTGTGTATTGAGGGTAATATGGCTTTGTTTGACTACAAGAGGGTATCCACCATACTATCTCAATTCATGGGCTTGAGTCCCATCCCCCAGGATGTGTCAAGAACTACTTGCCTCGTCAATCTCTTAGTTAGTGGACTTGCTAGAGTTTTCTCAAATCCCATGAATTCTAAGGAAATGATGTTGTATTTTAGCAGCTATTTTACCATACTATGTCTGATGCAGATATGTCTTTTCTTTCCATTGTATACACTGTTGTGGGTAACTTCAATTGCTGCCTGTGAGTCACAGTGAAGGGAAATAGCCGTACGCTGCCTCCCCCACAACGGCATATCTGCTAGTAGACCTTTCAGCCATTCAACTTCTTGACCTGCCAACTCAAGAGCAATAAATTCAGCTTCCATGATGGATCAAGCTATACAGGTTTGCTTGGCAGACTTCCACGAGATAGCTCCTCCACCTAAGGTAAATACATAACCACTAGTGGAACTAACTTCATCGTTATCAGAGATCCAGTTTGCATCACAAAATCCTTCTAACACAGTAGAAAATTTCCTAAAATGCAAACACTAGCCCATAGTACCTCTCAGGTAATTAAGCAATCAAAATAATGCATCCCAATGCTCTTTACTAGGGTTATGCGTATAATGACGCAGTTGGCTAACAGCATAAGCAATGTCAAGTCAACTACAGTTCATAAGGAACATCACACTTCTAATGATTTTAGCATACTTTGTTTAGGAGACACTAGGGCCTTTGTTCTTTTTATGATGTACGCTAGGGTCATAAGGAGTTCTCACTTAAAGAACATCAAAACAGTTAAAATTTTTCAACACTTTCTAAATATAATGAGACTAACACAAAAAAAAAACCTCATTATTAATCTTTCTAATCTTCATCCCTAGGATTGTAGCAACTTCACCCATGTCGTTGATTTCAAAATAAGAAGACAATAATTTTTTGCTCTCATTAACAACGCGCGCATTAGCGCCGAACATCAACATGTCATCCACATATAGATAGGGTGATCAAAACCGGTTAACCGGAATTTCGGTTAACCGAAAAGTCTGTTCGTAAAAATTGTGAACCGAAAACTGAATTGAAACTTTCGATTAGCCAAATTTTTCGATTTGGCAAAAATGCGAACCGTAACCGAACCGGAAAACTTGGTTAACCGGATTTTTGGCTCAGTTAACTGGATTTTCGGCTCAGTTACCGGTTAACTGTTAATTTAAATTGTTAATTTTCAATTTTCACGCCTTTTTTGAGACACCAAATATTAATTTACACATTATTGTATGTTTAGTCTTATCTTTAATAATCATAAAATCTATAATTGACCAATATAAAATTTAGTTTTTCTAAAAATAAAAGTACAACTTTAGGTTTCGGTTAACCGTGCCATTAACCGAATCTCAAATGGTCGAACCAAAACCGAAACCATAATTGCAAAATTTTTTCGGTTTGGTTAACCAAACCAAATTTTTTTAAAAAATCAAACTGGTTAATCGGTTTTTCGGTTCGATTTTTCCATTTTTCGGTCTAGTTTTTCAGTTCTTTTTTTCCCTTACCCCTACATATAGACATATTATTAGACAATCTGAACCACTTACCTTATAATAAACACAACAATCAGTGGTGCTGATAGCAAAGCCATTCTATACTACTATGCTATAAAATTTTTCATACCACTATTTAGGAGCTTGCTTAAGGCCGTAAAGAGATTTCCTAAGCTTGCATACTTTATTCTGTTGTCCAGGAACTGTACAACCCTCATGTTGAGTCATTTAAATTTCTTCTTCTAGGTCACCATTAAGGAGTGTTGTTTTCGCATCCATTTGATGCACTACTAGCCCATGGATAGCAGCTAAGGCGACTAGAGTTCTAATGGCGGCTTTCTTAGTCATCGGAGAATATGTGTCAAAGTAGTCAAACCCCTGCTTTTGGTTAAATCCCCTTATCACAAGTCTGGCTTTATATTTATCAATAGAATCGTCGGGTCTTAACTTCTTTTTGAAGATCTATTTATGACTAATAGGTTTAGAACCTTTAGGTGGTTCAACTGACTCCCATTTTGATTTGATACTATGGAATCTAATTCACTTTTAATGGCTTTTTTCTAGAAACTAGCATCTATAGATCTCATAGGCTCTTCATAGGTTTTTTTATCTTCTTTAATAAAGAAGGCAGATATTAGTTCATCAGATAAGAAATTAACATCAAAGTCTTCAATCAAAAAATTAGAGAGGAAGTCAGGACCAAAGCTGGTCTAAACTCTAGGTCTTTTACTCCGCCCAGGTCCATCAACTGAGATTCTAACACTGCAACTGGAAGCAGACATAGGCACATTGTCATGCATAAGTATGGGTTCATGCACAGTAGCAGAATCACCCTTTTTCGAAGGGAATACATGTTAAAAAAATTTGCATCCCTAGACTCACTAATAGAGAAGTCATTTAGTGACATGAATCTGTATGCAACATTATTTTGAGCATAACCACTAAACACAGAGTTGAAGGTTTTAGGATCTATGTTTTCCCGTTTAAAATTAGGTAGGGAAACTTTATCCAAACACCCCTACACACTTAAGAAACTCAAATTAAGAGCATAGCCTTCCCATAGTTCATAAAGTGTTTGGTCTAACTTCTTATGGGGTGCTCTATTAAGAATACAGTAAGCAGATAAAATAGATTCTGCCCACATATTATCATGAAGTCCCGAACTCAAAAGCATGGCACTCATCTTTTCTTTAAGAGTTGTATTTTTGTGTTTGGCTATCCCATTTTATTAGGGAGTGTGATGAGCACTAACCTCATGTATTATGCCATTTTTCTCACAGAAGGTTGTCAGAGAGTTAGTTTCATTTTCTCCTCCCCTATCAGTTATAAGCCTCTTAATGTTTCGGTCCAGTTGGTTTTCTGCCTCTGCTTTGTATTTCAAAAACATTTCCTCAGCCTCATTTTTGGACCTAAGAGGGTAAATTTTGGTATATCTAGAGCAGTCGTCTACAAAGGTGATGTGATCCCTTTTTCCTCCTTTATTGGCTTTGTTTTTTAAGTTAGCTAAGTCTGAATGTACTAGTTCTAGCAATGTTGTTTGTCTGCTAGTAACCGACTTAAAGGGCTTTTTGGCACATTTTGCTTCTACGCACATAAAGCATTTGGTGAAATTGTCAACATTCGCAGCAGATATAAGTTTCATATGTTTGAGTCGTCTAACGGATGCAAAATTAACATGACCTAGCCTACCATGCCACAAATCAATAGACTTAGCAATGTAAGCAGAAGTAAAAGCATTTCCATTCAAGGTTTCAGAAGCAAGATTAAGTACAAACAGACTCCCATTTAGGTATCCCTTCCCAACAAAGACCCCACTACGAGAGATAACAACCTTGCCATCTCCAATAACAGTTTTTAATCCAGCTTTGTTGAGAAGTATACCAGAAATAAAGTTTCTATGAAGGCAGGGCACATACAACATATTAGTTAACGGCAGTAATTTACCAAAAGTAAATTTCAGAAGAATCTTCTCTTTACCCATAACTCTAGCAGTCGTAGAGTTTTCTATGGAGACGCATTCACCATCTGCAACATCTTTAAAGTCCTACATGAGTTCTTTGTTAGCATAGAAGTGCCTCGATGCTCCAATATCGTAGATCCACTCAGCACTAGTTGCCACTAGGTTTGCCTCTTCGACCATTGTATAGATGACTTGTCTATGTCCTAGGCAAGATTAGCCTGGGCTACAGGCTTCCGGTTTGGCTGTCACTGCCCTTTGCAAGGTCGACACTGGTATGCTTTGTGCCCCAGCTTGCTGTAGACATAGCATTGCTCCTTTGGTTTCTAGATATTATTGGTGAACTTGTGCTGCTGCTTAGTATACCTGGACTTCTTGTTCTTCTTACCTTTGCCTTTATACCTGTCTCTATTTATGGCCACAACAGATTTAACTAGGTTAACTTCAGAAGAATTTGAAGAAAGGGAATCCATCTTATCTTTGAGGCGATCAGCTTCTTTTGTTCTCATGTGGTTGATCAATTCCTGTAAAGTAAGATCCTTCTTCTTATGTTTCAGTTGGTTTCTGTAGTCACTCTAGGGCAGTGAAAATTTCTTGATCAGCTGATTAGCCTTTAGAATCTAGCACATCTTTATGTTCTCACTAAGAACTTCAACACGTAGGTTATCATAAACATGAATTTATTCCACAATTGGCTTGTCATCGGTAATCTAAAAACATCATCATTCACCGATCACATGTTTGTTGTTTCTAGCATCATCAGCTTCATACTTGACTCTAATTTCTCCCAAATAATCTTGGAAGATTTTAAGGTGACAAACAAATTGAATATGGGGCTAGTCATATGGTTCAATAGATGCTCCCTGACCGTGTTGTTGTCTTTCTCAAATTTCTTCATTGTTTCATCATCAGCAGTTTTATATTTGTCTTTGACAGTTCCATCACCAGAGGTAACAGTGGTTTCAGAAGTGTTGTTCTCTTCAATGTGGTCAGAAAACAACACATAGTCGACCTCTAGTTGTTCAAAGAATATGAGCCATTTTTGGGACCAATGTCTGTAGCTGGTTCCATCTAAAGCTTCTAATTTTGGGAGGTCAGGAAGAGTTTGTGGACTGTTAATGCCATTAATTTTTCAAAAATTAGAAATCTCTTTCAATTTGTTGGAAAGTTATGGCTAAATCAATGATAGAAAGAGAGGAAGAACATTGCGTCGTGGTATACCACTGCCGTAAAAGTGATTTTGGCTGGACTGAGGTGCAATCGCTCCCCAAGGTTAACATAGTGAGTCTCTAAACACATACACTCGAAGCCAGAGACTTGGAACATGTAGTCTATTAGTTGCGCAGAAAAGAAAGAAGAACAGTAGAAGAGGAGAAAAGAAGAAGAGATGATGTGTTGGTCTATTTGCTGGAGCTAAAGAGAGCCTATATTTTGGAGCAGGTGTGACTAGTAGTTAGTAGAGCATGTTAATGCAAGCTAGAGCAGGTTGGAGCAAATTGAAGTAGTTCTGAAGCAGATTAGAGTGTTTTAAAACGTTTTGGAGTATGTTGGAATGATTTTCATGGTTTTATGCGATAATATTTTATTTTTATAATACTAGTTTACATCCAAACAAATTATGCAACTAATGAGTTGAACATGATTGCAAGTATTGTTGAACAAATTAATAATATTTTTCATATATCGAGGAAAAGTAGCCACCATTTCAATCAGACAAGCGGGTTTAGCTATTTTGATGATATTTGTTCATTGCTTGTTTATTGTGCTCAACGTACAAGTCAACAATAGGTACTAATATGATGTTAGTTAGTCATGTTAAAATTTGTATCCATTGTTCATGCATTTAGCTGAAATTGTATTGGACTGAAGAGTTAGTAGGAGAGCTAATGAGGAGTGGAGGCAGCTGGCGGCACTAATGGCGGGCTTGGCCGCCAGCGGTGTCGACCGATCGACGACTGGGCTGGGCAGACTGCAAAGAGTGAGAGAGAGAGAGAGCGAGAGTGCGTGGCCAGTGGGTTGGGCAGAGAGAGAGAGAGTGCGTCTAGGAGGAAAACAAAGCAAGACTAGAGAGTTAAGAGGCAGAAATTAGGAAAAATAAATGGGCAAACCTAAAAAAAAAAAAAAACCACATACAAGGCACCGCAGAAGGAGAGTGATGATAGTCGAATCTATGACTCTTTGACACAAGTAAAGAGCAGTCGACCATCCTGCTGAGCATGCATTCGCAAAATGTATATGAACTAATTAATGTATACATATTTTGTTTATCCACAAAAATATCCCATATTTATTTATTTTTTTTCAAAAAGCTAGGGGGTCAATTGACCCCCTCACCCCAATGTAGCTCCGCCCATAACACAGCACGACATAACTATATCAATTTGTCATTTTTTATTAATTTGAGGTATTATGTCCTTCAAAATCTTCCAAGTATTTTTTAACATTTCACATATTCTCTCAATTTCAACAATAGCAAAGAGGGGCAATACTGAAATTATCTTTACCGTCAGTAGGTTACCCATATTTTTAATTAATTTTTAGAACTTTAAAGGGAATGAGAATAAAGTGAATCTCACCTTGGTCAAAATTAGTTTATTAATTTATCATTAACAGTTTATCTATTAATAATAACTTCAAAGTTGTTGCCACATTGCTATGCTTTTCTTAATTTGTCATTAATACTGATTTTAAAAAATTTAATTTTCCAAAATCATTATTTTTGCCTACAACGTTCAAGGTAACGCCAAGACATTTATTTTAGTTAATTATTGTGGTTAATTATTACCTAGTGGGTTAGTTGACTTCCAGTGAGTTTCAATGGCTAGGAGTGTAATAACCAAACCAAAACCATGCTAATTATTTTAGTTTATTTCAATTTTACAAAAATTAAGCGTTGCATTTTCAATTCAACATTTGAAATATTTATACTACTACATGCTGAAACGACAAAATGACCTCGAAATAAGATTTAGTAACGCTTCACATAAGTTATTCAATGCCTACAGACGAATAAAAATGGGTACATCTATAAAAATGACTCAGGGTTATATTCCTCATGGACGATATTAACTAAGAATACTTTATATAATTTGTTTACTCATGTTACATAATAAAACAATACTGTGAACAAAAAATTAATAATGATTACAAAAAATATATATCAATCAATTTCGATGAAGCTCATAATTTCCTTCTAAATAATTTATTAAGCTACTAAAATGACCCAAGTTTGTAACCCAAGTCTTTATAAGTTAGAAGAGGGGATTATTTTTTAAGAAAAAAAGGAAAAGAGATTAAAATAAAAAGTATATCTAGATGTTTAAAATTAAACCAAGCAACACCACCCTTCTCACTAGGCATGCGGCCCCTCCCTTTCCCCTGTTCTACTAGCGCCACACACGCATACCCCTGTGGTCGCCAACTCGGCACCATTGACTATTGCCGGCAACTACCGACCGAAAATGTAGTGCACCGCCACTACCACATATCTCTCACTCTTTTTGGGGTTGTTCTTGTTGTTTTTGGAGGTGAGTCCTAAATTTTCTAATTTAATTTTGCTCCTTTAATTCTCACTGTAGTTACTAATGTGTTTTCTCACCTTAGATGAATATTCATTTGTGTGAATTTCGTGTTATTAAGTTAGTTTTGAGGATGAATAGGGTTGGAAGTTTATGGGCATCCGTAGAAAGTGAGTATTGACTATCCTTAGGGAATTGCACTCATTTAAGTGGATTGAGTTGAATTTTAGGTGATTTTGGTTGTCTTTGTGAGAAATGTAGGTGGGCATGTTTGTGTGGAGATTCTTCTCATTGAAAGGTTGAACCAAATGAAGAAAGGCTTCAGACACAAAATGGGAAGAATGAGGGAAATAGAACTTTCGGGGGAGAGGGGTAGCCGATAAGGGGCTTTGAAATGAAATCATTTGATATAAATTTTACGGTTAATTTTGCAGATTGAATTGTATTTTAATGTGAAATTTGAGTGCAAATAGTGATTGGAAGCAATGGTGGAGCTTGATTCTTGTAGCCTAACTAAAACAGTGAGGTTAACGAGCCAAAAATGAGCCACACTGTCATCAATGTCGCATAAGTCAGCCAAAAACGAGTCACAAGGCACAACCCACCCACCTGAAAGCCACCAAGGCGATAGCGTGTGACAGTACGCATCTCTTATTCAATGGCCAATCGACGAATTGTGACTGGTATGGCGAAGATCAAGTGTGAAGAGGACTTTTGGAGGAAGAAGATTACCGAAATCAATCTTCGTCTGTGGCATGTGCAGGCATGTGCCGCCCTTCCAGGAGGACATGATGGGTAAGTCTCGGGTCCTTACCTTCTATGACTTTTTTTTAATATCTGGGTGCGAGTTGGGCCACGTGTTGGCCTCTAAGGCCTTGTCTGAAGTGTACGTACGTCACCGTAGCCACAGAGGCGATGATGCGTCCGTGTTAGTCGCATGATTCCACTCCTCAAGGTGGATTGAAACAACTCCACAGTGTGTCTAGTTTGGGTCAAGGCCCGAGGTTTGAGTTTTGAGGTATGTGGTGGAGCAATTAGTCTAATTATGAGGTTTTCTTGGGCAGAGAACATCACACACGGCAGCATTCCCAAACTTTTTCACCATCTGACTATGAGCCCCTACAATGAACGATCAAGGTTTCAAAGTTTAGGGTTTATAAGGTCACTAGGCACGTGAATTTTAATAGCGTAACAAACCAACATGTCATGTAATTAAGCATGCTATTATCTAAATAAATTACATGCTTTCAAGAATCCTATTCAGCATAATTACAATAATTAGGTGAACCAATAATCAAATCTTGGTATACACACACATGTATAAGAAAATTATTCAGTCTTGAATTGAGTTAGCGCAAGTGCTTACAACATATAATCATGCTTTGAATAAACATTAAACAAATTAATTACTCATCAAAAAATTATTTGAATTAATCGGGGTCAAATCCGAGTAGTTTGGCTCTAATACCACTATTGGAGATTAAGAATATACCTTAGTAATGTAGAAGTGAAGGATCTCGTTACTTGAGAATTGGCCACGAATCAATACAAACAATCAATCGGTGGCTACCAAAGTCACTGTTGATTCCACATCTCTAAAACCCAAATCCTAGTGGACGGCTAGATTAACATGAGAGAGACCAGAGAGTGGATCAGGGAGCTTTGCTTACTTGATGTGTCTTTCAATCCCTGATCTAACCCCCTTAAATAGTAGCACGAAGCTTGTAATTAACAATGAGTAGTGAATAAGAATGATTAATACATAATTAATTATTTTGTGACTGCCCACTTAATGTGGGTTATCAATGCAATTGTTACACTCGGTCAACAGATATGAATACTTTGGGTTTGGTGTAGAGTATGAAAAATATTAACTAATATGTAATTTGTATGAATTTGATTATTTGGGCTTGGCACACCCTCAGTTTTAATATATAGAGTATAATAGTTTACTTATTCTAATCTCCTAGGACTTCAATCAATTTAAGAGTTCTATCACTTAATCTCAATCGAAAATGTAGATTTACATGAGAATAGTAAAGTTAGTCATGACCTAGAGACTTAAAAGATGTCAAGTTTGTAGACTTCGATTATTTTAACTTGATAGCTGGATGTTGCTAGTAATTTGAGCTCATAAAGCTTGCAAATATTGAATGCAAAATGTCGACTGAAATTTAAAGAAAAAAGATGAACCTTATCTATAAGCTTCCTGAATGAGGGCTTGACCTAGACCTTATCTATAAGGTCCTTGAACAAGAGTTTGAGCTAGGCCTCTAAGCCTAGCCCAAGCCCCCCCTCCCCCAAGCCCATTCCATTTTTAAATAAAGGGATGCTTTCTTATTGACAATGATCTAACTCGACTTAAATTTAATTAAGCGAATCCATCCTATCAATTTGACACACATTGTACTGTAACTACCAAATATAAAAATACAATATACTATAATTACAAAAATAAAAATGCTATCTTTCACCTGACATGTTTGGATTCACTGAAATTTTTTTTGGTTGTGACAATTATGCACCAAAATGATTCTTATAGTCACAGTTTTTTTTTTATATAAAAAAAGAAAGTTCATTAATAAAAAGTCATATGACATCTACATCGATAATTTCTGATAAGAATAAGTTTAAATATTAAAACAAATATGTATTTCAACAAAGTTAATGAAAAATATACCAATTGGCTTTATACTTGCAGCAGCATCTGTCTTTCCCAAACGTTGGGAAGTTGTAGAATAAGTGTCTACTGTAAATCTAACTTAATGGAAAGTCATCTTGATAAACTCAGATTAACTTCTATTATTGAATTATTCTTGGTTGAACCCAATTAAGCGAACTGATAAACAAGAAAAATAGTCTTTAACTTAATCGACAATCTTGGAAAAAATTGCATAAATTGGCAAGAGAAATAACATACATAAAAGGCAAAAAATAAACCGTAGAAAAAGAAATCCTAACTTTCACAAGAAGGATAGAAAACCATAATTCTCACAAGGAGAGAAACCTAACTATTGCAAGGAGAAAAAAGATTATTAGAATAAATCAACAATATTACTAGAAATTAAAGTCAATTGAACTCGTAAATGTAAAAGGGGCTTATTATTGATTGTAATTATCCTAGTAGTGACCCCAACCAACTAGACAAGAAAAGGAGTAGATACACAATTAGGACTTAAGGAGTCATCAAGATAATTAGTGTAAGTAATTATATTATCAACTTAACTAGTATTTTAAAGTAATGAAAAGAAAATGGCCCTAAAAATGAAATGTTAGAGATAAATATATACGTTTATTTTCATTTATTTTTAGCACATAAGGCATTATCCTCTTCACATAATTTTTATATTACATGATTAATATTTACTATTAGCAATAGATACAAAACTAGGTGGAGAAAACAAATTGTGCATAAGCTATGATAATAATTTTCTGATTTATCATCAAATTACATTTTATTATAAACATGAATATATATCTTCTAACAGTCAACTTGAGGGAAAGTGTAGGATATTATATAGTCTATGCTATGGTAGTCTATGATTTGATATGCTATGCTTCTACCTATATTCTATTATAGAGAGCATGATGAGTTGTAATAGTGAGCTCGTGAGGTTGTGATAGATACTTTCTCTCCGCCTTATGTTAGTATGAAAAGGCTAATGTAAGTGCTAGTCATTAGCTTAAGGGAATAAGGAGAATGCTCATCATATTCTCTTTCGTCCCTCTCTCCATCTTGCTTTCATAGTACATCAACTCATCAACATAGGGCATTATCTTCTTTACATGATTTTTATATTATATTATTAATATTTACTATTAGCAGTAGATACAAAATTAGGCGGAGAAAACAAATTGTACATAAGCTATGATAATAATTTTCTTATTTATCATCAAATGAGGTACCTTACATTTTATTGTAACCATAAATATATACGATGGTTTAATCAGAAAGCATTTAATAAAATGATGCTAACGACAAACTTGAAATGTTTCCACCACACACATTACATTACTTCTTTTGTTCATATCTATAATTTAAATTGATCTGATTCGCACTGAACTCACCCATATCCAAACATAATCCAAACTCGAGTATACTCACACCCTAGCAACATAGCAACAATCATACTTCCTATACTAATCATTCAACACCCCTTCTACTCAAAGAAATTATGTTGGCAGGATTCGAGAAAAGAGCTCCTGGGGCTATTTTTGATCCGTACCAAACACACCCCAAATTGTTTTTTTTTGTTTTGGGCGGCTCAAAGTATTAAGCTAGTTTGGGGCATTTTAGTCCATTTCAATTTTGATTGAAAAATTTGTGTTGTCGTACAAATGGCACTGTCTAGGTTAATGGCAAACGTATTATCTGATGACCCTACTTCAATGAGACCTACAGCTGTTACTACTATCTTATACAAGTCGTGATGTTGTTGCATGTAATAATTAGTGTTTACCGTCGTGGTCTCCGCAGCTGACGTGGTGAGCGAGGTGATGAGAACCCACGACGCTGCGTTTTGCAATTGGCCGAGCATCCTAATGGTGGAGCACGTCTACTATGGTCGTACTGACATTGCCTTCGCTCCGTACGGAGAGTACTGGCGGCAGGTCCAGAAGATCGCCATGCTGCAGCTCTTCACTGCGAAGCGGGTCCATTCGTTTCGGCCAATAAGGGAGGAGGAGGTCGCCAACCTTGTTAGGTCGATGGCCATGGAACTAGGGTCTATCGTTAACCTAAGCAAGAAGTTGTTTGCCCTCTCTTTTGACATCACCTCAAGGTAATATTCTATTGTGTTAACCGAGTGTAATGGTCACATTGATACCAACATTAAGGTGACGATTAATTATGTATTAATCGTTTGTAATAAGTACAAATGAGTTACAAATCTTCGTAATGATTTAAAAGAGCTGGTTATGGGGTTTAACAAGTGGGTGAAAAGTGTTATTCTCTCTCTCCTCTCTTTCACATTAATCTTACCATTACTGGGGATTAGGTTTGGGGTGTGATGCTAGCGGTGACTCTAGTAACCACTGTCAACCTGGTTCAACCATATTCATGGGCGATTCCCGAGCAACAGATTCCAACGTTTCCACATCAAGGTAAGTCCTTATATATTTGCAACAGTGGTATCAGAGTCACGCTGCTCGGTCTTTGACCCTGTGTATTCTATGATGTGTTGATGTGTGATTAATTCATTCAATATTACCTTCATGCTACTTGGAATTCGTGAAGACATGTTTCTGTGATTGATCGCGTTCATAAATCGTGCTATTTTGTTCCATTGTTTGTGCTACGGTGTTTTGCAATACTACCGTCTAGATTCTACCCCTAAAACGATCCCCTGACCATGCAAACTGTAAGATTCTTTAACCCAGGGCCTTTGTGCCTACCCTAAGACTTCTGACTTGCCTCCCCCTTTCCCAGTAAACTCGACCGACGCCACTGCGACCGAGGCGGCCACAGCCAAGGCCAGGCCTCGGGGGCCTAGTACGCTAATCCCCATCGAACTCGCATATATTAAAATTAAATTTATATATATATATATATATATATATATATATATATATATATATATAT
>JACYFF010031955.1:105233178-105278927 GCA_017589665.1 Selenicereus undatus
ATATATATATATATATATATATATATATATATATATATATATATATAAATTTAGAAAAGGTAGATGAGGCAAGGAAGAAGAACTGCCGACTAACCCATCAGATCTGCCCAGGACGGCTGGCGCGTGTATGCCACGCGCCGTTGACGAAGGGGCTTCAGGCTACCTCCTTCCTCCATTGTCCCTCTAGAGCACCGACCCACGCTTTTCCAGCAAAGAAACCACGAAACAAGGGCTCTTGGACACGCGTGAGTAACACACGTCGCCGCTTGGGTGGTGCATTGGTCACGTGAGGCACATGTTACGGCTTATCTTCTGCCGATCTACGCGATGGTGATAATGGTTCAAGCCGGGGTTGCGCGAGAGCGTCTGAGAGAGGCGGACATCATCCTTCGAGATATAAAGAGTAACAGTGTCAGCAATTGCTAGGTCAACTTCTCGGCGGCAATGGCTACCAAGAAGTGAGAAAACCATGGTTGATGGGTGGTGGAAGTAGCGACAATGGTTGTCGACAGAGCCTAGTACGATGTAGTCTGGGAAAGGTAGAAAGCCACCAGTTTTGTTTTTGCAAAGAGAGAGAGAGTCTCGCTAGGCGGCCGGCGAGAGAGAGAGAGAGAGAGTGAGAAGCCGTTTCTGGAAAGACAGGGGGTGCGAATTAATGAGGGCAGAATAAAAATGGGGGGCTCTCGGGTTTTCTTATTCAAAGTATTTTTTTTTGTTTTTTGGTTTTAACGCAATTACTGAGATTATTAGTTATGGGATGATTTCTAATTGAATTTCATTGCCGTCCAAATTGATAAGGTTCATGCACTGAGTTCATTAGTTGAATTAAGATTTCAAATTAGTTTGCATTGCATAAACTTGTTATAAAAACATTAATATGTTTAATGTCGCATATAAATTCGTTTTATATATGCATCAACTTGAATTTTTTATGCCGAGTGTCTTGTAAATGATCAATTGAATTGATGTTCTATGAATTTGTTTCATACATAAAATAAGTATGTGTGATATGAATTTGTTTCATATTAATAGTAACATTACATAATATTGCGTTTGAAATTTTTGAAGTTTCATATTATGTTATATTGTACATAATATTGTATTTTATATTATTTGAATTCTTTTTATGTAATTTATAATACAAAATGTTATTTGAATAAGTTTCATGCCATTATTGGATACATATGGTATGTGATTATTTTATGAATTCATTTCATAAAATTTAAGTTCACAATATTATATGAATACTTTTATTTATGAGTAATGTTTGAATATGTTTCAAATGATAATATTGCATGAGTTTGTTTTATGCAAGTCATGTAACCCATTATGAATCCGTTTCATAAATGTGTTAGTAATTATATAAATTTGTTTTAAGATAATTATTTGCAAGTGTTCTATGAATAATTATGATGAGTTATGTTCCATAAGTTATGTTAGATGTTTTTATATTATATTGTATTTAAAAATGTCACATGAATATGTTTCATGTCAATCACTAGTTAGTAGTATTATATAAATGTGCTTTATATATACAAACTACATGAGTTGTAGTAAATTTGCTAATGGTTTTAGCACTTTTTCCTCGTCCAAATTAACAAATATGAATTCGTCTCATATTTTCTAATGATTATGTAATTTAGTAGTATTTTATGAATTCATTTCATAAAATCTAAATTTATAAAATTTTAAATGTGTTTTAAAATTTGCAAGTGACATTTGAATAAGTTTCATGTTATCTATGATTATATAAATATGTTTGATATAATGTCCCTTGAGGTTTAATGAATTTCTTTTGTAACATGTTATTATTCGAATATGTTTCGCAATATAGATTCATTTTATTATATAAATACGTTTTATATAACAATCTAAATTTTGAGATTGATGTGCCATTGATAAAGTTTTAAATGACATATTAGTAGTTTTACAAATTCGTTCTTTGTAATGAGATAACTTCATGTAAATTTGGCTTACATGATAAAGTTGAATATCTTTCTGATATTTCTAAAATGTTAATTAGTTTAACCATAATGTTCTCCACAAATATTGTTTTATGGAAAAATGTGATAATTAAATTATAAAAACTTCTAATTGATGTTTGTGTGTGATGATTATGAGCTTCGCAAAATTTTTGATCATGCAACATGAATGATGGAGTTTTTAATAATTCAATTATTTGAAAATATGCCTAATGTCCATCTTTTAATATATATATATACTTTTAGATATGGCAATTAAAATATGGTTCATAATTTGTTTGCCAATGAAAAGCTTGATAGCATTGATTATGACATAAAGTGTCAGAAGATTCAGTTTCTTTTGAACGAGCCTGAAGTATTAGAGTACTCATCAGGTTATAGGTCTCCTAGAGTGGCAAAGATAGTATTGCTAGTGAGCAATATCAGGAAAACTTAAAGGCATACCAAAAACAGCTCGAGAATGGATCGATCAAAATACTATACTTTGTCGTATTGTACCAATGACGATCTAATGATGGAATTGAAAGTTATCCCATTGTTGAGTACACATGGGATTGATTTAGCATTAGGCTCGTCCAGATTCATTTCCTCATAAAGTTCTAGATCTATGGTTGATATTACAAAAAGGGAAAAGGGCCAAGGGACATAAAGAGATGCATACAGCACGTGTGAAGTGCTATAACTTTGGAAATAAGGGACTGTAAGCTCGGGATTATCCTGAGTCGATTAAGGTACCTTCTTTCACAGTTGCTCCTGAATAATATGTGAGCTTCCAGGCATCAGTTGCCAACTATAATCCTTAATGGATTGTAGACATGAGGGCAACCAAGCACATAGTTCAGGATCGCGTTGATTTTGTAAACTTTTATTGCTACCTGGTGAGTTCACAAATGTTTGTTTTAGCAACGACTGTGAAGAAGGCGTCCTTAAGAGAAGGACATATCTTCATAAACAGAACATGTTGCTTCTTCACAATGCTCTCTATGCACCTGGGGTGTGGTGTTCCCTTGTTTCTTTTGTTTTCTCTTTAATTTTAGTTTAGATGTAACGCCCCCAATTGCTAATATCTGATTATTCTAACATAACCACTTATTATTATAATTTAGCAACGGAAGACTTCTAATTTGATTGGAGGCATTACCGCCGTTCCATGATGAAACACGGCTGCTTGATTTAGTGAACTTTATGGGGGCTCAAAAAGAAGGTCCCCAACCCTAAAGTCAGGAGTTTTACTATTTTGTTCTTAAATCCTGGGGCAAAACGGACAGAGTTTTTCCTAAAACTTGACCATTTTCCCAAGCTTACAGCCTTACAATAAATCCCCTGCACTGAAAAATAATAAAAACTAACTCAACGGCCACCCGCCGGAGTTCACAGCTCTACGGGCGACCCGCCCGGAGCACTATAACCAATGCAGTTTAATGATAACCAAATAAAAGGCGACAAATACAATACAGACCTGACAACTTAGATAGTGGCTCATATGGCCGTACAGAGCGACTCTAAATGATATGCAACTAAGCACACAAGAACTCAATTTACAATCACACACCACAAAACACATTGCAGTTCACGTACGAGTCCATCATTTCACTTCTAGGCAGCAGTGACTCCCTTTCGGCTTCCTTCAGAAACCTGGAGGCACAATGATAAATGGGATGAGCGATAATCGCACAGTGGATAGCCCCCTCTCCTAAAAGATGCAATAATAACTTACAACCGTTGTTCGTAATTCCTTTTCTTTGAAGAATTCACCTATCGCATAGTGTGTTCCAACCACAAAGCAAGAGAAATAGCATTTGTACCAAAAGCCACTCGTATGAACTCGTAAACTTAATAAAACAATATCATATGTTAATGTAAGTAGTGGACATGATCTATGAATACCATTATCTCCTCTCCTCTTGTACCTGTGTCATAAATTTGGATCTATAACATCATTTTCTAAACAAGATATAAGCAATTAATCACCTTTTCAGGTTTTCAATTCAATTTTTCAATAATCTTCTTCAGTATCAAGTAGTAAGAGCAATAAAATGAATATATGGACCTTTGAACTTTACATGCTTGTTTATTCAATTGATCATGTTTCCCGTGACTCCACTGCATATTAACTGAGCTATGAAACATGTAACTTCCACATATGCCTACTGGCAACATGATGTAACATTGAACTTTGAATCCTCTCTTTACTGGCAGAGAAATGAAATACTGAGCTTTGTTTCTGCCTTCTAGCAGAGAAATGAAATACTGAGCTTTGCATTCTCTGCCTACTCGCAGAGAAGTGAAACACTGAGCTTTGTTTTTGCCTTCTAGCAGAGAAATAAAATTCTGAGCTTTGAATTCCCTGCCTAGCGGCAGAGAAATGAAAAATTGCGCTTTGTCTCTGCCTTCTAGCAGAGAAATGAAATATTGATTTTTGCATCCTCTGCCTACTGGCAGAGAAATGAAATACTGAACTCTAACTCTGCCTTCTAGCAGAGAAATGAAATACTGAGCTTTGCATTCTCTTCCTACTGGCAGAGAAATGAAATACTGATTTTTGAATCCTCTACCAAATAATGAGCTTGAAACATATTAGTTGAAGTTACATGCAAGCTTCTAGGAAGGTACTGGGTTGGTTAAGCTATAGATGCAAATAACCCTTAAAATGCTTTATTCCTCGACCAATTTACTAGTCACCTTACTCGCTCGGTTGCTCAATCCGATGGTTTTAGGTTATTTCGTTACCATTGACTTATCAATGCAAACAGGCGGCTGATAAACAATTAGAAGCACTTAGCGATCATGTAATAAAGCATTTATGGACCTT
Source organism: Selenicereus undatus (assembly GCA_017589665.1). Classification (NCBI taxonomy): domain Eukaryota; kingdom Viridiplantae; phylum Streptophyta; class Magnoliopsida; order Caryophyllales; family Cactaceae; genus Selenicereus; species Selenicereus undatus. Next base: position 105,237,973 of record JACYFF010031955.1, read on the forward strand.
GACTATAATATACAATTGACAAACGTCATGTAATCACCATACGATATCAATGCCCTTCACATAATTCATGGATACGATACGATGAACTATGCAATCGATAAACTATATAATGGATACGGTGTATACGATCGGTAAACATATTGAGGCAATAGACTTAAAATGTCGATCGTAAGCTAATGTCTATGTAATGTCGATCGATAAACTAATGTCTATCGACTAGACATGAAACTATTTTAGAAGTCTTCAGATATTAGCAATTGGGGGCGTTACAAATGGTATCAGAGCAAGGTCCTGCGACCATAGGCCACGGCCTACGTCTTTCATTGCATATAGTTGCATACGAATGCTACATGATAAGGTGCAGTTTGATTCGCCTATGTGTACAAATGTGCTTTGGTATGGTTGTCATTGTGTGTCTAGCTAGCAATGATGTGGCCTTGACTTGGCTGGTTACGTGCATAGGGAGGCATCTTCGCATCCTAGTATACAACCACTGTACCCTTGAATCAGCTCCGTGTCATGCTCGTCGTGGCATGGCACATTATTCATATAATGGGCTTCATAGTACATCAGCCATATCAACCCTGACATACCTAGAGAGGAGCTAAAAGAGAGAATCTGACAGACTTTGGAATTGTTATGTTACATGTATCACCTCGCTGCTACCTGAGGCGAGAAGTCATGCCTTTCCAACATTGTTCGTGCCTCAATACCAAGTGCATAACCTCGAAAAGGGGATAAACATAGCTCAACGAATTTCGGGGACGAAATTCTTTTAAGGGGGAAAGGCTGTAACACCCGGAATTTCAACCCCTCCGTTCAGCCGATGTATGCCGTTATAAATTCTGCCTGAGTATCGATTTTATTGAAATGAATATTATTATTCTCATTGTTATTAGCTTTTTGGGTGTTAAAGATTATTATTGGAAATCTCATTGAGCAGATTCCCGAATACGACTAGAATGTTGAACTTTGGGAATGATCCTGCAATTTATTGAATCGAACCTTAATATAATCAAAAGGCGAATAAATCGACCGATGATTATATTAATGGTTATGGTTTAAGTTCAAAAAGGTCGGAAAATTTAATTTATGGTATCAGTGGGTTGGTGTTTTTTTTATCAGTAGACAAAACAAAAAGAAAAAAAAAGGGAAAAGGGGGGGCCGAAGCCCCTTCATTTCTTCTGCTTCTTTTCTGTTTTTGGAGAGGGGGCAAAACGCGAGGGAGGGGAGGGGGACCCCGACCCCGGTGACAGGGCAGGGGGGGCCGCCGGTGAGCCGGCACCTGGCCGCCGTCGCCCTGGCCGTGCCACCCCCACGTCCCCTCTGTTTGGCCCAGCAGCGGAAAGAGAAGAGGAGGAGGAGCTCGGGGAAGCAGTGTGAAAAAGGGGGGGTCTTCGACCTCCTTGGCCGTGACACACACACGCCGGAAAAGGGGGAGGGAGGTGCCGGTGGGGTCGCCGGCGACGCACGCCCAACCATCGCCCACCCCGGTTGTGACCCAAACCCGGGCCACAGAGAGAGAGAGGGTTAGCGAGAGGGGAACAGAACCGAACGAACCAGGCCACGACAATGCCACCCGGGGTCGCCGGCGAAGACTCGGCAGCTCCTCCACGGCTCGCCGGCGGCGGCCGTTCAGCAGGGGCCGGCGACTAGTACTTGGCAAGCAATGGGTGAACTAAACCTACACCGAATCAACCCGAATCAAACCCTAAACAGGTCCTTTAGCTTGGATTCGAGGTGGGTTTCCTCATCCTCTTATTTATGGTTAAATTGTTAATTTCGATAAAATTTATTGATTTTTGATTACAGTTTGTTCAGGTTGAATTCAATAGTTATTGATTATAGTTCGTTCAGGTTGAATTCAATAGTTATTAATTATAATTCGTTCAGGTTGAACTTGAATCAATTTTCAGTGATATGAGGAAGTTGTAGCTTAAATTGAACGATACCCTATGTATATATGTTATTCGTACTGAACTAAACGATAAACAGTAGTCGTCGATATACGCAAATGACATATTTCATGTAATTATATAATGTTCATATAATTTCATACATGTATATATATATTAGTTGGTCTAAACTAAAGTTTATCGACGACTGAAAGGCTATATGTCATTTGGCAATTATATGGAATTATTGAATATGTCAAGTTTATCGATTTGGCAATTATATGAGATTTATTGAATATGTCAAGTTTATCGATTATATACAATTATCGATTGTACGAAATTTATGCATAAGTTTATCGAATATATACTTGAATAACATTATCGATATTACTAATTATACGAGGGTTTCGGTTTATAATGTTCATTAAATTTAAAATGTTCATTGCCGGATTATAACGTTCAGTTCATTGAATATCAAAAACACTCATTGATTATACAGGCTCACTGTTCCTATAAAAAGTATTAATTATATACGTTCATTAATTATGCATTTTATCGAATTATGTTCCTTGTTATTGATTATATAACGTTCATTAATTGCGCATTTTATTGATCATTGGCTAAATAAACGTTTGGCATTTATTGATCATAGCATATTATAACGTTCATTGATTCTATAACTCTTAAGTATATAACGTTCACTGATAGCGTTCACTGATTATGCATTTTATCGATTATATGTAATGTTCATCCCTTATTAAATATATAACGTTCATTGATTATGCATATTTATCAAATTATATATAGTGTTCGTCGATTATATAAGTTTATCGACTATATAACGCTCGCTGATTATGCGTGATTATATTATCAAGTACATAGAATTTAACAAGTAGACGATGTTTCGTGTCATACTGATTATCGACTGCATGGGAATCACGATGATACGTAGTTCTTGGTTACATGAAGTCTATAGACATTTTAGGTAGAAAATAGTTCCACCTTAATTGGAGTAGAAGTGAGGTCATCTCGGTACATACATTGCCTATGTTCTTCAAAAACTCTATGTTCTTCACAAACTCACAGTATTCTCAGCAATGAAAAATCAAAACAAGATTCATTTAATGAACCAAATTCTCAATGTTTTGTCAGATAAACAAGTGGCCCCGCCCATTTATCATCAGGGCTTATGCCCTTCAGTTATCAAGGCTTATGCCGACCAGTAAACCCGCGCGCGGCGTCATGTATCAAGGCAATATATGCGCGCGCGGAATCAACTCAGGCTTCTCGATCGGCCTGGAGGGTGTGAGCACCTAAAGTACGATCGTTTCAAGATGTACACCGACCAAGGGGTTCACTTTCAGATAATAAAAATCAACAAATCAATTTTACTTATACATTCTCTCCCTCCTGTTTGCAAAACAAAATATTTTGAAATACGGGCGCTCAACCATTTGACCACCAAGTATGTTTTACTGCATAGGGATGTACGTCTGAGTTTCGGCTCATATTTCGAAACATGTTAGGTGGAAATAGTTTCATGTAGTTGTAACCAACCTAAAATAGTTTCATGTCTAGTCGATAGACATTAGTTTATCGATCGACATTACATAGACATTAGCTTACGATCGACATTTTAAGTCTATTGCCTCAATATGTTTACCGATCGTATACACCGTATCCATTATATAGTTTATCGATTGCATAGTTCATCGTATCGTATCCATGAATTATGTGAAGCGCATTGATATCGTATGGTGATTACATGACGTTTGTCAATTGTATATTATAGTCAAGGTCCATAAATGCTTTATTACATGATCGCTAAGTGCTTCTAATTGTTTATCAGCCGCCTGTTTGCATTGATAAGTCAATGGTAACGAAATAACCTAAAACCATCGGATTGAGCAACCGAGCGAGTAAGGTGACTAGTAAATTGGTCGAGGAATAAAGCATTTTAAGGGTTATTTGCATCTATAGCTTAACCAACCCAGTACCTTCCTAGAAGCTTGCATGTAACTTCAACTAATATGTTTCAAGCTCATTATTTGGTAGAGGATTCAAAAATCAGTATTTCATTTCTCTGCCAGTAGGAAGAGAATGCAAAGCTCAGTATTTCATTTCTCTGCTAGAAGGCAGAGTTAGAGTTCAGTATTTCATTTCTCTGCCAGTAGGCAGAGGATGCAAAAATCAATATTTCATTTCTCTGCTAGAAGGCAGAGACAAAGCGCAATTTTTCATTTCTCTGCCGCTAGGCAGGGAATTCAAAGCTCAGAATTTTATTTCTCTGCTAGAAGGCAAAAACAAAGCTCAGTGTTTCACTTCTCTGCGAGTAGGCAGAGAATGCAAAGCTCAGTATTTCATTTCTCTGCTAGAAGGCAGAAACAAAGCTCAGTATTTCATTTCTCTGCCAGTAAAGAGAGGATTCAAAGTTCAATGTTACATCATGTTGCCAGTAGGCATATGTGGAAGTTACATGTTTCATAGCTCAGTTAATATGCAGTGGAGTCACGGGAAACATGATCAATTGAATAAACAAGCATGTAAAGTTCAGAGGTCCATATATTCATTTTATTGCTCTTACTACTTGATACTGAAGAAGATTATTGAAAAATTGAATTGAAAACCTGAAAAGGTGATTAATTGCTTATATCTTGTTTAGAAAATGATGTTATAGATCCAAATTTATGACACAGGTACAAGAGGAGAGGAGATAATGGTATTCATAGATCATGTCCACTACTTACATTAACATATGATATTGTTTTATTAAGTTTACGAGTTCATACGAGTGGCTTTTGGTACAAATGCTATTTCTCTTGCTTTGTGATTGGAACACACTATGCGATAGGTGAATTCTTCAAAGAAAAGGAATTACGAACAACGGTTGTAAGTTATTATTGCATCTTTTAGGGGAGGGGGCTATCCACTGTGCGATTATCGCTCATCCCATTTATCATTGTGCCTCCAGGTTTCTGAAGGAAGCCGAAAGGGAGTCACTGCTGCCTAGAAGTGAAATGATGGACTCGTACGTGAACTGCAATGTGTTTTGTGGTGTGTGATTGTAAATTGAGTTCTTGTGTGCTTAGTTGCATATCATTTAGAGTCGCTCTGTATGGCCATATGAGCCACCATCTAAGTTGTCAGGTCTGTATTGTATTTGTCGCCTTTTATTTGGTTATCATTAAACTGCATTGGTTATAGTGCTCCGGGCGGGTGACCCGTAGAGCTGTGAACTCCGGCGGGTGGCCGTTGAGTTAGTTTTTATTGTTTTTCAGTGCAGGGGATTTATTGTAAGGCTGCAAGCCTGGGAAAATGGTCAAGTTTTAGGGGAAACTCTGTCCGTTTTGCCCCAAGATTTAAGAACAAAATAGTAAAACTCCTGACTTTAGGGTTGTGGACCTTCTTTTTGAGCCCCCATAAAGTTCACTAAATCAAGCAGCCGTGTTCCATCATGGAACGGCGGTAATGCCTCCAATCAAACTAGAAGTCTTCCGTTGCTAAATTATAATAATAAGTGGTTATGTTAGAATAATCAGATATTAGCAATTGGGGGCGTTACACTAGATGTCTTAGATATCGTATGCAATGACAATTTGTTCGGCTATGTCACATTGAAAGGTGTTTGCAATGTTTTGGACGAAACAAGACATCTTCCATCTTTGCCACATTTTCAACTCTGTTTTAGGCATGCTCGACTTGACCACGAGGGTCAAGGTAAAGTTAACAAACTAGCTAAAGATGGTGTTTTACGATGGACTCACTAAGCTTAAGTTGCAAGATGTGAGTTATGTCTAGCTAGTAAAGCAATATGAAATCTTTTTGTAAGGATTCAAGGGCATCGAATTTCTTAGTATTCGTTCACTCCAGATATCTGCGGGCCCATGCATATGAAAGCATATCATGGAGCAATATATTATTCATGATATAGGTATGTGGACCTATTATGTCACTGATATTAGGTACTTGATGTGTTCATATACTTTAAAGTCGTAATAGGACTCAATTGGAATGAAATGTTAGAACTGTTCGAACTAATTGAGATCGTGAATATCTTCTTCGCGAAACGAATTCCTGCAATGTCAATTTTCTTAAGGATGAGTTCCCAAGATTTTGGTGAAATTTCAAAATGAGTTCGAATTGCATGAGTCACAACCAGACCTTCAATCATCTCTTGGTGAGGGGGAGGATTTGAATTCTCACTAAGTCATCGAGGATGCCACACCTTCCTTATTTAATAGGAATTTTGAAGGTTTGTTTGTTAAGGAGAATGAGATTCACCCTCAATCTTCAAAATGTTGAGGAGAACCAACCTAAGAATGAGGTTTGTCCTCAATCTCCTGCTTCTGAACGTGCAGTTAGTCTACACGTTTAGGATCCCATGCATCCAATGGATAGTTGGAGTAATTCTCCTTGTCCTTAGGGTCTCATACCTCTTATAGAAACGGGGAGAGATTCATGGTCTCATACCTCTTAGAGAAAGAGGGAGGGTTTTCTCACTTGAGCAGACAAATAATAAAGGTCCCAAGATCTAAAGGAGTGGGCACTTCCTTGAAGAAGATGTATTCCTATGCACTTCCTTGAAAGTTAAGGAACCTACCTCTTATCAAGAGATCATTGTTTCCCTAAATTACAAAGAGTGGTTGGATACTATAAGGGATGAGATGGACTCACTAGCAAGAAAAATGTTTTAGAACTTGTTGATCCTCTGACCCCATGCAAGTTTATCAAAAGCATATGAGTTTTCAAGATAAAACGTCGAACAAGTAGTTTGGTCGATGAGTTCAGACCCTACTCCTAGCTCAGGTTGCCCATTTGGACTTTAAGATGTTTGAAATGGACTTAAAGATTACTTTCCTCAATGGTAATCTTGAGAAAGAGATTTATATAAATTAACCCATTGGTTTTATATCAAATGGTCAAGATGACAAGGTGTGTCATCTTAATAAGTCAATATATAATCTTAAGTGATCTTCCAGATCTTGGTCTTTTAGATTCCATAGAGCCATAACTTAGTTTGGCTCATATATGGTTTCAAAAGACCATCATGTGTATGTTAACATGGGGGATTATTTTTCTTACCCTATACGTTAATGATATACTATTGGCTGGGAACAACTTGGAGTTTATCGAAGCTACTTAAAAGTGGTTGTCCTATGTCTTCGAGAAGAAGCACATGGCTGAAACTAGGTATGTGCTAGTAGTGGAAATAATTCAAAACTGTCCCAAGATGCATGCATCAAAATGTCTTGGAGCGATTTTGGATATATAATTCTGAAGCCGTAGATACTCCAGTTGAGAAGGATCTAACCTTGAGTCTTGTTAGGTTCCCTAAAACAAATCATAAAATGGACAACGTCCCTTATGCTAGTGTCGTAGGAACCTTACTGTAAGTCATGTTATTATATACACGGCCTGACATTCACTTTGCATTTGGTTTAGTACGTCGTTATCAAAGTAGCTCGGGTTTTGCTAAATGGCAAGCCATTAAGAGAGTCAAGTGCTACGTTCCTGGTACTCCTGAATTAGTCTTATGCTATCAATGGGAGAGCTTAAGTCGAGAGGATACTTAAATTCCGACTGGGATGGTGACCCAGATAAGTCTAGGTTAACCCCAGGATATGCCTTCACTTTTAGTGGAAAAGCCATGTCATGGTGCAGTAGGAAGCAAAACTGCACAACAATCTCAGCTATGGAGGCAGATTGTGTGTCTTTCTACCATAGAGACAAAAAACATTACCATGAGGTATATATAGACTAACAAGGTGATTGTGTTCCCTTGACTAAACCTTTTCCCAGTAATGCATTTAAAGCTCATTTGGTGAGTTGAGGAATTCATACGGTTTAATGCTTAGATGTGTCTTGTGATGGACATGTTTCCTTGTAAATGAGCAAAATGCTCATGTTTTGTTGTTGCATGTTAGGCATATTGAAATGTCACAAGCTTCTGATTGGCCTAGTCACATAGGCAATCGTCCTAACGCTTAAGTAGTGGGCAAGATGAGACTGAATCATATTGACACTAGGTGTGCAATATTGATTACTCACAGTAGAAGTGTATAAGTAAAATGAATATAGTCGCCTTGGTGAGTCTAAGATGAAACTCGAAGGAGTTGAGTATGAAACAAGATTTCATACTGAAGCCTTAAAAGTCGAATCTTGAGTGTCAAGATTAACATTCAGTATGTTGATCTAGTGGCTTAAGTTAGATTTTTGGATGAAAATCTAGACTGACGATTCGCTGGGCATAAAGAGTAACGTACACAATTGCGTGGGAGTTATGCCATGACACATATTTCATACTGTGTGTGCTTATATGACGACCCTACATAGAGTGATAATTGACTTTCCTATTCTTGTCACTGTGTAACCCTATAGATGATGACCTTTCAACTTAAAGCTATGATATGAAGTCGAAGCTTGATGATGCTACCCTAATGTGTTTCTTAAGGCCATGATGTATACGGTTTAGGGAGAACACAATAAGAAAGCTGTTAAACTGAGATGAAATTTCATGAGTGTTTAAAGAAAAATCTATCCATCATCACCGTATCAGCCCGGGTGATTATATTAAGTATATAATCATATGATATATCATATGGCATAAAGGGACTATGTATGCCACTGGTGATATTAAGGATGATTAGGGTATCTTATTTTGTGAAATTGTTATGTCAGTTAGATGGTGACTTGATATAATACTACTAGTGTGACGATCACATTGGTCCCCACATTAAGGTGGTGATTAATTTTGTATTAATCATTTGTAATAAGTACAAATCAATTACAAATTTTGGTAATGATTTAAAAGAGCTAGTTATGGGTTAACAAGTGGGTGAAAAGTGTTATTCTCTCTCTGCCTTTCTCTACTCTCTCTTTCACGTTAATCCTACCATCATTGGAGATTGGGTTTGGAGTGTGATGCTATACGGTGACTCTAGTAGCCACCATCAACCTAGTTCAACCATATTCATGGGCGATTCCCGAGCAGTAGATTCCAACATTTCCGCATCAAGGTAAGTCCTTATATATTTGCAACATATTGTTACTTGGATTGTTAAGTTTTAAGTATGTGTTAGTTACCTTGGCTGATACAACTAATATCTTACGATATGTTCTTTTGGTCAGAAAATATGGGTTGGTAAATAGGTGAACTTGATTGAGATTAATTGAAGTAGGTTAAAATAGGTTGAAGTGGGTATTTTTTTGTTAAAATAGATTGAATTTAGTTGAAGTAGGTTGACGAGGATTAAAGTTGGTTAAAGTTTATTGAATTTTTTTTTTTGGGTATGTAGAATTGGTTAAAATGGTGTGAAGTGGGTTGAGATTGGTTAAAATTGGTTGCAGTAGGTTGAAGTGAGTTGAAGTTGGTTGAAATGGGTACTTTTTTTATTAAAATTGGTGAAGTGGGTTGAAGCACATAGAAGTGGATTGAAGTTGGTTGAGGTTAGTAAATTGGAATTTACCAACGAAAAGAAGAGGACCTAATAAGATCAATTTATTTGAAAAAGAAAATTATATCCTATACGTGTAAATCTTTACTATGAAAAATTGTACTCCTATACCAAATATATTATCTTATCTGATATTTTATGATTTTTAAGGTGATGCCTTGATCACTATTAGCCTCAACTTGATAGTATATATTAATAAGCATTATAAATTTACGTTCCTACAAAATTTTAATCTAATTTGTAATAGTTTCATAGACTGTCAATATCATTATATGTGTCCAAATTGTTCTTATAATTTTTTTGGTTTCCCCCTAGTTGGTCTTTTGCTTATAAGTTTTTGCTTTTTAGTTTTTTTTCCCCTACAAAGCACCTCTTTCAGATGTTGAATTTTAAGCCAACGATCAACTTATTTTATACTACTAATTGAAAGATGAGTTCTTGTATTTAGCAAGTTATTAAGACAAAAAAATCATCTGCTTGTTATGTTAAATTTCGAATATTACAGAAATCTATATCTCACACTGCTAAAATAAGAATGAGAAATTTAGAAATTTATATACAAAGAGATATGACAACTACTTTCTATATATAAGGAGAGAACACTAGCATTAAAAACAATAATAGGAGAAACAATATTTTCTTTCTAAATTCCTGTGCTTCTTTGTATTTCTCTCTCTTAAAAATGAGATATCAATTACAATGAAAATGAAACTATTTATTCAAAAAACTTCACTTCAACATAGGAAGCAATTATCTAATTTGTGAACATAATTCCTACTTTTTATTATTTTCTCTCAATATAGTTCTGACATTTACTTATTTGCCGAAAATGACTTTACCAATTTAACAATCTCCCACATAAAAGTCACTTTTCTGGCAAGTTGCATGTAGCTTACGTTTCAAACAAGCTATATGAGGATCTGCACCATATGAACTTGTCGAAATTAACAGGCTTAGTCATAATACTACTACGTTATCTTTGGTGTGAATATTTTGCATATCCACAATCTCTTCATGTACTACTTGTCAAACAAAGTGATACTGAACATCAATATGTTTTGTCCTGGAATGAAACCTTGGGTTTTTTTGTAATGTGCAATGCACTTTGGCTATCACAATATATTGGAATCATTTGTTGTTTGTGTCCAAGTTATTCCATTAATCTTCTTATCTACATTGCTTCCTTGCATGCTTGGGTAGCTACCATGTATTTAGCTTTTGTAGTAGACAAGGCTACCACAATTTATAACTTTGATACCCAACTTACAGCTACATCTCCAAGTGTAAACACATAGTCTATAGTAGATTTTCTTTTCTTAATATCACCTTCAAAATCAGAGTCAATATATCCTTTGACTATAAACTCTGATCCTCCAAAATATAATGCTGCTTCTGAGATTCCTTTAACATATCTTAGGATTGTTTTCATTGTATTCTAATGCTCTCTACCAGAATTTGCCATAAATCTACTGACCACTCCAACTGCTTGAGCAATGTGTGGTCTTGTATAGATCATAGCATACATTAAGCTTCCCACTGCTAATGCATATGACACTCGAGACATTTTTATCCTTTCAGCTTCACTGCTAGGGCTCATACTTGAGGACAATTTATAATTGATAGGAAGTCAGGTCGAAATTGGCTTATAATCTTGCATATTGAAGCGTGGTAAGATGTTCCTCACATAATTCTTTTGAGAAAGCCATATCTTCCTAGCATTTCCATCTTGGTGTATTTGCATCCCTAAAATCTTGCTTGCTAGTCCTAGATCCTTCATATCAAGCTTCCTAGTCAATTGTGCCTTTAATTCGTGGACTCGATTTTTTTTAGGGGCTTACAACCAACATGTCATCCACATACAACAACAAAATGATGAAATCATTGTCCTCAAACTTCTTGTAATACGCACAATGGTCTGAATTAAGTCTATTGTATCTAAGGCTAATAATGAAGGAATCAAATCTCTTGTACCAACACCTTGGCGCTTGCTTTAGACCGTGCAGAGATTTGGTTAACCCGCGGACCAAGTTTTCTTTTCCTTTTTCTTTAAACCCTTTTAGTTGGAAAATATATATCTCTTCTTCAAGTTCTCTATGAAGAAAAGTTGTCTCGATATCCAACTGTTCTAGATGTAAATCAAATGTAAAACTCATAGCCAGGACTACTCTTATAGCTTTAAGTTTAACAACTGCGGAAAATATCTCGTTAAAGTCAACACCTTCTTTCTTAGCATATCCTTTTGCCAGCAATCCTGCACGATATCTTTCTAGTTGATCATTACCATCTCGTTTGATCTTATAGACCCATTTATTACCAATGGCTTTCCATCATTGTGGAAGTGGAATAAGTTCCCATGTCTTATTTCTATGTCAGGCTTCCATTTCTTCCTACATTGTTGTCATCGACAAAGAAGCATCGAGGCTATTCAGAGCCATTTCAAAAGTGGATGAACTCTCCATCTTCAGTTAGCAGACAGTATGCATCATGACATGCCATAACATAATCTGAGTGCCATGAAGGTTTTCTTGTTTGACGATGTGATCATTGAAGTTCTATATCATTGACCCTCTCTAGCTCTTATTCCTCTTGTTCTGGCTCTGCTTCAGAAGAATCATCCTTTCCGGACTCTTTATCTATATATACTGTAGTAGTCTCTTTAGATGTATTACCATCTTTATCTTGTAGTTCTCCTTCTGCAAATATAACATCTTTGCTGACAATAACCTTGCAGGCAGTTGGATCCCACAGGCAGTACCCCTTAACACCGCCAGCATAACCCAAGAATATGCATCTTCTGGATTTCAGGTCTAGTTTTGTTCTTTCTTGGGATTTGTACACTGCATGTGTGGGACATCCAAACACATGTAAAGAAGAATAATCAACTGGCTTTCCATTCCATATCTCCATTGGAGTCTTTAAATTAATAGCCGCTAACAGTGATCAATTTATCACATAGCTCGCCAAAAATATTTAGGGAGTTTTGCAATTCTCAACATATCTCTTGTTCTTTCTAAAAGAATCCTACTCATCCGTTCAGCTACACTATTTTGTTAAGGTGTGTCGACAACTATGAATTGTCTTTGAAAACCTTCTTGTTTGCAAAATGCTATGAAATCACCATCTATGCATTCTCCTATATTATCTATCCTCAAACGCTTGATGCTTTTTCCATATTCAATTTCCACTTGAGCTTTGAATTCCTTAAATACTATAAACACATCCGACTTTTTCTTGAAAGGGATACACCCATATTCTCCTAGAGTGTCATCAGTAAATGACGCAAAATACTTTACTCCTCCTAAGGACATGATTGGTGATTCCCACACATCAGTATGAACTAAGTCTAGTATGTGTTTGCTCTTGGCAATAGATCTTCCAAACTTTAATCTACTCTGCTTACTCACAACACAATGCTCACAAACTGGTAAGTTTACTAATGCGATTCCGAGTAGGAGATTACTTTCTGCGATAACCTTTAAGCCACCTTCTAACATGTGGCCTAGTTTATAATGTCGTTTTATCGTTTACTATTCTTGATTGGTAGAAGCAACATATGCATCTCCATATTTTATCGTATTGATGAACCTCTATTTTACACTATTTTTAGCCCGTATTTGACCCAGTTCCTTCCCCGTCTTCACGCTTTATTGTGTTAAGGAAGGGTCAAGTCGGCCTCCTTTTGCATGCTTTTTACTCATACAACGTCTTTCGATATTTTCAGGAATTGCATTGAACAAACGGAAAGATGAACAATATTTAGCAGAAAGGAGCGCCAAGAAGGCATGAAAAGCTGCGGAAGAGCGCCGCACGAAAGTCCCATGGAACCGGACCCACGTAGCACGGCCACGCCCAACCAAGCCGGCACACTTGGCCGGGCAGCCAAGTGGCACGGTTGGGCCGTGCCAAGTGGCACACCCGTGCCACTTGTGCCGTTTTGGGGTGATGGGAGCAGCATTTTGGCACGGTGTTGTCGTGCCTCGGGGCACGACCGTGCCACCCCCGTTCCGCGTCGTGACTTAAATCTTCCTTCGGGCTGTTTTTAGGATATTCAGTTTTCATTCAGTTGTCTCTTTCCGAAAAACGTTCTTTAGGCAATTTTAGGCTTTAGTAGAGAGTTATTATTTTTCATACTTTTAAATACGCTATCGGATTGAAGCTTGTTCTACTTTTGTATTCATTCAATCAATTTCAGGTTCTTAATTCTCTCTTATCTCTTGTTCTTGATTATTTTTAAGGTTTGCAATGTTTGGTAGAATTGAGATTATGGTTGTTGATTTGAAGTGATGTGTGGCTAAATCCTTCAACTTAGGTTGGGATTGACGCCGAATATGTTTAGTTGAATCTTGTACTGGCCCAATCCATGTTCCCCCTTTGTTTTGCGATTACGAATTCTGCTATGCACGCCACATGCTCGATGAAATGCTCGAAAGAACATTCATCGTTTTTATTGGGGTTTAGGGGAGCGTTGAGAGACGAAACCTTTACCTAGTGCGTCTTAGTAGACAATTAGGATTTTAACATGAAAATAGTTAAGTTCTAATTGAGATTAGAGATTGTGAATCTTGTAATCCTTCAACCTTTAGTCCCATGAAAATAGGCGACTATGATTCTAGGATTAATCTTCGACCCTTGAGAGAGGGAGGAGATGGGCTTAATTGATAATTTATCTATTTGTGATGCATGCTTGGGAATGTGTGATTGGGTTAGTAACTGATTCACTAGCATATTCGTGCTGTTAATTCCAACCTAGGTGTTTTCTATTCTGCTGTTTATTTCACTCTTTAGCTGCTATCGTATCTCTTAGTTTAGTCTTCAACCCAAAATTGTGATTGCCTAGCTTGAGTTGTTTAATTAATTCTGCTAGTTGAAGCCAAGTTCCCTGTGAATTCGACCCGTACTTTCTGGTTGCTAGCTACAGCTACGTCGTGCACTTGCGGTTAATTAAAACCATAACACGTATCTCCTTGAAGCTTGAATAGTTTGGATGAGGTCTTCTCTGCCTTCATCACAATAAGTGCACCTTTGAAAATTTTCATAATACCGTTTACAATTTGGGTCTTAAGCCCAAGATCATCAAATTGCCCAATAGATAACAAATTTTTGTTTAGGCCTTTCACCTGTCATAAGTCTTGGATTGTACAGACAATTCCATCATGCATCATTCATTTGATGGTGCCAATACCAACAATCTCCAAAGTACAATCATCTACCATGAACACATATAATTCAGGGATAGGTTTATATCAATGAAACCAATCCCATTGTGGTGTCATTTATGGCAACTGTTGAATTCCTTCAGGGATAGTTTATAAGGTCCATCAATTCTTGATGGGTCTGGACAATGACGCATACTTCAATATTCGATCCCAAATTCTAGCTTTAGACTCCCTTCCACCACTAGACAAAATCTACGGTATGGTTAAGCAAGAAGAGAACCGTAAGAAGGTTATGAAAGGGAGAGAGCACAGGCACGAGAATGCATCCGCTTTTGCTGTATCACACCTCACCAAGGGAGCCCAACACAGTGGACAGAGAATGACCTACAAGCACTGTGGAAAGCTAGGACATGAGAAGGCGAACTGTTTTGAGTTGATTGGTTATCCGATCAGCTGGAGTACTAGAGGGGGATGTAGCAACAGGGGAAAATGAAGGAATGGTTGAGGAGGTGGAAGAATCAACTCATGCAAAGGGCAACAGGGTTATCCCGGGAAGGAACAAGCGAATGCAGTCTAGGCCCAAGAGAGCAGTGGTGCTACTGGTACGATAGAAGATCACCAATCAACTCTGTCCAGAATCACAGAAGATCGGGTACAAAAATTGGTAAGTTTAATTGAGGCACCAAAAGATGCTCAGGAACATCTATCAAGTAAGCATAACTAGCTTTTAGAAAGCGGTGCATCATATCACATGACTAGAATCTTGAAACTACTAAGTGATGTACATTATGTACCTAGCTAAATTGTAACTTAAGATAGATTGTGTATTTAATTTAGGATCCTTGTTGCATTGTAATATTTACTCGTAAGCTATGTGTGATACAAGACCCTACTACAAAGGTACTGATCGAATCCGGTGAGCCTAGAAGTGGGGTATATTTCTGCAAGGAGAGCCCAATTGCACAAATTCAAGCAAATAAAGCTGTTCCCCATGATCTTTGGCACTGAAGAATGGGGCACCTGTAAAACCAGGCATTATCAAAACTATCTAGTACTATCTCAGGAATTGTTTGTAGTAGTAGTCAAAAGGATTTATGTGATATATGCATGCGGGCCACAAACTCGATTTACCTTTTGATCTTAGTGACAATAAAGCATCGATGCCTTTTGGCCTCATTCATTATGATATATGGGGTTCTCACTATGTTAATTCATTTGTGGAGCTAGTTATTTTTGGACCATCTTGGATGATGTTAGCAATTGCGTTTGGGTGTACCTTATGAGACACGAAAGTGAGGCTTCTAAAATTGTGAGAGACTTTTGTGCCATGGTTCAAACTCAGTTTAAGACAAGAGTGAGGACCATTAAAGGTGAAAATTGGTAGTGAATTTGTTTTAGGGCCAATGAAAAAGTTTTACGCAGAGCATGGAATAATTTACGAAACTAGTAGCCCACAACAAAATGGAAGGGAAGAAAGAAAACTCCGTCATGTATCAAACGTAGCTAGAGCTCTTCGTTTTGAAGCACACCTTCCAATTGAAGTTTGAGGGGAATGTCTATTAACCGCAGCTTGATCAATAAGACTCCCAATCAAGTTCTTCAGGGCAAAACTCCTGATGAAGCCTTGTTTGGAACGAAACCTTCCTGTGAGCATATTAAAGTTTTCAGATGTTTGTGTTATGCATACAATTTTCAAAGAAAAAAGGACAAATTTGGTGCAAGAAGTAGAAGGTGCAGTTTTGTTGGTTATCCACATGGAAAAAAAGGGTTGGCAGGTCTACGATATGGAAACCAGAGAAATATTTGTTAGTAAGGATGTAACATGCCATGAAGAAACTTGTCGCTATGCACTTATTGAACACAAACAGAATGAGAGAATGTCTAGCAAGTTCTTGATTGGAATAAGAATAAATACTATGATGCCTTTGATGAATCAAGTCGCCCACATGCAACACAGATAAGGTTTGCTAACGAAGTCTAGCGAGAACAGATTGCGTCGGCCCACAGAAGCAATGTAATGTAGCCCATCCCTGATGATGGATCTATGGCTTTAAGGCCTACAGAAGATGAGGTTGTAAGAATGAATGAGTTAGATGAGATAGAACACAATCCAATTGGTGAAAGACATGGTGAAATAATTTCAGGTGGGCCAGTAGACACTTGAACGGCATAATTGAAATCACAGGTCCACAGGAAGCTGACAAGTGGGCGAGTAAGAGTCCAAAACATCTGCAAGGCTATATCTGCTATAGGGCTCATCCCACAAACCCCTCTTCAAGTGAAATTCTAATCCAAAAGGCATCCTTAAGTAAACTGTATCCCATAACTAACAATGCTGCATGTAATAATTTTTCTGATGCGCATAGATATTATTTAGCTGCTAACTCCAAAATTGGGAACAAAAGTTCTTTGATGAGGCAATTAAGGATCCTAAATGGAGGGAAGCTATGGCAAAAGAGACAAAGGCTTTGGAATTGAATCACACTTGGTCTGTTGTTGATTTACCACCAGGACGAAAGCCCATTAATTGCAAGTAGGTCTATAAAGTGACGTATTATTCTGATGGAAGCATTCAGAGGTATAACGCACGCCTAGTGATACGAGGAGACAAATAAGTAGAAGGGTTTGACTACATGGAGACCTTTGCACTAGTTGCGAAAATGACCAGTGTGAGATGTTTTCTCTCAGTTACAGCTGCAAAAGGATGTGAACTGCACCAGTAATCTGCATAATGCGTTTTTGCATGGGGATCTGGAAGAAGAGGTCTATATGACTTTGATTTCAAGTTTCAAAACCACAAATCCTAATTAGGTTTGTCAACTTCAGAAGTTTTTTTGCATGGGGATTTGGAAGAAGAGGTCTATATGGCTTTGCTTTCGGGTTTCAAAACCACAAATCCTAATAAGGTGTGTCGACTTCAGAAGTCTTTATATGGTCTGAAGCAGGCTTCTCGGCAATGGCTTGCCAAACTATCCTCTAAGCTCCTCAAATATGGGTTTGTTTGGTCTTATGCAGATTATTCACTGTTCACTTACAAA
This sequence comes from Selenicereus undatus, assembly GCA_017589665.1. NCBI lineage: Eukaryota > Viridiplantae > Streptophyta > Magnoliopsida > Caryophyllales > Cactaceae > Selenicereus > Selenicereus undatus. The sequence continues at coordinate 105,255,516 of JACYFF010031955.1, forward strand.
AAGGATGACAAATTTATGGCTTTTCTAGTTTATGTTGATGACTTAGTCTTGATGGACAATGATAGAGAACTTTGTGCTCAGTTTAAGGTTTATCTTAACAACTGCTTTCATATTAAAGACTTGGGACCCTTAAAGTATTTTTTGGGCATTAAAGTTGCTAGAAATTAAAAAGGCTTGTTTCTATGTCAAAGGAAGTATGCATTTGAGATTGTTGAAGAATGTGGACTACTTTGGGCAAAATCTGTTGAGTTTCATATGCAACTAATCATAAGTTGGGATTGGCAATTGGAGAGCTTCTTAGTGATCCTACACAGTATTGCCGTCTTGTGGGAAGACTTATTTATTTGACTCTCACTCAACCTAAGTTGAGTCATTAAGTTACATCTTATCTTATTTCATGTAAGCACCTAGAGTAGTTCATATGGAGGCAGCAAAATGTGTGTTGCGCTACCTTAAGGGTAACCCTAGCCACGAGATTCTTCTACACAGTAACTCTGATTTTAAAATTACTGCCTTCTGTGATTCAGATTGGGGGGCTTGTCCTATTACCAGAAGGTCTCTTATTGGTTATTTTGTGACATTGGGAGGATCTCCAATATCCTAGAAAACACAGAAGCAAACAACATTGTCTCGTTCATCAGCTGAAGCAGAATATAGGGCCATAGCTACTGCCACTAGTGATCTGATTTGGATCAAGTCCTTTCTAGCTTCTATGAGAGTATTTGTGAAACATCCTATGCAACTGTTCTGTGATAATCAAGCAGCATTTCACATTGCTAAAAATCTCATGTTTCATGATAGGACCAAGCCTATAGAGATTGATTGTCACTTTGTTCGTGAACGACTGTTATATGGAGAGTCGGTCACGCGATATGTTCCTTCCAAATGGCAAGTGGCAAATATTTTTAGTGAGGCTTTCTACAAGCAACAATTTCTTTTTCTCCGATCCAAGTTGGGCATGGTCAATCCACATGTTCCAACTTGAGGGAGACTAATAAAATAATTTTGTAAATATTTTATTTTTGGCAAATATTGTGATACTAAATGCGTGAACTGAACTTGATGTTTGAAGGTTTTCTCACAGAAAATTCAGACTCACAAAGATACTTTTTCAGCCCTTGGAAAACCTTGAGAAAGCCTTGAGGGGAGAGGCGGCTTAAATAGGCATGGTGCATGTGCCGTAAGAGTAGGGGAAAGAGAATTCCAATCCCACTCAACAACTTAACAGCCAAGTCCCTAACAATCTCTCCACTTGATATTCTTCCCTTAAAGGATAGGATAAAATCTATCAAAAATCTTTCAATGTTATCTTTTAAGGAAAGAAACCTTTTCAGACTCTACTACTAAAATCTCTCAATATTTTCTTTAAAGGAATAAATCTTTTTAGACTCAACTTACACAGGAAAAATTCGTCTTCATTATTTCAAGAAATTCGATAGTCAAAAAATTATTTTAAAATCTTGAAACATGTTTTTGTCTTTGACGTCAAAACACTACAGACCTGACTTCTCAGAACTGTTCTGAGGTGGTGTTCTGAAGTACTTAAAAACCTCTTAAAGCATACGGTAAGTCAAGAACCTTCTAATTGGCATATTAACAAGAATCTAAAAATGAAACCAATACTAGGCCTAAGACTCTTGTTATCAGCTGGACTCCTTGCTCATGTATCGACTTTGATGCTCCACGCTCATTCGAACTGCTCCAAGTATTTTTCAGATCCTGTCTCAGCATACAACTTAAGCATAGCATATTGACTAGTGCATTTATATTGTTATCATCAAAACCTTACACATTAGTTGGGTCAACAATTTCCCCCTTTTTGATGATGACAAAACAAATGACTGTTAGTCGACATCAATGATAGGGAAAAATACATAGTGCCAAAATAGTTTATTCAACCCACGCAAGAGAGAAAGCAAGAGTTAAGAGGTTAACTTAAAACTAGGCAAACCAATCGAAGCAAGGTCATACTCATCTTCCCCCTTTTAACATCATTGAAAAGGGTGAGTAGGCCGGAAGTTGGAATCTCGTGTGGATGCAATCACCACCATAGCGATAATACGGAAAAGAAGAGCGATACACTCAAGTGTACGGTACAGTAATGATACTGGCCATCCAAATCATGCACAAACAAGTATTACATGCAACAAGCAAAGGCATAGCATAAATGCATAAACCATCCAAGGACATTCACAAACCACCACCAGTCACATACATAACCAAGTGTTGTAAAAATAGTGTTGGAAATAGGGGAAGGAACAAAGTCAAGTATAGAAAGATGGAGGAGGAAATTTAGCTATGAGGGCAACAAGGGCACTCAGCAGATCCTCGTGACATTTTGCATTGAGAGCTTTTTCCTGTATAAGTGCTTACTTTACTTCAGCTATCTCCCCCTTCAATGTGATCTGGTCCTGTAACAATGTGTCTATTGTAGGAGTGCTGGATGTGGAGGCTTCATTGGGAACAGGGCCAAGGAGTGTTTGGAGCCCCTATTATGAAGTTACGCTGCTGCCTTTTGTTACCTTGAAGCCACACCCAATCAGAGTAATATTGCCAATTTCAACACTGAGCTGGAAGCCTACTCTCTTCTGCAAGGCAATTCCAAGCTTCTCAAATACTAACGTTTGCAAGAACCCATATCCCATGTGATGATCCTTGGATGTGTTGGCAATTCTCCTAATATGGCTAATTATGATTGCGGACAAGTTAATTTGCTCACCCATATCCAACAAATCTATGTAACACATGTCCATAGGATCAGCAAGGTTGCATCCCTGACCCCAGGGAACAATATTCTTAATCACAAACCAAAACAATAATCGATGCAATGGCATTATTTTCCCCTTTCTCACGAACTGGGACACAATCAAATGGGGCTTTTGGGCCAGTCTCTAGGCCAATTCCAACAATCTCTCATAACCAAGTATGCTCTTGTCCTCACTTACATACACATCAAAACGTTCTGATGACACCCCAAGTAACTCACCGAGCTCCCTAGCGTCAAACTATACTTCATGACCATTAACTGTGATTGTCACCACTTCATTAGTAACAACACAGTTCGCGTAGAACTCAGCCAAGTCTGGAACCGAATACCCTCTCTTAGTATCTGTGAACAAGTCCAACCATCCCTGAGCTTCGAACTTCTCTAAGAACACCCCTAGCCCCTGTTCCTGAAAGTATGACACCTTAACCACCTTCTCCTAAACTACAAATTTCTGGAGGAAGTGCTCATATCTCTCAGCAAGTGTCATGTTCTTCCTAACTTTCTTTGTCTTTCGTTCATTAGATTCTTCAACAAGTTCTAACACTTGTTCTAGGGCAGCCTGTTTCTGGGCAGGTTTCTTGGATAGAACTGGTTTGATGGGTGTTTTGATGGGTGTTTTGGCAGGTGTTTTGGTGGATGTTTTGGTAGATTTAGGGGCAGATTTTTTCTTCATGACAGAACTTTCAACTCTTTCTCCTAGCAAGGGCAATACAATGGGAGGACCTAAACTTCGAGTTCAAGGTCGTGGTAGGAGTGCAGTTGGAGGTACGTTAGGTGAAGTGGTAGTTTTTCTTTGGCGTTTAAGGATCAGTTTGGACATTGTTTGGGGCTTAGTTGGGACAGTTCTTTTGAATCACAAAATTGGTTCATCCTCATCACTATCCTCAGCATCTTCAACAACAAATTCATTACCAACATGCTCAACAGCAAATTCTTGAGACTGCCCAACTGACTTCGCCTCAAGACCCCCTAATCTCGACTCGGCCACAACCGGGTCATATGCCACTATCTCCCATCCCGTAATTAGGTGTACTGTAGGTATCACATCAAAATTCAACCCCACTAATGTCAAGTCTAAACTCTTCAAGAACCCAAAAATGGAAGAAGTAATCAAAAAAGAGGGAAATGGAGTGTTTGCCATACCCATTGTGACCGCTTGTGGCGATGGAGGCGCTGGTGATGCACCCTCAGTACTTATCCAATTTCCTTCCTTTCTTCTTAGTAATTGCTCCAGTAGTGATCTTGGGTAAAAATTCTTGTGCTTGGAGGATTCTTGATAGCCACGAGTTCTTGCCATCGTGAGGATTTTGGGAGGAGTTGGAGTTGGGTTTGGGGTTTAAGTGGGCTTAAGGAAGGAGAGAGAAATTTGGTTCTTTGTAAGAGAGAGAGATGGACAGATGGGTTACGAAGAGAGAGAGTGGAAGGTTTTAATGTTTGACATGAGTGGCCCAAAAATCGAGGGGGTGATGGAGAGGGAATGTTTGCATGCAACACATCATTACACATTAGGTAGGCTATAAATTATAGGTTATGTGTAATGAAAAGAAATTTCGGTTTCCAACATTCTTTTAATAACGCTACTTAGTCAGCACATGATACAAATAGTGATTAGGTCTATTCCTAAAGTCTATTCTTACTGTTAAAAGTTCAGTGTCTTAAGACACTAAGAGCAATATCATTAGACCTCAACAAGTGTTAGTATGTTACATTCCATACATATGCCAGTAAAAGCACAAAAAATTGAATGCGTCCATTGGAACAATTTATTTGGCCTAAAAACCTTTAACTAGTCAATCATTAGGGGTTAAACAAGCATGCTCAAGTCCTTTTAATCATACCCAATTCAAGTCTATTCCTCTCAAACTGCTCTCTACTCAGTGCCTTGGTAAAGATGTCAGCAATTTGCCTATCAGTGGCACAAAAATTCATTAAAATTAAGCCATTTTCAACATTGTTTCTCAAAAAATGATGACATATGTCAATATGCTTAATCCTTTTATGTTGACAAGGATTTTTGGCAATGTTAATTGCACTCGTGTTATCACAAAATATAGGAATGCATCATGTGTCAACAAAAAAGTCCTTGAGTTGTTTCCTTATCCACAATAATTGAGCACAACAAGAAGCAACCGCTACATACTCGGATTTCGCTGTACACATTGCAACAGAGTGTTGTTTCTTGGTTGCCCAATAGACCAAATAGGGTCCAAGAAAATGAGTCATACCTAAGGTGCTTTTTCTATCAACCAAGAATCCAACATAATCCGCATTCACATACCTAATGAGATCAAAATTGCACCCTTGAGAATACCACAGAGCTAAGTCTGAGGTGTGTTTCATATATCTCAAAATCTGTTTTACAGCTTTCAAATGTGTTTCTTTAGGATTTGATTAGAAACGGGCACACAAAACGACACTGAAAATAACGTCGGGTCTACTGGTGGTTAGGTATAGAGGCGACCCTATCGTGCCCCTATAGGATTTCTCCTCAACTGATGGACTTCCATCATCCACAAAGAACCTGGTTGAAGCAGAGATGGGTGTGTCTATGGGCTTAGCCGACTCAATTCCACACCACTCAATTAACTCCTTGACATATTTTTGTTGGTGTATCATAGTTCCGTTTGAGGTTTGCTTGATTTACAAGCCTAAGAAAAAAAAAAGCTCGCCCATCATGCTCATCTCAAACTCACTCCTCATCAATTTTGAAAATTCATCACATAAATCACTGTTGATTGCACCAAATATAATGTCATCGACATATACTTAAAAAATCAATAGGTATTCCCTCTTTGATTTAAGAAACAAGGTATTATCAACCTTGCCCATTTGAAAACCATTATCGATTAGAAATTTTGATAAGCGTTCATACCAAGCTCTAGGAGCTTGTTTTAAACCATAAAGAGCCTTGTCAAGTTTAAACACATGGTTAGGGAAATCATAATTTTCAAAACCAGGGGGTTGGCTTACATACACCTCTTTCTTAAGGTATCCATTGAGGAATCACTCTTGACATCCATTTAGTACAGCTTGATCTCGATGTGGGCTGCGAAAGCCACCAAAATGCGGATAGCTTCAATCCTTGCAACAGGTGCAAATGTTTCCTCATAATCGATCCCCTCTTTTTGGTTGTAACCCTGCACCACCAATCTGGCCTTGTTCCAAGTGATTGTTCCGAACTCATCTAGTTTGTTTTTGAACACCCACGTGGTGCCAATTATCGATCTGTCCTTAGGCCTTGGTTCAAGGTGCCAAACCTTGTTCCTTTCGAATTGATGAAGCTCCTCTTGCATAGCAGTAACCCAGTTAGAATCTGCAAGAGTTTCATGAACATTCTTTGGCTCAATGTTAGATAAAAAACATAGAAGGCACAAAAGTTTCTGAGTTCGGATCTAGTTTGGACCCCTGTGTTAATATCAGACATAATCTAGTCAAGGGGGTGCGAGCTCTAGTGCTTCCAGGGTCGTGGAATAAATGGATCCACAGATACGCGTACCAATCTCTCCTGGGTACTTGCTGAAACAGGTTCTAGAACTGTTCTAGCTCGTGTTCCCATACCAGTTCGGGAAGAATTGGGTTGAGTGGGCCGATTCTGTTCTAAATCAAGTTCGACAATGCTTCCCCCTGACATGTTTGCTCCCTGCCTACCTTCCAAATTATTAGTTCTAGAACTTAGTTCACCTTCAGGAGCCTTAAATTTGTCTACTATGGAGCTTTGAGTGAGGGAGAGGACTTTTGTCACAAGACCAAGTTCAAACTCTTCATCATGTGTATCATGCTCAATTACAGAGTTAGTCTCATCAAACAATATATGCACACTCTCCTCAACACACAAGGTTCTTTTGTTAAACACTTTGTATGCCTTACCGTGTAAGGAGTACCCTAAGAGTATGGCTTCATCACTTCTAGGGTCGATCGAACTTTCCCAAGGGTTCCTTCCCATTATTGTGCACATAGCATTTGCAACTAAACACCCTCAAGTGCATAATATTGGGTTTTAGTCCTTTGAAAAGTTCATAAAGAGTCTTGTTAAGTATGGGTCTGATCATGCATCTATTAATAATATAGCGCGATGTGTTCAATGCTTTTGCCCAAAAATTTCTAGGAAGACCACTAGCAACCAACATAGTCTATGTCTTCTAGAGTACGATTTTTACGCTATACCACCCCGTTCTGTTGAGGTGTTCTAGGGGTAGAAAAATTGTGATCAACATTGTGTTCATTGCAATATTCAATGAAGCTAGAGTTTTCAAACTCTTTGCCATGGTCAGACCTAAGACTTACCAATGAGTGCCGTGCTCTCTTTTCAATTTTCTTAAGAAGCACAAGAAACTTTTCAAATGATTCATCCTTCGATGCTAAGAATAGAGTCCAAGTGAAACGAGAGTAATCATCCAATATAAGAAATACATACCTCTTCCTGCCTCTACTTGTGATCCTAATAGGACCACACAAATCAACATGTAGTAGTTCATGAGGTCGGGAAGTGCTAACACAATTCTTTGACTTAAAAGAAGTCCTAACTTGCTTTCCTCTAGCACAAGCGTCGCACACATTGTCATCATTGTACTTGATGGAAGGTAGTTCGACTACTTGGTCCTTGGAAACGAGTTTATTCAAAAGAGAAAGACTTGCATGTCCTAGCCTCTTATGCCAAAGCATAACATCATTATCAAGAGCACTCAAACAAGTCAAATGATTTTGGGGAAGTCAAAAAACACACGCTTTATACACATTGTTGTATTGCTTCCCCCTCAGCACAACATCACCCGTGGTAATCAAGCATTGATTCGAAGAGAAACCAACACAATTACCTCTATCACATAATTGCTACACACTTAGCAAATTATGTTGTAGACCATCTACCAAGTACACATTATCAATAGAGTGAGAGTGATTTACCTATCTTACCTAGACTGACAATTTTTCCAGATTTGTTGTTTCCAAATGCCACACTCCCTCTATCAAACGCTGTAAGTGAGAGGAAATTTGATTTATCTCCCGTCATGTTGCCTTGAGCAACTACTATCCAAAAACCATAGTTGATTGTCTTCTCTCACTTTAGCCTGTAAAACACTTAAGTGTTAGTCTTAGGAACCCAGATCCACTTGGGTCCCATTTTCTTTGACATGGAGGTTAACTCATCTTTTCTAATCCACATTTGTTTAATGTACAATGTGTTTCTCTCCACGACCCTTTTTCTCAAAGGACAAACATAACGATAATAACTAGTTTTTCCACAGTGAAAACATATTATATTTTCTTGAAGTCCAACATATTTTTTGTTCACTGGTCTAGTGACACACCTATTCACCTATACTAGTCCCTTTTTGTTTCGGCTATGGTGACTTTTAAGCCAGCCAAGCGGTTCTGAAGAACTGTTCCAGCGCCTGTTCTGAGCGAGGTCAGATTCGGCCTTATGAGCCTTTTCAAGCAGCTGGTTGTTTTCACTCACCAAGGATTCTAGTCTAAGTTTTAGGTCTAGGGACTCACTTTTTAGCCTAGAGAGATAAGTTTTAAACACTTCCACTCTTGTGTTCATAAGGTCCTTAAACGTGTCAAGGTCTTCACATAGGGCAAGGACCTTTTCTTCTGCCTTAAGTTTCTCACATTCGAGGATTTCATTGACATGTTCAAGTTCTAGTTTGTTTCGTTCAAGCATTCTAACATCCTTTTTCAATTCAGAGAAAACATCTTTAAGCATGCAATTTTCAGCAGCTATTGTCTCACATTCATTTATTACGTTAAATAATAATTTCACAACTTTAGCTTTGCTGAGACCATGTACCTTATCCTTGGGTTGAGATAAGCTTTCGATCAATTCAAGTTTTGATTCGGACTCACTTCTGGCCATGAGGGCTTCTACAACTTTTTCCTCTTGAAAGTCCTCTTCCTCCTCTAAGGTTTCACCCCAGGCTGCCATCACTGCCTTAGTGAAACGCCTCGAGGAGCTGCTCTATTGCAGCCTCTTGCCACGATTTTGAAACTGTTCCCCTGTTCTTCCTTCTACATGGGGCGGTTCTTCACAATGTGATAGGATTTTCCACATCTGAAACACCCCCAACGTTGATCATGGTCACTGTTTTGTGGCTTGCCGGTACTTCCTTTCTTGATGTTCCCTCCAACATTTTTGAAGAATTTCTTGAGCTCTCAAGTTACCATGGCTATCTCTTCAATATCCAAGTCCGAATCATCACTCTCCAAACCCTTTAGAGCAAGGCCTTGGTCTTTCCTCATTTCTTCCTCCACCCGGGAGCTTCTCGTCAATTCGTATGTTTGAAGATTCCCAATGAGCTCTTTCAAGGAGATCCCGTTCATCTTCTTTGCTTCCTAGATGGCTGTAACTTTCGTTTCCCACGATTCAAGTAAAAACCGTAGGATCTTCCTTACCAATTCTTCAGTGGCAAAGGATTTTCCCAATGATTTCATCTTATTGGTGATGTGGCTAAAATAAGTATACATATCCATCACAGTCTCTTTGTTGCTCATTTCGAACAGCTCATATTTCCTCATTAACAGTTCAATCCTGGACTGTTTGACCTGGTTGGTTTCTTCATGGGCTACGCAGAGGGAATTCCATATCTCCTTTGCAAACTCACATTCTGAGATACGAGTGTACTCGTCTGGTCCAAGGCCAAAGTACAACAACTTCTTGGCCCTAGCGTTTTTCTCCATCTTTTTGAAGTCATCCGAGTCGAACTCGTTTGAATTCTTAGGAATGTTCTTGCCATCTTCATTGGAATGTAGGGACCATTCTCAATGATCATCCACAGCTCGTAGTCATCAGCCTGAATGTAATTTTCCATACGATTCTTCCACTAATTGTAATGTTGTCCATTGAAGTATGGTGGTCGAGTCACAAATTGACCCTCCAAGATTCCTTGTGGTGCACTCATTTTTTCATGACCTCTCAAGGTTTTAACCTAGGTTTGAGAGCTCTGCTCTGATACCACTTGTTAGATTTAATCGCACAAGGACACAATAGGGGGTTGAATTGTGTCCACCAACTTTTTCGATTGTTTCAGAACAATCGTGAAAACTGTTTGGATCGCGTGTTTGGAGTGAATCAGAAATATAGCTAATTACGGAAATAATAAAGGAGACACAATATTTTTACGTGGAAAACCACCTCTGACCCAACTGATGTGTAAAAACCACGACCTACCACCGTAGGATTTCAACACACTTTCACTACATGGGTCAAACACGTTACAACTGTAACACACGTAACTTGATCTACCCCAAGACCTTTGTTACAAACACTACGTAACTTAGTCTACCCCAAGACCTTCGTTACAACAACCACGTCCAATGTCTCCCAAGACTTGGACACTCTCTTATCTCACTGATGGAAAAGAGAAAAAGAAAAACACCTTACTTGAATGCTTCTAAACAAGCTGAATGTAATGTACAATACAATCCCTATTATACCAATGTTGAAGACACGATTTAGCACTCGTTTTGAAGGTTTTCTCATAGAAAATTCAAACATGCAAAGATACTTTTTCAGCCCTTGGAAAACCTTGGAGGGAGAGGCGACTTCAATAGGCATGGTGCATGTGCCGTAAGAGTAGGGGAAAGAGGATTCCAATCCCAGTCAACAACTTAGCAGCCAAGTCCCTAACAATCTCTCTACTTGATATTCTTCCCTTAAAGGATAAGATTAAATCTTTCAATATTATCTTTTAAGGAAAGAAACCTTTTCAAACTCTACTAGTAAAATCTCTCAATATTTTCTTTAAAGGAAGAAATCTTTTTAGACTCAACTGACACAGGAAAAATTCGTCCTCATTATTTCAAGAAATTCAACAGTCAAAAAATCATTTTAAAATCTTGAAACTCATTTTTGTCTTTGACGTCAAAACACTGCAGACCTGACGTCTCATAACTGTTCTGAGGCAGTGTTCTGAAGTACTTAAAAACCTTCCAAAGCAAATGCTAAGTCAAGAACCTTCTAATTGGCACATTAACAAGAATCTAAAAATAAAACCAATACTAAGCCTAAGACTCTTGTTATTAGCTGGACTCCTTACACATGTATCGACTTTGAAGCTCCACGCTCATTCGAACCCCTCCAACTATTTTTCGGATCCTGTCTCAGTACATAACTCAAGCACAACATATTGACTAGTACAGTTGGATTGTTATCATCAAAACCTTACACATTAATTGGGTCAATAGTACGTAAGGGAAGAAAATGTAAAGGTACACCATTAATATTGAATGATTACTCATAATTACATACACAACCCTAAACCTCTAAAAGTTAATTTAGTAGCATCCTATTCATATATTTGTATTTTAAAATAATATATTTCAAACACAGTGTGAAAATAAAAATATATTTTTAGCAACAAAAATAAAGACAAATTTCAATAACAATATTCCTTAATTTGGATTCATACAAATATGCAATATATCTACATTTTATGCTATGTATTAGATAAATTTCTAAAATTTCAGAGATTTAAAATAGAATATCTCATAAACTGATAAAAATTTTATCATATTGATAGCACTGGCAAAACTTTGCAATCCGAAATACCCCAATTTATCCTACTTGAAAAAATAGGTACAACCATGAATTTTTCAGTTCGAATTCTTTAATCCGGACACAATATTTTTCAAATTTCTATTATCCCCCCAACACACACACACACACACACACACACACACACACACACACAGATATATATATATATATATATATATATATATATATTCTTATAAATAGATAGATTTTTTAACTACGAGCATTTATGATGCTAATTTCTGAAGTTAGAAATTGAATTCATATATATAAATTCTAACTCATAAAAGGTATGTGTGTCGGGACACACTAAATTCCATCTAACCTGATACAATCGATTCACTTTTTTTTGCCTTCAAATCTATGAAGTGTTTCGTGTAGTATGGTCCCACTTATCTTGCACTAATTAATCTGGCTATCTCTTTCAACCCAACAAAAAAACCGCAATTGTTTCAAAATAATAGTCCACTTTAAAAACAAGAATCTTATTTGTTTCATAAAAATTGGGTTCTTAGTTCTACAAAGGATAAATTTTCTGGGACAAATGTAATAATAATTTAGCTGTCGTAGTATAATAGAAAACGAAAAAATGCGACATACTGATAGCTATAATATAAAAGCTAGAAAAGATTATTTTCTCTGGTGCCATTAGTGTTAAGTTTTTAATATTAATTGGGTCATAAATTAACCAAAAGTTATGCGTGTAAGCTCAAATGAGTTTCAAACCCAAAATCAATTGACAATGGGTGGAGTGACTTACAAGATCATATATATGCTCAAGACCTTTAATTTTATGAATGTGGCACAAACTCCACTTTTACACTCCAATACGTCCCCTCACGTGTTTACTACTAATAAGGCCCTACACGTCTTACACGATTTTAACAAAATAGGGACTATGGCAAATTAAGATCGAGCAATCCATTCTGATACATATGCTTAATACAATTTTGGAGAATGTTTTTTGTATTGAACTCAATTGGTAACTCCTCTTGTTGTAGGAGTTCGATAAACGAATTGTTTATGAACATTCACTTGTACACCCACATGCCTGTGGCTGAATGTTATTCTCTCCATTAGGCTAGCATTCAAGAAGAAGGGAACAGTGCAAGAAGAATTTAAAACATTAGTAGACGACGTAACAAAGATTGCATCAGGATTTTCAATATTTGACCTTTATCCATCGATAAAGTGTCTTTTTTCAATCACCGGAATGAGAAGGAAACTCCAAGATTTGGCTAGAAGCTGTAATAAGATAGTTGATTCAATTATTTATGACCATATTTTAAAGAAAAGGCAAGGCAAGAAAGAAGATCATGAAGATTTGGTGCACGTTCTTTTGACATTTCAGAAGGACAAGGATGAACTCTCATATGCCTCCCAATTCTCCCTTGCTTTCGATAACATTAAGGCTACTCTTTTGGTAAGTAAATCTGAAAACAAAGTTCTTTTGATTAAACATATCAAACGCCCTCTTAGCATATGCTGGGCAACTTGTTTGAGAAAAATTTCGTCAAATAGTCACGTAGGCAAGTCGTTTTTAAGATTTGTTGTCATTTCTTCCATTCGATTTTAACAAACTTATAAGTAACAATATTTGCATGCAGCAAGTTTTAGGTGCTGGAAGTGAGACTAATTCGACCACAATGGAATGGACAATGTCTGAACTACTACATAACCCAAAAATAATGGGGAAGGCACAAAATTAGGTGAAAGACATACTACAATTCCACGAGAAACACGCGGTGGATGAGGCAAGTATAAAGGAGCTCAAATATTTGAAACAAGTAATTAAAGAAACCTTAAGATTTCATCCTCCCCTTCCTTTGTTGTTCCCTAGGGAATTAATGGAATAATGTGAAATTCGCAATTATAAGACAACTACAAAGACCAGGGTTATTGTTAATGCATGGGCAATTGGTAAGGACTGCAAGTGTTGTTAGAGCCTGAGCGGTTTATTCTATAGTAATTTGAAGACAATTTAGTTGATTATAATGGCACCCACTTTGAACTAATTCCTTTTGGGGCCGGAAGGAGAATATGGCCCTGTTTGGCAATCAGTTGTTAGCTGTTAGCTGTTAGCTGATTGCATTAGCTGTTAGCTGTTAGCTGATTGTATTAGCTGTTTGACTTAGCTGATTGCATTAGCTGTTTGTGAAAAAAGTGTTTGGTGAAGTTAGCTGTTTCTAACAAAGCTATTTGATAAAATTCCACTTATACCCATTACTCAATTTCATTATTTTTCTAACAAAATAATTTTTCATTGGATATTTATTTTTCTTTTCGATATGAATTATGAATTAAGACTTATGTGATATATAAAATTATATTTATACTTTTTCCTAATTTTAGTACTTATAATCAAAATATATTTTTAATGTTACATTTTTTTAATAGTAATTGAAATTATGTGATATAAAAAATATTTATATATCATATAAGACTAACTAACATAAATTATTTGTTAAATTAAAAAAGCGTTAAAATTAAAAGCATTATCTTCAACATCATGACCATTCACAACTATTGTCTCAAAAAAAAAATTAAAATATAAGCATCCAACATTCGGGAATATCATTTGTGAATGACATGTAATGTAAATTTGTCCAAATTATAAGATTAGTATGGTCATTATAATATTAAACATCAAAAAGCTCTTTGAAAAAGCTATCCCAAAGAGCTTTTTGTAAAAGAGATTTTTGGGTAGAAAAAGCTAATCTAAAAAGCTAATCAACCAAACACCCTCAAGAGTTTTTTGACCAGAGTCAAACAGCTAATACCCCCAAAAAGCTCTTTTTGTACCCAAAAAGCTCTTTGCCAAACATGGCCTATATCTTGGTATAGGACTAGGCTTAGCTAACATTGAGCTTGCACTGGCCACATTGCTGGAGCACTTCAATTGGAAGCTGCCTAATGGATCTGAACCTCAAGACTTAAATATGGATGGAACTTTTGGTATGGTAGCAAGGAGGAAGCACGAGCTACTTGTCATCCCTAGTGTTTACCCTCACTCCAAGTTCAATTGATTTTATTTTATTTTTTTGTCTTCGTTTTTCACTTTTCTGCTTGGCTACGTCTTTTCATTGTTTTTTAAGTGAATAACTAGCATGCTTTTCCCATGCAATTTAGGGTAGGTTTTGAGTTTTTTGTCTGTAGTATATGTATATACAAAATAATAAATTATTGAATATTTCATGTTATGTGTGAAAAATTTTGCATTTTTTTTAAATTAATAGTTTTCAATCATAAAGTTCAGCTATTAAGTGGTACAAATTAGAAGAAACCATTTCATTGAGATTCTTATGCATTAAAATAGATTATGAATAACTTAGTTCAATATGTTCGCACATTGTACATCAATGAATTTGATGTATGGTTCTGTGTATATAGTCAAAATTTGTAGTATGGTAATAAGAAACAAAATAAATATCACACTTTCACATATCACAATAAATAGAAGAATATGTGTTAAGTAAAAGATAGTCTAACTACCCAAAAGTTGTTAATATTGACTTCGACTCTTTATTCTAATAAGTTATCTTCTTAAATCTTTTACTAGTGAGGGTGAAAAAAAATTTCTTTAAAAAAAGGGTAAATTATGTAAGAGTGATATGTATCAAAAGATTATTGTTCGTGCCAAAAATGTGTTATTTTTATGGTACTTTTACACCTGTTTTATGCTCGTTATAATCGTTATTTTTAGGTTTTTATTTGATTTTATTTTGTTCATAGGTTTTGAATAATTGTGAAAAAATGCGGAAAATACAAGAAAACAATGTTGGATATGGGCCGACTTGACTCAAGCTGATCTGGATTGTAGGGCCCAGTTCCTATGTCAGCCCATTGAAAATAATGAAAAAAAAAGAGAAAAGAAAAGAAACAAGAAAGAGCCCAATTCAATCGAACCAAAATTCCCTCCCCAAGTGTGCCCATCACGTGACCTAGCTTCCCAGATTGGCATGTGCAACTCGCGTGATTTCTGTTCCCCCCCTATGTGTGAGGCGCATGACTCAGTGAAAACCCCCTTCCCCTTAGCCTTTTCTCTTTTCCCACTCAGTTCTGAGAACCAAAAACCCCCCTAGCACCAGAGAACCCTGACCCTGCTTTTTCTTCACCTCCAACTTCCTCATCTCCTCCTTTCTCTCTCTCTCTCTCTTTGACAGCTCATCGTTTTCAACCACCAAGTGCCAACACACCACCATCATTGTCCCTCATCTCCACTGTCCACGCAAGCTGCGAAATCAATGGTCAGGATTGAAGTTGGGCTCGGTCTAAATTGAAGGCAGTGATGCCATTGAAAGAGGTAATCTAGGTTTTAGGTTCGGTTAGAAATCTTTAGGTGTAGTTAGTTTAATTTTGGTAATTTAGTTCTCGAAAATTCAGATGTTCTTTTCAATTTTAAGGATTAGGGATCTGTGTTAGGTAGATTGTGGGTTTCGATTCATGTAATTTTGCCTCATGAACATGTTTTTTTTGTTGTATTTCATGAAATGGAGGGTTGTTTTTTTTATTAGTTGAAATTTTGTGATTTTAGGGCTTCAGATTCACCATGGCTGAGACGTTGTTGTTGTTTGAGCTCTTCTCCTCCCCTGTCTGTGTTTTGGTTTGTTAATGGTGGTACTGGTAATCTGCTTGGTGGCTATTAAAGCTGGATCGAAGCTAGGTTTGAATCCCCCCTCCCCTGCTACTCAGTTCCATGTGCTGCTCTTGGGTTGTTTAATTTCGGTTATGGTCTGACTTAGGTAATGCTTATTTAATTTATGGTATGTAATGCCTGAGACTCTACTGTTGATTTTACGGGTTTGGTTCGAATCTGTCTACAACTAGGGTTGTGCGCTTGGTTGTCGTTGGATTTCAATTCAAGCTTGCTTAGTTTTATTATGCTTGATTATGTTGGTTAATGCTGTTGGATTATGCGTTGGTTGGAGAAGGGATGATTGCTGCTGATTGTTGTTCTGTGGTTGCTGGAACTCTCGCCCTCTCTATCTCATCTCCCAATTGTTCGAATTCTTGTGAAAATAGTTACTTTAATTTGAACCTGATGATTGTGAGTTAAATCGTTCTAAGATTATTCTCATCTCTCAGTCTCAATAGTTCGAATGATGATGATGGTTTGTTTGGTCGATTGAATATTACTCTAAATTTAGTTAAGCTAAATTAGTTTAATTAGTAGTTTAGGTGATTTAGTTGATTTGAGTAGTTGGTTGATTTGGCTCGAATGGTTTCCTTGATTACTTAGGTTTTGATGGTTTTGATTGTTCAAATGGTTAGGTGAATGGAGTTGAATGCATAGTCTCCTTGTTATGCTTACGTTTAGGTGAATACTTAGGTTTAGTTCGTTTAAAGTTCATTTAACTTAAGTTGCACGTTTATATTCAGTTGAATGTTGGTTGAATGCTTAGTTGAATTTAGGATATTAGTTTTCTTTGAATGATTTCATTTGGTTCGGTTTAGTTAACTAGTTAATCCACACTTTGGTGACCTTAATCTCTTCCATCGTCCCCGAGAACACAACCCTCAAGTACTACAGCGAAGGATGTATGCTTGGGGCTTTTTGTTCGTCACTTAAAATATCCCAACAAGTTTTTGGCATCATTGCCGGGGACGACGACATGAAATTAGGTCATATTTTTATTTTCTTAGCTCCTTTCATATTCGTTGCTTTGTTTTGTCCATTTCGTTATTAGTTGTGATTTGGTTTATTAGTGGATTTGTTTTGCTCTAAAAATTGAAAAACTTTTAAAACTTTTAAAACAATTTGCCAGTTTTCTATTTCCCGCAATATGAGCATGAACCATTTTGGCGTTATCTTTCAAGGCTTAATGATTATCGCGCTCAACTGAATCATAATTTTGAAAAATGGAAAATTTCTGAGGTGATTGTTGTAGGTCTAAATGTTGAGTCGCGAGGCTATATTAAGTCTATTTGTCCTGGAGGTTTAATAGAATTATTATGTAAAACTCAAAATGAGGTTTGGGATTTCTTTGAAAAACTAGCTTGGGAAACATATGCATTTGAACAAGCTAACAAGACTTTTAAGTACCCAACCCATGGAGAGTATGATTTTAGGCTCATTCTTACCCTTCAGACCACTTTGTGAATTCCTATTACCCATTTTATTCTTATATGCTTCCAGTGTTGTGCGACTATTGTGAATCTTCTGATCATGATGTTCATACTTGTCCTTTTCGTGCTAATGTTGATGCTACATGTGCAAGTTTTGAAACGAAGATTAATGAAATGACTTATCATATGATAAAGACAATGAAAGCGAGAATTGCTACATATTCTCAATGTTTTAATCAAAATAGGGAGACTTATAGTGAGTCTGACTCTAGTTTAGGATCTCCTAAACCTGCTATTAGTCTTGATGATGATTTTGAACCCACTTATTTTGCTAGGCCTTATTTGAATGAAAACATGTACTTGCCTAGTCTAGATCAAGAGAGTGACCTCCCTATATCTCTATCACCGGACCTTGTATCCTCCACTAGCTCACCTAATGGCATCACTGATGATGTCCTAGTTTCTACCAACCTACCCACCACTCAGAACGCCTTTTGTGAGTTTAAGGTGGTAAACAATCTGATACAGTTAGTGAGTTAGATATAAGCGTCACAGCTGAAGCTAAGCCTCACGATTTAGACGACTGGAAAGATATTTCACAGGAGTTATGTGTTGAGGTAACTGAACTCACTATGTTGGACTTTGATGATGATATTCTTTATGGAGAATATGAATCTTTCTCATGTGAGTTTGATGTTACTGAAGATCTTGATGTGGGTTTTCATGTCGAATTTGAATCATTCTCTTTTGATTCCATCAATCCTGACCCTCTATTTAAATTAGATGATAATATTCTGTATGTAGAATATGAATCTTTTTGTGAGTTTGACATCCATGGAAGTTCTGATGACGCCTTTTGCGCTAATTATGAGTCCTTTTCTTTTGACCCCATCCAAACTGACTTCCTTTTTTAATATTGCGAGTCTGAATTTGTTGAGTATGAGATTATCGCCATTAAGAATTTTTCCTTAGACCAGACTCATATGCATATTGGACTTAACAGACTTGTGAAATTTGCACCCCCTATTTTGCCTAGACTGCCCATTCATGCTGATCTCGTTTCTAGGCCAATGACCTCAATACTGGCTTGTTTTGAGTATGTTTATTTCCTTTCTGATTTGGCCTATATGTTTGATAAGTTGAAACGGGCCCTTACTTGTGCTTTATTGGCTAAGTGGATGCACTCTTTCTGGCTTCAACTCACTGCTTTCACTGTTTTTTTGTGATTAAGAGTTGGGCTTCTTTTTTTGATAAGCTGCTACGTGCTTTAACGAGTTTTGATTTGAGTTGCATTTCTCAGCTTAATATGGAGTGGCTGATGCTCCATAAGCCTCATGTTGCATCATCTTCGTGAGGCATAGTTTGGATACAACCTTTATCCAACCTGGTATGATCGTTGGACTCTCCCTTGTTCTCTTTTTCATTTCTTTTCCTTTTTTTCGTACTTAGTTGTGGATATTTAGGACTACAAATATACGAATGATCGATCTTGAGGAGCAATTTGGGATATGTTGAGCCGTGTGGGCTATGATCACCCTAGGTTGTGTTATGATTTTGTGAATATTTGTTAGTTATTGATATCTAGGATTGTGAGTTGTTGTGAATATCTGTATGTTTTAGTTCCTTTGCTTGGGTTCCTTAATTTTGTGTTTTGTTTCCTTGATTTTGTGCTTTGTTTTAATTTAGCAAGTTTGTTTTTCTTTGGTTTTGTTTTGTTTAATAGTTTCTTTTTGTTTCCTTTTTGGTATTTTAGTGTTTCTGTTTTTTTATTTTTAGGTTTTCTTTCTTTTGTATTTTGTTTTCTTTTGATTTAGGTTGGTGTTTAGTAAGACCTTGGTTTGGTTTTGTTTTTAGTTTGGGTAATTAGGTTTGTTTTGTTCTTGATTGGTTTTCTTTTCTTTTAGGTTTTGGGTTTTATTTTTCTTTATTTAATTATTTTACTTGTTGATTTTTTTGTTTGAGTCTTATTTTCTTTTGGTTTGGTTTTAATTTTGGTCATTGAGTGGTTTGGTTTGTTTTAGAGTTAGTTTTGTATTTGCTTTTCTTTTGAGATTTTGATTTTGGTGATTTTGTCTTTATTTTCAGTTCTGTTTTTTTATTTTCATCGTATGATAGTTTCTATATATTTGTAGTTTAATGTAGTTTTATGGTTGTATAGCTTATGTGCTTGCTTTTAGCGCCTTAGTTCCCACAATGAGGACATTGTGAAGTTTTGGTGTGGGGTGAGGTGCCCATTTTTTTGGAAAAATCCAAAAAGATTTTGATTTAGGTTTTGTTTTTATTTTTGGGGATGTTTGTACTATGTCTTATTAGCTTGAATCCCCTATGCCTTGGTTATTAGCTTGTATATAAGTAGGATGTGCATGAGAAGTCTTCAACCTCAGTGTGACATTCTAAGTCCTAATTCTAACTCTGGCTATTCATTATAGACTGTGTAATCCAATCCCTGTTTATCCCTTCATCAATATCTTCATGTCTTAGGCTTCCATGAATGATTCTCCCACTAGCTTGTGTACGATTACTTTGAAGAAAATAATGAATGTAGATTATGAACAAAGAAGAGAAAAATAGATGAAATAAAATTTGGAAAGACAAGTATCCCTTTGAGGCATGCGCTACTGGACGTTATCCTTTGAGGCACGTGCTACTGGGTGTTACCCTTTGACGCAATATTGCTACTAGAAAAGCTTGATCCCAAAGTTAGTATGATAATAATGTAGTTGTGTCAGCCAAGTGGCATTGAGTCTAATTTTGGTAAATCTAAGCCCTGTGATAATGATACACATGCACACGAGCACCGGGATGGATTCAGAATCTTGATGTACAATGGGGTGAAAAATTAGTGCTCTGATGTCATTTAGGAGGTTGAGAGCTTTGAAGTACATTCTATATATATGCAGGTCAATGACTTGGTTACATGGGCGATTTCGTTGATTAGAACATGTACATATCTTTCCCTAATTCTGTACATATTAGCTTTGAGAAAAAAACCAAAAAGATTTTCTTTTATTTTTGAAATAATTTTTGTGGGTAGTTCACCTGAAAACCGTTACGAGACCTCACTCGTCCACTTGGAAGACCGAGGGGTTTAAAGGGCTTGTTGCATACGCTAAATGCAACCGTGATTCCTCCGACAGTGAGTTAGGAGTTTCTTTTTCTTATTTGTCATTTCCTTTTAGTTAGTTTAGTTATTTTACTCGAGGACGAGCAAAATCTTGGTGTGGGGGTATTCATTCGTGCCAAAAATATGTTATTTTTACGATACTTTTACATCTGTTTTATGCTCGTTATAATCGTTATTTTCATATTTTTATTTGGTTTTATTTTTTTTTGTAGGTTTTGAATAATTATGGAAAAATACGAAAAATACAAGAAAAAATGCTAGATATGGGCCTACTTGATTCAAGCTGATCCGGATTGTTGGGCCCAGTTCCTATTTCAACCCATTGAAAATAATGAAAAAAAAGAGAAAAAACAAAGAAGAAAGAAAGAGCCCAATTCAACTGGCCCGAAATTCCCTCTTCAGATGTGCCCATCATGTGACCTAGCTTCCCAGCTTGGCAAGTGCAGCTCGCATGATTTCCGTTCCCCCCTGTGTGAGGCGCATGACTCAGTTAAAAACCCCTTCCCCTTAACCTTCTCTCTCTTCCCACTCGGTTCTGAGAACTAAAAAACCCCCCCACACCAGAGAACCTAGACCCTGCTTCATCCTCACCTCCATCTTCCTCATCTCCTCATTTCTCTCTATCTCTTTGACAGCTCATCGTTTTCAACCACCAAGTGCCAGCACACCACCATCGCTGTCCCTCATCTCCACCGTCCACGCAAGCTGCTAAATCAATTGTCAGGATTGAAGTTGGGCTCGCTATAAATTGAAGGCAGTGACGCCATTGAAGGAGGAAATCTAGGCTTTAGGTTCGGTTAGACAATCTTTAGGTGCAGTTAGTTTAATTTTGGTAATTTAGTTCTCGAAAACTCAGATGTTCTTTTCAATTTTAAGGATTAGGGTTTTGTGTTAGGTAGATTGTGGGTTTCGATTCATGTAATTTCGCCTCATGAACACGTTTTTTGGTTGTATTTCATGAAATGGAGGGTTGTTTTTTTTATTAGTTAAAATTTTGTGATTTTGGGGCTTCGGATTCACCATGGCTTAGACGTTGTGGTTGTTCGAGGGTTTGTTAATGGTGGTACTGGTAATCTTCTTGGTGGCTATTAAAGTTGGATCGAAGCTAGGTTTGAATCCCCCCTCCCCTGCTGCTCAGTTCCATGTCCTGCTCTTGGGTTGTTTAATTTCGGTTATGGTCTAACTTAGGTAATGCTTATTTAATTTATGGTATGTAATGCCTGAGACTCTACTATTGATTTTGCTGGTTTGGTTCGAATCTGTCTATGGCTAGGGTTGTGTTCTTGGTTGTCATTGGATTTCAATTCATGCTTGCTTAGTTTTATTATGCTTGATTATATTGGTTAATGCTGTTGGATTATGCGCTGGTTGGAGAGGGGATGATTGTTACTTATTGTTGTTCTGTGGTTGTTGGAACTCTCGGCCTCTCTATCTCATCTCTCAATTGTTCGAATTCTTGTGAAAATAGTTACTTTAATTTGAACCTGATGATTGTGAGTTAAATTGTTTTAAGATTATTCTCATCTGTCAGTCTCAATAGTTCGAATGATGATGATGGTTTGTTTGGTCGATTGAATATTACTCTAAATTTAGTTAAGCTAAATTAGTTTAATTAGTAGTTTAGGTGATTTAGTTGATTTGAGTAGTTGGTTGATTTGGCTCGAATGGTTTAGTTGATTGCTTAGGTTTTGATGGTTTTGATTGTTCGAATGGTTAGGTGAATGGAGTTGAATGCATAGTCTCCTTAGTATGCTTACGTTTAGGTGAATGCTTACATTTAGTTCGTTTAAAATTCATTTAACTTAAGTTGCACGTTTATATTCGTTGAATGTTGGCTGAATGCTTAGTTGAATTTAGGATATTAGTTTTCGTTGAATGATTTCATTTGGTTCAGTGTAGTTAACTAGTTAATCCACCCTTTAGTGACCTTAATCTCTTCCATCGTCCCCGAGGACACGACCCTCTCAAGTACTACAGCGAAGGCTGTACGGTTGCAGCTTTTAGTTTATGACTCGAAATTTCCCAACAATTATGAGATTTCATTTTATTTTACTATACCCATGTGATCCATGTAAAGATTTTGAGTTTCTCTAATTGTAATAACTATGCGCAAAAGGTATAGTAAATTATATTCATAATTCATATAATTTATGAAAAATTTATTTAAGCCTCTATAAAAAAAAGTGCAGTAGTTTTTTTTTTTTAAAAATTAAGTAGAGAACCCCATTGCTATACTTATTTGCGAATGGAAAAAATTGAAAAAAAATCAATTTATAGTATCTTAACCTAATTATGGATTTTGGAGTGCTGTTTTTCAAGTTAACTTTATGCAATAGTTTTGCTTGATTCATGAATTGTTTATTATTCAGGTAATAAATTATTCGAGACAAGAACACATGGGAAGAGGAGGAGGAGTAATAGTAGCAATAATAATAGTATCAGTAGTAGTAGTTGTTGTTTTTGTTGTTGTTGTCATAGTAGTAGTAGTAGTAGCAGTAGCAGTAGTCGTAGCAGCAATAGTAATAATAATTATAATAATAGACTTCAAAAATATTTTATTATTTCTGAAAAATAATTATTCCCAGTAAATAAGATCTGTCACTGTCATCATAATGTACCTAATATCTCTAGTGTTACATATTTAAAATAGCAAACATCTTTTATTAATTATTGTTTTACTTAAATATAATAATTTATGTGATTTGGATTTAGATTTGGAATTGGAATTGTGTTAGAAAAAATCCAAACGGATAAAAATTTGGCACATAGCAAATGCTAGTGTTGGGACGTTTTGTTTTAGTGTGTGTGTGTGTGTGTGTGCGCGCGCGCGTGTGTGTATATAGATATATATATACATATATGTATATATATATATATGTATATCTATATATATATATATATATATATATATATATATATATATAT
>JACYFF010031955.1:105283927-105296691 GCA_017589665.1 Selenicereus undatus
CCTCAAAATATGAACAAGAATGTATAATTGTGTATTATATTGTTTACTTGCTTATTTTGATTAAAAGTAGTTAGTATGCTTATTGAATCAAATTGATCACGAATATATTTTATTACTCACTAAATATATATGACAACCTACTAAATAAAGATCTTAGCTCACTAGAAGAAATAGTAAGAGTATAAATGATTTAAACTGTTCAAGTATATCATTCTTGTACATATAAAGGATCTTATATTTGAGTTAATCAAAAGAAATATCATAACACATTAGAATATAATTATAAAATATTACTCAACTAAAATATACTATAGCCCACCAAAAGTCACAGTGTAACTCACTAAAAAAATCATACACAAAAATGTAAAAAAAAATGTGTATGTGCTCACTAAAATTGTGTATTATATTTTTTACTTGCTCATTTTGATTAGGAATATTTAGCATTGCTCATTGAATTATATTAATCACAAATATATTTTATAATTCATTAAATATATATCATAGCTCACTAAATAAATATCATAACTTACTAAAAGAAATAGTAAGAGTATAAGCGATTGAAACTTTTCAAGTATGTGAAGATAACTAAAGCAACAATGGTAGAATATGCGGCTGAACTTGCCGGTGTTCACGGCCTTCTCATTAATTTACATAAAGCATCATTATATACACCCCTAGTTGCCAAGCTATTCTACCTTAATGAGGAAGGAGATAAAAATATATTACAAGGAGAGATATTGTGGGAGAGATTATCGCAATATCACACTATTATCATAATATATTCTAAATATATCCTAATACTCCCCTTCAAGGTGGAGCATGAGGATCAAGCATGCCCAACTTGCCCCTAAGAAATTGAAACTGCTTCTTCCCAATTGCCTTAGTGAATATGTTAGCTGGTTGTTGCTTGGATGGGATATAAGCAAATCTAAGATCACCAGCCTCCAACTTCTCCCGTACAAAATGACAATCGAGTTCAATATGCTTCGTAGGCTCATGAAACACTGGATTTTTAGCAATGTGAAGGGCAGCTTGACTGTCACAAAATAAATGCATGGCAGTGGTATGAAAAACTCCAAGAGAAGCAAGCAAGGCCTTTAACCATATTAGCTCACTTGTGGTGGCTGCCATCGATCGATATTCAGCCTCAGCAGAAGATCGAGAAACTGCGGTTTCCTTCTTTGTCTTCCAGGACATAGGAGACCCACCTATTGTAATAAGATACCCAGTAAGAGAAAGTCTTGTGAGGGGACATGCACGCCAATCTGCATCACAAAAGGCCCGAACTTGCATGTCACAGTTAGAGCACAACAGAATCCCATAACCTGGTGTACCCTTTAAATATCTCAAAACTCTACGAGCTACGGTCATGTGCTCCTCCCGGGGGTCTTGCATAAATTGTGACAAGACATGAACCGTATAACAAAGCTCAAGATGAGTAATAGTAAGGTAAATCAGTCGTCCCACTAATTGTCTATATCGACTAGGATCATCCAATAGTGGTCCTTGAGCGAGCGCAAGTTTATGATTTTCCTCCATGGGAAAACCAAGTGGTTTACTACCTAGAAGACCACTTTCTTCCACAATTTTGAGGGCATATTTACACTGACAAAGGAATAATCCATGTGGCCCACGGGCTACTTCAATCATGAGAAAATACTTAAGCGGGCCAAGGTCCTTAATTCGAAAACAATTGTTTAAATAGACCTTAAAATCTGCACAAGCTTGAAAATCATTACCAGCAAGAATAATATCATCCACATATACTTGAAGAGCCAAAAAAGTGGAGCCCTTGATATATGTAAATAGGGAGTAATCTGCATAAGATCTCACAAAACCATAAGTGGTGAGCGTGGAAGATAACTTGACAAACCACTGACGAGGTACCTGACGAAGTCCATAGAGAGACTTGAGTAACTTACAGACCTTGGTGGGTGAGCTAGAGGAGAAACCAGGCAGTAAACGCATATAGACATCTTCCTCTAAGCTAGTCACCATGCAGAAATGCATTGTTGACATCCAATTGATGAAGCGCCTAGCCCTTCGCAATAGCCACCGATAAGAATGTCCTCACACTAGACATTTTGGCCACAGGTGCAAATGTCTCATTGAAATCAAAACCTTCCAGCTGCAGATCCCCACGCACCACAAGACAGGCCTTGAATCTTTCAATGGTGCCATCAGATTTATATTTGACTTTATAGATCCACTTGCAATTTACAGGCTTCTTCCCGGGTGGCAAGTCTACAAGTGTCTAGGTTTGATTTTCTTCCAAGGCAGATATTTCCTCAACCATTGATTTGCACCAACGAGGGTCATTAACTGCTTCTTGATAGGACCTGGGCTCAACAATCTTTGTAATGGCAGTGAGAAAAGCTTTGTGTCTATTAGAGAAATTATTACATGTGATATAATTGACTAGTGGATAAGCCGTACCTGAAGAGCCGGCTTGCGGTGAAGAAGTGAGAGAGGGGTCATTCGCTTGCACACCATAGCAAAAATAGTCGGTCAGATGTGTAGGAGGGCGCTTCACTCTAGCAGGTCGGGTAGAGATTGATTCTATCGTACTAGGCCCTCGTTGAGTGAAATGGGCCTCAGTACTCCCCCTGTCACCAGGTAGTCTCGGCCCAACATGCATAGGTGTCTCAGAGGGGGACTACCCATTGTGTTCAACAGAAGGGAGTGATGGCCCAGTAGCACGTGGCTCAAACTGAGAGGGCAACATGATTTCAGCAGACCTGGGCAGTTCACGTGTGGCTAGCAGCCGAACATTAAAAGGCTCAGCTTCTCTCATTGCTTCAGTGGTGTCTACATTGTCATTAGGTCCAAAACTATTGGTCAGGAGTCCTTCTTCAATATGACCCAAATTGTTCAAGGAACCATTGTTCACTGTTGCTTGATGTTTGTCAAACGTGCCATATGCATCCAAATCAGATTGTGCAAAAGGTAAAATTTGCTCATGAAAAACTACATCTCTACTAATAAAGATTTCATGAGTGTCCAAATCATATACCTTCCAACCCTTCTTACCATATGGATAGCCCACGAAGATACATTTGCGGCTACGGGAGGTAAACTTGTCCTTGGTTCTTGGTATCTCATAGGCAAAGCAAAGACACCCAAACATCCTAATATGCTCATGTGAGGGCTTAGTATCAAAGAGAACTTCGTAAGGGGTCTTAGCATTTAACACCTTGCTTGGCGTCCTATTAATTAGGTATGCAGCGGCAAGAGCACACTCTCCCCAAAACTCAAGTGGTGAGTGCGCTTGGAATCGAAGGGCCCTTGCAACATTCAGGATGTGTCTATGTTTTCTTCCAACCCTCCCATTTTGTTGAGGAGTTTTTGTGCAACTTGTTTGATGTAGTTTGCCTTTGTGTGAATAAAACTGTTTCATGGGCCCAGATAAAAACAATTTCCCATTATCGCTCCTAATTGCTTTTACTTCCTTATTAAATTGTGTCTTTAAATGGCCACAAAATCTTGCAATAGAACCGAACCTTCACTCTTTGCCCGCATCAAATAAACCCAAACTGCACGACTTGCATCGTCCACTATTGAGAGAAAATATTGTGCACCACATAATGATGGCACTCTATATGCACCCCAAATATCACATTGAATAAGCTCAAATGATTCTTTAGCATTACTTTCACTAGCAACAAACTTAGAACGCGTTTGTTTGGCACGAAAACAAATATCACAAGGTTCATTCACTTTATTCTCACTTCTAATCTTAATATATTTGGAAAATAAAGATAAAACTTGATCCGAAGGATGCCCTAAACGTCCATGCCACAAGTTCTGAGAGCCGACCGCGTTGACTTGAGCTGGTGGGATTGACAAATCGTTGAAGCAATAGACCCTTCCTCTCAATCTACCCACTCCAATCGGGCTCTTCAATGTGCGGTCCTGTATCACACATAAGTCATCATAAAAAATCACCATACATTTCAATTCTCTAATTAATTGAGCCACCAAAATTAAATTGCAAGAAAATTTTTGTATATATAGAACTTTGTCCAAGGTTATTTTTGGACTCAATTTCACACTCCCTTGGGGTTTTGCCACTGTGCTTTCTCCATTTGGTAGATTGATAGGAATAGGTTCCACGGCTCTCTTACTTCCAAGGTTGCTCAACTCTCCTGTCCTATGACAGGATGCTCCCGAGTCGACTATCCACGGTAAATTACCTGCTAATTTCTCATAGCCTAGTTTTGAAGGTTCAATCAAGCTGAGGAGGCGCTGTACTTGGTCGGCAGTGAGTCCCGGAAGAGCGTTGTTGCTTTGCTCAGTTTCTCCAGCCC
Organism: Selenicereus undatus; assembly: GCA_017589665.1. Lineage (NCBI taxonomy): Eukaryota > Viridiplantae > Streptophyta > Magnoliopsida > Caryophyllales > Cactaceae > Selenicereus > Selenicereus undatus. Next base: position 105,288,235 of record JACYFF010031955.1, read on the forward strand.
CTGTAATTACTTGTTCAGCACTTGCACTGCCTGGCGAGTATGCTGTTTCTCGTCCTCCCCCTTTCCCACGACTTCCACTAGTTCGACCCCCGCGGGAACTCCTTTCGCGTCCTCTTGCTCTACCGCGTGAACCCCACCCGGGTGGGTATCCAATAATTTCAAAACAATTGCTCTCCTCGTGGCCGAACTGTCCACAATGTCTACACGTACCTTTCTCGACTGAGGGCAGTGCTATTTCACCGTGACTCAAGGCAAAGGCTGCTGTTGTTTCAGTTCTGTCGTCTCGGTTCGTCATCATCTTCCTGTGTTGTTCCTCTTGAACAACCAAGTTGAACATCTTTTCGAGTTGGGGCAGGGGGTCTTGAGCAAGAATTTGGCTCCTAATCTGACCGTATAGCTCGTCACTTAATCCCATCAGAAATTGATACGATTTCTCTTCTTCAAACATACGGACGATCTTGGAAGTCGCTCCGCACTCGCACCCTTTGCACGTACAGTAGGGAACTTTTACATGATTGTTGAGCTCCCTCCACAAACTCATTAGCTTGGAGTAAAAATCTTGAATATCCAATCCCCCTTGTTTACAGTCTGCAATGCCGGCTTTCAGTTGATAAATCCTTGGTGCATTGGCCACTCCATATCAGTTTTGAAGATCTTGCCACATTTCCCTGGCAGTTTCAGCGTATGCTACGCTCGATCGCAATCTAGGTTCAATCACATTCACAATCCAGGAACAAATCATCGCGTTTACCATGTCCCATGCCTGATACTCGGTAAACTCTTCTCCTCCCTGTGTTCGAGTCTTGTTAAGGTCCCGTTAATAAACCCGAGTTTATTTTTTGCTTTTAAGGCCGTGTGCACCGCCTTCTCCCATAAGTCGTAATTCTTCCCATCAAACACCATTGTTGTAATGAGCATGCTAGGACCTTCAGACGGATGAAGGAAATATGGGGAGTGTGGTTCAATTGTGAACCTCTTCTTTTCTCCCTCTTTGGCCATGCTTATTTGTTGTGTGGGTATGGCGGATGGGTGTTCAAGAAAGTTGCTCTGATACCATGAAGATAACTAAAGCAACAATGGTAGAATATGCGGCTGAACTTGCCTGTGTTCACGACCTTCTCATTAATTTACATAAAGCATCATTATATACATCCCTAGTTGCCAAGCTATTCTACCTTAATGAGGAAGGAGATAAAAATATATTGAAAGGATAGATATTGTGGGAGAGATTAGCGCAATATCACACTATTATCATAATATATTCTAAATATATCCTAATATTCTTGTACACAAGTAATCTTATATTTAAGTTAATCAAAAGACATATCATAATACATTGAAAGATAAATATAAAGTATTACTCACTAAACATATACTATAGCTCACCAAAAGTCACAATGCAACTTACTAAAAAAACAGTACATTAAATATTTAGAAGAATGCTTATGTGCTCACTTAAATTATTCATTATATGTTTTGCATTCTTTTTTAATTATGAATAATTAATACTAATCACTAAATCATATTGATCACCACAGGTAATTCATAAATCACTAAAAAAACTATTAAAATTTACTAAATAAATGTCATAGCTCAATAAAAAAAAATAATAACATTGATAACTAGATTATAATTTACTAAGCTTCATACGCACAATATCATATTTTTGTATAATAGCACATATTAATAAGCTATATAGTGTTTTTACTAAGTAAAACTCGGGCATGTAAAACACGTTGATTTGGTAAATCTACTCACTAGAAGTATCAACTAGCTGACTAAAACATGGGTCTCAGCTCACTAAAGTATTCTTAGTGAGCGCAACTGGGTGTGCATTTGCATATTTTAATTTAATGAGCCATATGCTATTTTTAGAGAGCCGAAATTCAGTTGTACGACAGCTTCTGTGCAGCTGGTTGTATGATAGAATAACTAGTTTATCTTAGATGACCGTTGACTAGAGTTACAGGGGTTGAAGATCATTTGACCTATGGGGATGGACCGCAGCAAGGTTTTCCAATGGCGATTGTTTTCCAATGACATGATGTAGAGCACGGAAAATACTAACAAATTTTGTGAATATGAATACTATGGTTTGTTGTAGATTATGGAAGATATTAACTGATTTATAATTTGTATGAAATTTGAATAGTTGGGCGAGTGCGATCACTTAATCAAAGTGGGTTTTGACCCAGAACTAGATGAGAACATTAAAAGTGGGTCTTGACCCAGGGACTAGAAAGATGTCACGTTCATCTACCTTGAATTTTTTTTTTTTTTTGCTTGATAGTTGAAAGTTCCTTGCACTTTGAGCAAACAAAGCTTACAAACATTGAATGCAAAATGCCGACTCAAATTTAAAGAGAAAAAGGACTCTTAAAATGCATTATCCTCTTCACAATAAATTTTATATTATATTATTAATATCTACTATCAACAATAGATACAGAATTAGGCAGAGAAAACAAATTGTGCATAACCTATGACAATAATTTTCTAATTTATCATTAAATGAGATATCCTGTGTTATTGTGAACATGAATTTATGATGTTTTAATCAGAAAGCATTTAATAGAATAATGCTAATGACAAATTTGTAACATTTACATGCATATTACATTATTTCTTTAACTCATGTCTCATATCTATATTTTAAATTGATCCAATTTTTACTAAACTCACTTATATCCAAACATAATCTAACTTTGAGAATACTCGCAACTTGTCAACAACAATTTTTAGTGTGGATCATGCTTTCATAGGGTCTGAGGAGATCCGAATGTAGGCAGCCTTACCCCTAGCTACATTCATGACTGCATATAGAGAGACCGTATCTAATAAGACTACTCATAGCCCGCCAACATACCATTGATCATACTTCCTAAATTAATCATTCAACACACCACTACATAGAAAAAAAATATATTGCTACAGCTTTTAGGGCAAGTTCATTAATGTTCAACCTGAAATTATGATATTTTATACCTTTTTATTATCTAATATTTGCTCGGAATAAATTGTTAAATTAGAATTTTAATATGTTTTTATTTATTTTGTAGGGATTGGAAAATTTGGAAAAGAATGAACAAAATGCATTGAAGTTTGGACCAAGAAAGAAAAAAAAACCGAAACAAGCCAACCAGCATTGGCCTAGACGCATCCCTTCCTTGCACCGGCCCAGCTTCCTCACTTAAGTGAGGCACGTGCCAGGCACGTGATTCCCAACCCCCCCCCCCCAATCTCTTCTTCTTCCCCATCTGCTCGCCTTCTTCCTCTTGTGCCCAAAATCAGAATAGAGCTGCAGACTGGACCGAGAAGCAAAGCCATGAACAGGGCACGACCCTTCGCCTCCCTCACACCCAAAACCGCAGGAAAATACTACCTTACAAACGTATGTACATTAATAGATACATATGCTGCGCGTGCAGTGCACAATCTCAGACCTATAGCCTAAAAGCAATTTAATTTTACTTGTTGGCATAAAAGATTAACTGCAATTGGGAAAAGATTCCCTGTAGTTGGGAAAAGATTCACTACATTGCATAAAAAATTCATTGGATCAAAATTAAGATATAAAACTGTGGAGTAAATGTTGGTATTACGTTGTCCATATTTCACCATTGTCATTGTCACGCCACAATCGCAATGTGGCTTGAAATCCTTGGGGTCCTCCTTGGAGAACTCCTTATAGCTCTACAATGTCTTATCTTCCAACAATCCTCAGAGCTTTTCCTATCATAGCAATCACAACATTCTCATACAAAGCCTCAAAAGAGAGGAGATTAACGGTGAATCTGCCTTAAAAAAGGATTTAAATTTGCTTTTTAGTCCAAAATGTTCACTGCAATTGAGGAAAGGTTCCCTACAGTTCGGAATATATTCACTGAATTGCATAAAACATCTCGATTTTGCTTCTTGGCACAAAACGTTCACTGCAATTGAGGAAAAGTTCTCTGCAATTAGGAAAAGATTCACTGCATTGCATAAAAGATTCATTCGATCAAAATTAACGATTTCGTTATTACAATCGTCCATTTGGGGAATTTCGTCGAACACCTTACGTGCAACGATTTCTGAATTTAAAAATCGCTCTAGGTAGATATATTTTGTATTGAAGAGATGATAAATAATTGTTTCTTTGACAAATTTAAAGGTTTCTTTAATGAATTATCAACCATACATACCTCGAACATGAACTCCTAATTGTTGCAACTCTTTAATTAGCAAATTTTCTACTTCAGCTATAATTTGGTCCTCAAAATCCATTGATTTATAATTGAAGGATATTCTTGGTGCTTGTATTGCTGATTGTTGTTTAAATTTTTCTTGAACGACACTGTCTCATAATGCAGGAAAAGGATGAACTTGTGTTGAATATTTGCTTTTTGCTAAAAATTTGCTGCAATGAACGTGAATGTATATATATGTCTGTGAGTTGCCAAAATTTAGAGAGAGAATTTTGGTCCAATTCATAGTAGGACATGATTATTTGTTAGGTCCAATTAAACACCTCTTTATATAGGTGTGTATATTACCATGGTACATGGGTATGTACCATAGACTAATTGAAAACCGCAAGCCCTCTCTCTCCTCATTCGTTCCGTCATCATCGCCTTCGAAGAGATGGCGGTTACAACGGCTTTTAATCGAGAATTGATGGCAGAAATTATTGGGGGGCCTCGAACCGACAAGGGCGTTCTTCAGAGCTTTAATGGAGGGCATTCTTCAAGGCTACAAAAGTGGAATCGAAGACATCAAGTAAGGGTAGGGAAGCTCGATTTTTATTCATTTTTTTCGGGTTTGTTTTTCAGATTTAGTTTTCGAAAAACGATTCAGTGTAATTTGATTCCGGATTGTTTCAATTCGAGTTGAGGTTTGCAGTTTGTGGGTTTCGATTTCTTGGGTTCTCGAATTTGTTTATCTTCAATTTGTTTCGTTTGCTTTGATTTTTAGTTCTGTTTTAGTGCTGTTTTTGCAACTCTCAGCCTAAGATTTTTGGGTTACCGAATCTTTAACTACTGTGGGCGATCGTTGGCTCAATTGAGCGAAGAGTTGAGGATTGAATTTCCGGCAAGGGATCTCTGAGATTTGCGTGTGGCTACTCGGCTCTGGGCCCTGTCTCGATGCTTGTCTTGCCCTGCTTTGGCGTCTTCCTCTACTGTTGTGGCTAGGAAGATCTAATTGGAAACGGTTATTGCCAAGTGTTGCTGGGTTCAAATTAGTTGCAATTGGGCTGTCCTTCTGGATAGTTTTTGCAAAGAGTATCGTTTACATTTTCAAAAAAATAAAAAATAATTTTCTTTATTTAATCTATAAATTTGTTAAATAATTTCACCTTGGGGTTGTTAATTAGCATTTAGTTTTCATTTAGTTTAGGATCTTTGGTAATGTAATTTTATAACACATCCCTGAGGAACGACACCTTCAAGTATTACAGCTTTAAGCTGTATGCTTGTGGGAAATCACAATAAGTTTTTGGCGCCGTTGCCGGGGATGGTTTGTGAAATTTGGTTGCGTCGAGTTGTAGTTTGGTTGTTCAAGTCGTTTGAGTTGTTTTTCGTTTTAATTTTAGAGTTGTGATTTTTATTAAGTCATTATTTCGTTTTCGTAACTTAGTTTAGTTTAGTTTATGATTTTAGTTAGTATTTTGATTTTGATTTTTTATGTTTGTTGAGATTAGTTTCATTTTAATTTTTAGAGGTTATTAATAGCTAAAAAATAAAAAATAGTACTAACGCATTTGGTGTATGTGCAGCAACAGATACAAAGTAGAACTGATCCGGAAGTTACAACCAATGCTTATTTGTCTCTAATTTTAGCATATGTTTGAATTTTTCTGAGTTGTTCTGGTGTGATTTTTGCAGTGCTAATAATTTTCATAGATTCAGCATAATGTTTAGAGTTTGTATGAAGTTTTGTGGATTTTTTGGAAATGTCATGATTGTTCTGTGAATAATTTGCTTGCATTTTTCTACACTGTTCGGGGGCAGAAAAACATGGAGAAAAAATATATTTATGTCCCTTGTGATTGTGTGGAATTTTCTATCTATTTAGTTCCGATTTTCGGAGTCTTATTTTCTATTTTAGTTTTATTCTTTAGATTTAGCTTGTTTAGGTTTTAGTTTATTTTCTATTTTGTTTAGTTTCAGTCGTGTTTCTATTGTTGTTTTTGTTTTAGATTGAGTTTATTTCTATTTTCGTTTTTGTATGTCACCAAGATAAAAAAATAAAACAAAATGCTCTACTTTGTGTTGGTGTTCATTTTATATTTTGTGTAATGTTTGAGTCATTCTGGTCTTTCTTTTAGTTTGGTAGCATAGTTTTATTTTTGTTAGTTTATTTTGTTTTGTTCATTTAATTATTTGAGTCTGTTCTTTTTGTTTTAGTCATTAGTTTGTAAATAGTATCCTAGATGGATTTTCCTTCCTAAAAAGAAAACTAAAAAAAATTAAAAACTTGAAAATCCAAATAAATTGGAAAATTCTTACAAAAATATATATCAAGAATGCCAATTTTCAATTTTTCACAATTCAAGCACGAACCTTTCTGGAGCTATTTATCGCGACTTAATCGTTATCGTGCTCAACTGAATCAAAATTTTCAAAAATGAGAAATTTATGGGGTCATTGCTGTGGGTCTGAATTCTAAATCTTGGGGTTATATTGAGTCCATTTATCCTGGAGGTGTATTAGAATGTTATCTAAAACTCAAGATGAAGTTTGGGATTTTTTTGAAAAATTAGCTTGGGATACTTACAAGCTTAAACAAGCTCAGAAGAGTTTTGGTTACCCACTTCATAGTGAGTCTGTTATTCCTATTAGTCCATACCCTTAGGATCATTTTATAGATTCACATGACCCCTCTTATTATTGTGCGTCCCCTGTTTTGTGTGAATATTGTGCCTCTTATGATCATGATACTTGTAATTGTCCATGTCGTGCTTATATTGATGGTACTTGTGCAAGTGTTGGAAAGAAGATCAATGATGTGACTGATAGAATGATAGAAAACATGAAAGTGAGAATTGCTGAATATTCTCGATGTTCTAGTACGGAGGATACTGCTTTACAAAGGTCTTACTCTAGTTTAGGATCTCCTAAACCTGAAGTTAGTCTTTATGGTAATTTTGATCCCTCGTATCTTGCTAGGCCTAACTTGAATTTTGACATGCCTTTGCCTAGTTTAGAACAAGAGAGTGCCCTCCCTACGTCTCTATCACCAGACCTTTTACCTCACCCTAGCTCACATAAGGATGTCACTGATGATGTCCTAATTTCTACCGACCCACCCACCACTTTGAATAACTTTTGTGAGATTCAAGAGGGTGAAGACCTTGCGAGAGCTAGTGAATTGGATCTGAGCATCAAGTCTGACATTGAGCATTGTGATTTAGATGATTCAAAGGATATTTTACAGGAGATATGTGTGGAGAAAATTGAGCCCACTATTTTGGACTTTGATGATGATGTTCTTTCTGCAGAATGTGAATCTTTTTCATGTGAGTTGGATATCTATGGAAGCTCTGATGATGGTTTTTGTGCTGAATATGAGACATTTTCTTTTGATCCCATCCTTACTGACCTTCTCTTTGAATCTTGCAGGTGTGAATCTGTCGAATCTGATAATCTTGTCATTGTGAATCTTCATATCGAACAACCTCTTACACCTTTTGAAATTGGGAGGCTTCTGGACTTAGGACTCCCTATTTTGCCTAGACTGCTCATCCATGATGATGTACTTTCTATGCCGATGACCCACTTGCTGGCTACTTTTAAGTACTATCTGATTTCTAATCGGGCCCAACAGTTTGACAAATTGAAACGGGCCCTCACTTGTGCTGCATTATTGTGGTGGACGTACTCTACTTGGTACCAACTCTTACGGGTTCATTGTCTTAATTTTATCGAGAGTTAGTCTTCTGTGTTTGATAAGCTTCTTTGTGCTTTATTGGGATTTGATGTGAGTAGCAATGTTGCTTTTGATATGGAGTGGTTGATGCTCCATATGCCTCTATTAACACGAATTTCTGGAGGCAATAGCTTAGGTGTAATTCAATACCTGACCTGGTATAAACGTTCCTTTTTATCTCCTCTTTTTATTTTGTTTTCTTTTGTATATATATGTTGTTTTGTTTTACTTTTATTAACTTCTTTTCATTTAGCGTCTTGTGATTTTCCTTTCTTTTTGAGTCTTCTTTTTTTTTGTATATTTATCTTTCTTTTTGGTTGTATTTTATGTTTACTTCCACTCCCAATGAGAACATTATGAGATTTAGGTGTGGGGGTGGGGAAACTTTAAAAGCCTTAAAGAAATAAAAAAAAAATCTAAATTTTTTTTGAAAATTCAAGAAAAAAGATTTTTGTTTTGTCTTTTGGGGAACCTGTGTACTTTTCTGATCAGCTTAAATCCCATGTACTTTGATTTTTAGCTTGCATATGAACTGATGTGCTTGATAGG
>JACYFF010031955.1:105321501-105343091 GCA_017589665.1 Selenicereus undatus
CTTTGATTTTTAGCTTGCATATGAACTGATGTGCTTGATAGGTCTTTATCCTCGGTGCGTAATTGTTAGCCCTAATTCTAACCCCATTTGTTCATTATCGCTGTGTATTCTAATCCCTATTTATATCATCTTCATTGTCTGAAGGTCTTAGTTTTTCATGATTGGGTCTCCCACTTCTCTAACACGATTACATTGGTTTTTTGTTTGCATTCTGAAAAAAATGAAACAAAAAAAAAAATGAAAATGAAAAAAAGGAAAAAAAAAGGAGGAAAAAAAAATGAAATTTGGAATGACAAGTATCCATTTGAGGCACGCGCTACTGGGTGTTACCCTTTGAGGCATGTGCTACTGGGTGTTACCCTTTGAGGCAATATTACTACTGGGAAAGCTTGCTTCCTTTGTTGTTAAATCAGTAATGTAGTTTGTGTTAGTCAAGTGGGATTGAGTTTGATTCTATTAAGCCTAAGTCCTAGGATGATGACACACATGCACACAAGCACTGGGATCGATTTCAAGTCTTGATGTCCGATGAGGTGAAAAATTAGTGCTTTCATGTCATACATGCGGTAGAGAGCCTTGATGAGTGGAATCGAAGATAGCAAGTAATTGTAGGGAAGCTCGATTTTCATTCATTTTTTTCGGGTTTGTTTTCCAGATTTAGTTCTAGGAAAGCGATTCAGTGTACCTTTGTACTTTCCAGATTTAATAATGCTTCACATTAATTGTTCAATGCCTATAAACGAATAAAAATTGGCATATCTATAGACATGACTAAAGGTTATATTCCTCATGGACAATATTAAATAAGAATACTTTATATAATTTGCTTACCCATATTACATGATAAAACAATACTCTAAACAAATACAATAATAATGATTACAAAAATATGTATCAATCAATTTGGGTTAAACTCATAATTTCCTTCTAAATAATTTATTAAGCTCAAACATGACCCAAGTTTGTATCCGAAGTGTTTACAAGTTAGAAGAGGGGATTATTTTTTAAAGAAGAAAGGGAAAAGACGTTAAAATAAAGAGTATATCTAGATTTTTTTAAGTAAACCAAGCAACACCACCCTTCTCACCAGCCACACCACCCTTTTCTAGCTAGGTAACCCCTCCCTTTCCTCATTCTGCCAGCGCCACACACACATGCCCAATGGTTACCAACTCGCCATCGTTGACTGTTGCCGCCAGCTCTCGATCTGAAACGCAATGCACCGGCACTACCACATAAGTCCCACTCTTTTTTTTGGGGTTTGTTCTTGGTATCTTTGGAGGTGAGCACTAAATTTCCTAATTTGATTTTGCCACTTTAATTTGCACTTTAGTTAATAATGTGTTGTCCCACCTTGGATGAATATTAATTTGTGTGAATTTGGTGTTATTAACTTAGTTTTGAGGATGAGTAGGGTTGGAAGTTTTTGGTCATCCATAAAAAATGAGTATTGAGTATGATTGGGGAATTGCACTCGTATAAGTAGATTGACTTGAATTTTAGGTGATTTTAATTATGTTTGTGAGAAATGTAGGTAGGTATGTTGGTGCGGGGATTCTTGTCATTGAAAGGTTGAAGGAGATGAAGGACAGTTATGAGATTCAAAATGGGAAGGAGGGAAATGGAATTTTTTTTCTTTTTGGGAAGGGGCGTGGGGGTTTGAAATGAAATCATTTGATATAAATTTTGGAGTTAATTTTGCTGATTGAATTGTGTTTTGATGTCAAATTTGACTGAAAATAATGATTGGAAGCAATAGTGGAGCTTGATTCTTATAGCCTAGTTAAAATAGTGAGGTTAATGTGTCAGGATTAGTGTGAATGACTAATTAAGTGTTAGCGCAGCTCAAAAATATGAACAAAGTTGATTTATGCTAAATTAAATTAAGAATGGCATATCTTCTTACAATCTAAACGACATAAATAGAAATCAAAGTCTTGTTTAGGCCCAAGAGGGGGAAAACAATTTGGAGGTGGGTTCGCGAACATGTATGTGAGAACGAAACTAAAGGTGGATCTATAAATTGGATTTACTTAAGCTAAGCTCTTTTATTGATAAATTATCACATTATAAAAGGTGCGTATTATTGTATTGAAACAAAAGTAATAATAATGATATTAATAAGGGTAATAACAATAATAATATCCCGAATATAATAATAATAATAATAATAATAATAATAATCATAATCATAGTTATAATCATAATCATAATCATAATCAAGATAACACTTATAAAAGTAGTATTAATACTAGCAATAATAAGTCACGGAGAACTTAATATAATTAATTTTTTTTTGGGTGAGATAATCTAATTAATTTAATAATGGACGGGAATGAAGTTCATCTATATGTCTAATTAGGTAATGTTGGGTACAATAATAAATTGGAAAAATACCGAAAGGTATGGATTATCTACAAAGAGCCTAACAATAAAGATTATTACATGCCTTACTAGCAATAGAAGGCCTATTGGAACATAAATGAGGCAACTTTCGTCGTTCTCAAGCCAACATGAACTTTTTACAAAAGGGGAAGAGATTGTAAGATATAGTATGCTTACTGTTTGTACCCTTCAAAATTTATATGTCTTTTGTAAATGTCAAAATCTCATAATACACAAGTATTTGATTAATCATTTTCTGAGCATTTTTTTTACTACATAATCAAGTGGACCCACTAGTTACCAATTATCAGGGCTTATGTCCTTTCATTTTGCCTGTGCAACCTCAGCTTAGGCTTCTCAATTGACTGGAAGTTATACACCTCCTTAATAATCTTATTGTATCCATGAGCTCGTCACTTTTGATTCCACTTTTAGATAACAACCGGTAATGGTTTTTACATAATTCTCTCAGCCCCCTCATTTCGAGCTAAAAGAGATTGAAATGCGGTCGCTTACTGCAAAATGAACGTCTATCGTTATAGTATAGGAGTAAGCGTACTGAGCTCCGACTCATTTTTTAATATTTTTTGTGTTTTATGTTTTTACTTTAATAAGTTGTGAAGCCCTTACTTGATAACTCCAAAGAGGCAAGAAGACAATTAATGAAGCCTAGACCAGCTTCAAAATGTCAACTATATGGTTTCTTGGACTTTCAACGAATTTAGAAAAGCGTAAATTATGCACTGTTTGGTTTCCATGGAAGCTAATGTGTGTTCTAACACATACGTTAGGTAAATCACTTGAGCCTCATCTTCCCTAGGATAGTGGTAGTGTCCTAACCTTAATGCTTCCGTTGTACTAACCACGAATGGCTAGTTAGTTAAGACTAATCATGTGATTAAGAGTTGGGGCGTTATAGTTATGGTATCAGAGCCAGGTTTCAAGGTCACTATAATAACCCGACCCTAACCCATATTTATTTATTTAAATCATACTTATTTATTTAATTAATCGTATTTATTCATTTAATTTATCATGTTTATGGATTTAATCACTCATGGTTATTTGTTTAACCAAATCATATTTATTAATTCAATTACACTCAATTCATATATTTACCGAATTACCTTATGTCATTTAAATTTTCCGCTTTCATTTATCATATTTAACTATGTCGGTTAGGGGATATTTTATTTGGGTCCCATTTTGCAATTCAAGTTTCATTGATTGTTAATTCAAGTTTTGGTGTTTAATTAAATATCAGCCAAATCGATAATAGGCATCGATAGTTATGGTTTAAGAAATTATTATTATTATCATTATTATTATCATTATTGTTATTATTGTTATTGTTGTTGTTGTTATTATTATTATTATTATTATTATTATTATTATTATTATTATTATAACCTTGTGAGAATTTAATTTTGAGTTATGCAAAAACATTATCGTTGCAAAGCGTTGATTCTTGAATCCGACTTTTTTTGGCCCAATTTGAAACCCAACAAGTTTGCTTATTAACCTAACTAATGATAAACCTCTATTTTACACACTTTTAGGCATGATTTTTACCTCTCATCTTGGCGATTTCTGGTAAAATCCCGAGAGTTTAGAGGTTGATTAATCATTCTTTACCTCAAATCTACTTAAAAGTGTGTTTTTGTGTTTTTAGGGGTTGGACTGAAAGAAATGAGAAAAACAAACTAGTGTCGCGCCAAATAGGAGCTAAAAAGGAGGATTTTAAGCCAAAAGAGAATGGCACGGTGACACCGTGCCACCCCAAGAAAGCGAAAAACAAGGACAGCAAAGTGGCACAGTGCTGAGTGGCACGACTGTGCCACATTAGTTTTCCCCATATAGTTGCGATTTGGCGTTGTAATTATGGGGAATGCTTTTCTCTACTTTTTTTCTCTCTCGAAAAATGGCGATTAGGGTTCATAGGATTTAGATTGATTGTTGTGAAATTCAAGACAGTGGATCAAGATTTCTTTATGCTTTTGGTAGATTGCTGCTGCAAATTACACAGAGTACATTCCTCTACCTTTTCCCTTTGCGTTGTTTTAATCCAAAGTTGAATACCTTTGAACTTGTTCGTTTTTACATCAGAACCGACTATTATACTTGAGATTAGGCTCTTTCTTTTCTTTTTCTTCTCTTCCCACCCTGCTTGTTTTTACCCTTGCTTGAGCCTGCTTACGCTTGGTGTAGTTTTTGGCTTTGTATCCACAGGCACAGTCAAAGGGGGCAACCACTCATTCCTTTTGACCCTGAGATCGAAGCCACTGCGCGAAGGCAAAGCGGTGCAAGCAAAAGACAATTGCAACAAGACAAAACTATGGCCGAGAGAAATCCTAGGGTGCTGCGGGACTATGTCCTACTACAGGCCACCGGCATCACCTCGTCCATTGTCAATCCGGCCGTCGAAGCGAAGAACTTCGAGCTGCGGCCCGCCCTTGTATCCTTCGTGGAGATGGATCAATTCAGTGGGCGTCCCACGGAGAACCCTCACATTCACCTTCGCAACTTCCTAGCGAAGTGTGATACAATCAAGCTCAACGGGGTCTCCGTTGACGCCATCAGACTTCGGCTCTTTCCATTTCGCTGACGGATCGAGCCAGTGACTGGCTCCTTAATGAAGAGCCTAACTCCTTCACTACTTGGGAGGTCCTATCGATTTCATTTCTCAGCAAATACTTTCCTCCGGGCAAGACCGCTAAGTTGAGAGCGGAAATCACCTCCTTATCTCAACGAGTCCCTTTATGAGGCGTGGGAAAGGTTCAAGGATCTTCAACGCTCGTGCCCCCACCACGGAGTACCCGACTGGCTTCTAATCCAAACTTTCTACAATGGATTAGACTAGTCATTGAAGATGTCCGTCGACGCCGCAGCTGGCAGCACACTCATGGGAAAATCGATAGAGGCTGCGAAAGCCTTATTGGAGGAGATGGCCTCCAATAATTACCATTGGTCTAGTGATAGGGCGGCCCCGAAGAAGGCAAGTGGTATTTATGGAATCGACGCTGTGGACTTGCTAGCCAACAAGGTCGACGCCTTAGCACAGCATTTCGACAGGCTTGGAACTCCTTCAGGGAGTTCAATGGGAGGTCCATCTGGTGCAATGTTTGAGGTTGTGGCACTTTGTGAAATATGTGGTATTCAAGGCCACATTGCTGCTGAGTGTCAATCTATCTTCCCAAGCATTGAGCTTGCCAATGCACTGCAAAATTATGGCGAACGCCCACAAAACAATCCCTACTCAAACACGTACAACCCAGGTTGGAGAAATCATCCTCACTTCTCCTACCGGAACAACAACCCCTTGCCACCCAATGCCTCACAGCCCCCTAGTTTTCAACACAGGGCACCCTACAATCTATCTACCCCACAACCACCCCCAAAACCTAAGTCTAACTTGGAAAACCTTATGGAGCGCTTCATAGCATCCCAAACCAAGACAAATGACATTTTCAGTGAGCAAATCAATCAACAGAACTCTAAGTTCGACGCCATAGCCTCCCATCAAAAGGTGATGGACACTCAGATTGCATAGATTGCTCCGCAGGTTAGCAGTTTGTCCCGACCGCAGAGACAATTACCGAGCCAGCCCAATGTCAACCCCATGGGACATGTCAATGCCGTTTACACAAGAGATGAGGGGGTTGTGGAAAGTCCTGTGATGGTACTTCAGGAAGAGGCTCCAGTTCATATTTCTATAGGAACAACTTTATTGAAGAAGGAAGGGGCTCCGAACCAAGAAGAGGAGGGTCATCAACCTCCTCCAATCCGACCTTATCAGCCTCCTGTTCCTTACCCTCAGAGGTTGGCCTGGGCTAAGCTTTCTCAACTTGAGCCTCGGTTCGCGAGCTTCACGAATACCCTAAGGCGGGTTTACACTGATACCCCTTTTTGGAAGGCTCTTAAGAAAGCACCGGCCAACCTCAAATTTTTGAGAGAGCTCCTTCCCAAGCGAGATGAGCTCGAAGCAGTTCCAGTGGCCCCTATGAGAGAAATCTGCAGCTCAATCTTCCAAAGCCAGCCGCCATCGAAGTTGCAGGATCATGGTAGCTTCTCTATCCCTTGCTACATAATGGGTACGCAAATCGAGAAAGCTCTTTGTGATTTGGGGGCCAGTGTGAGTTTAATGCCGCTTTCTCTATGCAAGAAGCTTAAACCGTCGCACCCGAGGCCCACCACCACACTTATACAGCTAGCGGATGACACCCTCAGGCGATCTGCAGGTATTCTGGAGGACATTCCTGTCCAGGTGGGTAAGTTTATTATCCCCTGCGACTTTATTGTGATAGATATGGATGAGAACCCCCGAATCCCTATCATCCTTGGGAGGCCGTTTCTGGGCACTGTGGGGGCATTGATCGATGTAAAGGTAGGAACTATATGCTTCCAGATTTGTGGTGAGACAGTTGATTTTCGTTTCCCTCTGCCACTACCTTCTGCAGTTCCTGCTCCTCCATCCCCTCCCGAAGGCCTTGCATATCATACCCCTCACGTGGCTAATTCTAAAGCACAGTGTTTGATGGGGATAGAGGACCTAATATGAGGTCGTTAGCACTGCCTGATATACATCCACCTATTCCCACTGCTTTTGGAGGTGCTACCTTATGCCTTGAGGAGGTTCTAGAAGGAACGCCATTCATCACTCCACCATCTTCACCTCCATCCTTCTTGTCATCGTCTGCGCACTTGAGGTAATGGTCAAGCTAAAGACCTAAAACATGTCCTTCTTGGGAGGCAACCCAAGCTTTATTGCTTTCAAAACAAAAAACCGGAGAAGATGAGAGCAAAAATGTTCAAGAAAAAAATTTGAGTGAGAAAAAGAAGCAACAGCTTTGGAAGAGGGTAATTTGAAGGGCAGAAAGTTGGCATGGGCACCCCATGCTGTATGGCATGGTCGTGCCACCCCCTCCTCCGGACTTGAGAAAAAAGAAAAAGGAAAAAAACAAGCAAGAAAGAAATCATGTGCCCTTGATAAGCAAAATGCCACGGCCACACCGTGCCTACAGGCACGACCGTGCCATTCCCGATTTCCCAGTTGCCAGCCGCAGCGTCGCACGGTCACACCATGCCACATTAAAACACAGCCAAAAGGCCGAATTCTCCTCCTTCTCCTCCTTCTTCCTCCTTCTTTCTCTCTCTACAATTCGAAACCTCTCTCTCTCTACAATTCGAAACCCCTCTCTCTCTCTCTCTCTCACCATACCCACTTCATCTCTTCCCCCAAACTCCTCAAATCCTCCCCAATTCCTTCAATTCTTTCCCTCCCCTTCACTTTTCTCTCCAAATTCCTTCCCTTTCCATCTCAAACTCATCCCATCCACACTCATTTTCTCTCTCTACAACCCTAACCTCCATTGTTGAGGTTGAAGGTGGTAGAGAAAGAAATTAGCCATTCTCTGACTCGTTTTGGCCTCTACCTCTTATTTTTGGCCCTGATCTGTTGTTTGATTGCACCATGGGCAAGAAACGTGCTGGGGAGACTTCAAAGGATCCATCCCTTCCCAAGAAATTATCACAGGCAACCTCTTTTTCTGCTACAACTGCCTCTGCTAAAGGTACTAAAACTGCATGCCCTCTTATTTTACCTGCTAGCACTAGGGGTTTGGAGTTTGTTAGCGATGAGCAAAAGTCCCGTTATGACCTTCTAGTGACCAGAAATACTAGTGAGCAGAAGTATTTTCATGTTGATTCCTTGCGCACTTTGGGACTGTTGGATGATTTGTTGACTCTACTTGGTAGGTTAGGATGGACTGAATATATAAACATGCAATGCACATCCTATGACCGCCTTATGGTTGAGTTCTTGAGTTTGTTAGCTGTTGATTGGGATGGTAGTTATAATGGTCAGGAAGTCGCCATTTATTTTCGAATGTTTAGCATTGACCACCGGATGAGTTTGAGAATGTTTAATGCGCTTTTGAGATTTCCGGTGGTCGATGGGGCTTATAGAGATGTGCCCTCCTTGTGGAGATCCTATTTGGTTGAGCATCACCTGCTCCAACTGAAACGAGTATATTGATAGGTGGGGGAGACCTCGGGTTTTTGACCCCCGGTAGGCCAAGGCCACTGACATTTGCAATGTCAACTTGCGGTACCTACATCGCCTCACCGCTAATATTGTATTCGGCTGTAACGACAACCAAAATGGTTGTCGGAAGGTCGAATTATTTATTATTTAGTGCGCCTTGTTAGGTACCCCTATTGACACGGGGGCCTTCATAATCCGCCACTTATCGGAAGTCGCCAAGACTAGCAACAGGAACATCATTAGCGTTGGTGGTACTGTTACCGCCATCGCTAATGCCCTGGGCTATAGCTCACGGCTCTTCGCTCTTGAGCCTCACTTCCTAGGTGGTCACCTCGACCTTGGTACCCTACACCATATGCACATTATTGATACTAGAGGTGACACCATTTGCCCCCTACCACAAAACCATCCATTTCACCTTTCCTGCTACTGAGCGTACTGCGGTCGGTAACAAAAGACACTGGAACTGCGACCGGCGGATTATTAGGGCAACGGTTCTCCCTCGAGAGGAACAGTTAGCAGCTGATGAGGGGCTTGAGGACAATGAGGGTGAGGATGAGGAGGAGGACATTGATGTGGGCCACGGGCAGCCCGAGCCCGAGGACACCCCTTATACAGAGGCGTCTATCCCACCACCTCCACCACCACTTTACCCACCTTTCACACACGAGATGGGTGGGTCTTCTTCTTCAGCGGCATACATGTCGCTCGACCCTGCCTTTCTCCAGTCTTTCTCCACCCTCCAAGTGGAGGTTTCCGGGCTTCGGGAGGGCTTCACTGGCATGCGTGACGACATTGGTCGTATTTTTGGGCGCATGGACTCCATTGAGGAGGGAGTCTCCTATTTCTGCGGTTTCGTTGACCGCCAGGAGGAGCGGGAGCAGCGACAGATTCAGAGGGAGGAGGAACAGGCTATGAGGGAAGCCCGTGAGTATGAGGAGCGTCGAAGAATGAACGAGCTACTTTGGCGCCAGTCGGAGTCCATTCGATAGATGGAGGAGCGTTTACGCTCCTTTTAGGGCGATCAGGGTAGCTCCTCATCCTTCCCTTCTTATGATTCCTCCACATTCCACCCATTTCCTCCCCATTTTTGGCCACCTCCATGGCCTGATGGCACCCAGTGACTGTAAGTGTACTCCCTCTTTCCCATTTCTTTTCTTGTGCATCATGTTTTTATTGGGGACAATGAAGGGTCTAAGCATGGAGGGATGTCTATATCTGCTTGGTGGGGTGCATTGTATACACTCTTTGTATTTAGCACTTTAGGCCTCATTCTAGTTTAGTAGCATGTTAGGGTGCATTAGTTTTCCTTTTATTCATCCATTTAGCAAAGCATGTAGGATAATGCATATAGGCAGGTGATGCATTGTATATATTGGATTTCCTAACCCTTAGTCTCGAGTGGAAATGTGTTGAGTGGAGTTTCACAAGACTGCAAGGTAATTCTTCCTACTCTTCTCTTTATTTATCCACTAGTTATCTGCGGAGGGTGATTTATTGCTTTGAGCAAAAAATAAAAAAGCCACTCCTATGATGATAACCAAGGCATTGGTAATCAGTTGGTTGGTATGGTTGTGCATACTTGTGGATTGTTTGTGGATAATGCCTTTGGTTAATGGTTTGAAATCGTTTTGACCACACTGTTTCCTTTGCATGTTGTTTGCCCTTGAACTCCCATTATCATGATTGATTATTCCTTTTAAGTGGGATATCTCTGGGGCTAGCTGTGTGCTTGGTAGTGTGACCCGTGAGATTTTGAGCCTATAAACTAATTCATCAATTTAGTCTCACATTTTCTTTTATGTGTGTCTCTTCCATGACTACATCTCTAGAACTTGGTTTGATTCTCTTTGAAATCGCATTTAGCAGGTGCATTATGATAATATGATAGAGGCATTTTTTGTTTTTATGAGCTACATAGCAAAATCTGCCACCCATGGTTGAATGTCATGACCCCTTGCTTACCCCCTTTGAGCCTTGCCCGTTTTTGTTGTGAACCCTTCATTATTAGCTATTGGCCTAAACACATCTCCTACCTCTAAGCCACAGCCAGTAGGGCAACACTTCATTACTTCGTGGAAAGCTTTTGGATGTTATGCAAATTGGTGGTTTGTTTTGGTATATGTAGGGATGTATCACGGTAATCATTGGGAATTGAGTGTATAATTACTGCACATGCCAATCATTCATCCCCTTTTCCAAACAAAAAAAAAACAAAGATAAAAAGAAAAAAAAGAGTAAAAACATGTTTCCGAAAAAAAAGGGAAACTTGTTGAGATTCTTTTGGCAAAAAGAAAGAAAAGGAGTAGTGAATGAATGTGTTAGGCATGCTATTACAGTTCCTTCCCGATGATCCATCTGGTTAAGGATTTATTCTTATTGTGTTTTAGGGAAGTGCGCGGTGTAGTTGGTTTAGTTGTTGGTTGCTCATTGGCTTCAGCTGTTAGCTCCTCATTTTCCCAAATCGTTTGTCCCCTTCCTACCTGTGCCCTTAGCCCCATTACAACCCTGAAAAGTCCTCTGGATTATTGTTTTGCATACTGCATTTTCGCGGTGGAGAATTGAGAATCCTACCAAGCCTATGGTAGTTTGTTCAATTGGAAGAGAGTTGAGTGAACCATTCTACATCTTAAACACATTTGAGGGAGCGCATATTGCTTTGTTTCCCCCCTATGAGAGTCATTATCAGACCTCCTAGCCCACCACTTATTTGGAGGCGTCTTGATTTGGGAGGGGTGTGATATGGTGTGACTGGATGACAAGTTGAACATGTGGTCTTCCGAACGATTTTCAAATGAGTTTTGAAACTATGTACTTATGCCTCGAATGGTTCCGCTAGTTGTGCACACCTATGCTTGATTTAGTTGATTTTTCCATTCACCTTGCATGAGGAGGCAAGTAACTAGAGGTGCCAACCCCCTGTCAGTTTAATCACGCCTTAGTCTTGCTTGGGGACAAGCAAGAGATAAGCATGAGGGAGTTGATAAACCTCTATTTTACACACTTTTAGGCATGATTTTTACCTCTCATCTTGGCAATTTCTGGTAAAATCCCGAGAGTTTAGAGGTTGATTAGTCATTCTTTACCTCAAATCTACTTAAAAGTGTGTTTTTGTGTTTTCAGGGGTTAGACTGAAAGAAATGAGAAAAACAAGCCAGCGTCGCGCCAAATAGGAGCTAAAAAGAAGGATTTCAATCCAAAAGAAAGTGGCACGGTGACACCATGCCATATGGCACGACCGTGCCACCCCAAGAAAGCGAGAAAACAAGGACAACAAAGTGGCACGGTGGCACCGTGCTGAGTGGCACGACTGTGCGACATTAGTTTTCCCCGTATAGTCGTGATTTGGCGTTGTAATTAGGGGGAATGCTTTTCTCTACTTTTTTTCTCTCTCGAAAAACGACGATTAGGGTTCATAGGATTTAGATTGATTGTTGTGAAATTCAAGATAGTGGATCAAGATTTCTTTATGCTTTTGGTAGATTGCTGCTGCAAATTACACATAGTACATTCCTCTACCTTTTCCCTTTGCGTTGTTTTAATCCAAAGTTGAATACCTTTGAGCATGTTCGTTTTCTTGATTGTAATTGTGATTAGAATGACGATTAGAGGATAAATCCCATGTCTTGGATTGGGCGTAGTCCCTTTGATGTGATTTGGATTGATGTCCTAGGTTTTCGTGAATTGATGCCCATGTTATAATTGAACTCTCGCTTAGCGTGCCAGGTATTCGATGAATTGCTTGAAAGGGTTGTATTCATGTTCGTAATTAGGGTTTAGGAGATGAACGAAAGTTAAGTCCTTTACTTAGAGCGGTTTTGCAAGAGATTGAATTTCTTAACATGAAAATAGTTAGGGTTTCAATTGGGAATTAAGGGTTACACAATCTTGTGGTCTTGCGACTCTAGTTTCATGAAAATAGGTAACTAGGATAACTTGACCAGTCTAATGACCTTTGAGAGAAGGCATAGACGCATTTAATTTGTAACCATTCCATTTCAGTTGTCTTGTAGGCGGATTCACATGGCCTAGATTACAATCCTAAGAACATCAAAGTGTGGTGAACCCCAATTTAGGACCCTTGTCACCATTGATTTAGATAAAAGTAGTAACTTTAGATTGAATATAGTTAACTTCTAGTGAAAACCCATTCTACTAGACTCTGGCCTAAATTGAGTGTTAAAGGTTGGATTCGGTGATTGAAACCAAGTTCCTTGTGGACACGACCCGTACTTGCCGTTGCTAGCTACAACTGGCACTGTGCACTTGCGGTTATTAAAACGATAACAACTAATTACCATGATTAAGCTTAACCATGGTTAGCTAAATAGTCACTTTACTAGATAAAATTTCGGCCAAGCGTTAGATTAGTCAGAACAACGCAAATCAACCTAAAACTCAACCCACATCTCTCTCTCCTCTCTTACTTTATACACGACCAGCCCCCCCTCCGTGAAGTTGCTGTTGTTGTTGGTGTTTTCTGGCCAGCCCTAGCTGCCTCTAACCCCCCCCGACATCCTAGTACCACTAGCCACCATCCACACTCCTCAAAGTAACCAAGCATCACCACCATCTCTACTTTTTCCAAGCTCAAAGTGAGTAATCTTGAACATGATCTTGTTGGTTTTGATTTTTATTTTTGTTTTGATTCTTGTTTTGATGTTTGTGATCATTGATCATGATGTTTTGATAAGAAATAAGAGTTATTTTGGTGTTGATCATGGTGGAATTGAGCTTGAATCATGCTACGGTTTAGGAGTGATCATGTTCATGCAATCTTAAGTTAAAATCATGTTTATCGATTGATTTGTATTTGATTTTGTAATATTTAGTTTGATTGATGATTATGATGATGTTTTTGATGATTTGGAACGGTTTCAAGCGAGGATTTATGTGAAAAGAGACGGAAAAGCTAAAACAGTGAGGGTTGGAAATTTCAGGGAAATAACACAAACTTCGGGATTAAACTGGTAATGATCGGCCCATGGAAAAATTATGATTTTTGATGGGTAGATATTTCAGTGTGTTATCTTTCAAATGGATTTCAAATCGCTTTAATTCAAGGTCTGTGGAAAACGTTATGGTAATTTTACCAAAACTATGCAGAATGGACCAAAAATTGACACACTTATGTTTTAGCCCCATTTTGGAAACTCTATTGTGGAAATCATGTTTTTTATTGCAAATGAAAGTTTTTTGGAACTTCTTAATCTTTTTATATTGGGTTTTAGGTTTCCATTTGAGGTCAAGGGGGAAAGTTATGAATTTTTGAAGTGAATTGACCTGCTTTTGTGCAATTGGGCTGTTATTGCAATTTCTGTGTTGCATATACTTGGAGGAAAATTAAGAAAATTATACTGTAGATTGTCCATATTATTTTTGAATTTTCTATAAGATTTCACAAATTTTGGTTGAGTAGTTTGAGTTTGGTGATTTTTAAAAGCATTTTGAGTAATTGTGTAAACTGTAATAATAAAGATTGAGTGAGATTGATCATGCACTCATTTCGTATATTTTGGGCCAAGTAAGGTCTTTTAAGGAGGAAATGAATATTCATGGAACTTTTAGCTCGATTAATGAGAAAGAAGAAGACAAGTATACAATTTGGAAGCTTGTTTATGAGCTTTGAATCATTTATGGATTCTACAAAGAAAATACCAAGTTTAGTGAGCTTAATAGCTTCTATTGAGTTCAATGATTCATTTGTGGTGGAATTCTATATCTAATGGATTTATGAATAAAATATGAGAAGTGGGGAGAGTTGTGACTCAGAAACCCTATTTATCAGACCAAGTTATTGCAGTTTATGCTATTTTGAACCAAGATATATCTTTCTTAGCCTCAAACCTTTATTACTTACTCACTTCAGAATGTATCAAATGTATTTATCAAGCCAATTTAGTGTGCTCGCTGTAATCTTGAACCAAATTATACATCAGCAAGCCTTAAATCCGTATCAGCAACCTATTTTAGAAAATGCCACAACCACTTTCTCAATTGTCACTATTAAGGCCTTTTCCTTTGTTATCTCATTTATCTCATTGTGGACTATTTTACTTTCATTTACTTTATATCGGATTTAATTACTTTTATTAATTCAGTTCTGAAGTTATATTGAAATACCCAAGTTATACATACCATTTAATTACTCAATTTCTATTATGCATACTTTTACTTACTCAATTATGCAAGTAAGGACCATTTACTGACTACACATACCTACAATGATATTTATGAAACAAAGTCGAGGCCTAGTTATCATTCCCTATTATGCATAATTGTTATCAAGTCAGAACATATTTATCAAGTCATATGATATTTTTGAAGACTCAAGGTACGTCCATTGCCTGCATCTTTTGAAAACAGAACATGTTTATCAAGTTACAACTCTTAATGACTTTATCAATTAATCAGTTTATACAGTGATTTGCCATTTGACTTGTGACCATGTCAGTTATCATCTATAGGGCGTCAGCCAATCATTTACCTGCGTGACTTCATGCCAACTCTTGATCGGATTGACAGGTGTACACCTATGTATAGATCATATCATTGCAAGGGGATCACATCCCCATAATAATGATCAATTCAGTTTCATATTACTTTCATTTTCATTGTTATTGCCAACTAAATGAATTGCAAAGACAGGTACCCACCAACCGTGTCTCTATGCTCATTTTACAATACAGGAATGCATGTACTAAGTTTTGGCACACGTTTTCGAATTGTTTTCATGTTTTCCATTTTAGGTGATGAATTATCACATGTTTCTCCATTTAGCAAACCCTTTTTGAAGTCATTAGATGTTCACAGTGGATTCAGCATGGCATGAATGTTGAGATCGACCTTAGGGTCAAGTTGGGTCTATATTCAATATATTTGTGTAGTGTGGAGTGCGAGTTAGCACATGGTATGATTAAGTCGATGGTATTGAAGTTGAACTATTATAGGCTTTGGTCTTGAAGTGTTTCAGTTTAATAGATTTTCTGTTTGTGAGCATGAGTTGTAAGATTAAATGGTTTCAGTGAGTATTATCCTTATCAGGACGGCAGTAGCGCCTTCTACTATTAAGTCTTTTGCTGTAGTTTTTTGTAAATCATGTCATTAGCATTTTGGGGGCGTTATAGTTACTGTGAGATATAGGGTAGTTAAGCATTATGTTGGAGTTATTAAATGCTATGAAAGTATGAATATGAGTATCTAATGAGGATGGTTTAGTCAACAGTTAAGTTATCTTCATCTATTGGTGTTAAGGTCATAATCAAGTTGTGCAACTCATTGTACGCCATGTATTAAGGAGATTGTTTGCATAGTCTTTTATGCATGGGAAATATGCTCAATTAAAATAAGTGGGAATGTTGAACTATTATGGAAAGGATTTGGCATCTAATAAATATATAAAAAGTCCCGACGACACCCTTATAGCTGGTTTTCAATCGTTGTTTAGATCAATGAATTATGTAACATCAGTCAGACAGGTTTTAGTATGCCACTTAACATCGTATGGCCATTTGCGAAAGGATGAAGGTTGCCGATAGTATTTTCATTATTTACTTCTAAAATTATGTAAACATACTTAGGTCATCGTAAGCTTGGTAGAAATCAAAGTCACTGTATATTAAACATGTTCAACAACTATGTATGTGATAAAAAGGGCAGAGGAATGTTGAATGTGAGTTCACAGTAGACATTATGATTTTGGGCAATTGACTAAGGTCATAGCAAGAGACCAGTCCTAATTAAGTTACCGATAAGGTTGTTGTGTTCTTGGAGATTTCTAAAGCATCTGGGGAAGAAGAAGAAGAAGAAGAAGAAGAAGAGAAAAGGGGCATACAAACATGAGGTTGTTTGATGTATTTGAGGATGTTATATACTTATTATGTGTATAAAATAGGCCCTAAGAGTAAATGAGAATCATTACAAGGTGGAACTTAATGGCAAGATGCTCATGGGGAAGTTTTAAGGGAAATATGACATACATCATTTCTTACCAGGTTTTTAGAACTAGGACGTATGTTCTTTTTGAAATGAGATATGCTACTTAAATAATGGGAAAAATTGGGTTGAGAAAGATTGTAGGCTATGAAATGATGAGATAAGTAAAGTTATTGGGATTAACAACGATTAGAAAAAACAAAGAAAGAAGAAATAGGGTAGAAGAAGTGGAAGCATGTGCTTCAGCTGTTACTCCACCAAGGGTAGAAGACCTCATCTTTTTGTGGTTTTGGGAGTATAGTAATGCTCTATAAAACAGAAACAGGAGGACTAATTTGGAAAGAATATGGGGTACTAAGATGATCGAATCATCAAAGTAGCAAGAGCAATGGTTAATAGCCGTAAGCATACTCATTGCATGTGAAACATCAAGTTATACATATGGAACCTAAGGGAAAGGATTTGACAAAGTGCGATACATATACATATATTCTATACCTTTGCATACCATATTCTAAGGAATTCTATGAGTCATAATTTATATTCTAGCCAATGAGTGGCCATAATCGATGGATAATAAGTGAGGAATTGAGAAGTATAATAGATGTATAATCTTCTTATTGCGTGAACTTAGCATATTTGATCTTATTTCCTACAACCTCTTCGTTAAGGAACCACCACTATGAGTCATGTATTGCATAGACAACATGGGTTATAAACCTCTATTTTTACCTCTTTCGAAACCACTTTGATCCCTCATTTTAGTGATTTTTGGGTTGAACTTCAAAGCATATAGGTCGAATAGGCTCCCTTTACCCCGAGATTTGCTTATGTGAGATGTTTTTATGCTTTCAGGAGTTTCGGTTGAAGGAAAGAGGAAAACCCATCAATGTCGCTCGAAAGGAAGGTTAAGAAGGTGGTTTTCAAGCCAAAACGGGGGTTGTCAAGGCCCATAGAACTGGCATGGGAACACCATCCCAGGCAGCGTGGTCGTGCGAAGTGAGGAATGCAGGACAACGTTGGCCAGGGATATGGCATGGTGGCACCGTGCCTAGGGGCACGACCGTGCCCCTTTAGTGAATTGCGCGATTAATTATTTGTTGGTGGCAACAGTGATCTTGGCTTATAATTTTCTTAGGAGCTCTCAAAAGGGGCGATTTTTAGGTTTACTACTCAAACTTTCTTCCTCAAAGTTCTAAGCATTGGATTGAAGTGAGTTTTGATATGAATTTGCGCGATCATTTCTGGAATCAATTAAAGTACGTTCTTCCTTGGTCTTTCTTTTGCGTTGGAAATTAAGTTTGCATCTTTAATCATGTTTTCTAGGTTCTTGTTGTTGAGTGTGATTGAAAGTATGATTATAGGCTAAATTAGTACTCTTGGATTGGTTGTAACCGCTATTATGCAAAAGTGAATCATGTTTTAGGTTTTTGTGAACCATGTCTATGATTTCACTGTGAATTCCTGCACAGTGCGCCAACTGTTTATTGAATTGCTTGAACAAGTTTAATTCATTGTTCTTAATTAGGGCTTAGGAGATTAATGAAAATTAAATCCTTTTCCTGGTGCAACTTTGTAGGCAATTGATTTTCCTGACGTGAAAACAGTAATGGGTTCATTTGGAAACAACTGATTGCTAAATCTTGTGGCTTTGACAATCTTAGTTTTATGAAAATAGATAACTAGGATTAACTAAGTTAGTTTATTGACCTAGAGAGAAGGCTTAGAAGTGCTTTTAATTGTAATTCTTTCCACTTCGATTATTTCCATAGGCAGAATTGCAAGATCTTATTTATGATTCATATAGCGTAATAGTGTGGTGAACCCCAATCCAGGACCTTCATTGTTACTGGTTTAGACAATTACATTAGCTCTCAGCTGATTAGAACTGCTACTTAATGATACTCAACCTTAGTAGATTTTTGCCTAAGTGGAGTGTTGTAAGTAGATTCGGTTATTGAAAACAAGTTCGTTGTGGACACGACCTGTACTTGCCCTTGCTAACTACAACTGGCACCGTGCACTTGCGGTAACATTTTAAGACAATAATTGGGCAATCATTAGAAACTTTACAAGGCCAGATTGTCTTAGTCAAGAAGCTATTGTGACTACTCAACCCCATATATGGACATCAATAATCATAGGGAAGGTACGAGATGGGAAGTTCTCACGTAAGGGCTAAAAACTTAGGCGACTTCCTTTTGATCATTAAACCCACGCCCTGTAATGATGCAAAAAAAAGCATATAATAAAATTTGGACAACTAACGTGAAGCTTTCCTAGTAAAGCAGAAACCATTGTACACTATGTAGTCCTTCATCAAGAGCCTTTGGCTTTCTTACCCAATTACAAGTAGGCTTTAGTCATGCCCATTCGAGCATAATCTAAAATATAATCCTGTTAGAGTTCTATAAACATATTGATTGCAAAATTGCCTAATTATCTTAACAATAACTTACTGAATATCCTTTCAACAATTAAATCATAACCATCAAGTTGGAATGTTACGCTCTTGCTTAGCTTAATCATCTTCACTCATATTACTTCTAGTAATCTTTCTTTCATTATTAATTAGTGCCCATCTTGCTTATAATAAACCTTGATTTTGTTACTCCATTTTCAACATCCTGAAATACATTGTATTTATCCAAGATTATTCCCTTTCATCCTAGAGAATTTTAAATTAAACAAGCCAACATATAAGGTTTTTTGTTTTTTTTAATACTTTCACGTCCTTCCTTAATCCATTTCAGAGTTGCCTACCATATGTTCATTCGAGCATTGCTTAAGTTTCTCTGGCACTCCTTTGAATGTAATATAGCTTTTTTCCCACATCGTATGCCATTCCCTCGTTTGGTGCTCTTACAATCCGTTCAACTTTATAACCATGATTTTTTTTTATTTTGCTCTCTTGATTCTCGTGAATAGAAGGAACCATCGTGGCTTTTTCTTCTTGTAATCACCCAACCTTCGTGTAGATTCTTTCATACCTGACGAAAGATACATTTCTAAAAGTATCATTCGTGTATTTACACCCTTTCCTGTGTTTAGTTTCCACGTAAACTTGACCAACCCAAAAAAAGAAAAAGTTCATCATCGTTACTTCATTTATATTGACTCGTAGCTATTGGAATGTTGCGACCCTAAGGGCACCTTAAAAAAGGAAACAATATGCATATGAGTAATCTTATAATCTAATCTTGGGATCAATACCTTATATGTTCTCTTCTTTGCAAATAGTGATATTCCACATGCCCTAAAACATGTGATCAACACCCAAATTGTTTATTTGTACTATTTCTCTAGCTTTCAATAAATATCAAAATTTCACTTCTTGTGTTACTAATGTTTGTAATAATTTGATTCTTGCTACCCCATTCTTGAATTATTGATGGTTACAATGATTTTCATTGTGCCTGCCTCATAGTACTATTTTTCGGACCCATTATTCCATAATATGTCATGTGTTCTTTTAATTAAAATCTTACATCAATAATACTTTTAGCCCTTTTTATTTGTTTAATTGGCCTCCATGCTTTGCTAGTATATGATTTGGACCATTTGTTTTAAAGGTCTTGACTAACATCCCAAAGTTCTCAATTAGAGTTTTCCTTTCATAGCGACGCTCTTTCTTCTAACATTTCTCATATTGTATGACTTGGCTTAACCTTTAAAAAAAATAACCTCTTTCTAATGTTATTGGATTTTCCTTTCCATTGCAAACTTTTGGAGTTTTGTGGGTCCTAAATCATAATTGTACCTTCTCTCTAGCATGATTAACCATATCTTGAATCTTGTTGCTTATTGTGGAGTGCATTCTTATTCAGCCTTAAATGTTTACCAACATTCCGAGACGTATAACCTGTACCCTAATTATTTTTTACTAATGAAGGTAAATGTTTAATTGTTGCAATTCCACTATTGTTCTTACTTTTAAATTCCACCCTGCATAAATGATCTTGATCCATCTCTATTCAATCTCATCACTTCACTTTAATTTGTTTCCGGAGAGTAAGGGCTTATCCCTGCAATTAATTTCATAGTAAATAATCCAAGATGATCTACATTGAGCTTATCTAGGTCAATCTATTGCTATTATCGATTGATTTTTTGTTAGAGGTACACCTTATTGAAAACTAAATGACAACTATTTTGTTTGTAGCTCAACCGCCAAACTCAAGAGGAACTAAACCACCTTTCTGTAGGTTGGGTTCCAAACTTTTGCTCCAAACCTCTCTTTGGTCATTATCAATATGCCCTATGTAGGACATCATAACTATTCTACCATTTAGAATATCATAACTAAATTTATCATTTTGACATTTAACTATGTCTTTAGTGCAAAGACATATGGACAGTCCACCTATAATCTCTTGTGTGGCTTGAATAACCCTAACTCATTTCCATCCATACAGCAGTATGAACAACTTGATTAAGTGGAAAGAATCATTTCCAAAGGTAGCATCAAGAAAATAATTCTATATTCTCATTTTGGATACTGTAAACTTCTCTTCCTTTATGAATGGCACAATATGATCTATAATCCAACATTTTAACTACCCATCATGTTGAAATGATATCATGTGCTTATCTTTGTCATTCATATGGCTCAAGACATGTTGATGATCTTTTGGTTTTCTTTTCTAATCCATATTTGTAAATAATTATCCTTGTGGCCTCCTATTTTTGAATTCTTGATACACTCGTAGCTATCTTTATCCTTATCGCTTCCCGGTGATCCATTCTTTATCAATCACTTATAATTTCGCTACTGATTTCTTTTGTGCATAATGACTCACTTGATTATCATGTTCATCATCCTTACCCTTTAACATATTCATCTTTAAAGCCAAATTTAAATGCAGCAAGCTTTTGGCTAGTAGGATGAGGGAGGTTATGTATTTGCGTGGTAAGATAAAGTAAAAGATATATTTTCATCATTAGCCCATAAGGTGCTATAGTTTCAAGCACAAGGTGAAATGGATCCCTTCTAACAAGAGCAAGATGCTAGACAATGCCTGTTTATGTTGAAGTGAATAAGATAAAAAATTGATTACAGGGACAGTGTAAATCAAAGCACCTCTAAGAGACCAAAGAAGATACAACAACATAGTAAGATTACGTGAAGCCAACAAAAGATATGCATGTATACATATATGTATACATACAAATACACACACACAGATATATATATATATATATATATATATATATATATATATATACA
>JACYFF010031955.1:105347473-105380656 GCA_017589665.1 Selenicereus undatus
CACCTAATTTTGTATCTATTGCTAATAATAAATATTAATAATATAATATAAAAATTATGTGAAGAGGATAATGCCTTATGTGCTACAAATATATGCTAAAAATAAATGAATATAAACGTATATACATTTTATCTCTAACATTTCATTTTTTAGGGCCATTTTTCTTCATTACTTTAGTAGATGAATCGTGCATCATGTATCGTACAGGTTTAAAATACTAGTTAAGTTGATAATATAAGTACTTACACTAATTATCTTGACGGCTCCATAAATCTAATTCTGTATCTACTCCTTTTCTTGTCTAGTTTGTTGGGTTGGCTACTAGTATAATTACAATCAATAATAAGCCCCTTTTACGTTTAGGAGTTCAATTGACTTTAATTTCTAGTACTATTGTTGATTTATTCTAATAGTCTTTTTTCTCCCTGTAGACGTAGTTAGGCTTATCTCCTTGTGCAGATTATGGTTTCTATCCTTCTTGTGAAAGTTAGCATTTCTTTTTCTACGGTATTATTTTTTGCCTTTTATGCAGGTTATTCCTCTTGCCAATTTGTCCAAATTTTATCATGATTGTCGATTTAGTTAAAGACTATTTTTCTAGTTTATTCGTTCGTTTAATTGGGTTCGACTGGGTTCGACCAAGAATAATTCAATAATAGAAGTTAATATGAGTTTATCAAGATGACTTTCTATTGGTGTAAAAATTCGGTTTGATAGATACAAATATCAATTTGTCACAGACAAATGCAGTGTCGAATTAACCGAGGCTTCTAAGCAGGTATAAGTATGCTATTCCTAAAGACTCTATTCACCTCTACGTGCAACAGAGTTGCTTGAATAGGTATTTGGGATACAAAGAAGTCTCCCCTATTTGCGTGTTGCACTCATGAAGATAGGACCCTCAATGTTCAAGACTTGTCAGAAATTCTAGGTATTATGGTGATAGTATAACTCTCTTGATCACGCCTAACAAAGGCCTTCTAAATGTATGCCAACGTCATCCATATTTATAGATTTTATCATGACTCTTTATGAAAGGATAACATCCTTTCAGCAAATACCATTCTAAAAAGGGTCATGTCTCTTCATGAATACACCCTTTCATTGAAAGGTATAAGTTAGTTAATCATTCAAACTAACTTGTATCTCTTCATAAATAATTAATCAAATTAACTATTTACCAAAAGGTGCATTATAATAATTAATTATCAATATATTTAATTATTATTTAGCCATAATCAAAAATATTTTTCCATAATCATTTTTATGGAAATAATTATTTTATTAAATTTCCATTTTTTATGAAAATTACTCTAACAACCCCCCACCTTTTCCATAACAAATGGTTTCTCGAATTTTCGGAGGTCTTGTGCATAAAGGGAGGTGTCTTGCGATTGAACCCCATCTTAGTGATTTGTCCGTCAAATTATCAAGATAACATAGTAGGCTATACTTTGAACCAGTTATCCTCTCTGACCACTTGCATCCAAGCCACGCACAAGACTTCTGTCCCAGATCACTTAGTAATTTGACACTATTAATGACCATGTGTCCCGTATCCATTTCGTAAGTGCTCCAGAGTCCAAGCTCGACAGAAGCGGTCAAATTTCACACTTATTAGGTAAACCTCATCAATACCCCCATAAAGTATTAATGGAGTCATTTGAGTACAAGAAACAAGTCACACCATCGATTAAGTATAAACAACCTTATCAAATTCTTTTCTATACTGACTCAAATGTTGTCCATTGAGGTTCATTGAGAGCAACAACTCACCATCCGTTTAAAAATATGGGCTATGTAGCACTCCACTTGGATGGTAATTATAATGATGAGTGCTAACAAATCACAAAGATGACGTACTTTGACTCATTGAACTTAAGACTTGATGTTTCCACGAGTGCTAAGTTGAGGTTCCACCATGGGTGGCTTAGTGTGAGCTTCACACCATCCATTCCAAAGTTATTAGATGCGTTCTATGGCTTTGATAACAATAACTTTGCAAACGTCTCAAGACTTGAAGTTATTATATTAAACACAAGTGCATATTTATTTGTTCATCCGGATTCATGACCTTTGTAAGTCTTAATAATGGGCCCCCAAGACTTGTAAAGTCAACCATCTATTAAACCAAAGTCCAACTATTAAAACTTGAACATCTCAACCTCTAAACAAGGTTTATACATGAAAATATTCTCATACAAGTCTAACTTGAAATTATAGTCATAATTTCAATTAACGAACTTAAAAACGTTTTCATCACCATATAAACATAGGGTGCCCCCATCATTTACTCCAAACTGTAGTAAATAATTGTAGATTCTTCATATGAATTTCTAAACTATATATTCATGGACTAATGTAAATACTTACACATTTACGTTCCATCCATATCTATCTTTAATTTTCTTATGACCATACTAAAAGGGTCATGACATGGTTATAAACAAGTTCAAAAACTAAATTTATATACATGGATTTTTACCTACCATACCAAAATATTTAGCAAGTACTTTATATAGAATTTCATATTTTGGTATACAAAACCCTGAAAATAAATGAAGCACCACATTTATTTTCATCAAAGATGAATAAATTTTTCTTCCAACTTGAATTCTCAAAATTAAAGTAAATAACATCCTATCCAAATGTCCAAAATTAAAACATAGACATTTAGACACCAATACGCATTAACAAGTCCATCAATAGCATGCATGGACTTGTAGCAAATTAAAATTACATAGAAATAACTAAATGATATTTGATATTATTTCACATTTATTTCTATCAAGGATGAATTATTTATCCTTACATTCATTTTAATTATTGATCCATAAACCACATCTTATGCATCATATACTAATCAAATGAATATTACCAAAAAGATTTCGATGTCCAATAAAATGCATGGATATTTACTTTCTTAATATGCAAGAGAGCACAAGAGAATAACCTATGAAAGGTGTATTTCCATAATCCCATTCCCATGACAATAAAACTGTTTCGCACTATCATGATAAATCAACGTTATCCTGACAGTTATGACCAATCCCATTACATGCATGATACAAAATATTAATAACCATTGATCGTTGCAATCTGTAACATGTTTATCTAGTTCAGTTATATTAACATTAATTCACATTTAGATATTCTTTTGCCAATAAAAGCTACGCATCATTTGTGAATTCATTTATTAAACAAATAATAATTTAATTATTACTAGAAGATAATAAAAGCCTAATGTCTTCAATCAACACCACGCATGGTTTCACACAAACTGGCACGCATCTATCTCTAAGACATCAATCAAAATGCATTGTATTTTAGACAAATGCAAAAGGGAAAAAGTGAAAGGAAAAAGGGAACCACTTATCTCTTAATTAAAATGACGTATCCACTTGTCTAATTACGACATCTACATGAGAATCCCATCAATAGCCACATCGTGAAATAAACGATTGTATGCAGACTTGATTATGTAGAAATAATTGTCATATTATAGCCATTGCCACGTCCAAGTTAAACTATGTAAGTTCATGGACTTCTCGCAAGTAATTTATCTATTCGAGGATATAATATAATGCATTTGATATCATATTTATATCAAATTCTCGCCATACAATTATAAACATGATTATAT
Source organism: Selenicereus undatus (assembly GCA_017589665.1). Taxonomy (NCBI): domain Eukaryota; kingdom Viridiplantae; phylum Streptophyta; class Magnoliopsida; order Caryophyllales; family Cactaceae; genus Selenicereus; species Selenicereus undatus. The sequence goes on from JACYFF010031955.1 coordinate 105,351,117, forward strand.
AGGTCTCTAAATCTCATAATCAATAATCACATTCAACAATTTTAGGGTACAAACATTACGTTGTTATATCAACAAATCAACATTAATGTTGATTCCATCAAGAGAATACTAGTATAAAAAGCACATTGTAGCCATTGCGTCCCTTTTATGATCATGCCTGCATCTCCATCAAACCCTCAATTGACACATAAATAATCGACTTCTTTGTATAAGACGAAGTACTCTTTAGATTGTTGGTGTGAAAATTCAATTTGATAGATACAGATATCAGTTCGTTACAGATAAACTTAGTGTCAAATTAATTGAGGCTTCTAGGCAGGTGTAAGTACGCTTTTTCTAAAGACTCTATTCACCCACATGTGCAACAAGGCCGCCTGAATAGGTCTGTGGGATGCAAAAAAGTTTCCCCTATCTACGCGTTGCTCTCACAAAGATAGAATCCTAAATGCTCAAGACATGACAGAAATTCTAGGGATTATGGTGATAGTATAATTCTCTTGATCACACCTAACAAACGCCTTTTAAATGCATGCGAGCATAATCCATATTTATAGATTTCATCATGCCTCTTCATGAAAGGATAACATCCTTTCATCAAAAAAGGGTCACGTCTGTTCAGAAATACACCCTTTCATTAAAATGTATAAGTTAGTTAATCATCCAAACTAACTTGTACCTCTTCATAAATAATTAATCAAATTAATTATTTACCAAAAGGTGCATTGTAGATAATTAATTATTATTTAGGCATAACCACAAATACATTTCCATAACCATTTTTATGAAAATAATTATTTTATTAAATTTCTGTTTCAATGTAAATTACTCTAAGGCTTTCCATTGAGTTAGATTTGTAACTGATACTTATTCTATAGCTCGCCAACGTTTGGGAAAGACAAATGTTGTTGCAAGTATAGAGTCGATCGGTATATTTATTGTTAACTTTGTTTAAATAGATATTTTTTTGATATTTTAGATTTATTCTTATCAAAAATTATCGATGTAGATGCTGTATGACTTTTTATTAATAAAATTTCTTTTTCTATAAAAAAAATCGTGACTTTAAGAATCATTTTGGTGCATAATTGTTGCAAGCAAAAAAAATTTCGGCGGCGAGTCCATAGATGACAGTTGAAAGATAGTATTTTTATTTTTGGTAATTATAGTACGCTGCATTTGTTTTTGGTAATTATAGTACACTAGGTGTCAAATTGATAGGATGGATTCGCTTAATCAAATTTAAGTTAAGTTAAATCATTGCCAATAAGAAAACACCACTGATCATAATACGTAGAACCATAACAACCATCCTTTATTCAAATAGTGGCACATTTGTTTAAAAATGGAATTGGGGGGGGGGGGGGCTTGGGCTAGGCCTACTTGAAAAGAGGCCTTGCTCAAACCCTTATTCAAGGAGCTTATAGATAAGGCCTAGCTCAAGCCCTCATTCAAGAAGCTTATAGATAAGAGTCCTCTTTTTTCTTTAAATTTCAATCAACATTTTGCCTTCAGTATTTGAAAGCTTTAGGAGCTCAGATTACCAGCAACAACAAACTATCAAGTGAAAAGAATCAAAACTTACAAACTTGACATCTTTCGAGTCTCTAGGTCAAGATTAAGTTTATTATTCTCATCTAATTCTACATTTTCGATTGAGATTAACTGATCGCAGTCTTAATTTGATCGAAGTCTTAGAAGATTAGAATTAGTGGGCTATTATACTCTTTATATTAAAACTAAGAGTGGGAACCAAGCCCAAATAATCAAATTCATTCAAACTACAAATTAGTTAATATTTTTCGCACTTTACACCAAACCCAAATTATTCATATCTATTGACCAAGTGTAATGGTCACATTGATAACCCACATTAAGTGGGCAGTTACGAATTGATTCATTACGTATTGATCATTCCTATTAACTACTTATTGTTAGCTACAAGCTTCATGCTGCTATTTAAGGGGGTTAGATCAGGGATTGAAAGACACAACAAGTAAGCAAATCTCCCTAATCCACTCTCTCCACCCTCTCATGTTAATCTAGCCATCCACTTGGATTTGGGATTTGGGGACGTGGATTCAACGGTGACTCTCGTAGCCACAGACTGATTGTTTATATTGATTCGTGAACAATTTATGAGTAATGAGATCCTTCGCTTCTGCATTATTAAGGTATATCCTTAATCTCCAATAGTGGTGTCAGAGCCAAATTGCTCGGATTTGACCTCGATTAATGCGAATCATGTTTTGATATGCAATTAATATGCTTAGTGTTCATTTAAAGCATGATTGTATGTTGTTGTGTGGACTTACATTAATTGAATTCATGAATGAACAATTGTCATTTATATGTGTCTATGTATACTAACATTTGATGATTAGTTCACCTAATTGTTGCAATTTATGTCGAATAGGATTCTTGAAAGCATGCAATTTGTTTAGATGATGCCCGCTTAATTGTATGACATGTTGAGTTATTTTGCCGATAAAATTTATTTGCCTCGTGACCCCATAAACCCTAAAATTTGAAGTCTTGATTGTTCATCGAAGGGGCTTACAGTCAAATGGTGAGCAAGCTCGGGTATGTTGCCATGTGATGTTCTCTGACTAAGAAAGCCTCAAAATTAGACAAATCACTCGACCACATACCTCAAAACTCAAACCTCAGACCTAAACCCAAAGTAGACACTCGCTTCAGATAAGGCCTAGAGGCCAACATGTAGTCGAGCTCACACCTAGATATAAAACAAAGGTTGCAGAAGGCAAGGGATCCGAGACTAACCCATCATGTTTGCCTGGAGGGGCGACACTTGCCTACATGCACCATCAATGAAGATTGATTTTGGCCATCTTCTTCCTCTGAAAGCCCTCTTCGCATTCGGTCTACGCCATCCAATCATAATTCATCGATCGACCACTAAATGAGGGGTGCGTACCTTCACGCGATGTCGCCTTGGTGGCTTTCAGTTGCATGGGTTGTGTCTTATGGCTCGTTTTTGGCTAATCTATACGACATTGATGACAATGTGACTCAAGATGGCCTGGCATAGAGGTTGGGAACACAAAATTGGGCGAAGGAGGGCGGTGGTGAGGCAATATCATCATTTGGGTGTCTTTGAGTGGCGGTAGGTCAGCTATGGTAGGTCAGACAGAACTGTGAAAGAGTGACAGGTGCAGTTGAGGTGCATGGCCTGGTCTTGGTGACCAGAGAAGGAGCTTAGGGCTCCATTTTTTGGGGCTAGAAGGAGAAGTCAGGAGGGTAGTGGGTCAAAAAGAGAGGGGTGAGACTTTGACGGTTCAGGATGTCTATTTTCTATTAGAAGCGTGACTATTTTCGTTTCTTTCTTTTGGCTCCCCATGATAAGCTAAGTTATGCTCTTAAGCTTAAATAAATATGTTTCAAAGAATTTAATAATGAAAAATAGGTAAATTTATCATTTCAAGGAATACAAATTTATAATATTATATGAACTTGTTTCATATAAATTTATATTGGCGGTGTAAGATATGTAATTGTTTTTATGAGTTCGTTTCATAAAATTTAAATTCACAATATTATATAAATGCATTTTATTAATGATATGCAAGCAATATTTGAATTCATGTTTTGTATTATATTGATAAGTTTTACTGCAATTTGTTTCATTTTATTTGAATTTGGAATGTTACATGGATGTGTTCTATAAAATTACTTGTGGTTAATATTTGGATGTGTTTCATGTTACTAACTATTTTGTATAAATATGTTTTATTTGATTATGTGAATATATTTGATGTCAATCATCAATTAGTGATATTACATAAATGCATTTTATATATAAACAAACTACATGAGTTGTGGTGAATTTGCTACACTATTTTAACATTTTTCGCTTGCCCAAATTAATGAATATGAATTCATTTCTTGTTTCCTACTAATTATGTAAGTTACCAATACTTTATGAATTTGTTGATATGAAGAATTGACATTTTAAATTTGTAACCTTAAGTGCAAGATTTATCGCGCGAGTACTTGGGATGTCGTCCACTGGGATTTGGTTTTCATGTATTGGGGTTTAGCTCAAGTGTTTCAATCTAGGCTAAACGAAATGGAATGAAAGGAAAAGGAACTAAACTAATAATAAGGCAAACAACAACGAATTTGATTATAATTAAACCCAAGATTAACCAACTAATTGGGTCAAACTCTCGCCTTCCTAAGTTATGCTATCATTCAAAGATGATTGATTGCACCATAAAAGCTCAACAAAGCTCCCTTTCAAGGGCCGAAGGCTAGTTTAATTGGTCTAACTGCTTATTTCCATGGGGTTAGTACAATTAAACTACAAGAGTAGCAATCCTAGATCTAGGTAGAGTTTGGACTATTTTCGTGTCAAAACACTAGTTATCGACGTAAGTCAACTACCCTAAAAAACAAATGAAAATTCTATTAATCATTTCATTGAATATTTGGTGGGCATTGGAGAAAACCCCAAATCCAAATATAAATAAGGTAGGTTGTGGTTTAAACAAGATCAACTAGCCATCTTAAGGGCCAATTATAATCAAAGATCACAACAAAACATCAAAAAGAAAATCAAAGCAATGAGTTAATAAAGCAACAAGTAAAAAAAGAAGCATGAAATTAAAGAGAGAGAGAGAGAAGAGAAACTTAGTCTCACATAGCAAAATCCAGAATCTTCTGCAAAATATTGACTAGTCTACCTAAGTCATTCTTCCCCTAATGGGGTTTTTGTGGCTAACCCTAAACCAAATCTAGTCCTAAACATCTCCCCTAAAGCCTTCCAGCTCAAAATTAGGCAAAATCCATTTTTGTAGTGGATCAAAATCGACAAAAACCACACAGGGATGTGGAAGGACATAGGTCGCCGTTGCCAAAATGGCCAAAGGGACCAAGGTGGCCATGGGCACTTTCTGCCATAGCCAACAAGGTAGGACGTCGAAATCGTGGCCACCTCTTGATTTTTTTCCTCTTCATAAGGGATCCCTTCAGGGGTGGCAACTGGCGTGGCCATGATCGCAGCACCCAATGGGGCCCCTCTTCACTCCTCTTACCAAATCTCATTTGGGACTTCTTCCGCTCATTGCCTCATCCCAAAGGGGGTTGCATTTCACTCGATTAGCATCACTTTGAACCAAATCTCCATCACCCATTACTTCAACTTCATTTCCAACAAAAGCGATCAAAAATCAAATAAAAATCCTAGGAATTACAACTTAATATGGAGCAAAAGTTAGGTAAATGAGGATATCAAATACGACATTTCAAGACCGAAAAAATACCCCCACACCTATTTGCTGCTTATCGTCAAGCAAAACAAAAAAAATTACCTAAGGACCTAAAACACTTTTGTAGGAAACACGGTTGCATTTAGCGTATGCAACAAGCCCTTTAAACCCCTTGGTTCTCCCAAGTGGATGAGAGAGGTCTTGTGAGGGTTTGCAAAAAATATACCCACAAAATCTTTGAAATATGTATGGATTTTTCTTCAAAAGCAAAGCATATAGACAAGGCAATGGAAAAGATGTACACATTTAAATCGATTTTATCACCAAAACAACCTTGTTACCAAGCCATATACAAGCAAAGCATACATTCAAGACACACATAGGCTATAAATGCACCTCGACTGTCATTTTTCACGCCATGCAATATAGTGACACCATTTGTACACCTTATTGCTCAGAGAAAAGTTATTGACTCTTGGTGCTAGGCTGAAATCGGGCAAAAAGGTCGTCTTTACTTGGCTAATGGATTTCCCTTCTTTTGATGATCAACTTCACCACTTTGTTCTTTCCTCTCTCTTTTTTCACTTATCTCTTTATGCTTCTTCGCCTGGGTGGGTAGTTCTTGGCTTATTAGGCCTTGAACTCTCAGAGGAACAGCTTAGCACATATTTGAACTTCTTTCTCATTTTAGAGTTTTTATTTGCATGTGCAAAGCATTTATTTAATCCCAAATAGAGGTACCGAAGTTAAGCCCACTTTTATACTCTTGTTTTTCTCTTTTTTTTTCCCTTTTCTTACTTTGATGACAAAGTCAGAAGTCAATTAACCAAGTACAATATCCCTGAACGCAAATTTCAACAATTAACATCATAGGTCAATGGTCAAGTGTACATGGTAGGTACAAAACCACACATGTGAAATGGGGTTATTGTAAAAAATCAGTAACTACATTGTAGACAAGTGCTCCATCATGTATATTCAACCTATATATAAGATAGCAACCAAGATATTGAACATCAAAAACCAATCACAATGGCACAAAAGTTCCCCAAAGCGATGAAGAAAAACTAAACAAAAATTGAAATTGAAAATTTTTCACAAAAATATGCACACAAAAGGGTATATAACTTCCCCACCCCCTCATCTAAATCTCACAATGTCCTCATTGGGATCCAGGGAGTCACCACCCAACCACAAAACACGAAACAAAACAAAAGAAACAAGAATTGTAACACCCCCGACCCCTAGGGTTAGGAGCATTAACGACTTCTTAAATCCTACTTAAATTCTAGGGTGAAACAGACAGAGTTTCGCCTAAAAACTAACTATTTTCTAGGTTTAAAGTCTTACATTAAATCCTTGCAATCAACAGAAGCGTAAAGACTCTAAAATAAGCTCAATGGCTACACATCGGAGTCCACAACTCTACGGCCCACTCGCTCAGAGTACACCGGACAATATAGTTCAATAATAAAGAAGGAAATAAAAGATACAACTCGACGGATCATACATCTATAGTACTGGAATTTACATCCCAAAAGGTAACTAACTTCAGCTAAAAAGGACAACTGGCTAATCAGATGGTTGGCTTACATGACCATACAGAGCGACTTATAAACAACACGCATTGCATGAACTAGTGTACTTTGTTTACATACATTTACAACTCTAGGGATACATTATGTTACATCGTTTAACATGTGAATCCACTCCTATATGTGCACACATGACACCTTTTCAAAGCAAGGGTAGACTCCAACCTGGCATAAGTAAATTGACTTCTACTTGTCACAATGAAAACCTGGGAAAAGGGAAAATAGTAATGGGATGAACTACCACACGCTCAGTGAGTATTTCCTGACTCCTTAAAAACCAAAACCATTTACATGCAATAATGATAAGTAGCAGGCATAAGTCATTAGTATATTACCATCATATTAGGCAATCATAGTCCCCCAAAGGAATCATCATCACCCTTAAGCTTCATACTAGCCACTCAAACTTGCTAAGCTCTTGATGACCGAACTTCCCTAATGATCAAGCATTTAGGGACATAAACAAGTAAGCAACGAGGATAGAGCAAAAGTGCTTTCAAATACTCAAATTGAAAACGCGATGACTCATGTTTTGTTCAAAGAATATGCACATTTGAAAACTTATATGCTCGATGCATTACAAGGATATAGCCACACTTTATTTGAAATTTCAATCAAACTATACTTGAAATCTCATTCGTAAGATATGCACATGAAGCTTTCTTTCTTTCTTTTTTTTTTCTTAAAAACACTTTACTTAACCTCTTGAGGCTCATATTCTTTAAAATGAAATCTCTTTTGTATTGGTCCTCTAATGACCCTTATAAACTTTTCGAATCTTATTCGGATTGGCCTTTTAATGGCCCTTAAAATCTTTCTTTTCCTCAAATACTTAAAATGGCAAAATGCCAACTACTTTTGTTACTCATTAGGAAAATACTCTGTGCATAAGATCATCATAATGTGGTCATTGGGTGAATGAGACTATCGGTCACGCTAAGCTCTTAGTCCCAGGATGGCTACACAATTGGACCTACACCCTCATTAGGGTCTTCTAGGGCTTCCCATGACTGGGACTACTCCCTAGGCTCGAGATTCCCCTATTTTAGCAGGTTCACTCCCATCTTATTGTCCCGAACCATGATATCTTAGCCAATTTAAAGCATATGACCATAGCGACTAATAAGTTTGCTACCTCTTGCAGCGAAATCAATTATCATGCAACACACTCCTTTTTAAAATTCTTTAAGCCTTAAAACTTCATTCTTATAGCTAAAAATAGGGCATCATTCGCTTATAGGTATGGCTACTTTTATTTTCAACCACGAAAAGCCTTCTTTTTCAAAATTTTACCCTTACACACATGATGAAGCTTAATGACATGAAGGGGAGGGGTTTAAGCATAACACATTCAAACACTTCATAATTCAACTTGACAGAATAAGTCACATGTGGCCTCGCAATCCATAGGATTGCGGTCAATCACAACCCAAGCTCCCTCGTCACACAACATCGACCACAAAGAACCTCAAAAACTCTCATTCGTTCAACCTCAAGCCATCCAACTACCAACTCGGTTCCAATTTCGTAATCATAGCACTTCATCACAAAGATCATAATGAAATGTGTAATAGCGACATATTAACTTACAGAGTAAGTAGCACCCATCCAGTAACACATTACAGCATATATGAATATATATGTCATTAGCTTGAATAAGGCCCTCAGCGAACCGAACTGAACCAACAAGAAATGAAACTAGCTTTGTATTCCTAATTCACAATTAGGGAAAAGCATGTCCAATTCATGTTATTTTCAAAAGCATAATCTAGTCACATTAAGGCTTTCGAGTCTATTTTAATGTAACCAAGGTTATTAGGTCGTTTCAAGTCATTTCAAGTATGAATTAGCCAAATGAGCATTCATCGATTTAAAGCATTCTTAGGTTGTTTCAAGGTCATTCTCAAACATGAATTAAATAACTTAACATGCATCGATTCAAAGCATTCTTTACTCACAGGGTGCCCAATTTGCTAATCATATAATCCCTAAACTCTACTTGCTCTACGAATACCTCAACCACCCGGCTAGTAACCTAGGGTATAACGTTCACATGCAACCTTCTAAACAGATTGTAGGCACACCAAAACTGAACTGACAGTAGCTTTCAACATAACTTCGCTTGTTTCATAATTCTCCAAATTAATCGATCAGTAGACTAAGCTTCAACTCAACATGCAAGGATCCCAAAATCAGTATCATCATTATAATTACCCAATTTTTGTTTTCAATTCTCCAAATACTGATTACTAACTCAGATTCAGACATGCATCAACTAAAATTAGTAATGATTTAGCATGACAGAACCGCCCACCTTGATTCCAAACTAGGGATTCATTTGAAGGGCTTTGGGCTCAACTTTATGTGCTTGAAGACAAGATTTTCGACTCCTTGCTGAAACCTCGCCTAAACCCACACGAATCTGCTCCAACCATGCCCTAATCACTCAATCCGAACCCCAAATTTGCCCTAAACGGTCACCCACTGACGTGAACTCGTGGGGGATGCTTGAGGCTGCGAAGTTTACTCCCAATTTATAGAGGATTTGAAGCAATTAGAAACAAGATTGCATGGCCAAGCTTTAGCAAGTGTTTGTGGCTTCGATTCAATGCCCAAACCCACCAAAAACACAGCGATTTCATTCGAATTTCTGCCCAAATTCACACCAAAGGCTTGTTTGCTTCTGAGGAAGGTTGAATAAAGGCCAAAGCAAGCTGGGCGTTGCGAAATTTTGGTGGATTTCCAGTGCTTGAGGCGTGTGTGTGGAGGAGATGAGCTAAGGAAGAAGATAAAGAGCAGAGAGAGAGAATGGGGGCTCGGGGGGGTCGAGCGCTAGATGAGGAAGAAAAAGGGGCCTGGTGCTTTGATAAAAATGCCCCTCGCTTCTCTCTCTTCTTTTTTTTTGTGGTTCCAAGTTTGCTCAATAATTAACATCGGTAGCCTAATCACGTACTTCATACTCTAAACCCAAATCGATAATACGATCTTTTGTCGATCACTCGTTCCCAAATACGTCAAGGTTTGATTTAATAAACCTCAAACTAATTCTAAGGTTGATAATCAAATTGTACTCGGGATTCTACTCGACTTAGTACCTGATAATAATCCTGATGAACGCTTATTAGAAATCATCAAAAAAATTTCAAGACTAATAACAATAGTAATAGCAATGATAATATTCTTTTTAATAAAATTATCGCTCACATAAGCACATCGATACAGTTTAACTAATATCGTTACTAAAATACAATTTTACAATATCAAAAGGCAAGACAGTCAGCGTAACATAGAAATAAGGAACATGGGTGTTATAAGAGTATTCAATGAACACACATATGCAAAAGCTAACACACTTACTCAAAAACACAACCTCACTCAATCGACAACAAAACCACACATATATATAAAACCAATACCACTAACAATGAATATATATACAAATCCAACAATACCACTAATTACAAAATATAATGTTGGGTCGACACACTTAAGTATGCACAAAATGCACACAAAGGTGATCACAGCCATTAATTGGCTTCACAGCTTCCCAAGTTTGACCTCAATATTGATCACCAATAATAACACAACCTAATATCCAGTACTAAACAAAAAGAAAAAGAAAGAAAATGAAAATAAGGGAGAAGAGTTAGAATGATTATATTAGGTTGGGTACTGATTGTACCTAAACTCTGCCTTTCTAAGATGGTGCTATGGATTCTAGAGGAGCATTGGTCACTCCTCCTCATCTCTGAGGATGTGAGTCCTCAACTTAGATGAAGTCAACGCTCATAAGAGCTTATGAACTGGCATTGCATGCATCTCAAAATGATGTGATTAAGACAACACTAATAAGATCATAGCAAATATAGTCAATGCCATCTTAAACTTATCAAATGCCATAGAAAAATCAAAAGCATAATCTTCCTAGGCACGTCCTCTAGGCTTGCACAATGAGGGTCACAAGAGGGAGTATACCCTCTAATGTCACCTAAGGACTCTTGAAATGCATACAAATGGGAGATGGTAGTAGAAAACAAGGGGGATGAAATGGAGGCTAGGTCAACGGTGCAAATGGGGTCCATATGCTTAATGCTAGAAGTGACACCAACCACCACACCATTGCCACACGACTCCACAAGGAAAGCTTCCTCAAGAAATGGCTTAATCAAGGTAGGTTCTTTTGATAAATCAAGCAAATTATCCTTAACAAAACTAACATCACCCTTAGAAAGCTCACCATCCCTAACTCTATGCACTGAGCTAAAGAGAGGGGAGATGCAAGTAAGGTCAAGTCACCAATGGTAGTGTCTCTGCGTATGCTAGACAAGGATGGAGGAACAAATTGTAAGGAAATCAAGGGGGGTCAAACACTTCCTCTAGGTAGATCAAAGGTGTATCAATAGTAAAATCGGTATCTAGAGGAAGAGAAGACCCATAATCATCATAGAGACCAACCTCAAGTATATGGGACGATAGACTAGGGTCAATCTCATGCAATATACCACACTCCCTCATCTCACTAACAAAACACTTATGTGCCTCATTCATTGTCTTGATTACGACATTAAGTTTCATATAACATTCACTGGAACAAATTTGCAATAAGAGTACATAATAGGAGAATAAGAGGAATCGTGATGAAATGAATCCCTAAATGGAGATACACATGGGGATTGAGCGTGCAACCCATAGGGAAGGTGGGGAAGGCCACAAAAGACTCACTAAAACTCTCATTTTACCATTGATAATAAGCTAAAGACTCCAACAAGTCCCACATATCATTAACCCCTAAAGAGCACAAACCACCATAACACATGGACTCAAGGGTGGCTCGAGTCTGATGTGTTATCCTCTCAAGCACAACATTTCATATTTTCTATTTTTCATACATGAAATGGACATATTGGGCATGATAATCATTCAATCTATACAAGTGTTGCCATAAAGGTTCATGCTCAAATTTAGTTAAATGAAAAATAGCCATTTTGATTTCTTTCAAATATTTGATTTTGAAAGTATTTTTTGAATTTTTAAGGGCCTAGTCTTGAGTGCTCAAGAAAATTAATTAGTGCAACATAAGTAGGATTGTAGGACCACAAATACTGATCTTGGCAAAGAACAAGCAAATTAGTAAGACCATACTAAACTAAACACTTCATAGGTTTTGAGGCAAAAACATTGAAATGAATATACCTAAAAAACACTTTATAGGCTAAAGGGTAACGTCAATCCGGGGTTAGATGGCGTGTCCTTTTCCACCCTTAAATGTTTAGTACTATATATACATATATATTTTGAGAGTGGGAATTTAGTGTTATTGTGATAATTATTCCTAGACAAAGTTGATCTGACACAATTATTTATTTGAAATCGACATGAAGTTAAGTGGGGCTGAGTACAAATTTTCAAGCCGTTTAATTAAATGGGCTATGCTCAGGTTGAGGTTCTCGATACAAAAAAGTACTCATTTAACTCGTTAGTTAAATTGGTTAGACAAGTTAACCACTTTTCCCGTTTATAATGTGTTCATTTATCCTTTTATTAGATAATTAAGAATGCAAAAATTGAAAATAAATATGAAAATATGAATGATGAATCAAGCGAGGTTTAGAGAGTAATTGCTTCATGTGATACGTAAACTTCATTTTTCATGCTATGTAATTATGTAGTAATTAAAAATGTTGAATAAATAAATGAGTAATTAGGTAACCAAAGTGACTTGTTTATCTTAAATGGATTAAGGGGGTCAAACCATTTAAAAATTAAATGGGTACAGGTACTACAAGATAAAAGTTTAATTTTGACGAAAAACTTTGGCGGGTGTGTGGTGTGTCACAATGTGTGACGGACATTTTAACGGAAGAAATTTGATTTTGACAACGTTATGGGCAGCACAAATCTCAAAATTAATTTTGATGGCATTTATGGTGTTTTGACGGGCTTCAGCGGTCAAAAATTGGCTACATATTCAAAATTTGACATTGTCCGTCAAAAAGGGGCGGACTCTTCACACGGGCGCATGTTGGTTTGAAGGGCCCATCAAAATCTTGGCAAAAGCTGCACCGACCCGTCAAAATCCCCCTTTAAAATTGTCAATAAATAGTGTTGCGTGCGCTTGCTTTTCTTCCTCTTTACTCTCCTGTTTTAATTCCTCAAGCTGCGCTAGCACTTGCATTCTCTAGAGGATCGCTCGGCCGGTGCATTTGTGTCCATTATTCTCTCCTTCCTCGAGCTCATTATTATCTCCCTCCTCATTAACCTCCACATCTGGGCTCGAATTTGGGTATGACGTTTGGTGGAACAACGGCTGGGCAGAACAACCAGCCGGTGACTCGGTCGTGTTCGAGGTGGCGTGTGTGCAATTAGCCAGCTGAAGGAGGCGACATACGGTAGCAGTTGGAAGGGTGGTTTGGTTCGCATCCAGTTGTTGTGGTCTGGTGAGTGGACAGCGGTATAGCCGGTGAACGTTGAAAGTTTTGGGTGGTTCAACGTAGGTTTTGCAACTTTGAATTTGTCAATTTCAGCCCCTCACCCTTTAATTCATCAAGCTAGAATGGTTTTTGCGTCATGAAGTAATTAGTTTATGAATGACCAAGTGTGTGATGTGAATGTGTAATTGTGTGGTTTGTATGAATTTTGGTAAATGTTGGTATTTAGATATGAGGAGGAAGTTGAAGGGTTAAGTTCATGAACTAAATCTATAAAAATTTTGCAAATTGTATTTTAATATGCGGTTGGAGTTCATTTGCTCACACTTGGTGATATTTTTGAGGGAAATAAGTTGACTTGTCTTGTGAGTAAATTACAGTAAGCAATCCTGATTTGTTATGAGCCTTTGGTACTCAATTTGATGATGAAAGGACATGTATTACTAATTTTACATTGTGCTTGTAATTTAGAGAATTAATTTACACTCAAACTCAATGTACGATTACTATATTTACTTCTTTACACAAACACTGCAAAAAAGGTTGCTTCGCTCCATATTTAATTTTGCTAATAACTACACTTATACGTGTAGAAATAGCAGTTGTTCACACTTAGGCTAAATATAGGGAAGTTAAGCATGTGAAAGTGTTCCCCATACTTAATAAAAATGTGGCTAGAGTTATATTTCTCACACTTATAAATACGGAGCAAGTACTAATTATTCACGATTTATGTTTGACCATTTTACGCTATGCCCACTCTGGAAGATGCAAGAAGTCATAGTTTTCCCCACACTTAAAAGTGTTACTAGTATTGCTTTAGTTTTTTTAAAAAACAATGTTGGTAATTAATATAAAACTTATTAAGTTAAAAATAGAACTGTATACAATTGTTCTTTTTTGAATTAACAAGTTTTATACTAATTACCAGCACGCATCACCCTACATAAATGATTAAATTAACAAACCAATAAATTAAAGTAGATCAAACATCAATTGAATAAATTACACATTAGTGCCTAAAAAAAATTAATTGTAGACACAGCAAGAAAGACTAAGGTAATCAAAAGTAAATATTCTTGCATTGTCTTGAATCCATCATGCTAACTTTTTTGTTGTAGATAGCTCATTGAATATTTTATTGCTCTATATACTACGTAAAACTACACATTGAAAACATGCCTAACGTCCAAGAATATATAAAACCAATGTCCATCTTCGTTTTCTTCATAGAGAGATGTTAGCTTCAGAAATGCAACCTCTTAGACAATTGAAACACACAAAAAAAATAATTATGAGAAGAGATAACCAAAGAGATTAACTAAGACATAGACTCGGTAGAATAAAGTTTAAAGATGCACAATAGAGTTAAACCAACTATAGAAATACAACAGAGTTGAACCTGTAAGAATAGAACCACAATCGAGTTCAACTAACAGTATAGAGGACCTAGGTGAGTTCAGCTAAATAAAGAATTAACCACAATCGAGTTCAACTAATAATATAACCACAACTAAGTTCAACCAACAATAGAACTGCAACTAAATGAGTTCAACCAATAACATAATCCAATCGAGTTCAACCAATAATAAAACCCCAAGTGAGTTAAACCAACAATAAAATTCAACTGATTTCAACCAACAACAAAACCACTAGTTCAACCAATAAAAGAACTTAATTGAATTCAACAACAATAGAACCAATTGAGTTCAATCGATAATAGAACCAACCGAGTTCAACCAACAATAGAACCCAAGTGAGTTAAACAAACAATAGAGCCTAATTGAGTTCAACCAACAACAAAACCATTAGTTCAACCAACAATAGAACTCAATTGAATTCAACTAACAACAGAACCAATTGAGTTCAACTGATAATAAAATCCAACTGAGTTCAATTAAGAATAGAGCCACAACTGAGTTTAACTAACAATAAAACCCTAAATGAAAATGAATAGCATACTCTCACTACGTTGCTGAAGAGTAGTGAACAACTTTTCGTAAAAATCTTGCTCAGTAAGTCCTTATCTACCTTCTTTTTACCCTCAATATATGACAACAATAAATGATGTTTTGTTTTTAGACTTAGTTAAACCAAAGTAAATGACAAATCAAACCTTAAATGTAAGAATATACAAGCATTTATATACCATGCTGCCTAGAAAACAATGAGCAAACTCTCTTCACTTTGGATTCCTAAAACTTCTCACTGTGTTCGGATTTTCTTCGATCACCTTATTGACTAACTTTTCTATCTCAGCACGAACACACTTAAGATTCATTCGAATGAAATCATTTGGCAAGGATACTTGAAGTAAGAAAACATAGAAAACCACATGCATACACAAGTAAAAATACACTGGAAGTATAGAGTCCATAATATCTTTCTACAATTATTAACCTGTTTATGCAGTGTCTTATTTGCTTTCTTTTTGGGCAAATTGATACTTGGCTGAAACTTAGAAGTATCTACTTCCTTCCTCGTTTATCTGTTGATCGAATTTTGTGCTTGTTGATTATATGTAATTCCTACAAGTCTCCGACAACCATCTCTAGAAATCTGATCATTCAGGGTGACACAATCATTACAAGTCCCAAATTCAACTCGAATGCTCTTTGAATTTGTATGGCTATGAGGCAATGAATTTATCTCCTTAGATGATGAGTGATTATGGTGAAGAAAGTTGTCCTTCAAATAATAAAAATAGCCAAATGAGTTGAATAATCTATTCCAATTTAGCAAATATCATATTAGGAAAAAAAACACGCACTTGCGTTGTTGCATATGGATTAATTACCCTGGAGCACATAAGTTCTCTTCAAAGTAGTGAAGGCATAGAAGTTAAGCTAAGACCCTTACTAACTCCCTAGATACTTTTTAGCTGTATGAAAACAACAATCAAATAATTACCAAATTATATAAATTGCTCGAATAATAGGAACTAGAAGTATTTCACTTCCATGCCTGCTCTTTAAATTGCTCAAATCAAAAATACATAATGTCTTAGCTGCTCTCTTTGGTCAAAATTCAGGCATCGAGTGATGTCTGATTGATTTAAGCAACCAAAGTATTTGTATTTTCTTCCATAGATGTGTTTTGAACATCCGACTACATAAAATTACAAATTGAAAAGAAACTTCAATAATGAAAAGTTAACTGTGCAAGGTTTTTACACTATACTATAATGTTATGCTTATGTGCACAAAATAACAACTTACTTAATTGACAAGACTATGGGGTCGTGGCATGTCAATTGTGGAATTTTCCATCGTATTTGTCACACTAATATGTTTCTTACCGATTTGAGTTGTACAGGAGTTGTTAGCCTCTTGAAGTGAATTTGGCTAAATAAAACTAGTAGTCAGATAACAATATCATTGTGTAAGACAAAATAGCTAATGGGAACATAATTATAACTGTCATGATTGTAAATATCATCTTTACCCAAGCGGCACAACATGAAGCTAAATGCAAGAAAATAAAAAAGGAGTGGTTGTTTTGTTTTATTAGCACCTGTATGTTCTCTTTGTCTCCAACACTTCGTCTTTACTGACTCACCTGGAAACACCCAAAATTAGGTATGATAGTGTTAAAAAAAAAATAGCCAAAACACAAGATTTTGTATGAAAAGACCACATTTACGCGCATATAGAATATGAACTCACTTGGTTTAGAACATAAGGCGACCTAGATGTATGAGCAGCTCCACCTTTATCCCTTAATATAGTGGTTTTTCTAATTTGACGTGTATCCTTAATATATGCTTCAGTATTCTTAGCTAATGTAGACGTAGTTGTCAAAGTATCTCTTATGGATTCACCAGCTAAGGGTGTGTTATTCCTTTGATTATCTTCTACATCATCACCCTAATCACAAACCAAGTAAAGAAATTAACATCGACCTTATCCAAAGTGTACATGTATTCATTATCTATTTTTAATTATAGAAACTCAACAAGAAGTAATAAAACCATGGTTTAAAAATGTCCTAAGATAGAACATGCGCATCATTAGTTTGTTGAGACTTCAAGTAAGTGACCTCTTGGTGCAAGGATTGAACCTCTTTTAGTAATAGACTCTCTATGCTAGAATCCGAAGGTTAAATTCTGCTTTGACAATTGCATTTGGCATTAAGTTGAATAGAGGTTACTTCAGGCCCAACTCCTTTAACTCTCCCACTACTTTCAGGTCCCTTCAACTTATGATAAGCAAAAGTCTTAGCCGGCACTGCGGCTTTAGAGAATACCACTTCTTAAGCACCCGTCTTTCGTTTGGCAATGTCAACAGTAATATACTATACAAATTATTGGCCATAGGTACCAACATCTATCATTATATTGTTTACGTATGTATTAATTAATGACATACTCTATGCAAATTACAATAAGTGTATAAATGCACATAGCACAAATTTCTTAGTCGCCGGTTCATAGTAAGATCCTTCTTTATCCTGATGAGTCTCCATAAACCAAGGGACCAGGTTCCCTTTGATGCTCCTTCTCCTATAAATCATTTTATAGGCGTAAACAAAGCATTCCTTACACAGCAAAGTATCTACAATGTAACACCCTAACCCCAGGGCTAGTGATGTTAGTGGTTTTTAGAATTTTGGAAATAAACGAATAGAGTTTCCCCTAAAAATGACCATAACTTAGGTTTATAGCCTTACAATAAGTAGCTGTAACAATTGAAACATAATGAATATGTTCACCATGCTCAACAGCTACACGCCAAAGATCACAACTCCATAGCCCACACCAGCCGAAGTACCAACAACATAAAGCAAATTGATTCTATAATAATCTGTCTTATACTTCCATTGTATAGTAAATACACTTAAATCCTTGCAACATGAGATCCAGCACAAACAAGCTCTCTATAATTCAATTGTAGCGAAAGGGTATGTAAATTTGGTCCTTCCCCAATTCCTGGATCCTTTGTTGAATGCATGACTCCAGCTCATTGATTTAGATAGGATTCTATGACAAAAATCACTATATAAAGTTGCTCTTATAAAATGTTTTTGCATTAATGACACCCCTACTGAAAAAGGAAATATTCCAAAAGGGACAGAAAGTTTAGGGTAGGAATGTGCATCTCGAGTCCATAAAAAAATAGCCAAGGAGTCAAGGACATAGGATTTTGCTTGAACACTATCATGAACAATGAGAACTAAGACCATCTCCAACAACCATACCAATTCTTCATTTGAATTCATTCCAACTCTTCAAGCTTAACCAGGGAAAGAAACATGTGGGCAGGAACTCAAATAGCACTTCTTTGCACAATACTTACCCGAAAGTAAAAGTAGATGTCATATTCTTCGTTTAAAGAAAAACTTACATCCCACATTTAGACCCCACATCCATAAACTATATAAACAAAACAATTAAGCTTTTTTATTTGATAAAGAATAACCCTACATGCTTCATATGCATTTACCTAAGAAACAAGTCTCCACCATCACACTTAGAAGCTAGAAATTGACCAATAGTTAAAATACAGTGTAACAACCTAACCTCAGGGCTAGTAATGTTAGTGATTTCTAGAATTTTGGAAATAAATGGACATCGTTTCCCCTAAAAACTAAACATAACTTGAGCTTATAGCCTTACAATAAGTACCTGTAACAATAGAAACATAATGAATATGTCCACCAGGCTCGACGACTAGATGCCAGAGATCACAACTCCATAGCCCACACGGCCGGAGTACCAACAATATAAAGAAAATTGATTCTGTAATAAACTGTCTTATACTAACATTGTAGAGTACATACACTTAAATCCTTGTAAAACGAGATCAAGCACAAACAAGCTCTCTACAAGTTAATTTTAGAGAAAGGTTATGTAAATCTGCTCCTTCCCCACTAGTGAGTCATAGCTAATCGCTAGTAAAATCGCTAACAATTAGTAAGGGAACTAACCATTACTAAAATAGTTAATTTTATCAAACACATCCATATAGCTAGAGTCTTCTATTTATTGTAATTTTTGACTAGTTATTTTTGTTGTAGTATGAAGGTGCAGCATGTACAGATGGCAGAGGTCCAAGTATATGGGATACTTTCACTCATAGACATCCAGGTGCTTCATGATTTATTTCTATTCTTTTTTTTCTGCCTAAACAAAAATAGTAATTACAAACAAAATACTAATTACAAGACTTAATGATATAATATGTAAACTGTAGATGAAACTAAGATGAGAAATTAAATGGGAAAAAAGTTTGATAAAAAATACTCAATTTTTGTGTGTTGGCTGAGAAAATTGGGGATGGTAGTAATGGAGATATGGCGGTTAATTGATACCATCGTTACAAGGTAATCATATTTGCACCCAACTCCATTCTATAAATATATCTTTTGACTAGCCATGTATGTATTCTTCACAGAATCACAGTGGCCAAAATGCTAACATACTTTTGAATCATGACTAATGGCAAGAAGACATTGGGATTATGAAGGAAATGGGATTGGATGCTTACAGATTCTCAATCTGATGGTCCAGACTATTACCGTCTAAGAATGAATCACATAAAATCTCATTTAAACTGTAAGCGCTTGTTTGTTATGAGCATTTAAAATTAATGGTTCGTGGTTTAGAATAGTTTAGACATTTAAGAGCTGTTTGGAGTTGCTAGGAGTAGCAACTAGTGCTTAGGAGCAATTTCAAGTATCAGAAGCGGTACGATCTTAACTAAAACTATGTATATAACTAGCAGTTTGGAGCATTTTAGAAGCAGTTAGGAGCAGTTAAGAGTGTTCGAACTGATGGTTTGTAGTTAGGAGTAGTATCAAGCTGTTTAGAGCGGTTAGCAGTTGCAAGATGTAGAGAGCTTATAACAGCCACACTGTACTTAATATAAACAAAGTAAGCATACATGACTTACAAAATTATCCCTTTTGATTTCCAAACTTTGTGAGCCATTTGTATGTCCATGTAGTTGCTTCCCTCTTGCTCTTTTTTCAATTAGTAGACCATTTTTGCATAATAAAAAGTATTATATTACTATAAGAGATATTGTTACAAGGGTGGAGAAGCCAAAAAGTCAGCAAAGCAATTAACAAAGCACCAAAAGCATGTCCTAAATTTGTGTGATACGACAAACACAGTCCTTGAATGCAAAGGAGAATAAGCCTATGATTTCTACGAAGAATACTGTAACAGTCCGGGACCCCGCTAGCTGATATTGTCCGCTTTGGCACACCGGCCTCACGGCTTTAAAACGCGTCAACCAGGGTGAGGTATCCAGCCCCTTATAAAGAGGCCTTCGTTCCCCTTACCTGCCGATGTGGGAGACTCATCTCCCCTTGGGGACCCCGACGCCCTCGTCGGACAAGATAAGGGGCCCACCGACCCGAGGCCTGGCTCTTATACCAACCCTGTTTATAAGTATATTGATGTACTCTGAAACCATTTAATCTCGCAACTCGTGCTTACAATCACAAAAACTAGTAAACTGAAACACTTCAAGCCCGAAGCTCATAATAGTTTAACCATACCATGTACTAACTCACATTCCATACCACACACGTACTTGACCCTAAGGTCGGTTCCAATATTCAAGCTATGCTGAATCCACTGTGAGCATCTGATGACCTTCAAAAAGGCTTGCTAAAAGGAGGAATATGTGGCACTTCATCACCTAAAATGGAAAACATGAAAACAATTCGAAAACATGAGCAAAAACTCAGTACATACATTCCTGAATTTGTAAAATGACCATAGAAACACTGGTGATGGGTACCCGACTTTGCAATTCATTTAGTTGGCAATAAAATGAAAATGAAAGTAATATGAAATTGAATTGCTCATTATTATCTGAATGTGAACCCCTTGCACCGATATGATCTATACATAGGTGTACACCTGCCAATCCGATCAAGAATTGGCCTGAAGCCGCGCGGGTAAATGATGGGCTGACGCCCTATAGATGATAACTGACGGGGTCACAAGTTAAATGACAAATCACTGTATAAACTGATTCATTGATAAACTCATTAAGAGTTGTAACTTGATAAACATGATCTGCTTTCTGAAGATACAGGCAATGGACGTACCTTGAGTCTTTAAAACAAAATGTTATCAAACTTGATACAGGTCAGCTATTTCATAAATGTCATCTGACTTGAGACATATGCATAATGGGGAACGATAACTAGGCCTCAACTCTGTTTCATAAATGTCATTGAAAGTATGTGTAGTTAGTAAATGATCCTTACTCGCCCAATTGAGTAAGTAAAAGTATGCGTAACAGAAATTGAGCAATTAAATGGCACACATAACTCGTGTATTTCAATATAACTTCAAAACTGAATTGATGAAAGTAAAAATAGTCCACAATGAGATAAATGGTATTACAAAGGAAAAAGCCTTGATGGCGATAATCGAGAGAATGGTTACGGCCTTTTCTGAAATAAGTTGTTGATACAAGTTTAAGGCTCGTTGATGTATAGTTTGGTTCAAGATAACAACGAGTACACTAGACTAGCTTGATAAATACATTTGATACAATCTGAATTAAGTAATAGAGGTCTGAGGCCAAGAGAGGTATATCTTGGTTTAATGGTATAAACTGCAATAACTTGGTCTGATAAGTCACAACATCCCATCTCTCATATATCATTCATAAATCCATTAGATAAAGAATTCCACCTCAAATGGGTCATTGAACTCATTAGAAGCTATTAAGCTCACCAAACTCAAAATACTCATCCAAATTTCACGAGATCTTACAGGAAATTCAGAAATAATATGAACAATCTACAATAAAAGTTTCAGAATTTTCCTCTAAGTATACACTGCACAGAAATTGTAATAACAATCTGATTTACACTCAAGCAGGTCAGTTCACTTCAAAAATTCATAACTTTCATTCAGGACCTCAAATAGAGACCTAAAACCCCAATATGAAAATATTAAGAAGTCCCCAAAAACTTTCATTTATAACTCAAAACATGATTCCTACAATAGGATTCCCAAAATGGGACTAAAATACAAGTGTATCAGTTTTGATCTCATTCTGCGCAGTTTTGGTAAAATGACCATAACCTTTTGTACAGACCTCGGATTAAGGAGATTCAAGAGGAATTTTAAAGATAACACATTGAACTATCTACCCCCCAAAAATCACAATTTTTGGCTGGACCATTCATTACCAGTTTAATCCCAAAGTCAACCCTAATTTCCTGAAATTTCAGCTCTTCACTAATTTAACTTCCTCTTTCTTTTTCACATAAAACTCACTTGAAATCATTGTAAATCACCACAATCAGATACAAAATATCATTTAAGGCCTCATATATGTATCCAAACCCTAAACAACTTCATTAATACATAATTACTAAATTCGTATCCAAAACAGGGCAGTTTCTTCAAAATTCCATAACTCACTGATTACACCTCCAAACTTCATGAAATTTTGCCAGAAAATCCCAAATAATATAGAGAACCTACAGTAAATTTTCAGAATTTTTGGACAATCCTGTGATTTTCAGAAGTTTCGGCAGCAGCAGTTCAACAGTTGCAAAATCATGAAAATCATCCTCTTGATCAAATACCCATAACTCCAAACATCTCCAAACTCAATAAAAATTTCACAATAACTATCAATTTGATCATCCAAACATAACCCATAAAGAAAACAACCATGAAACTCAAGATAAAACAAGTTAGGGTTTTGAGATATACCTCACTTTAGGCTTGAATTAATGAAATGAGGAGGCTGTTTTGAGTGAAATAAATGGTTGGGCATGATAGCTAGAAGCAAGGGGAAGTCGGGGTAGCCAAGAAGTGGCCGGAAAAGTGGTCGGAAACCACCCAAAGTGGCGGCACAAGGGGCAGCAGTTGCTGCCCCTGTTTCTGCTGTGAGGAGAGAGAGAAAAATGGGGATGGGTTTGTGATAAATTTGCTGAATTTTGTATTTATAAAGTGCCACTTAATATCAACATGTGGCTGAAAATTATCCACCCAAAAATTAGCTTTTTACTAATTAAAATTAGGTGCTAAAATGAGTAATGAGTGAAATAACAAAAGTTAGTAAAGTTTTGGGCTTTTGTTTTGGGCCCAAAAAACTAAATCGGGGCTTGAAAAATTATTTGGAGTGTTGAACAAAAATAAAAATTGGTATTGCTCGGAAATAAATTTTAGCGAAGATAAGAAAATAATTAATCACTAATTTATACTCATCGAGGCCTAATATCGATTCACCCGATATTTAATCAATCAATGAAGCTTGAGTTGCAAAGTGGTACCCAAAATGAAATATCTCCAAACTGGGAAGATTAAATACGATGAATGAAGGTGAAAAATTGAAATAATATGATGGAACTCGTTAAATAAATAAATGGAGCGTAATTGAATTTAATGAATATGATTTGGTTAAACAAATAACCATGAATGATTAAGTCAATAAACATGGTAAAGTCAATGAATAAACATGATTAATGAAATAAATAAAGATGATTTAAATAAATAAATATGAGTTAGGGTTGGGTTATTACAGCCTTCCCCCCTTAAAGAGTTTCGTCCTCGAAACTTATCACACTTGTCAACTATATGCAATGCTGCTTTAAGACTCAGGGGTCATTGGTTCCCATTGCTTCCCTCTGAAGGAGTATAATTGCCGAATGAACACTGATTAAGGGTGTACATATTGGATAACTTCTTAATCCCATATTTCAGTAGTAGATCCGAATACTTTTCACACAATAGCCTCAATGAACTCAATTACTTTGCTTCAAAAGTGATACTCTCTTCGAAAGAAAAGAACTTTGTTACTGCAAATGAGGTATTCTACACTGCTGACTCATAAGGCCCAAAGTAACGAGGACTCAATTATCACTGATATCCAGTCTCCTGACACCCTTGACTAGATAAGCCCTTCAGAACACTTTATAACGCATTTGAGACATTGGTTATTTCTTTGTTTTGCCAGCACAACTGTTTTGTCGACTTTGTATCACCTCGACATGTACTTGAATTTTCCATTTTTCCCTCTTACTGCTGGGAGTAGCTCTGACCTTATACTCAATGTGTCTTCTGGCTCATTCCAATATAATTAAACAGTGCTTGAGATTATGCCATTCTCAAAATATCACCAGCGGATTTTTCTAACACATCACATGATCTTCCCTCATCAGACTACTCAAGGATATGCTCCCAGTTGATAACAGGAAAGAGAAAAATGACAATGGTTAGGGATAAGAGCGATGAATTTCTCAGCCGAGCGAACTATTGCATACAAAAGAAATGAACAATGAGACTAGAAAAGGAAAATAAGAAGAGATTATCATGGGGTGGTTAGAATAAAGATAACCATAAGTGTGTCATGAATTCTGAAATATGATGCCACAAGAAGTATTGTGGTTATAAATATGGACCATAAAGGGTCCAATAAATAATCCACCAAGGAGAAAGATGGGATGGTTATACTCGAATTTAACTGATGAACTAGAAACTGGAAACAAGATGACAAGCAACTGAGCTTCACTAGTTGACTTTATAGCCACAAGGAGCAAGATAAATGCAATAGATAGACAACTAGATTGGACAAACAAAGTGTAATTGATGGATAACTGGATTAGACGAGCAAGTGCCAATGGATAGATAAATGGATCAGATAAACAAGGTACAATGGATAAAGAAATAGCTTGAACAAGCAAGGTCTAATGAATAGATAAACGGATTGAATAGGCTGTAGTGGAAACATGCATTTGCTCATATGGAGCCAAGTTAAGAATGGCAATAAGATTAAATAAGGATTACTGAAGTTCACTTATGAGGATATAAGATATAGGTGTGAGAATTGCAAGTGCCATAAATAGATCAATAGAATGAATAAGTGAATAGATTGAATAGATTGATCAATAAATGGATTAAATAGATTGAGCAAGTGACATGAGAAACGTGCCTTTGCTCATATAAAACCAATTCAAGTCCAGGAATAAGATTGAACAGAAAAGCTAGAATTTACTTATGAGTAGGTAAGATATATGTGTGGGAGTCGAAGTTCAAAATAGGGAAAATAAGGGGATTATGACAATTACAATCACCCACACCAATGAGAGCTGAATTACATTATGAATTCAGAATAAGTTATACGAGTGTATTATTATGAATAAATGAGATGTAAGGTAGATGTGGGAATCAACTCTCAACGAAATGAACTACAGCTCATGATCATGAAATAAAGATGGTGAAGGTCGAGAGCACTGGAATGTTGACACTCATATAAGGTCGAATAAAAATGTATTGCATACTTAACAATGGGTTTGCAAAGGTGTGAAAGATCACACGAATAAGAAACATCGGGTTGAAATACAAGGGAGATGAAACAATATTAGATAGTATCAAGTTTTGAAGATGAGACAAGCAAACAAGAATTACTATAAATGGGTATTCTTGCAAAAGATAAACTGTGGTTGCATGGTTTAGGTGTGATGTTCGAACCTTAAATCATTCTTGGACAAGACATCTCCTGCTGACAGTTAATCCCATAAATCATTTATTCAAGGTATAGGGCACTTATTTTGATAGTGATCTTGTTCAACTCTCTGTGCATAGTACACGACCATAAGGTTCTGTCTTTCTTCTTCGTATGAACCTGAGGTTCCCCACGGGGACACACTTGGTCAAACAAATCCCTTGTAATTCATCCACTGAGTCCTTAATTCTTTGGACTCTATTGGGGGTCATATGATAGGGGTTTTGAAAATGGACTGAGCACCTAGAACAAGGTTGATATGAAAATCAATGTTTCTTGGGGAGAAACAATACTGATAGTCCTCATATGAAACATCTCTAACTCCACCAACTGGAAATATGGATATGGATATACCGAGTGTGGTTGACAAATCACTAATATTCAATACATTACTGACATGATAATTCACTTGCTTGCACAATGGAATTAGGGCAGAAATAGGATTGAATACACAAGGTATACCAATCAAACTCGATTGAATGCCCAATGAATATGTTTTCGGCAATACTATACATAACACATTCAACTGCTTACTAGTCTCAATAAATTTAAAAGACAAGGGGCAATCTAAAGTGCACAGAGATGCAACCACACCATGAACTCTTGCAAAGATATTTCTTTATTGGTTAAGAAGGATAGGCATATAAGCTGAATGAATGAAAAGACGAAGATTCGTAATGAAAGAAGTAAGATATATAAATGTCCTGCATATACAAAACATGCAGTTTATTCAGGATGGTCATGATAGTAAAGTAAATGAACGGTGTTATGAAGTTGAGAGAGAGTATTAAGTAATGAAGGTGAAGAAATGCAAAAGGTTACCAAAGCGGCTTTTGAAAAGTCATACGGTATCCGTATGTGAGTAAAATGACAAAGATAAGGGTCAACACTATCAAAAGGAAATTTTTATTCATCTGATGTTTGAAAAGACACTACGTCAAGATGAAGGAGTCAATCTTTTGACTGAACATGATTTCAAATCAATTACTATGTGGTTTCATCATATTGATTCGAATATGTGTCCAGAATCAAATATCCTTAGGAAGAACTGTAAATCACATAGTGATGCACACCGGGAGTCATTATAGGCTCCATTAGGAAAGAGAGAATTAAACAACTGAGATTATCAGGGTTTGAATCACCCATAAGAAAGGTTGATCAGATGTGTTTGAAAAAGTCCCCACAGACCACATATGAGAATTTCCATAAACACCCCATTACAAATCAAGAGAGTGTTAGTAGCAAGGAAATAATGCATCTGAACGGTTCAAGGTAACTAGGGTAGGAATAAGTCAATGACGGGAAGTAATGGGAGCATTGCTGATGTAAAGTCTTAGTATCAAGACCAAAAGATTCCGATACATGGCAGCTTAATCTTACTTACACCACCCACATAATGCCAAATAGCACACCATAAGCTACTAATTGTTATTACCATACATAAGCACTCATTGTAGTGTTCTTCTCATAGTACTTCAACTCAAAGATATTGCCCCACCAGGCATTTCCTCATCTAGAGGTTCACCTCTAACTTAACATTGTATAAATCCCTTGAGAAGTTGCAAATCGTACCCCCACATCGACTTCAACCATCACTGTACTCAAGGTTAGGTATTTTAATTCATCTCAATGAAACTCTCAAATTCTGGAGCGAAACGGACAGAGTTTCGCCTAAAAACTGGCTAAAAACCAGGCTTAAAGCCTTATAATTGATACCTGAAATGGAGAGAAACACTTTAATAGCTCAACGGCCACACGCCGGAGTTCATAACTCAACGGGTCACACACCCGGAGTGCACAATTACAAAAATTTAAACAAATACGAGAAATGAAACACCCATATTCAGCACGTGGAGTCATATAGCTTGTGATTAAATGTTTAAATAAACTGATTAAAAAATGGACGGGTCACAAGCAGGTTGCAGGTTTCTAAAGATACAGGCAATACACTCTGATTCATTATTCAGCCTACTAACATACCTGTAGCCAATTCGTTTAGATGGCTGCCAGAGGAGGTGGAGGTGGATCTGATAATGGAGGGGGTAAAGCTGCCCCTATGGTAGGGATTAATTTACTCAACAAGTTCCTTAAGTTGCAGCCCTCAAAGTTTAGGGGAACTGCGAATCCCTCTGAGTTAGACGAGTGGATAAGGGAACTTGATAAGATATTTAAGACAATGATGTGCCCCGAGGAGTATAAGGTAAGTTTGACTACACATTTATTTGTTGGAGAAGCAGATCATTGGTGGGATTCTGTCAAGCCGAGTGATGAAGAGGACAAAGCGAACCTTTTAACTTGGGAAAAGCTCAAAGAAAGGATGAATGAACAGTATTATCCTAGAGATGTGCAGAGAGCTAAGGAATTAGAGTTCTCCAACTTGACCCAAGGTAAGATGACTGTAATGGAGTATGGTGTTAAGTTTACTGACCTTAGTCGATTTGGGAGACATTTGGCGGATACAGAGCAACGTAAAGTTGATCGGTTCGAGGATGGTTTAGATATTGAAATTCGTAAAAGCTTATCATCGCAAGCATTCACTAAGTATCCAGACATATACCAACGAGCAATGCGAGTTGAGACGGTTTTGGATGAAAGTAACGCGAAGAATGCAACTACTACCAGGAAATCAAGTGGAGGAAGCTCAGCTTCTGAGAAACAAAAGAACATTACTCAAGGAGAGCGAATGCTTGAGCCAACTTCAGATAAGAAATATTGTGAATTCTGTAAGAAAATTCATGGTGGAGTTGAATGCTACCGAGCAACAGGCAAGTGCTTCAACTGCGGAAAACCTGGCCATATAGCTTTCCAGTGCCTCCAACCGAATAGAAGGGCTCCTGGAAGCATGAAGAGACCATTCTCTGATGAAAAAGGCATACCCCAGCCACCGAACAAGAAGACAGATTACGATAAGGGGAAAGGTTCCGGGGGGAGGATCTATGTCATGAAGCCACCGCAGAAAAATTAAGCTAACTTGCAGTTTCGAGAAAGGTAAGTTTCGAGGACGAAACTTCTTTTAAGGGGGAAATGTTGTAACGCCTCAAAAATTTCAGTTACAAATGTGGATTACTATGTGAATACGTGTTTTATATTTATGTATTTTAAGTGTTTTACTTTGATTCATATATATATATATATGATGATGTTTGGGAAACAAATTAGTTGAGTTAAGATTTTGTTTTTCCAAAAAAAAAAAAAAAAGTCAAAGTCAACTGTTCACTGGTCAAAGTCGGTTTGACCATTTATAAAAGGGGGGGTGGGGTTTGTTCTTTTCTTTTTTTTCTTCAAAACACACACACATACCCACGGCAGAGAGGGCAGAGAAGGAAAAGAAGAAAAGAAGAAGAAGAAAAGGCGAAAAAAAAGAGGAGGAAGAAGAAGAAGGAGGAGAAGAGGAGTTTGATTTTTAGTTTCGATTTGCCGATTAAGGTGAGTAATTCTTGTCTATTGCAATGGGCAAGCACTCTGATACAGTGAGGACAAGATGGGCAAGCACTCTGATACATCAATAAATCAGAGTGGTATCAGAGTGGTACATCAATAAAACAAAACCTTGAGAGAGGGATTCAATTTCAATGGACTTTGTCATGGAATTCCTTCAGATACAGTGCTTGATAGAGATCAGGGATTTCAAGCCTATTTTGATAAACACTTCAACGAGCCTTTGGAACTAAATTGCACTTTAGTAGTTCTTATAATCTTGAAACAAACGGGCAAGCATCTAAAGATATCAATGGATCAACTCTTCTAAGTTGGCGCTTGTACCTACGACCAGAGTTTGCATTTGAAGAAAGTTAGACATCAGGA
>JACYFF010031955.1:105385355-105403630 GCA_017589665.1 Selenicereus undatus
GGAATTTTAAGGCCAAACTTCACCAGAGTGTTGTCTTACTCGTTTGCTTGCATGTTGATACTGTTGTTGCAGTTTGGTGCTTCCACTATGTGGCATTTGTGTGCTTCCCATGAATATGCAAATGAAATCGCCTTTTGTTTTTCTCTTCTTGTAGATAGAACAATTTGCATAAAGCCAATTACCCATCTTTGGGATTAAGAACTCATAGCCAAGTTATGTGTAAAAATTTTCAAATATGGAAATGGGAGTATGGCCGTTGCTTGATGATTCACGGGGTTTCTCATTAATGGGATAATGAAACTTTTTTTTTTTGTAAAATTAATGGGGCTGTTGATGATCCAAATTTATTATGCTGAACGGACCCCCTATCATGCCAATGCTCTCTTTGACAATATATGTTGAAAGATCTTCGTGTTTGCTTATGACATCACGATGTCACACCCATTCGTGGTCGCATTTTTTTTGGATTTCGAGCTCCTTTATTTTTTTGTACCCTTGTATTGTTGCTTGTGCAGGTTGAGAAGCCATTTGAAGAACCACTTGCGACAGGGTTCGCTGCTTGGCTAAGGGCCTTGAACGGAACTGATACGCACAAAAGTGGTATGAAGATTTGAAGAACCACTTGCGACACGGTTCGCTGCTTGGCCATGGGCCTCGACCGGAATTGATACGCACGAAAGTGGTATGAAGATTTGAAGAACCACTTGCGACACAGTTCGCTGCTTGGCCATGAGCCTCGACCGGAACTGATACGCACGAAAGTGGTATGAAGATTTGAAGAACCACTTGTGACACAGTTCGCTGCTTGGCCAGGGGCCTTGAACGGAACTGATACGCACAAAAGTGGTATGAAGATTTGAAGAACCACTTGCGACACGGTTCACTGCTTGGCCATGGGTCTCGACCGGAACTGATACGCACGAAAGTGGTATGGGCAGCGAGGAGCAGCTAGCGCGGGCGTCAACCAGCATTTTGATTGATTTTGCTCTACACTTCTCCCCTCTCTAGCATTTATCTTGTCCAGACGCTGCTTTGCTTACTGATTTCTTTCCTGAAAAAGAATTTAACTTTGTGTTTTCTTCTATTTTCAGGTAATTTATAATGGTACATCTTAAGGAGTTTCAGCGTGACGGCAGGCTTCTTCTTTTCGTCGTAGATAAGGAAGGCGATGATCCTCGGTCAGGGAATTGCTTCCGAATCTACCGTTCTTTAAGGAGGCCTAAAGCCAACCAGACACCTGTTATAGAGTCATCATCCTTCCCTTCTAAATTTTCTATTCGGGTGGAAAAGGGCGTGGAAGATGGTTCTGTCGGGTATTTTCTACAGAGCACCTATCATGACAAATCCAATCTTCTTACTGAATTTCCTGTGCTCGGGCGTCGCATCATATCCGGGCAATCGAGATGGGGCCCGAACATGATCCTCTATGGCGACTTCGGCTATACTCCCCTGTTTTGGGAATGGACAGAGCATGTGCTTTCCTGTTTTGAGGCACGCCTGCGAAGATGCGCTTTATATGAGGCGGTGTATGCCTCGCTCTACTCTTATAGCCGCGATGTACATGTTGTGCGTGCTTTTTGTGAGAGTTGGTGTCCTACCACCAACACTCTTCACACGATATCTGGAGAAATGTCTATCTCATTGTGGGATTTGCACAAGCTTGGTGGACTCCCAATTAATGGCAAGATATATGATGAGACAATCCCTTGCCTCCAAGCCTTTGAGCACCGGGACAAGCAAAACCTGAGCACTATGCCATCTTCCTGCAAGTTTCTGTTCGCTGCTTTTAGATGCTTGGAAAGGATGTCTACCGTTGAGAAAGGCATCAATGCTAAGGCTTGGATCGATTTCTGGTGTAAGAAGAAGCTCATCCACAACCCACCGACGCGGTGTCGCCCGCGTAGCTCGACTCCTACAAGGACGCAAAATCCAAGTGGTCGGATTCAACCACAAGATCCTTGCTAGAGTTAGAAGTCTTCAAAAGCTTGGGGGTTCCCAAAGAGAGGAGGGAAAGCACCTATCTGGCAGCGTATCTATCATGTTGGCTGTGCGTTTTTACACTTCCAGAGACCGGGGAGAAAATCATTCGCCCAAGTACTTTTGAGGCTGCCAGTCTGATGGCGTCTGGTACTACCTTCAGCTTAGCTATCCCTGTGCTGGCCAATATTTACCATGGCCTTAATGGGCTTACTATGGCTGTAAAGCCTTCCCATTCACGGTCATTCTTCCCCTTGCACTATCTCCATGGTTGGCTTGCCCATTATTTCAAGACTCACCATGCCTTGCAACCTCCCCCTCCGGGCCCTTTGATGGTGCGCTACTCCGGGTCACATATGACGCGCAGCGACCTTGGAGATGTTCGCGAGCTTATACATGAGGGCAGAGTATCTGACATGGGTTGTCTAATGCTGGGGAAGAACCGATCAAAGACCCTTATTGACGATGGGACTTTGGATTCGGATAAGTCAGATTACCTGATCTCTCTTCGAGACGGCTTCCTTCCCATCCGTCGGGATATGACCTTTTATGTCGAACCCTATAGCCCGCACCGATTTAGTAGGCAATTTGGGTTTTGCCAGGGGATCCCTGGAGTACTTCTCGAAGATCCTCGCAACCGGGAGGTGTCATACGAGAATGCCCTTTTATATTGGAAACGACTACTCTTTTTGGGGACTGCATCTCAGGGCTCTCTTCCCTGTCATTCCTTGGCCTTGAACCAACACATCTCTTCGGCTTACAAGATTTGGTGGCCCCAGGTGACCATTAGTGACCTTCGTTCCAGCGCTTCCGTTCTGCAGAAAAGTACGGAAGCGAGTTCATCCCGGCAAGACAAAGACGCAGAGGTTGGCTCGTCGAAGAAGGTCAAAGGGAAGAAAGGAAAGGATCCGGTGACCGATTTAGATGCTGAGGGTCGGGAGTCTGGTGATGATGCTCATGGGTCTCCGAAAGTTCACCTTGCTGAGAGGAAGCGAGGTTTGGCGCCGGACAGTGAGAGCGAGCCAGAGTCTGATGCGAACTTCAGACACGGGGGGCGTAAGAGGCGTGAGACCACGACCCCCAAAGCTGCCATAGTCAACCTTGGGGATTGCTTTTTTGATGACGTCCAGAGCTGCTCAGGCGAGCCGGGCGATCCTGAGGACGTATGTACCATTCCCTCGCCCTTTACTGTGATTTATTTTTGTTTTGCTGCTTTTGTTTCGATCAGCATAGAATGATTCTATACTTATCATGTTCTACTGCCTTTTTTTTTTATTCAGATTGGGGAGTTTGACCTAGCACAAGAGGCGACACCCATTGTCGATGAGCAGTTACTTGAGGACGTCAGTCTTGCTGCTAAGTCTTCTGCCCCCAAGGCAACCCCGGGTATTGGCAAGGACATTGAGATCGTGAGGAAGCGAACATCCCCTCATGAGGTTGGGAGTTTAGCTTCTAGGGGAACAGAGACCTTGCGCACCCCGGCTACTCAGAGTCATCACTCAGTCGATGGTCCTAACTCGCTTGAGGTTGCTTCTAAGGGATTAATCTCTACTGACACTGATGTTGGCACTCCTGGGGGTTCGAAAGGGAAACTTTCCCGTGCAGCCGCTCCCTCCACTACCTCCTTCTGTCCCGGGCCCGGCTCTCAGAGTATTTTTACCGCCGCCATTCGAGTGATGGGGTCCGAGTATCTGACCAGTCTGAAGAGTGTGAAATTTGAAGAAGTTGAGGGAAAACTTCAAAGTGCCCCCATGATCTATAAAGGAATTGAGTGGCTTTGCGGAGACCCGACCCCTTTGAAAAAAAAGGTGGAGGATTATGGGAGCGCCGTGTCAGCCTTCTTATCCTTAAAGAAGGCAGCTTCCTCGTGCCGCCACCCAAATGATGTAGCGAAGGAGAAGGCGCTGTGCACCGAGCATGTTGATCTTGCGCGCTCACGCCTTGCCACTGCGCGTGCCGATCTTAGTGCGGTGACGGGGAAACTCAAGGGGGTGGTGCAGAGGATTACTGATTTGGAGGACGCACTTAGCCTTGCCCGGGAAGAGTAACGCCAACTTAAAGGTGATGTCCAAGTCCAATCTTCCCTACTGGAGGCTGCTGAGGAGGAAGCTAATGTGAGATCCAAAGCTCTTGCTGACCTCGAAATAGTACCCACTCTTTCTTCAGATGATGCCAAGGAGTTGGAGAGGCACGAGCAGATCATGCTAGCACTGCAGTCCTCGCTTGATCCCAGCACTTTGATGGACACGGATTGATCCTAGCAGCTGTCTCTTTTTTTTTCTTTTTTTTTCTTTTTTTTTCCAAATATTTGTAATAGACTTTGTGTCATTCTTTATATGAAATTTGATCGCTACCCTGCTGTCTTTCTTTTATTATATTTGACTGAACTTGATATTTAATCTACCAAGCTGCCTACGTACTTATGGAAACATTGCAATTCCCAATAAGATCAAGTCATCACGTAGTTCAACATAAATAAAACAAAATAAATTTGTATATATTTGTTTTGCCGTGCACAGTTTATACTCTTGCGGGCCAGGAGTATTACAAGTGAATTTAACTTGAAAGAACGAGCAGTTTAGGCTCTTACTTAGGAGCTTTACAACATTCTACTCTAAGGATAATAGCGCTTCAAGAATTTTCCGTTTATGGGTCCTACGCGCACTCTATCAGCACCAATTATCTTGTAGGCTCCATTTGTGTAAACTTCTCTTACCACATATGGACTATCCCACTTGGAGGTGAATTTGCTTCCAGATTTGTGGGAGACAATAATCGGTCTTCTTACTGCCAATACCTGGTCTCCGACTTGGAAAGACCGCGGTCGAACCTTCTTGTTGAACGCTCTTGATAGACGGGCTTGGTAGCATTCCAGCTTTTGTTGTGCCTGAAGTCTTTTCTCATCAAGGGCCTCCAGCTCAGCTATGTGAAGCTTGTGATTTTCGTCTTCTGTCAAACCTTCTTGTATGGCGATGCGCAGCGACGGAATTTGAAGCTCTAATGGTAGTATGGCTCCAACTCCATACACCAGAGCAAAGGGGGTCGACTGTGTCGGCGTCTTGTATGTAGTTCGATATGCCCAAAGAGCCTCCTCTAGTCTGTCGTGCCAATCTCTTTTAGACTTTGCGACAACTTTTTTGAGTAAGTTGCAAAGTGTTTTATTAAAGGCTTCTGCGAGGCCGTTTGCAGGGGCATGGTACATGGAAGACTTATGATGGGCGAACTTAAACTTATCACATACGCTGGTCAACAGGCTGTTGACAAAGGGCTTACCATTATCAGTGATGATGTATCTCGGCACACCATATCGATAAATAATGTGCGTCCTTATGAAGTCGACCACATTTTCTTTTTTAACTTCCCTTAGTGGAATTGCTTCTGCCCATTTAGAGAAGTAATCAGTGGCCGCCAAGATGTAGGAATGACTAGCCGACGATTTAGGCGTGATTGGTCCGACGACGTCAAGGCCCCATGCTTCAAATGGCCAGGATGCAATAGTTGGGTGAAGAGGTTCTGGGGGTTGATGTATGAAGTTGGCATGGAACTGGCAAGCATCACATCTCTTTGCATAATCCATGCAATCTTGCACCATAATGGGCCAGTAGTAACCCATCCTTTTAATATGATCATGTAGCTTAGGCCCTGATTGGTGCGCTCCGCACACGCCTGAATGAGCTTCTACCATCACTTGCTTCGCCTCTTCCAGGTCCAAACATCGTAACCAAAGGCCAAGAAAAGAGTGTCAATAGAGCGTTCCATTGTAGTACAGGAAGCTTGAAGCTCTACGCTGTATTTCCGCCTTATGCCTTAGGTCACTAGGAAGTTTCCCGTGCTCTAAGTACTCAATTATAGGTTGGCGCCAGTCTTCTGTGTCTATTTCAAGGACACATATCATATTGACGTCGCCATCTGAGTCTTCATCATCAGGCGAAACGACCCAGCAGCTACATACTGGAATTGTCATTCTTTCTTCTGCCCCCAGTACCAAAGTGGCTGCGAGGTTTGCCAATGCGTCAGCCATCTTGTTGGCACTCCTTGGCACATGCTCTAACTTGACCGTCTCCAGTTTATTTAGCAAGCGTAATGCCTGCCTGTGACACGGGACAAGGTCTTGTTTCTTAACCTCGTATTCATCAAGTAGTTGATTGATGACCAACTGCTAGTCACCATATATGTTAAGGTCAGTGATCCCCATCTCAATAGCCATGTCAAGACCCAAGTTAAGCGCTTGATATTCCGCCATATTATTAGAGCATAACTGAGTGAGCACAAATGAATATGGGAGAATGTGCTTTTCAGGGGAAACGAATACCACTCCTGCACCAGCGCCATCACGCCTAGCCGCACCATCGAAATACATTTCCCAAGGAGGGAGGATATCGATGTAGAACACGTCTTCTCCCGGCAAATCATCATTTAGCTCCCAATCATCGAGAATGGGATGATCTGCTAAGAAATCTGCCAACGCTTGTCCCTTAACCGCTTTTTGGGGTACATAGACAAGGTCGTACTGTTTTAAAATGACCGCCCATTTTGCCAGCCGCCCATTTAAAATTGGCCTAGATAAGATGTACTTTATGGGATCAGCTTTGGAGATCACTTATACTGTGTAAGCCTGCATGTAATGCTTGAGTTTCTGGACGGCAAAGATGAGCGATAAGCACATCTTTTCAATGGGGGAGTACTTAGATTCAGCACCAACCAACGTACGACTTAAGTAGTACAGGGCGACTTCTTTTCCTTTCTCATTTTCCTGTACATATAATGCTCCTATGGATTGTTCTTGAGCTGAAATGTACAGTCGAAGAGGTTTGCCAGGGATGGGTGCTCCCAACACCGGAGGATGGGACAAATATTCCTTTATTTTCTTGAAAGCCGTTCGACATGAGTCGTCCCATTCGAACGGTGCTCCTTTTTTCATAAGGTGGCTGAAGGGATGACAGCGTCCTGCAAGATTTGAGATGAATCTTCGGATGTATGCCAAGCGACCTTGAAGTCCGCGAAGCTCTCTGAGATTCTTCGACTCAGGCATCTCTTGAATTGCCTTGATCTTCGATTTGTCAATCTCAATTCCCCGATGGTGAACGATGAACCCCAGGAATTCCCCGGAGGTGACACCGAATGCGCACTTGAGTGGGTTCATCTTCAGTTGGCATCTTCGTAATCGCTTAAAGATTAGACGAAGATCTTGCAAGTGGTCTGCCCTATTCTTGGATTTGACCACCAAATCATCGACGTAGCACTCAACTTTTTTAAGAAGCATATCGTCGAAAATTGTTTACATTGTCCTTTGGTAAGTTGCCCCTGCATTCTTAAGTCCAAAGGGCATCACCTTATAGCAAAAAGTGCGAAAGGCTGTGGCCTCTTGATCCTCTGGTGCCATCAGAATCTGATTGTATCCTGCGGTACAATCCATGAACGACAGCGCTTCATGCCCTGTGGTTGAATCGATTATGAGTTCCGTGACAGGCAACGGGAAATCATCTTTAGGACAAGCGTCATTGAGATCCCGAAAGTCCACACAAATACGAAGTTGCCCGTTTTTCTTCCTGACGGGCACGATGTTTGCAATCCATGTTGGGTATTTGACCTCGCGAATGAATCCTGCCTCTATTAGTTTGTTGACCTCTTTTTCAATTTCCGGTACCAATTCCGGGCGAAAACGTCGCTGAGGTTGTTTCTTAGGTGAAATACCCCTTTTGATAGACAGACGATGGACTGCTACCTTTGGATCCAACCCAGGCATTTCTTTATAGCTCCAGGCAAATACATCCTTGTACTCGGATAGGAGTTCCAAGTACTGTATTTCCTCCTCGGGTGTAAGTGATGAGCTTACGTAGATAGGACGAGGCTCTTCATTGGTCCCAAGACTTAATTCTTTTAACTCATCAACTGTAGCTTGCCCACCATCTTCGAAGGTTTCAGGAATTTCAGCCAGCTCTATTTCTGAGTCTGAATCATCACATTCATGTGCTGTGATATGATTGGAAGGAACAATTTCTTCTTCCTCCGCCTCATTGCTAGAGTTAGAGTTGTTTTGTTGACCCGTGAAGATCACAGTACGTCTCTTTACTCTTAATGACCCGTCCGTTTTCACATCCAAACTGGAGAAACGCTTCATACGAGAAGGGATAGAGCTCTGCACTTCATTTATTACTCCCAAGCGGCTAAACACAGAACTTTTCTCCTGCTGAAATTGGGAACTTGAAAACTCTTTACCAGTTTTCATCCTGGAAAACCATGAGCGCCTTGACTGTGGAACGTCTTTGACTCTGTTAAAAACAGAGATTTCGTTGTCTTTCCCTTTCCCCATTCGGGTGAACACTGATGGACGTTTTCTCGAAGCAGGCGATTGCAACCTATCAAACACAGAGGGTTTTGGGTTAAGTGAAGCACTTTCTTCTTCACTCTCATCCACCTCTTCAGCTGAGATGTGTTGGGTTGCTACTCTCTTGTCCTTTCGCCGCCCCGAGATTCTGACTGGCTGAGGTGGCATGAAACCTAGTCCAACTTTTGAGACGCCTACTGAACCTCCCTACTCCTGGATCTTTTTCTGAGTTTCATTAAGTCCATGAGGCTTGACCTCAACTACCTTCCCTAAGGTAGCTGGGTTCTGAAAGTCGTAACCAGCCTTTTCCATCAGCTTATAAGCGTTGGGATCAAATCCTTCTTTAGTACGCACGCTTGGCAAGTCATCATTTTCCTTAGAAGAAACAACAAACCCCGGAATAGGAGGTCGACTCACCTTTTCTTGCCACATCTTAAGGGTTGGAACTGTTACACTCCCTTTTAGAGAAGTTATGCTAGCTGCCTTACCCTTAACAACTTTGGTCTCGTTGCTACTGCCCGTGCACTCGCCGAAAGGTGATTCGCCCTCCTTGCAGCGAGACCTAGGTATGTACCTTAAAATTGGCGGTATTGATCCCGTTGAAGCGGTAACTTGTTTAGCGACTGGGTCAACACAAGAAGTAGCGCCACCTTGCTTGCTTGCTTCTTTCTTGAGCTGCCGCCTAAGAACATTATCCTTTGTTGCTTGAGGGGCTTTCTTTGCGACACCCTTGCCGGTGGAAGAAATGGTTGACGGCATGGTTTCTTTAGGTGCAGTACCTTCTTCAAAGAACCTTGCATCTGCAAAATGAGATTCAGCCTTGGTGAATGGCTTGACATCCCCATTTATTTTCTTCTCCCCATCACGGTAATACTTGAGGCATTGGTGTAAAGTGGAAGCGACTATCCCATGCTCATGAAGCCATGGTCGCCCAAGTAATAACTTGTAGGATGTTTTGGCATCAATTACATGGAAAATGGAAGATGTGGTCAAATCTCCGATCATTAGTTCAACGCGAATCATGCCAATTGCACGCTGACCTTCAAGATTAAAGCCTTGAATCATCGTTCGGCTTTTAGACAGTTCTTCTACTGTGATGCCCAAGTCGTTCATTGTTGACTTGGGCATGATGTTGACAGCTGACCCTCCATCCACAAGAATGCGCCTGACTTTTTGTTCTTTGATATAGCTAGTTACAAACAAAGGACGATTATGGGGCTTAGATCCTAACAACAAATCATCGTCAGTGAACGTGACTGCAGTATTGCAAGAGGCACACTGAACATGGTCTTCTGTTGATGCTCCCACATCCTTGATTTTATCAGCGTAAATTTCTGGGTGTTGTAAGGCAGCAATAACATGTTGGCGCATCTCGTGAGGCAAACAAAAGATTTGCCCCCAGCCCATATGAGATGGCAAAGCTTTCAAGATAGTTAAGGTTTTATCAGCTAATTGAGGAGACTCCTCTTGCCCGTCGTTTCATTCGTCTTCCTCTTCTTCGAGTTCGGAACATGAGGTCATGTTGACCGTAACTTTCTCAAAGAAGCCTGTTGGGAAAAACTCTTGAAGTGTAACAGGGACAAGCGGCTCTTGCTCAAGGAGGTCAATAGGCAAAGTTTCGTGCCCTTTGACGCTCTTGGACTTTTTCTTTCCTTTTGAGTGACGAGGACTCTTTTTTCTTCCTTGTCTCTTCCTGCGGCGGAGAGGTGGCGACTGCGCTTGGCTTTGCTTCCTTGGCCTCCGACGAGTGACAAGAGTCCATCCATCTTCATCCACATCAACCTTATCAGAGACATCTACAAACGGATCAGTCTCTGTCAAGGATTCTTTAGTTGTAATTGGAACCACCACAGGCTCCAAACTTCCAAATTGGATTGTAACTAATTTCTCTCTAAGGGAAGAAATCAGTCCAGCGTTTACTCTACCACGAGGTTGAGTATGCTTTGGCTTCCTAGGCGATGAGGAATATTCCAGCTGAGTGGAGATATGATTTATCTCGGCAGTGTCGTCCAAATCCAATATTATCTTCCCGTCCATGGCAAGTTGCATAATACGCTCCTTGAGCGTTATGCACTTCTCAAGAGGGTGGTTAGCCACCCTATGATACCGACAGTATTTTGGGTCGGTAACTCTTCCAGCTTCTTAAGGGCGTTTTGGATCTGGAAGCTCGATAACCCCATTCTAAAGGAGATCATCACGCATTCCTGATAAGTCTGAATCAGGGAAGGGGTACTTCTTCTCCTGCAATTCCTTCAATGTAGGACGCTTCTTGACAGCATTCTTGGGGAATTCAGTTTTCTTGTTTTCATACTTAGGCTTTCCGGAGATTCGAACCGGTTCCCCAGTTGAAGCAACCATGGATTCCTTGTTTGAGGACTTGGAGGGCTTAGGATTTTTCTTGAATTCACCCTTGTCCTTTCTAGAGTCAAGTAAGGAAGAAGACTTGCCACGGCGACTTGCAATTGTCATCTCCATATCATGAGCCTTCGTTGCCAATTCTTGGAAAGTCCTTGGCTTGCACATTTGCAATACATACAGTAAATCCCACTCCATGCCCTGCGCACACATTTCAACAGCTGAAGCTTCTGTCAGACGATCTTTGCACTCCAAACTAAGGGATCTCCAGCGACTGATATAATCAAGCACTGGCTCGTCCTTCCATTGTTTGGTGTTCGTTATCTCTGTCATGCTAACAATGCGTTGAGTGCTATAGAACCTGTTGAGGAACTCTTGCTCCATTTGTTGCCAGCTGTCAATGGACTCTGGCTCCAAGTCTGTGTACCAGTCGAACGCGATCCCTTTTAGAGTACGGACGAACTGCTTCACCAGTCGGTCTCCCTCTGTGCCAGCATTACTGCACGTCTCAATGAAGTGTGCGACATGCTGTTTGGGGTTGCCCTTGCCATCAAACTGGTTGAACTTGGGAGGCTGATAGCCATGGGGCATGCGTAGCGCGTCAATCCTCTTTGTGTAGGCCTTTGTGTATAAGTGAGTCTTGTGAGACCCTCCCCCTAGCTGAGCCTTGACTGCATTCGCTATCAAGCTCTGAATTTGCTCAACTGACATTGAACTTAAGGAGCAATCCTTCTTAGCTTTGCGGTCATTGTCAGATCCCTCGCTGTGATGTGACTCTTTGTCAGAGTCTTCAGTGCCTGAACCCTTGTTGGAAGCTTCAGAGAACTTCTTTTCCAACTTTTTTGTCAGTTCAACGATCTGGTCGTTCTGGCGCTTAATTTGGGCGTCCTTCTCAGCACTCTCTTTGGAGAGCCTATACAAGATAGCTTTCATACTTGCCAGCTGCTCTTCGAGGTTAGCAGCTCTTGTCATCATGACTGGCATGATGACAGTGTCAGAAGATTCAGCTTCAAGCTCTAACATGCGCGCCTTCTTTGGCGAGGGCGCAGAGGAGTCACTACTATAGTAGTCTTCAACCTCGCAGATTGGA
This sequence comes from Selenicereus undatus, assembly GCA_017589665.1. Classification (NCBI taxonomy): domain Eukaryota; kingdom Viridiplantae; phylum Streptophyta; class Magnoliopsida; order Caryophyllales; family Cactaceae; genus Selenicereus; species Selenicereus undatus. The sequence continues at coordinate 105,397,106 of JACYFF010031955.1, forward strand.
GCTTGAAGGCTAAGTTTTTGAATTTCATCCGTCCCAGACGACACCTTGTGTTGCGTGTTTAAGTCTTGGAATTTGGATGGGGACGATGCAGCCTTCCTAGCAGCGGTCGACACAGCAACTTTTGCCATGCTCCTGGTTTTCATGGTATGAGCGCGCTGGCTAGAAGTGACGCTCACCCCACATGATGTGCGCGAAAGAGGTCTTGTGCTCTTCTTCTTTGAAGTTTGCGCGACAACGTTCTTTGTAGCCATGTCTTCCTTGAAGATGATGTTCTTGTGACTTGAAAGTCTTGATTTTTAAGAGAAAGAGATGAGAGGTAGAGAGGTCCCACCGAGCGTGCCAAATTTGTAATCACAAATTACAAAGATTGAATTTTTATAGATTCAATTGGGGTACAATCTCTATAGATACAAACTCCTCTGATTCTTTCTCTCAAGGATGGATTTTCCAACCCTTGAAACAAAGGGGGTGGGGACCTATTTATAGGAAAACTCCTCCTCCCAAGTCAAGACATGCCTTGACTTGGGTTATGGGCTTTGACCTAGGTTTGGGGCCTTTCAATCAGGCTTTATCCTAGGCTACCTGACTTTCATTTGTTTGACTTTGACTTTGGAGGCTTCCGGGCTTGAACCGAGCATTGACTTGGAAGTCGCCTCGAGCTTTAACCCGACGTTGACTAGAGTCGTCTTTGATGTTTGACTTGTGAGTTGATGTTGACTTTGACCTTTGACCTTTGACCTTTGACCTTTGACTGTGACTTTGACTTTTGACCGCGCCATCACTTGAACGTCATTCGGCCTTTTAGGTCGTGGCTTGACTTGGTAGTCGTCCTAAGTCTCGGTTTGGGCTTTGACTCGAATTTTAACTGGACCCAGACTTGGTAGTCAGCTAGGCTTCATTTTGGGCTTGATCTGTAAATCTTTGGGCTTGATTAAATTAATTAAAAGGGTTGACCCAATTAACTAATTTAATTTAATTTTGGTACGGCACGAACAAATTTGAGTGCCTACACTTACATCTCAAGGAATACTTGAAACCTCGAACCATCTCTCCAACTGACTTTAGAATTCTCTGATTGACTTGTACCCCATCTGGCAACAAAACTGGCCCCACCAGAACACAAGTTTAAGTAAGTATCGAAGTAGTTATATTTAGATAACATGCATAAACTAACTTGGACATAAATAAATGCTTACCCTAATAAACATTATGATCCGACTGCTAAAGTAATGTGGCACTAAGCACCAATACTTATAGTTAAGAGGACTTAGGCTAGGTGTCTTAGCAACATTAGTAAGGTCTATTAAATAAACTCCGCACTTTCTTTATTGGTTGCAACAAGTTTTTTAAAGGTACCATAATCCTCTCCGGAGGAACCAATTTATATGCCATGTTCACGTTTATTTTCCCTCTGAACTTTCTAGCATTGCCATGTTCATATGTATAAAAAAGAATATGATCATCATATTAGTAAATAAACTGCAACTACTTAAACAATTGTGCAAGTAAAATAACCACATGGGTATTAAAGATTCATTTAGCAATGATTAACACCTCTTTGTCATCTTTAAAATCATTAGGCATGTTGATAAGGAAGGGATTCATATTAATCTAAACTCTTGAGTCAAAAATATTCTCTCCAACATGTTTGACTTCTTCTTCTTCCAAATCCATAATCATGTCAATATCATATAAGGACACATCTTCACCTGCTGCATCTTCATGTTGAATAGACTTAAGGTACTCTTCTAAGGTAATCCTAGATCGAAACATGATTATGGTGCTTCAAAACTTACACGTAAAACTCGTGTTAGTTTGTGACGCAATTGAAGGAAAAAATGATTAAAAGTAAAATTATACAAGCTATATTACAAAAATCAAACATTATCTACCAAGGGAAACTACGTAAACAAAATAATCACATACACCTGTGTACTGATATTCCTTCCTTTTGCTTACTTGGCTAGTGAGGTAATTAATCAAAGCTTGAAAATAGCATAAATTTAAATCAAAACATAATAATCTGATGTACAAACATTTGTGCACAGACTTGGCCTATGAGGTTCGTATAACTAAAGGGTGTGAATCCTTGCAAGCCTGAACTCTTTTGTCAACTAGAAGTAATATGATAGTTACTTTCAAAATAAGAATAAAATACAAAGATCTGTAAATGCCAATACATGATAGTGAAAAAACTAAAATTATTCCTATTCCTCATAATCAACAGTATCCCAATTCATTGGATCTCTAAATGCATCCTCTTTTGATATATTAGCAGGCATGTATTGACGATACAATTCATCCTCATCTGCCATAGTTGCTCCTAATTGGTAACTATCTCTTGGCTTCACTGTTACAACATGAGCCCATCCTTTGTCTTTTTCATGTTCTACGTAAAATACCTAATTGGCTTATGCTGAAAGAATATATGGGTGATCCTTCAAGGCATTTCCTTTATGTATATTATGTGAGAAATTCAAGAGAGTGAATCCCCTTTTGTCCACTTTTCTTCCCTGACTTAAGTTTACATCCGCCCAATCCCTTCAAAATACAACTACCTTACATTTAGAAAAGTAGTCCAACTTAATGAAGTCAATTATCTTTCCATGGTAAGGTTTTCTATCAGCTTTTACCATAGCCCCATAGTTTTGAGTTTTCTTTGTCTTGTCTCGGGCTTGAGTGTAGAATCTATACCCATTGATATTGAAAGCCTTCATTCTTTTGACTATGGAGTTTGGACCCTGAGCCACAACTCTTAACACTTTTAACTCTGGGTTATTATCATCACTATCAGTAACATAAACAATTAAGCACTCACGTTAGTAATTGATATAGTTATACTTCTGGAGCACTTATCATAAAATTTTGAAGTTAACATTTGTTGCAACCAACTCGGAAAGTCCTCAAGTAGCCATTTTTGCTTAAGCTTATCACTAGGCTCTTGTGAACAAAATGTAAGGCGTTCCTCCGGAAAAGATCTACAAGTCATGAATTTTATCAAATTAAATGAATATTAGTAAACTTCACACATTTACCACGAAAGGCGGTAAACCTAATTTTACTAACCTGCAATAAAAGTCTATCCTGTGAGCATGTATGAGCACATATCGATGGGCTTGCTTAAGGCTCAACTCATCTATTTTCACCATTACAACCTGACCTTGAGGTTGTCTACTAGTGTCAAATAAATACATTTCTTCATCAGGAATAGAGTCATTGTTCCTTTGTGGACGATGAATACAGTTTCTACCCCTTCAAAGTATCTTGAGCAAAAGGTTATGCACTCTTGTGCAATGTATCCTTCTACCATTGATCCTTCTAGCCTTGCTCGATTACGGATATATTCTTTGAACCATGCCAAGTACCTACAATTTGCCACTAGTATATGATTTCTCGGGGAAAAATTTTAAAAAAAACCCATAAAATTTAAGGTCTTACTGCTCAATAGGGTGCATCCATCTATGAAATACAGACCCTCCAAGCTTTGCTTCCTCCGTCAAGTGAACAATTAGATGCACCATAATGGTGAAAAACCATGTGGGCACATTTTCTCCATACGACATAATGTAAGAACCACATTGCTTTGTAGCTCATCCAATTTGTCAACATTCAGCTCTTTCGCACATAATCCCTTAAAAAAATCAAACAACACACACACCAAATCTACAAGATTATCATTCTTAACTGGTCGCAATGCAATTAGAAGTAAATCTTGTATTAGAATATGGAAATCATGGCTCTTCAAATTAAACAACTTGCACTACTTCAAATTAACACATGGAAAGATATTGCTTGCGTATCCATCTGGCACCTTAATGTGCTTCAAGACTTTTAGAAAGGAGGTTTTCTCATCAACAGACAAATTATAAGGACTACGGGTAAATGATATTTACCATTTGGTATCAAAACTGGGTGGAGCTCAGGCCTTATCTGCATTTGTTGAAGATCTTGGTGGGCCTTCAAGTTATCCTTGCTCCTCCCTTCCAAATTCAATAAAATTCCTAACAAATTATCTCAAATGTTTTTTTCGATGTGCCAATATTCAAGATGAAAGAAAATGGTTTGTTTCTTCCATATTTGCTCTTCATTCCTCTCATCAACGTCTTCATTGGTTTGGCCTTTCCCATATGTAAACATAGTTCCCTCTAATTGTGCAAGTACCTGACTCCCTATTAACGAAGTTGGAGTGGTACCAAGCTCCATATTTCCTTCAAATCCATCCTTATCATATCAAAAAGGATGGTCTTTTGCTAACTATCTTCGATGACCCATATAGCAGAACTTATGTCCATTTTCTAGCCAAAGTGATTGGGTTGCTTCCCCACAAGATGGACATGCGGAACGACCCTTGGCACTCACCCAGACAGACTAGCATATGCAGGAAAGTCATTTGTAGTATAGTGAAGAGCACCCTGCAATGTACATCTTGTATTTGTGTACGCATCATATACATCTACATTGTGGTATAACTGCACTAACTCTTTAATCAATGGTTGAAGATATACATTAATGTCCATAACCGGGGCCTTTTCACCGGGAGTAATAATTGATAGTATAATTGAGGACTGTTTCATGCATAGTTAGGGAGGCAAATTATATAGAATTAGCAAGACTGGCCAAGTACTATGCGTGTTACTCATAACACGAAAAGGATTAAACCCATCACTAGCTAGCCCAAGCCTTATATTGTGAGGATTAGATGCAAAATTGGGATATTGTTCATCAAATTCCTTCTATGCCTTTGCATCGGCAGGATGTATGATACTTATCATGTCAAATCATATCTTCAGTTATCTTAGATGATTTGTAAAGCCTAAGTAGTCTACGAATGAGAGGGAAATGGCATAATGCCTTAGCTAGGAATTTCTTTTCACTATTCCTCTATTGTGAAGAACCACACTTGTCACATGATTCTTGTCATTCCTTTTTACCCTGATACAATATGCAATCATTAGGACGCGTATGTATCTTGTCATATTCAAGGCCTAAGTCCTTAAGTAATTGCTTGTAATTACTCCATGATGATGGGAATAGGTCTATATGGGGGAAAACGAAACTCAAAAGCTAGAACAGCATATTAAATGATTTAATAAACCAACCATACATGCATTTCAAGTGGAGTAAGTGCAATAGAAAAGAGAGTTTTGAAAATTTTAAACCTTGATATACCTCCTATTCAACTTGTTCTAGTAACATTTCATATCTAGCATCTTCGTCTACCACAGAACTATGACCCTAATGCTCCTCATTCCCCTAATTCCCTAGCTCACCGTTGTCTTCTTCATCCATATCGTCCTCATGATGAAACATGTCATTCCCACGATCTTTATGCATCCCAAAAATATTGTTAAGTATTGTTATAGTATTAATGTCACTAAAACCACTTTGTAATTGAGTATTAGTGGTATTGTAACCTTTCTCACAAAAAAAAATGAGGAATGTCCTGAAATTTCCTCCCCATGATTCACCCACTCTTTATAGTATTGCCAAAAACCATTAAACAAGAGATGACGCCCTACTTCTTCTTTTGTGAAGCAATGATTATGTCCAACTTTGCATTTATTGCAAGGGCATACGATCAGTTTACTATCCCCAGCATTGTCAAAAGCAAATTCCAAAAATGACTCAACTCCATTCCTATATTCAAGAGAAGTTCTATGCATATGAATCCAACTTTTGTCTATTATAATTTCTAAAAACCCACTTACATGGTCATCACATAAGTCAATATAAGCATTATAAATAAATATTAGCACTCATTAAAAGAAGGGGGAGAAGAATCACAAAGATCACGGTAACACATCAAAATCACTACAAAACCCAAACCCTAAACACGAGGCATCATAAACCCTACACTGTAAACTGTACAAACCCTAAACCCTTAATCGTAGACCCTAAACCCTAAAAATAGGAACCCGACAACCTAAAGCCTAGAAGCCCTAAATGCTGTAAACCCTAAACCCTAAACGCTTACCCAAAAACCCTAAACCCTAAACCCTAACCCTAACCTGAAAGCCCACAAACCCTAAACCCTAGAAACCCTAAACCCTAAACCCTAAACCCTAAACCCCAGAAAATCTAAATCCTACACCGTAGGAATCCTAAATTGTAGAAACCCTAAACCCTAGACCGTAGGAACCATAAACCCCAAACCCTAAACCCTAAATCCTAAGCCCTACACCCTACAAACCATGAACCCTAAAGCCTAAACCCTAGATCCTAAGCCATGAACCCCAGAAACCCTTGTAACAGTCCGGGACCCCGCTGGCTGATATTGTCCGCTTTGGCACACCGGCCTCACGGCTTTAAAACGCGTCAACCAGGGTGAGGTATCCAGCCCCTTATAAAGAGGCCTTCGTTCCCCTCACCTGCCAATGTGGGAGACTCCTCTCCCCTTGGGGACCCCGACGCCCTCGTCGGACAAGATAAGGGGCCCACCGACCCGAGGCCTGGCTCTGATACCAACTGTAACAGTCCGGGACCCCGCTGGCTGATATTGTCCGCTTTGGCACACCGGCCTCACGG
>JACYFF010031955.1:105412163-105423941 GCA_017589665.1 Selenicereus undatus
ACACACACACACACTCTTATAAATAGATAGATTTTTTTTAACTGTGACCATTTTATAATGCTAATTTCTAAAGTTAGAAATTGAACTCATAAAATGTATTTGGACACTTAGAGGCCCAAAACGACCCGCCATCTAACCCCGTATTGACGTTACCCTTTCGACTATTGAAAGTGTTTTTTGGGTACAATCGATTCACTTTTTTGCCTTCAAATATATGAAGTGTTTATTTTAGTATGCTCCCACTTATGTTGCACTAATTAATTTGGCTATCTCTTTGAACAAAAAAACGAAAAAAAAACTCCAATTGTTTCAAAATAATAATCCACTTTAAAAACAAGAATCTTATTTGTCTCATAAAAATTGGGTTCTTAGTTCTGCAAAGGATGAATTTGTGGGACAGATGCAATAAGAATTGAACTGTCGTAGTATAATAAAAAAACAAAAAAGGCGGCTTGGGGATAGCTATGAAAGCTAAAAAGATTTTTTTTAGTGCCGTTATTGTTAAATTTTTTTATATTAATTGGATCATAAATTAACCAAAAGTCATGCGTGTAAGCTCCTATGAGTTTCCAACCCAAAATCAATTAACAATGCATGGAGTGACTTGCAAGATCATATACATGCTCAAGACCTTTAATTTTGTTAACGTGAGACAAACCCCGCCTTCACACTCCAATTTGTCCCCTCACGTGTTTGCTACTAATAAGGCGTAGCATGTGTACACGATTTTAATAAAACAGGAATAGTGGCAAATCTAGATCGAGCACTTATTATACTATGGCTGATATTGGTTTAGAGAATGTTTTTCTGTATTAAGCTCAATTGGTAACTCCACTTGTTGGAGGAGTTCGATAAAATAATTGTTTACGAAGATTCATTTGTACACCCACATGCTTTACACACACATGCTTGTGGCTGAATGTTATTCTCTCCATTAGGCTACCATTGAAAAAGAAGGCAACAGAGTGGGAACAATTTAGAGCATTAGTAGACAATGTAACAAAGATTGCATTAGGATTTTCAGCATGTGACCTTTTTCCATCGATAAGGTATCTTTGTTCAATCACCAGAAGAAGAAAGAAACTCCAAGACTTGGTTAGACGATGTAATAAGATAGTTGATTCAATTATTTATGACCATGTTTGAAAGAAAAGGCAAGGCAAGATAGAAGATCATGAAGATTTGACGGATGTTCTGCCCACATTTCTCAAGGAAGAGGATGAACTCTCATATGGCTCCTAATTCTTCCTTGTTGATAACATTAAGGCTATTGTTTTGATTAGTAACTCTACAATCAAAGTTCTTTTGATGAAAAATATCAAACTTGCTCTAAGCATGGTGGGCAACTTGTTTGAGAAAAATTTCGTCAAATGGTGACCAGGGCTAGTCATTTTTAAGATTTGTTGTCATTTTCTTCTGTTAGATTTTAATGAACTTATAATTAACGATGTTTGAATGCAGGAAGTTTTAAGTGCTGGAAGTGAGACTCGTTCAATAGCAATAGAATGGCCAACGTCTGAAGCACTGAAGGACCCAAAAATAATGGAGAAGGCATAAAATGAGGTGAGAGGCATAGTACAATTTCAAGAGAAACACGTGGTGGATGAGGCAAGCATAAAGGAGCTCAAATATTTGAAACAAGTAATCAAAGAAACCTTAGGACTTGATCCCCCCCTTCCTTCTTTATTCCCTACGGAGTCAATGGAACAATGTGAAATTCAAGGTCATAAGATAACTACAAAGACTTGGGTCGTTGTTAATGCATGGGCACTTGGTAAAGATCCCAAGTGTTGGTTAGAGCATGAGTGGTTTATTCTGGATTGATTTGAAGACACTTTAGTCGATTATAATGGCACCCAATTTGAATTAATTCCTTTTGGAGCTGGGAGGAGTATGTCCTAGCATAGGACTGGGCTTGGCTGACGTTGAGCTTGCACTAGCCACATTGCTCTACTACTTCAATTGGAAGCTGCCTAATGGATCTAAACCTCAAGACTTGAATATGGATGAAACTTTTGGTATGGCAGCAAGGTGGAAGCATGAGTTACTTGTCATCCTTAATGTTTACCCTCACTCCAAGTTCAATTGATTTTATTTTATTGTCTTCATTTTTTGCTTTTTTGCTTAGCACCGTCTTTTCATTTCTTTTTAATTGAGTAACTAGCATGCTTTTTATATGCAAAATAATAAATTATTGAATATTTCATATTATATGTGAAAAATTTTGAAGTTTTTTTTAAAAACTAATAGTTTTCAATCTTAAATTTCAGTTATTAAGTGGAAAAATTATAAGAAATCATTAAATTGAGATTCTTATATATTAAAATAGATTGTAAATTACTTAGTTCAATCTGTGCACACATCTTATATCAATGAATTTGATGCATGATTCGTTATATATAGTCAAAATTTGTATTACGGTAAGAAGAAACAAGACAAAATTGTCGCACACTTTTGCATATCACAACAAGTATAAGAATATGTGTTAAACGAAAGATAATCTTACTACCCAAAAGTTGTTAATATTGGCTCGGACTCTTTGTTTTAACAAATTATCTTCTAATATCATATACTAACAAGGGTGGAATTTTTTTTTCTTTAAAAAAAGGGTAAATTATGTAAGAGTGATATGTATCAAAATATTATGAGATTTCATTTTGTTTCACTATACCCATGTGATGCATGAAAAGATTTTGAGTTTCTCTAATTGTAATAATTATGTGCAAAAGGTATGGTAAATTATATTCATAATTCATATAATCTATGAAAAATTTATTTAAGTCTCTGTAAAAAAAAATTACAACATTTTAAAAAAAAATTAATTGGAGAACCCTGCCCTTAGACTATTTTGTGAATGGAAAAAGACCGAAAAAATCAATTTATAATATCTTAAACTAATTGTGGATTTTGCACTGCTTTTTTTCAAGTTAATTGTATATAATAGTTTTGCTTGATTCATAAATCGTTTATTATTCAGGTAATAAATTATTTGAGATAAGAACGCATGGGAGAATGAGGAGGAGGGGTAGCAATAGTAACAACAACAACAACAACCACAATGACAACAACAACAATAATAATAATAACAATTATAGTAATAATAACAACAGTAACAAGAATAGCAGTAGTACTAGCAGTAGTAGTAGTAGTAGCAATAACAACAACAACAACAACAACAACAACAACAACAATAATGTGTGTGTGTGTGTATATATATATATATATATATATATATATATATATATATATATATATTTATATTTATATATGTGTGTGTGTGTATGTACATGTGTGTGTATGTACATGTGTGTGTGTAGAATGCGACAAATTATCGCCAAACAAATACCCCCACACCTATATTTTGCTCGTCTTCGAGCAAAACGAAAGAAAAACTAAAGTAAACAACTAACTCATTTTCGTAGGAATCACGGTTGCACTTAGCGTATGCAACAAGCCCTTTAAACCCCTTGGTTCCCCCAAGTGGACGAGTAAGGTCTCGTGAGAGTTTGCAGAAGATATGCCCACAAAATCTCAAAAAGGAAAAACAAAGAAAAGAGAAACAAAAATCGAAAAATAAAAATGGCGAAATACAATATATACATTGGGGTAAACTGTACACAATCGGATCAACCAAAACCCCATAGTAACTCAAGTATCAGTATGTACACAAGCATTATAGGCATTTCAGGACACATCATCCCAAAGAATGGTATCTAGGCATCAGCTTTCACCCCACGACGCATGAAAATATTGAATCCATCCTAGTGCCTGGTGTGCAAGTGTATTATCACCCTAAAACTTTGGCCAACCAAAACCAAACTCAATCCCACTTCACTGACACAAGCTACCTTTTTTAATGGCTAGCATGGAAAGTAGGCTTCCCTAGTCGCAGTATTGCTTCAAAGGGTAACACCCAGTAGCGCATGCCTCAAAGGGGTACTTGTCATTTCCAACTCTTTTCTTCCCCACTTTTTTTCTTTCCATTATTTTTTCAATACAAACTCATGCCACGCCTCAAAGGGATACACCCAGTAGCGCTTGAATTTGTTTTTTTTTTTTTTTTACTTTCGTTTTGGAAAAGGGGGTGCCAGCACATATAAAGGGAACTGTGCAATAGATAAGTGGAAGAGTCAATCATGGAAGACTAAGAATGTGGGATGATGATAATACATAAATCAGGACTGGATTGCAAAATTACAATGGACTGTTGGGGCTAGAACTGAGGTCTAAAATGACAGACTGGGGATGAATATCTATCAAGCACAATATACTTATATACGAGCTAATAGCCAAGGTACCGGAGATTAAGACTGATTTAAATAGTACAAAACTCCCCTAAATTCAAAATTAACAGAAAAATTTATACAAAAAGGAGGAAAATTGAAAAAAATTACACAAAAACAAGAATAAAAGGGGAGATGACGACCCCACCCCCACACCTAAATCTCACAATGTCCTCATTGGGAGCCGTGAGTCATCACCAACACACAAAAATAAAGAAAACAAAATCAAACACAAGACATACAAAATCGACACATATATACACAAGCAAACACACTCTCCCAAAAACACAATCTCACCCAAACAAAAACAAGATCACACATATATACAAACTAACACCACCAAAAACGTGTAAAAACCAACCCAGTAACACCACCAATCACAACACAATAAATATTCATAAAAACACAAAAATGGTGATCATAGCCATCAATGGCTCAACAACATCCAAATTTCACCACAAGATGATCACCAACAAAAACACAATCCTAATATCCACAACTAAACAAAAACAAAAAGAGAGAAAATAAAAAAATAAATATAAAAAATAAGAAGAAGGGGGGAGAGTGAGAACGAGTATACCAGGTTGGGTACTGAATGTACCCGAACTATTCCACAGCAACATAAGGAGCATCAGCCACTCCTTGCCGCTCAAGATGCGAGTCGTCAGCTCGGATACAGTCAAAGCTTGTAAGAGCTTATCATGCATTGCTGCATGCAGCTCAGAATGGTGTGAGTAAGAGAACACTGGTAAGGATTGAGCAAACAAGGTTAGTTCCCTCTTAAACTCACCCAATACCTGGGAGAAATCAGCAGAATAATCGAATGCAATAATCAATACGATTTCTCTGCGCATGCCCTCTAGGTACAGACGATAAGGATCAAGGAATGGGTCATACCCTCTAAAAGTACCCAGAGACTTACAACAGTCAATCTCATTCCCCTCAAGTACCACATGAGGATCGATAAGTGACATATTACAACACTTAGGGGAGTGGGATGGTGGTGAATAGGAATAGGAAGTATGGAATGTATCGAGAGAGTTGGGGGATATGTTATCAATAAAATCAGGACTAGTTGGTCCTGTAACCACAACATCCATGCATGAAGTCCCTGTGGGAGTCTCATGAAAATCATGTACCTCAATAGAAACATTGTCAGACTCAGACCAAGTATCATCCTACTTAACACTAGCGCTAGCGCCGATGGTCTCACCTACCTCAAACTCCGTCGACTGAGTTAAAGGGGAAGGTGTATCAGGAAAGGTCATGATAAACACAGTGTTGTCCCAAAGGGTATTAGGAAAGGATGGAGCAACAATGAGTGAAGTGGTCAAGGGAGGGTCGAGTACGTCCTCTAGTCTAGACTCTAGAGGAGGAAAAGATGCATCATCATCACACAGATTGACATCAAGTCTAGGAGCACTAGAACTAAGGCCAGTCTCGGGTGATAGGTCATACTCCCGCAGTTCATTAACAAACTCAGCAAACTCAACTTGTTGCTTATTCATTGTCTCTATCATATTGCTAAGTCTAGCAAAGCTTTCATTAGAAATATAATATAGACAAGAATTACTGGCGTGATCAGAACAATGGCAAATTTCGCACACAGGAGGGGCATAATCAGGGATACAATGGGGTGGGGTACAAGAATCAAAAACAACTAGTTTCAAATTCATAAGTATCACGAGCCAACCAATCAAGAAAATCCCATGCTTCTTCGAAATTTCCAGCATAAAAATCCTAATGCTCAAAAAGAGCACGGGTCTCACAATTCACACCTTCATCAACAACATGCAATATTTTCCATTTCTCATATAAACATCCACAAGAAGCACATTGAGCAAGATAAGTATGTAAACGATCCCAATAATGGTAAAATAATTCTTGCTCACATTGGGGAAAATGGAAAATTGCCATTGAAAAAAAATTTCAAACTTTTTTTGTAATTTTTTTTTTTTTGGATTTTCTAAAGGCCTAGCCTCAAATGCTTAAGTAAACCCCAATATTGAAAAACGCCAATTCCCCAGCAATAGCGTCAAAAACTTGTTACAGAAAAAGTTTTAATATTTATAAACCCCAAGTGCAAGGTGTATCGTTGAGTACTTAGGGTGTCGTCCGCATGGAATTGTGTTTCCAACTATCAGAGTTCACTAGAGCATATCAATCTAGGCGAGATCAAAGGTGAAGGAGGGAAAACTAAACTACGCTAAAAACATAGAACAAGTGACTTGGAGCTGTGATTTTACCAACTAACCAAGACGAGTCATAACCTACCCAAACCACACTATGAACAAGAGATGGTCGGTTGCACCATCAAAGACCACCCAAGCCCTCTGTCAAGGGTCATGAGCTAGTCTAATTCGTGCAACCACTTACTTTCGTGGGGTTAGTCGAATTAGACCACAAAACTAGCAACCCCGGACCTAACTTGATTCGGATACTATTTTCATGTCCCGAACTCGGTTATTCCCTCTCCCACACTACCTAATTGACCTCACCTCTCAGCATAAGTCAATTGCCCACAAATATGGATGAAAGCTCTCTCAAGCATTTCATCGAACACTTGGCGGTCTTGAGGAAAAACTCTAGGTTCTAAGCATAGATTGGGTATGGTTAGGCCTAGTACAAGATCAATTATCCATCAAGAGGCTAATTACAACCCAAGTCCACACAATCTACCAACTAAACATCACAAACACATGAAAACCTAAACTAACAACTAAGAACATAAACTTGAAGAACAAAACAAAGAGAATGAAATAAAACAATTCTAAACAACTAAATAACATGAATCAACAATGAAAACTAATCATAAAAGCTTAAACAAATCAAACACAAGAATTAAACCAACAAAACATAAACAAGAACAACTATGAAATAAATAGAGAAAGGAGAAGAAAACTTAGTCTTGAATTGATGAAGGAACTTGAAATCCAAAAGTTGAATCCAACATTACAATCTTCAATCCTAAACTAATCCTCCTATTGAGGTTTTATTTGCTAAAACCTAAACTAATCTAGTGTAAAATCGCTAGAGAGAAGACCTACGCAAACCCCGAGCGACCCCCCCACGAAAACGCACGAAGGAGGGCTAAATAGAAAAACCCGAGCGAGCGGCGAACAGGGGGGGAGGCACGACCGTGCCTATATGGCACAGCCCCACCGTGCCATGTGGTACGGTGTGGGCGTGCCACATTGCTGGTCGGCTCTGCCGGTTGGCTCCCGTTTTTCCGTCTTTTTGCCTGTTTTGACCCTTTTTCACCTGTTTTCGCGATAATTGCTTGGTTCAACTTATTACTTGCAAGAATAGACAAAACAAGTACAAATCTCAAAAAATACTGAATAAAACAAGAAAAACTCTGAAGATTACGCTATTATACGAGCTAAGATTAGGCGAAAAAGGCATGTAGAATGTGACAAAGTATCGCCTAACAAGACCCAGATTGATTACTTCCTTACGAGGGTCGATAGTCGGAGGTTTTGTAAGGACTATAAGGTGATTCCTAGTGAGTATCTAGGAACTCAACATAGGTTGCTAGTGTTGGATGTAGAGTTCAAATGTTCAAAGTGGAAGAAGAGGAGAGTCGGGGACCCCAAGGTTAAGTGGTGGAACCTCGCAAAGGAGAACGCCTTGTTATTATCAGAGAGGATTACTGAAGAAGGAGCTTGGAGGCGGGTAGAGGATGTAGATACTATGTGGAAAGCAATGGAAGATTGTATTCAAAAGTCGGCTAAAGAAGTCCTAGGTACTTATAGAAGGGGTGGTAACAAAATGAAGGGTGCCTGATGGTGGAACGAAGAGGTTAAGGAGAAAGTCAAGGAGAAAAAAGAGGCATATGCGGATTTCGTGAACAGTGGAGCGGATGGAGAGAGAGATGTTAGTAGAGCTAGATATAAGGTAGCTAAGAAGGCAGCCAAGCAAGCTATTGTGGTAACTAAGAGCATGGCTTATGATAGGTTATATCATAGACTACAGACTAAGGAAGGGGAGAAGGATGTCTTTAAGCTGGCGAGGGTGAGGGAAAGAAGAACAAGGGATTTAGGTGTTGTGAGGTGCAACAAGGATGAAAATGGTAAGGTGTTATTTGAGGATGCAGAAATCAAGGAGAGATAGCAAAGATACTTTCCCAATCTCCTTAATGGTGAAGGGATGGAAGATTCCCGAGGGAGGGAATGATAGTGTGGTGAGAGGAGAATTGAACCGCGAGAGTGTGGTCATATCAGCAAGGACGAGATTAGAGAGGCCTTGAGGAAGATGCCTAATGGGAAGGACGAGGGCCCAAATCAAATACCTGTGGAAGTGTGGAAATGTATGGGTGAGGAACGATTGGAGTGGCTAACGACGCTTTTCAATATTATTTTTTGGACCGCTAAGATGCCCGAAGAATGGAGGTCTAGTACAGTAATCCCTTTGTACAAGAACAAAGGAGATATTCAAGATTATAATAATTTTAGGGGTATAAAGTTGCTCAGTCACAATATGAAGTTATGGGAAAGGGTGATTGAGAGAAGGTTGCAGGAGGATGTTTCAATTTCAGAGAACCAATTCGGTTTCATGCCAGGCAGGTCGATCATAGAGGCGATTTATCTCCTTAGAAAACTCATGGGTTTGTATAGAGATAGAAAGGTGGATCTCCACATGGTGTTCATTGACCTGGAAAAAACATATGATAGAGTTCCGCGTGAAGTATTATGAAGATGCTTGGAGGAGAAAGGAGTGCTACCCTTGTACATTCGAGTTATTAAGGATATGTACGAGGGAGGTAGGATGAGTGTTAGGACTCCAAGAGGGGTCACTAATGACTTCTTCATTGGTAGGGGCCTGCATCGGGGTTCAGCCTTGAGCCCTTTTCTTTTCACTCTAGTTATGGATGAACTTACAAGAGGGATTCAAGATGAGTTACCGTGGAGTATGCTTTTTACAGATGACATTGTTCTTATTGATGAGACCAGACAAGGAGTTAATTACAAGTTGGCGCAATGGAGGCATACTCTGGAATCTAGAGGTTTTAGAGTAAGTAGATCGAAGACGGAGTACCTGAATTGTTGTTTCAGTGGAAGGGTAGATGTGGGGGAGAAGTCACCCTGGATGGGAGGCCGATACCTAACGTCGATAATTTTAAGTATCTAGGCTCGATTATTCCGCAGAATGGGGATATTGATGAAGATATTAACCAGCGAATAAAAGTAGGCTTGCAAAAATAGAAGTATACCTCAGGTGTGCTGTGTCATAAGAGGGTGCCCCTTGGATTGAAGAGCAAAGTCTATCGCATGGTAGTTAGACCGTTCGTTGCTTATGGATCGGAATGTTATCCTCTAAAAAAGACGCAAGTTCAAAGCCTGACGGTAGCAGAGGCGAGGATGATAAGGTGGATGTGTGATTATACGAGGATAGACAGAAATGGAGTTATCAGGGACTTAGTTAAAGTAGCTCCCATGGGAGATAAGATGAGACAAACAACACTCCGATGGTTTGGTCATGTGAAAAGGATGAGTGTAGATGCTCTTGTAAGGAGATGTGAGAGGATCAACATCCCCGAAGGAAGAAGAGGGAGGGGACGACCAAAGAAGAGCTTGGACGAGCTGATTAGAGAGGACTTGACAGTTGTCGGTTTGACGGAGGACATGGCTCAGGAAAGGAAGTTGTGGCGGGATAGGATTAAGATCTTAAATCATGAAGAGTCAACCCCGTAGTTATCTTTTGGTTACTGTGGCTTAGTGATGGTAGAGCTTTTTTCGTTTGTTGTGTTTGTGTGCAGGTTGTATTATCTTCTGAGAAGAGTTCTCATTTGCTTATAGCTGGTTGTCCAGGTATATTACCTTTCTCCATTATATTGTCCTTTTATTTCATAACTTCAGCAACTGATCTTTTATTAATCTCAGTCATCTCTCGCTACAGAATTTTTCTTCTATCAAATGTTTTCCCATTAAATGTTTTCGCAAAACCTTTCTTCTATAAAATATTTTCACAAAATCCTTTTTGTGGGTCTCTTGGAATCAACCTCTCTACTGGTAGGAATGCCGGTAGAGGTAAGGTTGCCTACAACTGGATCTCCCCAGACCCTGCAAAAGCGGGACCCACACTGGGAGTTGTTGTTGTTGTTGTTGTTGTTGTTCTTGTTGTTGTTGACCTAGTGACTTATACTAATTTTTTAGATAAAAGCCAGACTTATGATTCGCATGGCATAAAAGAGTGACTTGCACAACTTAGTGGGAGCTATGTCATGACACATTTTCTACTGTGTGTGCTAAATATACACCTCTTTGATGAATGACAAGTGAATCTCTTTCACTTTCACTGTGTGACCTCTATTTGTGATACTCCTTGACCAAGAGTTAAGATATGAAGTCAAAGCTTGATGTTGCTACCTTAATGTGTTTTTCAAGGGCTAAGATGTATACAGTCCAGCGGAACACTTTAAGAATGTAGGTAGGCCAATATGGACTATCTTAATTGTCTAAGGAAGAATCCTTTACCTCATCATCATACAAAGCAAGCGATTATAGTCAATACACAATCATTTGATATCAATGCGCATAAAGGGACAAGGCATGTCATTGGTGACTTTTGGATGATTCGAGGTATCGTTCACATATAAGAGTGTTATATTTGTTAGATAGTGCATTGATATAATACTACTAGGTCTTTTTAGTAGCACGCCTCATTCCCAGTATGAGGCGTGAATAGATTAGTTGGCAAAAAGGTGGAACTTATGGCTTATCTGACCAGGGGAAGCTGTTGACCAAGCGTAACGGCCACATTGACAGCCCACATTAGGTGGGCGGTTACCAAATGATTCATTATGTGTTAGTCATTCCTATTAACTACTTATTGTCAGCTACAAGTTTCATGCTACTATTTAAGGGGGTCAAATAGGGGATTGAAAGACACAAGTAAGCAAAGCTCCCTAATCCACTCTCTGTTCTCTCTATCTCTGTCTCACATTAATCTAGCCATCCACTGGAATTTAGGGGCGTGGATTCAACGGTGACTCTATTAGCCACCAATTGATTCTTCGTATGGTGAATCCTAAGCAACGAGAAGTTCGTATGGTGAATCCCAAGCAACGAGATCCTTCGCTTCCACATTACTAAGGTATGTTCTTAATCTCTGACAATATCCATATAAATTTAAAATTTATTCATATTTTTTGTGCTCTACATAATATCCCTAGGAAAAAAAAAATACCACTAGAAAACCTTATTGTGGTCCATCTC
The DNA here is from genome assembly GCA_017589665.1 of Selenicereus undatus. Taxonomy (NCBI): domain Eukaryota; kingdom Viridiplantae; phylum Streptophyta; class Magnoliopsida; order Caryophyllales; family Cactaceae; genus Selenicereus; species Selenicereus undatus. The sequence goes on from JACYFF010031955.1 coordinate 105,423,664, forward strand.
TATAAGTTAAATGATCTTCAACCATCATAGTTCCAGTCAACAGTCATCCAAGACTAACCAGTAGTCATATGTATGTGCACATAGGGGTAGGCACACACATAAAAACAAGCAATGAATGAAAAACTAAGTGGAAAAGATCAATGATCAACCTAACACAATATTAGCAATCATATGTATATATATATAAATATAAATATATATGAGTGTGTGTGTGTGTGTATATATACACACACACAACCCCTACAGACACACACACGCACACGCACACACAGACAGAT
>JACYFF010031955.1:105443654-105456385 GCA_017589665.1 Selenicereus undatus
TATAAATGCAAGTTGATGACTTTGATGGTGGGAAGCCTTCCCCTAAGGTTCTTACTAGGGGCTGATCGTGTCTTAAGTCATCGATTCATACAAATGACGAGCTATGCTCATCCAATAAGTTTAATGCTTGATTCATAGCGAGAATATGTGAGTGCAGGCTTCTAGGGTCGTCTCATCATGCTCTGGATATATTTGTCAGCAGAGATTCAGTTATGACATGCAATCATAGAATTCACGGAATGCAGATAACGTGTTAGAGGTTATGTCATGCCCTTATTTACATAACTTAAATCATTGGTTAATCAAGCCACATGCCAAGCTATCTTAAGTCAAGCAAATACCAAGATATGCATTTACTAGCCAATCATTCACAAGACACTTGAATAATCGTGCATAATGGACGTGAGTGCCAATATCTATGATGACACAACCCTGGGTGCTCTACTATGCTACTTTCTTACACCTGGTATACATATGTCTATGCAAGTGATTCATGTAAGTGCATCTTTATTGCCATCTAATCACGCATTGCACATATCGAGTTCAACTGATCCAACTATAATACGAGAGAATAGTATTAATGGGCTGTAAGTGATGATCTAAGAGTCATGGTGTTAAACTAACTACATAAATCAAATCGTTCTAACTAATACAGTCACATGTTTCAAGCAAACTCAAGCTAAGCAATTATAAAAACTCACTTCGTTGGCATTTGATCACAAACACGTCGATGGTTACATACAACTATCCTATCTATCTGTATTCTTATGGTCTTACACAGCACATGACATGATAATAAATTTTTAAGACATGCGGACCCACATGTTGTCGCATAGAAAGAACACCTGGACATGTAAGTATGCGTGCATTCCCCCCTTTTGCAGCCTATGGTCAATGGCATGCCTTAAACCTCATCCAATTTATGAAAGATTGGTGTTGAGCGGCTAGAATTGTGCGAGTATGGTTGACATCAATGGCCTCATAGGCACACGTTGAGGTCTTATGAGGTACATCTATCCCATATGTGATCATATGAGTCTCACTGTAGCTCGCTTACCTTAGTAGAGATCATTACTACTTACAATTCCAAAGTCTGCTAGGTTCTTCCTCCCTTTCACTTTCTAGGTGTATTAGGGTTCGTTCGATACAAAACATCGTCACCCCATTCATGAATCACAATCCGTATAATAGAAAGCAAGTAATGCACGGTTTAGGCAACAATGGTAAAGAAGGAGAACAGGAGGTACACTTACGCAATGTTTATTCACATCCAACCGCTAGCACATAGTTTTTCAAGCATGCATACGAAAGTATCTCCTAATTTCACTCAAGCAATTCGAAATTTACAACAGCAAGGTACCATTTAGTAGGATTATCAATCATAGCAATTAATTTCCAATCATGCCTTTCGCAGCTCATATGAAAGATTCTATCGACGTACACATCTTAGCACATACACATTTATAAGCAACATTTGATAAACATAAGGGCGTGTAGTAGTGAACCTAAACTACCTCATCATCAGTAACGGAAAGCAAATCCTTCGGTGTAAGGTAACCTTGGCTCGATAGTCAAAACGACATTAACATCTCAAAATCTTGAGCTTCAAAGGATGAAAAATAGCTTATCTATTTCGAATCTCTTTGTTTTTAATAAAAGGATGGTTAATTGCTTCTAGCTCTCTCTCTACCAACCTTCGAGTATGTTTGCTCACTCCATTATGGGGCACGAGGAGCAAATCGTACTTTAGGGGCAAATTCAAGTGTAGAATTAAGGCTTTGCAGTCATTCGATTCAAATCATATGTTCTTTAAACGTTGAATTAAAATCACCAAGGCATACAAACGTAACGACTTTCGATTGAGCTAACACTTATCTTAACCACGACAATATGGGCCCCTCGGCCTATACCTTAGCAAATGGATCCCTCATCCAACCATTCAGCTCACTCAAGCCGTATCTAACTAGGGAGACGCGCTAACATTCACATAAAACTCACATTTGCGTACAAGCTAGGTATATATCACATCATCGTGAATGCGTTCCCAGGCAACTATATGAGATGCAAGACTCAAGTCGCGGCCTATGGTCGCAGGACCATGCTCTGATACCATCAATGTAACACCCCCAACCCCTAGGGCCAAAAGCGTTACACTTTCTTAACTTTTTACTTAAATTCTGGGACGAAACGGACATAATTTCTCCTAAAAAATTACCGTTTTCGGGCTAAAAGTCTTACAATAAATCCATGCAAATCAACGAAAGCATAAAACATTTGAAAGAAGCTCAACGGCTACACGCCGGAGTTCATAACTCAATGAGCCACTCGCTCGAAGTACACCAAACAAAATAGTTCATGAACAAAGAAGAAACGAAGGATACAACTCAACGGTTCACACAATCGGAGTATGGGGTTTACATCCCAAAACATAACTAACTTTAACCAAGAAGACATCTAACTAATTAGATGGTCGGCTCATATGGGCATACAGAGTGACTCATAAACAATATGCATTACATGAATTAGAATACTTGTTTACAAATATTTACAAACTTTACAAGACTTCATGTAAGATGTAAGTAGGCACACATGACACCTTGCAAGCAAGAATAGACTCCATCTTGACATAGCTTATTCGACTTCTTCCTGTGTCAAGGAAAACATGGGGAAAAGGCGGAAAGAGTAGTGGGATGAGCTACCACACGCTTAATGAGTGTCCCCCGACCCCCTTAAAACCAAAACCGTTGTAGGCAATAATATTCATATTAGTCACATGTCATGTATTCATACTTTACTATCATATTAGGCATTCATAAAATCCTTGTGGATGGATCACTAACCATAAACTTCATTTTAACCACTCAAACATATTTCTAGGTCCCCAAATGACTAAATTCCTTTACTAACAAGTAGTTAAGCACATAAGTATGCATCGAGGGCTAAGCATAGGAATCTTTCTTTTTCATAAACATAACTTCTTAGCATTCCATTTAAACTATACGTGAAACCTTATTCATATGATGTGCACATAAGGTTATTTCTTTTCATAATTATACTTTTCTTGGTGTTTCATTCATATGATATGCAAATGGCACACACACATCTCAAGTCTCATTCAAATCTCATATCTCATTCATAGGGTATGTATGAAACATGCTCATAAGGCTTTCTTTTTCGTAATTGTATCTTACTTAGCACCTCAATCATAAATCGTACTTGGAATACGCACATAACTCTTTTATTTTCATCAGCATACTTTACTTAGATCTCATTCACATTTCATTTATAAGAAAAACATAGAACATGCACAGAAAGCTTTCCTTCTTTTCTTGAAAACACTTCATTTAGCCTATTGAGGCTCATAAAAACTCTTGTCTTAGCCTCTTGAGGCTCATATTCATTCATATCGGTCGCATACGGACCCTTTTGACAATCCCAATTATCAACGACAAGAATGGATTCCGGAATGAAGAGAATTAGTTATTGATCCTACTTTAGCATGAGTCATCGCATTTTTCAACATTTATCAACAAAGTTAGAGATTAATTGAACGAGGAAAAACACTAATGCATTGCAACAATACTACTTTCGCTTATCATAATGAGTTTAATGAATATATGAAGGTAGATGGAGCTATTTCAGAAGATGGTTTTTATTATCGCTTTAATGTTAGAGCTGGAAAGTTCTTGTTAGAAAAAGAAAAGAAATATCTTCTTGAATTATTTGAGAAATGAGACCCAACGCATCTTCAATTGGATGAACATTTTGATGATTATCTAGATAATGATGGTCTGAAAGATATAATTGAAGATGAAGGCATGAAGAATCTCAATAATGATGACTAGTCTTGTCATTCTTAAAAGCTTTGAAAAGTTCCTACTTCATTATTTTACTACTTTGACAAGTGTCAGGTCTGTAAAATAAATCAATTTACTATAGCCATGCGAAAAATCAGTGTGCACTATAGCCAATAGGGCATCCTATGTACCCTATCCCCTTTATAAAAGGAAAGGTCGAGTGCTGAGAAGGAACACGGTCATTTGAGCATTCTTGAGCAAAAGAGAAGTCATGAATCTCCATTTCTCTATGAGTAAGCATTTCTAATGATCTTAGCTTAAGTCCCTTTTCAATCTTTCTATTGTAATATTTCCACTTTTAAGCTTTCAATAAAAGAAGTTTTCTAGTAGGGAACGTTACTCAATTGAACCTTATGTATTAAATATTATAATTTCTTGATTAAAATTCCATTATCCTGGAGAAAGACTAAAAACTTGATTATAATAAGTCATTACATAAATATAAGCTTTGTTTTGTAAAGCAGCCGAAAACATTGAAATATTTGCATTTGGAAACCCAGTTGGGCCAAAAGTAGAAAATTCATAAAGGTCAGGGATCTAAAAATAAATATTTGTGACCCAAAAATCAGATAACCCAAAGTTTTGTACTCCAATAACCATTTGCGTCAAACTAATTAGTCCCATAAATATTTTTCTAAAAACGTGCAATCAGAAAATCATTTCACCAAACCTCAAGGGACCGAAAAGCAATTTATTCTATTGATGCTTGTGTCCATAAAAACCTTTCTACATCAAGTAACATTAACATATTATTTTATAGTTTTCCACATTTATAAAATTTCACGTAACAAGGCAACTACTGTTACCTATAGGGTTGATCTCATTATAATATGTTCTATATTTATTGATAAAACTTATAAATACTCAAGTTTAATAACTGATAATTAAAAATGTCTGAAATTTAGGGATTTTTGACCATATAGCATATTATATTAGACTAATTCAAACATTTCAACAGCTTTTGTTACATAACCTGCATGATCACCAATATATTCAAAACTTATATTTAGGTAAAATTAATTATCTTGGGGTGACGTCAAAAGAAAGGTTCAAGGGCTTGTTGCTAAGGTTAATGACGGAGCTTTCCTCCATGGCTATGGAATTGATAAGATGGGCCACCTCTTCTTCCCTGATAGGCCGAAATGATTCGATCTGCTTGGTTGTGAAGAGCTCAAGGGTGATGATCTTTAGTACTTGCCGCCAGTACTCTCCATACAGAGCAAAGACTACATGATGGGGAGACGACATGGTGGGGACTTCCCCTAGGTGTAGGTGCATGATGGGACCGTATGCCCTAGCCAGCTCAGTAAAGAGGTAGTGGGAGAGGGTGTTTTTGGCTGTGAGCTGGTGCAGGTTCCCTATGATCAGCAGCTTTGGAAGTCCTAAAGGTAATTTATAGTGGATTTGTGGTGCATGTTTATGAGATTTTGAGAATTTAACTAGGGTGATAAGTATGGTGAGGCAAACGAGGAGGAGGGAAAATTATTATATACACCTGTTGCCTTAAATTTGTTACCACAAGTGCACGGTGCCAGTTGTAGCTAGGAATGGCAGGTACGGATCGTGTCCACAAGAAACTTGTTTTCAATCACCGAGTCAACTTGCAACACTTTATTTAGGCGAAAGTTCACTTAAGTTGAATTTTGCTAAGTAGCAGTTTTAATATGCTAAAAGCTAATGTAATTGTCTAATTCAATAATGTCGAAAGTCCGGGATTGAGGTTCACCACGCTATTATGCTATATGAATCATAAACAAGATCATGCAAATCTGCCCATGACAATAAGCAAAGTGGAAAGGATTACAATTTAAAGTGCATCTATGTCTTCTGTCAAAGGTCAATAGACTGACTGAGTTAGTCCTAGTTATTTATTTTCATAAAACTAAAATTATCAAAGTCACAAGATTTAGCAATCAATTATTCCCAATTGAAACCCTAACTGCTTTCACGTCAGGGACCTCAGTCGCTCATAAACTCGCTCTAGATAAAAAATTCAACTTTCGTTGATCTCCTAAACCCTAATCAAGAAATAAGAATTAAACCCTCTCAAGCAATTCAACCATTAATTGGCATAATAGGCAAGACTTCAATTTACAATCATGGGCACGATTCACGAAAACTTAAAGCATGATTCAATTTCACGTAATATGGACTACTCCCAATCCAAGACTATGAATTTAGCCGCTAAATATCATGTAAATGACAATCACAAGCCTAAATTGAATAAACATGACAAAGCAATGAAAATTGTGGTTAAATCGTAAGAGGAGAAAGAAAAGGTACAAACTTGAATTGATTGCACTGAATGATCCATAATAATCCTTGAATTCAACTCTCAATTTGATGCTAGAAAAGAATGAAAAGAACCCAAAAAAGGAACCCTAAAATTGCTTCTTAATCGTGCTCTCTAAAGGTATAACATAAGATAACATTAATCGTTACAGCGAAGCAATTAAGTTGCGAAAAGCTGGGTGATGCACGATCGTGCGTATACGCATGGGCAACTGTGCGTGCCAAGGTCTATGCATGATCAGGACGCCCGGTTGTGCGCTCAACTGTCCGTAGCTTTTGCTTCAAGGCACGGTCGTGCTCACCCTGCAATTAACCGTGCATCTACTGCAGCTGTCAGTTTTGCTTCCTTTGGTCCCTTAGGCTTCGTCTTGAAATTGCACTCCTAAAGCTTCGCTTTTAGCTAAGATTAGTAAAACTCCAGCACCTTTGGGAAAGGCACTTGAAAAGCGAGAGATACCGCTTGTAAGAACAAAATAAGCTAAAGAAAGCACGTTCACCCTTTTTTTTTTGCTAAGATAAGTCAAGAGATTGGGGAAGAAAAAGGGTCAAATTGGGGTTAAAAATCAGTCAGAATAGAGGTTTATCAACTCCCCCCTACTTATCCCTTGCTTGTCCCCAAGTAAGGTCATAAATCAAAAAGGCCCAAGAGATAGATACACCTCAAAGTACCAACCTCCTCAGACAAGTAGTGACAATCAGATTCAATAGGTGTGGTAACTCACAACTAAGAGACTCAAATCAGGGTAGAACCCAACTTTTCGAAGCACAAGTGCCTCGACAAGATTAGAAACCACAGGTCATGGTGCAAGAACTAATACCCATATCAAACTGTCCAAATGTGTCATGTCTTCCCCCAAACTGCTAGTGAGCTAATGAGACTAGTAGATCCTCACCTTTTGGGGGTAAGAAGAATGGAATACTCCTCTCATGTGTTTGTGAACACTCAAGACCGCTCTCAGTGTATGCACACTACCATAGGCTTGGCAAAAACTCTCAATTCTCCACCAATGACGTCACGCACACAAATGTTAATCATAAGGACTTTTCAGGGATGCTATAGGCTAGGGTTTGAGGTAAGGAGCACAATATTTACGCAAAGAGAAGCTAATTAGCCAAGTAGAGCATTTCAAGACCAACTCTGCATCCTCACATTGTCATTTTGACTTCCTCCTTAGCCAGGTGTTGAGGAAGAGGAGTTCAAACACTTATTGAAGATACACCAATGCCAAACATTTTATTTCAATACACTTTTCTTCTTTTTGATGGCTTTTTTTCTTCTTTTTTTTGTTTTTCTTCATGCTTCCTCTTCCTCTTTTTTTTTTAGCAAGTGGAGAGAGATGTATGGCAAAGGATAAGACAATTTCAACTCGTCGTTCCTAACAAATAACATCAATCTAGCAACCTATCCTGAAGAACACCAACCAATACATTTGCCAACCAATTATAATTCACAGCATTGCTCTACTAACTTGGCTAAGGGTAAGTAAGTTCATTTCAGGCCAAGGGCTAAGTAGACAAGCGTGAACCAAATGACGGGAAAAAGCTCAAAGGGGCTAGCAAAGGCATTAATAATGAGTGACAGCTTTTTAGGCCATGTAGTTTACAATCCAAACGAATGCCTCAATCATGTCAACATTATCTCCATGCAAAGCGTGATTTCAAAGAGAGTTAAGCCAAGTTCTAGAGGTACACACACAGGAGGGTTTTATCACTCATGAAAAGGAGTTTAAACTATATAAAATGAATAACCCTTATCGACTCAAAAGTCTCACTGGTGTTTCTACCAGAGTCCCAACAATAACTCAAAAGGTTCGCTAACAGTCCAAGTTTAAACACTTCAGAACATGACAGTTCTTAGAGGCACATGTACAAGAACACAATAACCAAGAGGCAAAATCATTTTCACAATCCTTTCACAAGAGTTCATTCAAATTGAGCCTCATTCATCATAAGCTAACACAACCATCAAACAAATCATCACCATTTACATGTCATCATTAGAGGGGTTTTCACAACCAATTTCAGGTCCCTTTTTTTTAAGGTAGTAAATAACTAGGAAAGTAATAAAACACATAAAGGGTAATGAGGAGTAGGGTGAAAAGCGTTACCTCGAAAGCTTATGCGCGACCTGACTCGATAGATCTCCTTTTACGATGCAGATTTTTTAGCCTAAATGCACTAAACTACATGCTCAACTACAAGCATCAACAGAAGTGCAAATAATGTATCCTAATCATGCAACTAAAATGCTAAATGCAAAAGTGTATGTACAAGATGCACAACCTCAATCCTCCATAAGATGTACCTCAAAGATAACAATATGGAACCCACTCCCCTGTACTTGAACATTTCATTGTCCACAATGACTAGAATAAAGATGCGAATGTGGGGACAGGGAGTACACTCATAGTGCATCAATCAGTAGGGCCCTGGGGGGTTGTGAGGTCGCTAATCAGGTGGTAGGTAGCCGCTGATGCCATTTATACGCACAGTGAACCATGTGAGCCATGTTTTGCTGGTTGTGTAAGATCTCTTGATTCTGAACTTGTAACTGGTCAAGACGGTCAAGAACCGTCTGAAACATGGAGGGACCCATGGCCCTAGAAGAAGTAGCAGCAGCGCTAGGGCCTTTAGGAGCCCGTTTCCCGCCCCTCTGGGGTCGAGGGACCTCGTCAACATCATTATCACTACCATCATCACCACCACCATCTGACCCCCCCTAGACTCACCATCCTCATCATTATTGCACACCAGGTTAGAAGGATGAGTGATAGTGGTCTTGTCTTGGTTTGGTAAAGGAAAAAGAGCGTGGCCATGATGGTTGAGCCACAACTAACCACCACCAAGCGCTTTGAACAGTTTCATGTTGATGCAAGTGATGCGATCAACGCAGCCTGGGTGGCACAAAATGCTCAAAGCATCAACCTAGGCACCATAGCCCAAAGCCTTGGCCAAAGCCGTGATGATACCACCCCCACCAATAACCACCTTGGTGGATTTAGCATGCTCGTCAAGGTGGTCGATTATGAAAGCACCCGTACTGACGACCTTTCTATTCAAGGCCACCCAAAGAATGAAGAGCTCACCGGCCCTAACCCCATTTTGACTATCTGCGCAGGAAAAGACATGATTGGCAGTGAGGCGCTGGAGGTAACGAAGCATAGGATTACAGATCCACGTAGCCTTAGTTGAAACGACAGCTTTCCCTTATTAAAGCAAAAATCGATCTTCTCCCCACATAATTGAAATGACAGCTTTCCCACAGGTACATCAATCACTGCCCCCACACTTGCTAAAAATGGCCTTCCCGTGATAACAGAACACTAGGGTCCCTCATCCATGTCCAAAACTATGAAGTCGCAGGAGATGAGAAACTTACCCACTTGAACTGGGATATCTTCTAGGACACCTACAGGCTGCTTGGTTGAGCAATCTACAAACTGGATAGATGTGGTTGTGGGTTTCAGGTCTAGCAACTTCAGTTTCTTATGGAGAGAGAGAGACATTAGGCTTACACCTGCACCCAAATCACAGATGGCTCTCTTAATTGACATATCACCTATAGAGCACACGATGGAGAAGCTACCAGGATCACACAGCTTCGATAGGGACCCGCACTGTACAGCTGCACTGCACACTTCGCCAATGACAGCCATTGGAACTTTTTCAGGCTCACCTTTCGAGGGCAGAAGCCCCTTAGGAACTTCAGATATGATGGTACTTCCTTCAAAACCTCCAAGAAGGGGACATTAACGTTAACCTTTTTCAATAAATCAAAAAATTGAACCATCCGGGGTGTAAGCTTTAATCGCACTAGCCTATGAGGATAGGGAACAGAAGGCTGATAAGGTCAAACTGAAGGAGATTGATGACCCTCTTTGTCTAGACTCAGAGGCCCTTCCTTCTTTAATTTAGTTGTTCCTGCAGAAATATGAACGGTAGCCACTTCCTAAAGTAACATCACTGGACTCTCCACAAACCCCCCATCTCTCGTAGAAACAACATTGATGTGAACCCTGGGGTCAGCTTCGGGTTGGTCTGGTAGTTGCCCCTGCAGTCGTGACAAACTGCTAACCTGTTGAGTGATATCCATTACCTTTCGATGAGAAGCCATGGCATCAAACTTGGAGTTCAACTGATTAATTTGCTCACCAAGAACTTCATTAATCTTGGTGTGGGTTGCTATCAAGCATTCCATAAGGCTCTCTAAGTTAGACTTGGGTTTTGGAAGTGGTTGTTGTTGAGGTGGAGGTGGGGCGTAGGGTGCCCGATGTTGAAAACCAGGGGGATAAGGTTGAGAGGCATTGGGAGGCAAGGGATTATTAATGTGGTAGGAGAAATTGGGATGATTCTCCAACCGGGGTTGTATGTGTTTTAGTAGAGATTGTTTTATGGTGGTGGACATGGGTTGAAATTTTGTATAGCATTGGCGTGCTCCACGCACTAAAAGGTAGTGTGATACTTGAAAGCAGCGTGCCCTTGAATGCCACAAGTCTCACAAAGAGCCACAACATCAGACATTGCGCCAGAAGAACTCACTCCTAAACTCCCTGAACAAGGAGTTCCAAGCCTATCAAACCACTGTGCCAGAGCATCCACCTTGCTAGCAAGCAAGTCCACAACGTCAACTCCATATACTCCACTGGTTCTCTTTGGGGCTGCCCTCTCGCTGGACTAGTGATAATTGTTGGAGGCCATCTCCTCCAATAGGGCTCTCGCATGGACTTCTCCATGAGTGTGTCGCCAACAGCAACGTCAACAGACATCTTCAGGGACTGATCTAATCCATTATAGAAGCTTTGGACTAGGAGCAAGCCGGGCACTCCATGGTGGGGCACTAGCGCTGAAGATCCTTGAATCTTTCTCGTGCCTCATATAATGACTCATCACCTCGTTAAGAGAATGAAGCAATTTCCGCTCTCAACTTAGCGGCCTTACCCGTGAGGAAGTACTTGCTAAGAAATGCGGTCGATAGGGCCTCCCAGGTGGTGAATGAATTAGGCTCTTCATTGAGGAGCCAATCACTGGCTCTGTCCGTTAGCGAGAAGGGGAAGAGCCTTAGTCTGATTGCATCGGCAGAGACCCCGTTGAGCTTGATTGTGTCACACTTCACTAGGAAGTTGTGAAGGTGAATGTGGGGGTTCTCCATGGGACATCCACTGAATTGGTCCTTCTCCACGAAGGACACAAGAGCGGATTGCATCTTGAAGTTGTTCGCTTTGATAGCCGGGTTGATGATGGACGAGGTAATGCCGGTGGCCTACGATAAGACATAGTCCCGCAACACCCTTCTCTCGGCCATGATGAATTGTTGTTGTTGTCACTTTCTTGCACCGCTTTGCCTCTGTGCAGTGGCTTCTATCTCAGGGTCAAAGGGAATAAGTGGTCGATCCCTTTAACTACGCTTGTGCATACAAAGCCAAAAACTACACCAAGCATAAGCAAATTCAAGCAAAGCCTAAAGAGCACAAGAGAAAAAGGAAAAAGAAAAGGAAAGAAAAAGAAAATGCCTAATCTAGAGCGTTTTGGTCGCTTCCGATGTTGAAACAAACAAGGTCCCTGGCAACTGCGCCAAAAACTTGTTGTCTTAAATTTGCTACCGCAAGTGCACGGTGCTAGTTGTAGCTGGCAACGGCAAGTACAGGTCGTGCCCACAAGAAACTTGCTTTCAATCACTGAATCAACTTGCAACACTGTTTAGGCGAAAGTCCACTTAAGTTGAATTTTGCTAGGTGGTAGTTTTAATCTGCTGAAAGCTAATGTAGTTGTCTAATTCCATAATGCCAAAGGTCCGAGATTGAGGTTCTCCACGCTATTATGCGATATGAATCATAAATAAGATCATGGAAATCTGCCCATGGAAATAATCAAAGTGGAAAGGATTACAATTTAAAGCGCATCTAAGCCTGCTCTCAAAGATCAATAGGGTGACTGAGTTAATCCTAGTTATCTATTTTCATGACACTAAAATTATCAAATTCACAATATTTAGCAATCAATTATTCCCAATTGAAACTCTAACTGCTTTCACGTCAAGGAGCTCAATCACTCTCAAAGTCGCTCTATATAAAGAATTCAACTTTCGTTGATCTCCTAAACCATAATCAAGAACTGTGAATTAAACCCTCTGAAGTGATTCAACCATCAATTGGCGTACTAGGCACGACTTCAATTTACAATCACGGGCACGATTCACGAAAACCTAAGGCATGATTCAATTTCACATAATAAGGGCTACTCCTAATCCAAGACTATGAATTTAGCCACTAAACATCATGTAAATCACAATCACAATGCTAAGTTGAATAAACATGACAAAGCAGTGAAAATTAGGGTTAAATTGTAAGAGGACAAGGAAAAGGTGCAAACTTGAATTGATTGCAATGAATACAACAACAACAACAAACTCCCAAAGTGGGTCCCGCTTTCGCGGGGTCTGGGGAGATCCAGCTGTAGGCAACCTTACCTCTACCGGTATTCCTACCCATAGAGAGGTCGGTTCCATAAGACCCACAAAACAGTTTTGAGAAAAAGGTTTGGAGAGAAAACGATTGCAAAACCATTTACCGAAGTAAGAGAAAG
>JACYFF010031955.1:105461385-105485780 GCA_017589665.1 Selenicereus undatus
ATGTGTGTGTGTGTGTGTGTGTGTGTGTGTGTGTTTGTATATATAGCAAAAGATTTTTGAATTTAATCATTTTTTTTGTCTAACAATCATTATTTGATTTGCATAACTTTGGAGATTTCTGGATGTTAAGAATTTGAGCAATAATTGTAGGCTTGGATGCTAACTTAACAATATAATCTCGAGAAGTGGCTTTCAAAATGCTAATTTTTTGGGGTACTTTTTTCCAATGGTGCGTGAGTAATCTGAGATTTTATTTTTAATGTAATTTGAAGTTCCTAATGAATGTATGGAATTTAAATTTCATTTTACTACAAGAAAAGAGAGTTTGGGTGTAAAAAATTATGTATAAGGGCGACAAAGATAATTTTGATGTATCTAAGTTTGACTATGACCATGAAATTTCACTCATCATTCTATGTTTAATATTGGGCCACGATTTTTGTCTTTCGCTGCGCACTGTAAATAATGGGCATCGCTTTCGTGGATTGACGCCCTTCCTTGACATTATGGGCCATGCTTTTATGCTTCCCCAACCCCAGATGTCCGAATAAGTGGCCCTAAATTTTCAAAAAAAAAAAAATTGAAATTTTAGATAGGTCGAAAGAGGACAGGCAAAATTAAAACCCCTTCAATTCCAGACCATTCTTCTCGATTCATTCTCTCCCTTCCCTAGTATTCACGGGCTCCTCATCTCTCCTCACCTCTTTCCGCCTCCATCTCTGTGTTTCTCTTCTTCCATTATTCACAGGCCTCCATCTCTAGTATTCTCTCTCTTCTCGGTTCATTCTCTCTGTTCTGTTCTGTTCTTCAATTGCTTCTATCCTTCGTAATTCGCGCGGACATCTTTGTGGCTGATTGCGAGTTACAATCAATTCACTTCTCCAGTATCTGCAGACTCCTCAACCCAGCTCTTCGCACAGACATGGCTCCTGAACAAAGAAAGGTTAACGTCCTTCTCAATTCGCATGGTTACTTTTCATCTCTCTGTGGTTCTGTTTTTCTTGCTTGTGTGTAAATTAGGGTTTCGATTTCGTTCTTGCTTGCGTTTAAATTTGATTTTGTTGAGAATTGCTTTTAGGTTTGCATAATTTAGAAAGGTTATGGGCAGGAGACAACGTTTTGATGTTCAATAGTTTAATTGTAGTGAAATCCTTAACCCTATTTTTCGAATTTGGTCCTTTTTTGGGGGCTTTTGCTGATTTTACCAGGAATTGTAGTTAATTTTCACCTTTTTGTACTCTTATTTTGCAGACCTCATAGTTCACAATTGCGCAATCAATTACTAGAAACGGTATGACAGATCTTTGTGAGTTCATAATCATATATGTTTGACAGATCTTTACACTAAAAAATTTTCTAACTTTTTGGGTTGATATTTGATTGTGTTTAATTAGGCATCAAGTGTCAAGCCAACAAGATGGGTGCTACTAGTGAGGAATGTGCTTTTGGTTGGGGTATTCTCTCTCTCCCCCCATCCCTGTGTATGAATAACCTCATCAATTAGTGCTAGTTTTGCAAATTCTAATTAGAGATGCGTTTGAGGGAGAGAGTTTACTCCTTGTGACCTCATAAATGTCTTAAGAGTAATAGTATATCTTTGTGCCAGATATAAATTTTTTTCTAGTGGCTATCGTCATGGTAATTTGGTGTTAAAATGTTTGATATGAGATGCTTAATATATTCTACTAGCTAATAGTTAACCCCCCTTGAAGTATGATATAATGTAAAGTGATGGATGTTTCTTATATATGCATTTTTGAATGTGTGGTATGTTGATGACTGACGAGTGTTTGTTCTATTTGATAAATCTAAAAGTTTGATAAAACATAAGTGATTTATTGTTGTTGCTAGTAATTGAATGCACAATGAATCTATTTTCAGATACCTTCCACCTGAATCTATGCATGCTCAACTTTTCAAATTAAACAATTGTATATGCATAAGCTAACACATGGTGTGATTCCTTTACTATTCTTAAAGTGATGTGAGTGTCTTTACTTCATCAAAGTCAAATTGAGCACTACTAGGTTCAAGCAAGGCATACTGGCCCTATACAATTGCTGCTAAAATTTTCTACTGCTCTTAAGCTTATGAAATGCCAACCTTGTGAAGCTTTTGTATTTGTGCTATTGATTTATTATCAAAATCCGCCAAATGATTCTTCTTATTTATTAGGGTTCTAGTTTGCTTGAGTACTCATTGTAAGTAAGTTTTTTTACAAGGTCTTTTGAGGTTATTCTTTATGGCCTAACGTCAAATTGGACATTGTGATTTTGTTATTGTATGAGAAATTATAGGCGGTTGATATCTTATCTAAAAAAGGGAGGGGGGTAAAGGATGCTTGATATGTTGAATAGTGATTGAAGAACAATTTCAAGGAAGTTGATTTATAGTATTAAGGAAGAAAATTAATAAGAATAGTTTGCTCGGCGTTGAAACTATAGATATCACCTAGAAATAAGCAAATGCCAATCTTTTGTTTTCTAGTTTTTGGATTTTTTTGGGTTTATGTGTGTGTGGAAGCAAAAAACGAACAAGCTCTAATACTACTAAAGTTAATCATATGGTTCTTGGATTGATATGCGAATTGGTGTACCTAAGATCTTATTAAAATGCTAGGTTTTCTTGCTACGAATCCTTTGTAATTTATGTTGTGCAATGTTAAAATTTAGATAACTTGCTAATGCTAATTTATATGTTTGCTGATTCAACGTTTCTAATACAACTTATTCATTATTTTCATAGTGTTCATACCCTTTTTACATCAGACAAATTGTTTATGTCGTGTTACTTTTTTCAGGTTATTTGGTAAAGTAGTGTGTCTCATGGGTTTGGATTTATTCGTTAAAGTGGTTACTTGCACTTCATAATAGCTTAACGGAGTGATATATTGTTGCTTACACTTGGATTGTACTATTGTCGAAGTTCCTATTGTTAGGTTTATTTCTCTAAAGGAATTATTGATTTCGTATCTTCAACAAATCCACTCTTATATTAGTTTTGCTAATAGCTTCTTTCTGTTTCGATCATTTTTTCAAATTTAGTTGTGACCAGAGGAAGAGGAACTAAAAGCAGTGTTGGTTTTAAAATAGGTACATAACGTGGAACTTTATATTATTTTGTTGATCGATTCATGTTTGGCCATGTTTATATTAACATAATCCTATCATATGATTAAGGGGTTTTTTATTCTTTTTTGTTGTAACAGTTGTATGAGGGATGGATAGGGATCGAAGTTGGATGAATCATAGGAGAATTAGTGATAGAAGAAAACCTGATTATATAGCAGGCGTTAATGAATTTTTGGAGCTTGCCATTGGTGGCAAGGAAGACAGAATAGATGTGAGGTGTCAATGTGTGAATTGTAATTTGTGCTTGTTTCATAATTGAAGCACGATTCATAATCACTTAATAGTTCGGGGTATATTGAGGAACTATAATCCGTGGATACATCATGGAGACTATGGAGATCATATCAATAATAGTGATGATGGGATAGAAGAAGAAGCATCAGATAGAGTTGAAAGTTTTGTGGTCTGTGATGATATGAGGCCATTAGTGCGCAAAGCGACGAGTGTTATGAACTTTGGTAAGGTTGAGTCTAATGAGGACCATACAGAGAATGAGGGTGGTCAAAATGAGGTGCCGAAAGAGTTTCATAAGCTTATGGAAGATGCCGAGGTAAAGTTGTATTCTGGTTGTAAGACATTTACTAGGTTGGAGTTCATCGTGACATTACTTCATATTAAAGTGAGTTGCAAATGGGGTGATAAATCATTTTCTATGTTGCTTAGGTCGCTTCAAAGAGCATTTAACAATGACGAAAACTTTCCTGGAAATTCTTATGAGGCGAAAAAGTACACAAAAGCCTTGGGATTGCATTATGTGAAAATTGATGCATGTATCAACCACTGCATTCTATATTGGAAGGAGAACAGAAGCTTAGATGAATTTCCAAAATGTTCTACCTCTCAATGGAAAGAGAAAGTTGATATGGAAGGTGATAGTGACATCGACACGGATGATGAAGGGACTTCAAAGGCAGGAAGAGTGCGACGCCTAGTCCTTAGCCATTTCCCATTAACACCAAGGCTGCAAAGGATGTTTATGTCCTTAAAGCTCACTGAACACGTGAGATGGCATAAAGAAGGGTGCACTGATTATGGTAAATTGAGACATCCAGCTGATTCCAAGGCATAGAAACATGTGAATGAATTACATCCAAAATTTTCTTCAGACCCGTAAAATGTAAGGCTGGCCTTAGCTACTGATGGGTTTAATCCAGCAGCACCAATGAGTAGTTGGTATAGTATATGGCCGGTAATCTTGGTGTCTTACAATTTGCCTCCTTGGATGTGCATGAGTAGCACCAATTTTATGCTTTCTTTGATAATTCCTGACCCTAAAGCCCCTGGTAATGATATTGATGTGTTTTTACAGCCACTTATAGATGAGCTTAAAGTGCTGTGGGAGGTTAGGGTAAGAACATATGATGCTCACAGCAAAGAGTTTTTTTATATGTTCGCTATGTTGATGTGGATAGTGCATGACTTTCCAGGCTACACCAATGTGTCAGGTTGGAGTACGAAAGGATTTCTCGCTTGTCCTAATTGTCATAAAGACACAAGTTATGAGAGGCTATGTCATGGAAAGAAGTGGTGTTATATGGGACATCGTAGGTTCTTAGAACCGAATCATAAATTGAGGACCAATAGGACATCTTTTAATAAGAGACCTGAAAGAAGACCTACTCCAATTTCCCTAAGTGGGCATGATGCTTGTGAAGAACTTGGCAATTGTGAAAATGATTTTGGGAAAGATACGAAGGGTAAGCGAAAGAGAGGTGATAGATATTTGGTGCACCAATGGAAGAAGAGAAGCATCTTTTTTGAACTTCCATACTAGAGGCATCTATTAATTCGACATAACTTGTATGTAATGCATATAAAGAAGAATATCTGTGATAATATTCTTGGGACATTACTTGACATACCTGGTAAGAATAAGGATTCATTGAATGCTAGATTGGATCTTAAAAAAATGAATATGCATGATAAATTGCGACCTAAGTTGATTGGAGACAAGTATCAAAGCACCATTTAACTTGGCGTTAAGTGAAAGAAGACAAGTGGTTGCTTTATTGACGAGTTTACGTGCCCAGATGGATCTTCTTCTAACATCTCACAATGTGTGATGTTAGATGATGGACGACTTTCAGGAATGAAAAGTCATGACTGTCATGTTTTCATGGAAGACTTGCTTTTGCCTGCATTTCGAGGTGTGTTGGATGAAAAGGTTCTTGAACCTCTAGTGGAACTTAGCAATTACTTCAAGAAGTTATGTTCTATAACCTTAGATATCGACATTCTAGAGCAAATGGGGAAAGATATTGCAATTACTCTTTGCAAGTTAGAGCGTACATTTATTCTAGCATTCTTTGATGTAATGGTGCATCTTGCTATACATTTGGCAACCGAAGCTAAGTTGGCTGGCCTTGTTCCTTTTCGGTGGATGTATCATGTTGAACAGTAATAAAATTCTCAAACTTCTAAAGTGTAATATGTTAATATTTTGAAAGCATGTATAACTAAAGTTTCCTATTTTTTGTTTGGGGAATGTGCACGTACAAAACAGATGTGCGCGATAGAAATTGCCCTGAAGGATGTGTTGCTAAGGGTTGCATTCAAAATGAATGCCTAACCTTTTCTTCTAGATATTTGTCTACGACGGAGACAAAATTCAACCGTGTAGACTACAATGATACTGCGGAAGTAGACCAACCCCACCAGTTGTCCATATTTTCCAAGGTAAGAAAGCCAATAGGGAAGGTCAATTTTTAGCAACTAAGCTATGAAGATTGGAAATTGGCTCGACTTTATGTCTTAAAAAATTGCAAAGAGGCAGAACCTTTCAATGAGTAAGTGTCCTTATACAGTGAGCTATATATAGTTACAAAGTACTGGATATGTTATTAATTGTGCGAGTTTTCAAATTATCGGTGAATATGACAGCGCCACTGATGCACAAATGCTTGACTTCTCCAATTGGTTTGAGAGTAGAGTAAGATAATCTTTATATTACCAAATACGTCACTATGAATTTTTCTTTACGTCTTTGTCGTAATTGATTGTATGTATACATAGGTTGTACAACTTTGGCATGAAGGGGATGAAAGAGTTACAGGAGAATTGTTGTGTCTGGCCCGAGGTCCAATGATAGGTGTTACCAGTTATGAAAGATATGTAATTAATGGATTTAGGTTTCACACAAGAAGGTGTCAAAGAAATCAAAAAACACAAAACAGTGGTGTGGTAGTTGAGAGCAGAATAGAAAATGGAAAGAAAGATTTTTATGGTGTATTAAAGGAGGTCATTGTGTTAGAGTATGATGCCCTTAAAAATTGTACAAGTCCCAAAGTTGTATTGTTCAAGTGTAGATGGTTTGATGTATATAATGACGGGAGAGGGATTAAAAGGGATAAGCTTGGGGGAACTGTTATTAATGTGACTTGTAACTTATAGATAAATGAACCCTTTGCTTTAGCTTGTCAAATCCGGCAAGTTTTTTACATTGCAGCTCACAATGATCCGCAATGGAAGTGGGTTATAAATATGAACCCGCATTACTAGTTTGATTTCCCTAATGTTGAGGATGTTGATGGCAATAATGATTCACTATGGGAGAATATGGAGTTTGAGATAGCTAATCCTGTAGAGATTCAAGAGGGGGATGATGAAGAAATTCCTCTAGTTAGGGATGATGTAGAGCATGACATTGTTGATGCGGACATAGTTGATGTGAACCTAGTCGATGCTAATTTCATCCAAGACGATAATGATGAAAATGATGAGGAAGTGGTGAGTGAGGATGATGAGGATGATTTCTCAGATAGGGAATTAGATATAGATTCATTTGATAGGGTCCTTAGAGAGGATGAATCAGATTATGATAGTGGTAGTGAATAGTGGTAAGAAATATAGTTGTGCGTTTGTTAATATATTCTAATTGCTTTACATTTATCGTATTTTTGTTGCTGATATTGTCACTCCCATATGTATATAATATGGCACCAAACGCATCTTCGCGGGTTGTAGTGTCACAAAACCCGCCCCTTACAGAAGGTGACATTACTCAAAATGATGTGCAACCTCCTTTGAGTTATAGGCAGAAAAGGAGAGCCCAAGAAGCACTTCGAAATGGTATTTCTTTTTTTTTCCCGCTTTGGGGTTGAATATGTATGTAATAAGTTAAATTTGCCGATGATCTTGATAATTACTTGTTTATATGGAAACTTAAAGCTCACAAGCGTAGGCCAACTAGAGGCTTGAAGTCACTAAGTGAGAGGGAGCCAAACCCTAATGTTAAGCCTTTTGCGAAGATCACACCAGACATGGAACGTGTCATCGGTAAAAATGCTAACCACTTCATTGGTGAGTGTAGCAAGTGGGTGAAGGAATTCTGCCCTCTAGATTGAAGGCAATTTTCGTCCATTTTTTCCCGGACATAAGCTCCAAACACTATTTTCTGTACTTCACTTAAACTCTTGTACTACCTGGTCAAGTAATAGTAATTATGTTTCCTGTAAGTTGTTTAACATAATCCTTCCCTTCCAGGAACTGGATTAGGATGGATAAAGATGCTAAGACAAGATTGTTGGACAAAATCAAGGTAAACTTACAATTATATAGCTTATCATATTGAATGTGGAAAATCCAACAATAATGTCACTCTTATATGTGATTCGTTTTTGTTGCACCAATAACATTCTAGATATTGTACTGATTTATGACTTTTTCTTCTCTTAGGTTCATAATTTGGAATCTGATATTGATCCTTTATACCTAAGTCGACCCATGAAATGCTTTGGCTTCCTATCTTATAGTATTGAATTTAACATGACACTTACCTTCTGGAATTGCCTTATTGATAGTACTTGGCTTGTCAGGACATTTCTTTGTTGGTTTTAAACCATATGGTTAATAACATGCAATGAGCGTTTGATATGCATTATTGCGTAGAGAATGCTGACGCAATAATGCTGAGGTGCTGTCAATGCAGTTTAGCTTGATGCGATTTTGTTTGATTTATCACATGCTTAGCCTCAATTTACATCCATTTTGGGGTGAGCTCTTTTTTGCTAAAAGATAGATGTCCATCCCTTTTGTTCAATGCCTATGGCATACATAAGGGCCAAAGCCTACGCCAATTTTGTGTTGATTTGTATTCTGCTTGTGTCCCACTTATATGTGATTCGTTTCTGTTGCACTAATACCATTCTAGGTATTCTACTGACTTATGACCTTTTCTGCTCTTAGGTTCATAATTTAGAATCTAATATTGATCCTTTATACCTAAGTCGACCCATGTAATGTTTTGGCTTCTTATGTTATATTATTGAATTTAACATGACACTTACCTTCTAAGAATATGCTTTATAACACGCAATGAGCATTTGATATGCATTACTGCGTAGACAATGATGAGGTGTTGCCAATGCAGTTTAGCTTGATTCGATTTCGTTTGATATATCACATGCTTATCCACTCTTATATGTGATTCGTTTTTGTTACACTAATTGCTTTATCTAGCAAGAAGGCTAAATATAATGTAGTCAAGTCATGAGGTTTAGTTTTAATTGTTTGTTTGTGTTTTTATTTGCCCCAATCTAGGTAGAATGGAATTTGCCTACAGAAGCCGATGTAATTAATGTCGCCCGTGCAGTGGAACTACAATGTATGCTATTGTTTAGAGGTTGGCGCTACAGGCTAAATGAAGAACATTTTGCCTGAAGGACTATTACTCAAGCTATTAGCAATAGGCCTCTGGAAGTGCACAAAGACAAATGGGATTGGCTAGTTAACCATTGGCCAGATCCGAAGCAGCAGGTATTTTATGATCACTCTTCACCTAAAGGCTCACATTAGGTTGGTTGTTTGATTGTGGTTTGTGGCATTCATATATGCTTGATTATCATCTTGTAGCATCTCCGTCTCTTTTAATATATGAACCAACGAATCTTATTTTATACTGTTTGTCATATATATGTTGTAAACAAGCATAAAGATGGATCTTGGGATCCTGAAGCAGCGGCAAAGTATGAAGAATTTAAGGAACTCCACATGAGCCAAATCGAAAAGCAAGGTGCTGGCAACTTGTCTCTCAAAGAGGCTTATCTCCTGGTTATGAAAGAAAAGTCAGGTTACCATAGAGGGCTTGGGCCTGGTCCACAACTGCCTAGAAAAGGTAGAGCTACTGAGGTGATGAGGGTCTAAGTAGCTGCTGAAATCCAGCAATTACAGCAAAAAGAGGCTGCTCTGCAAAGTCAAGTCAGGGAGCTCCAATCAGCGAACTCAGAGCTCAAAGCTGAAATTGAGCGAATGAAATCTGAAGCAATAGAGAGAGATAATAATCTCAAGCAGGAATTGATAGAGAGAGAGCGCAAACATAAGAAGGAAGCAATAGAGAGAGAGAAGAAAATTAGAGCAGAGGTCATGGACATGCTGCGTAATCTGAACCGTGGCATATAAATCGCTCAGGTACATTCCTTTTTTAGTTTATCTCAATTTATTTCAGTTTCTGCTCCTCTCTCTCTCTCTCTCTCTCTCTCTCTCTCTCTCTTTCCATAGTGAAGCGATACCTGGAGCTATTGTTTGGCTCCTCTCTCTCTCTCTCTCTCTAGTAATATAAGTAGATGCACCAAATCTTTTAAATAACACATTTAGTCATATCTTCGATGTTGATCTCCATGAAACTACTATATAATTTATATCCTCTCCCTTCAAACAAAATCCCTCATTTCTCTTCCTCAGCTCAATATTCGTCTCTAATGAACACGCAATTTTCCCACATTTTCACACATACACACATTCTGTTTTTCTTTTTTTTAATAGTTGAACTTTTTAAAAGAAGATAATGCGACTACCAGGTGTAATTACATCCCAGCTCGATCGAATACTCCTCACAAGATACATTTCACTTAAAATATAAACCTCTAAAATAATATCTGTTTCTTTTCTATTTTTTTTGGGCTCCATTTTCGTGGGCTTTGTCGGAGAAATTTCTAACAATTTAAGGGGTATCAGAAACGAAGTTCAAGAATTCGTCCATAATCACTTTCGATTGAGGAGGGACTCAAGTTCAACATCAAATTATGGATAGAAAGAGTGAATTTCTTTTTCTTTAATTCTACGCAGCTTCCTAAGTGGGTTTTGTTTGCTTTTTCACCTCATTGACTTTGGAAATACGAATCTAAATTTGGCAAATCTTAATAAAAATAAAATTCCTGAGATGTATCGATGTTGAATCAATTATTGTGTTTTCATTCATTCCTTATTGGCTTTTGTAATTTTCGCCTGCCATTAAATGCCAGAATTTGAATTAGAATCTTACCTATTTCTAGGTTCTTTACTTTAATCTTTTCAAGTTTTAATTTGGGTAGTGCTAGATCATTAGGCCTTAGATTAATCAGTCCATTCGAGGCACAGGGAGGAAGTTTCCCCAAGAAAAATATACTCTAATACCTTGGTGAGAAATTAAGTCTAAAGTTAGGCAGTGGAGATAGTTAACACCGTAACTATCTCCATCAATTAGTAATGTTGAGCTAGACCCTGCGAAAGCAGGATCCACCCCAGAAGTTTTTGTAGTTCTGTGCATGCTGGGCTTTAATTAAGATTGGCTCTGAACTACCCAAGATAGGACTAAAATGTTTGGCGTCATTTGTGGGGATCACTGAGTTGACCTTTATGTGGCCTACAGAACGCCAAACCAATGAAGCAAGACAACAGTCCAACACCGTGGAACGACTGCAATGTTGATTCACATAAGGTCTTTGAGAGAACGACTGCAAAATTAAATAAATAAAGATGGTATTGGAAGCAGTCGGTATTGACTTTCTAGTTGTTTCCTTGGATTATTCATAAATAAACAAAGAAAAAAATTAATAAATAGATAAATAAATGAACAAAATATATAACGAGTATGCAGAGTAAATTGTGCTACCAAGTATGAAACTGTATGCCATAATTATAAAGTTTAGTATGTAAGGACAAAATATGAAAATGTACTTGCACAGAAAAGCTTGTATTTTCTCTTTTATAGGCTTATAAAGATGGGTTAAATGATAAAAGAAAATTTATTAAGACATTATAACAAAACATATCTATAGTAAAACTCTATAAGTGTTGTATTATCATTAGCATGGTGTAACACATTTTTAAACATATGCAACACTCATTTTTAGTGTTGCATTGGTGTAACAAATGTAACACTTTCTTGCTAAGCAAACACAATACTTTCATTGCCCAAATGTAACACTTTGTCAATTAAATTGCAACATTTTTGACCCCTAAATGTAAGACATTCTTTTCATTTCACTTGTAGGCAAATTGCAAAATTTTCCTAACAAAAAAATTATAATATTGGGCCCTCTTGTAGCCATGCACAGCTCCGATCTAAACGACCAGCTAGGCTTATATATCATTACGTGACTTTGTAGCATACTTCATACTTGCACAAATTTCTGAGGAGGTAACCTATCTTGTGACTGCTTCAAACTTAGCATGTTTAACGATAGAGTTTCTAAAAATTGGTCACCCAAATTTTGAGTTGTACTTTGTTGATGCATGCATCATTGTCAATGCATTTTAAATACTACTTAGTCATAGGCTAAGATGCCTGTTATAGTTTTTTAATAATTTACGATTATTGTAAGATATACTTAATTATAAATATCAACACTATGATAGTAAGAAGTTACTTTTTCTGACCAAAATTAATTTCTTTTCTCATCTCTATTTCTCTATCTCATCCTTCATTTTTCTTAACTATATATGTCACAATCATTTTTCCCTTGCCACTGTCTCTTTAGTATCTCTTCACCCAGCTTTTCTTTTGCTATATTTCTCATACTGTCGTGTCTATTTTGTAACTGCATCTAAAACGACACACGAGAGGCGTACTTAATAATTTATCCAAGTCATCTAAATTTAGGATGAAGGATATAATTTTTTAAATTTAAAAAAGTGTTTGGTTGCAGCTTATTAAAAAAAAATGATTTAGGATTTGACAGTGAATTATCTGGTTACGATATTCAAACTGTTTCTTTTTCATATATAATAAGTAATATATGTGATTGACAAATCGTACAGTCAAGATTAGGCAATTCAATGATATACAACAATTTTATTGAATTGGATTTCTACAAGTTAAGTAATATCTTATAATCAATTGTATTCTATTTTACGATTGAACTGTAGTCAAACACAAATGACCGATTATGATTCTCGTGACATTCCCTATAATGTTAATTGTTAGGTCATAGCCCAAAATGATTAACACAAAAATCCACTACATGTGAAGTTGGTCCAAGTGGTCTTGACACATTAGCATTGGTGATGGCATATTAATAATGGGCCATGGAGAAATTCACGGCGTTTGATCAACCTTCATGCGTGGCCAGCAAGGGTTATGCATACATGCCGTTGACCTGCATATGCTCAACATTGTTTTCTTACAATATCGTCCACAGTCTTCCCGTGGAGATAACCATGCCCGTGGGCCCTTGTGTTCTTTGACATGCTTCAGATTTTGTCAGTTTTTCTTATTATTGCTGGGCATAATATAACACCCCCAATCTTAGGAGGGTTCACACTGCCAGGACTTCCTAGATGGAAATCCTTAAGGCTCTTGACACTTTAGGTTGGATTAGCATTTAGATAGACATTCTAAAACAAAACTGCAAGAGTTTCCCCTATTTTAGAAGCATTTTAGGGTCTTAGCGCAACCAAGAGTACCTGTAAATCGGTAAGAAGGTATGACATGTACAAAACAACTAGAATCATCACCTCAGGCCACCCGCCTGGGCTCACCAAAGGTCAAAGCAACTAACAAGGTTACGACAATACTTATATAGGTACACAGCCGACTACATGTTTACACATACAACAATGAGTTTAAATAATTACAACATAATAAGCACTGAGCACTTCACGAGGCTGGCAAAAGACTTCCAATGATTCAGCAACAGGTAACTCCAAAAACATCTTTTATACCTGCTCAAACTGGACCTGGAAAAAGGGTGTAAGTAAAGCAATAAGCAACCACACGCTCAGTGAGAATTCCTCAACTCCTTAAAACTAAAACAGTTACAGGCAATAATACCAATAATAGTCACATATTATGCATGTACACTTTACTATCATATTAGGCAATCATAGTCCCCAACGAAAGATCACCACTCCTAAACTTCATTCTAGCCACTCAACTCATTTCTAGGCTTCCCTACTAACAAGCATTTGGGCACGTAATCAAGCAAGCAACAAGGACTGAGTAAAATGCTTTCAAACTCACTTTTGAAAACGAAGTGACTCATGATACGTTCGAAGAATGGTTTATAAATCACGCTAGCTTCTTCAATACCCATAATTCTTTCTAAAGGTTTCTGAAATACTTATATTGGTAAGAAAGACTTGACAAGAAACTTTCTCTCGTAGGGTACACATTTGAAAGCTGAAAATGATCTGTACTTTACTAGAATATAACCATATTTCCTTTAAAACTTCATTTAAAGCATACTTGGAATCTCATTCCTAAAACATGCAACGAAGCTTTCTTTCACATGTTATGCACATTTAAAAGCTTAAGTGTTCGATGCATTACTAGGACATAACCACACTCCATTTGAAATGTCAGTTAAACTATACTTGGAAACTCATTCATAAAATATGCATAGGATATGCAGATTTGGAAGATTTCTTTCTTTTCTTGAAATCACCTTACGCCATAGGATATGCAGATTTGGAAGATTTCTTTCTTTTCTTGAAATCACCTTACGTCGCCTCTTGAGGCTCATATTCTCTAAAAGAAATTTCTTTCGTATTGGTCCTCTAATGACCCTTATTAAACTGTTCGAATTTCGTACGAATAGGCCTCTTAGTGGCCCTTAAAACTTTCTTTCTTTCTGAAATACTTAAAGTAAATGCTTTTCTTACTTACTATGAAAATACTCTTGGCTTAAGATCTCATAATGTGCTAATTTAGGGGAGATTGTGACTCGCCCTATGTCAGGCCGTCACTCAGGCATCAATTATCCTCGGGGTATAATATATTTGGACCATTACTCTCATCAGAGTTTTCTAGGGTTCCTACTTCTGGGTCTAGCTCCCTATGCATTAGGGTTCCTGCGCACCGGCTATACTCCCTAATCGTTTGTCCACTCAAGCACTAATCTTAGCCATTAAAATCATTTTAAACTTCATAGGCTATAAAAAGAAGTCACTGTCTCAAACAGTAAGTTTCACCTTCTCAAACAGTAAGTTTCACCTCAAGGGATTCACAAATCATTTCTCTTTAATGGTTGCTTAATTTAATAAAAACATGCTCGTCTAGCAAAATAATTCATAACCCCGCTAATGGTTTATGGTTCTTTCGTTTTCAACTTAAAAATCCTCTTGGAATCGCAATAAACTTGCTACTCACAAATCAAAACTCATTTAAAGCTTAAAGTACTTAGTTAGCCTTTAATTCAAACTAGATTTGTAATCGAAGCTCATTGAAGCTTAAAGTAATAAACTCATTTAAACTGGCATATAACTCAAGCTAAGCTCCATAATAAACTCATTCAACTACCAAATTTTAGTTCGTTTGAAATCCTCTTTAAACTCAAAGAAGGGTGCATAACCAAACTAAAACCTTAAATCGTTCTCGAACTTACTACTATTCAAAACTTAAAGTATTTAGCTCACTTATAAGTCAAAAAAGGTTTCGTAATAGCCATTTCAGTTGCCCATTTTTAATTCGCTTAAAAACCTTTTTAGACTCAAGAAGGAAACATAAACAAACTAAAGCCTCAAAATATTTTCGAACTCACAACTAACTTGCTATTTAATTTCCTAGACCTATCGACTATTCAGTTGAGTCACTCACTGAGTAGTTCGACAATTTAGGAGCTTTTAGGTTGCAAACATCTTAACAATTAAGAGGCAACTGGTAAATACTTAAAAGCATTTGTGATTATGAAAGCAAGACCTTGATGATCCTTTTTAAAGATGTCTAAGTTCAAGGTCAATCACATAGCATCATTTAACATTTTCAAGGGGGAGAGGGGTCACACATAGCACATTCATAACACTTTGTAACTTGGCAAAATCTGCCCAATAAGCCATACATGGCCTTGCAATCCACACGATTGCGGTAAATCACAACCCAAGCTCCCTCCTCACTCAACACCGACCACAAGAATCTTAAATCTCTCAATCATTTCACCTCAAACCATCCAACTATCAACCTCGGCTCAATATTGCATAATTCAATCAATTAATTCGCAAAACCAATATCCACAAGCATAATGTTCATATGCAATCACTCAATTAGACTTTAAACATGCTCAAACCAATTTTAGCAATGACTTCAGAGTATATTCCACCTATTCTGCAATTCCTCAAATTAACGAATTAGCGAATCTACGTTTCAACCCAACCTGCAAGGATCCGAAATCAGTGTCATAATTACAATTACCTCTTTTTCGTTCTAAATTCTCCAAATACTGATTACTAGCTCATACTCAAACATGCGTCAACTAAAATCAATAAAATTCGTTCGAAATTAGTGATAATTTAGGAGGCGAAAAACACTCACCTAGAATCCATGCTAGAGGACCCAATTTAGGGGCTTTTGGGGTTGAATTTGGACGCTTAAGGACCCAAAATTCGTCCCTCTTTGCTGCTACTCTCATACCCGAAGCAACCCGACCCAAACCTGGTCTTGGCCCTTTATCGTTGCTGCTATTGGTGGTTACCGGAAAGGGCTTACGGGGCAAGGGTTCGACAACCGGTCGCCGGCACACCGGTGTCGTGGTCTTCTCTTTCTTCTCTCTCTCTCTCTTCTGGTGGTTGTGTATTGGTGGAGCAGATGCAGGGCTACTGTGGGTAGCAACCGAACTGACACCACCTAATGCTGGATCCGCCGCCTGCTCGTCGGCTCTCGCTCACCCAGTCTCGCACGCGCTCTCTCTCTCTCTCTCTCTCTCTCTCTCTCTCTCTCATGGGGGTCGCAGGGGGCTAGGGTCGACTTAACTTTTGGGGTGAAACGTGCAAAGTTTTCCTTAAGAACTGACCATTTCACAGGCTAAAATCCTTACAATAAATCCATGCAATCAACAGAACCGTAAAGAACTCTAAAATAAGCTCAACGGCTACACGCTAGAATTCATAACTCAACGAGCAACTCGCTCGGTGCACATCAAACAATATAGTTCATTAATAAAGAAGAAATGAAAGATACAACTCAACGGTTCACATAACCGGAGTACTAGGAGTTTGCATCTCAAAATATAGACAACTTCAATTAAAAGCCAACTGACTAATAAGATGGTTGGTTCGCATGGCCATACAGAACGACTTATCAACAATATGCATTACATTAACTAGAGTTGCTGTAATTACATACACTTACAAAACTAGGAATACATCATAGTACATCTTTTAATACGTAAATCTACTGTTGTAGGTGCACACATGACACCTTATCAAGCTAGGGTAGACTTCGACTAGGCACTTGTAAATTGACTTCTACCTATCATAGTGAAAACTTGGGGAAAAGGGGGAAAGAGTAATTGGATGAGCAAACCACACGCTCAGTGAGTATTCCTCGACTCCTTAAAACCAAAACCGTTTTAGGCAATAATACCAATAATAGTCACATGACACGTATTTATGTATTATTATTATTATATTAGGCAATCATAGTCCCCAAGGACGGATTATTACCCATAATCCTCATTCTAGTCACTCAAATTCATTTTTAGGTCCCTGGATGACCAAATTTCCTTACTAACAAGCACCTAAACAAATAAGCAAGCAACAAGGGCTAACCACAAAACTTTGTTTCATAGGTTATGTGATATAATATGTGATTTATGCCTTGTCTATCCAATTCACTAATACGAGATGCTTAAACACATGGAGTAGAGATTATGTAAGGAGCTTTCTTTCACAAAACATGAACATTCAAACTCATATACTCAATGCATTACAAGGATATGGCCATGCTGTACTTGGAATTTCATTCATACTGTACTTAGAATCTTAATCACATGATATGCACGAGAATCTTTCTTTCTTTTTCTGAAAACACTTTACTTAGCTTCTTGAGGCTTATAAAAACTCTTTTCTTAACCTCTTGAGACTCATTAAAAAAAAGAAAGAACCTCTTTTCTTAGCCTCTCATATTCTTTAAAAGGAATCTCTTTCATAATGGTCCTCTAATGACCCTTAAAAACTGTTCGAATCTCATTCGAACAGGCCTCTTAATGGCCCTTAAAACTTTCTTTCTTTCTGATATACTTAAAATGGCGAAATACCAGTTGCTTTTCTTACTTACTATGAAAATACTATTGGCATAAGATCACATAATGAGCTAATTTAGGGGAGATCGTCACTCGCCCTATGTGAGGCCATCACTCACGCATCAATTATCCCCGGGGTATAATATATTTGGACCATTACTCTCATAAGAGTCTTCTAGGGTTCCCACTTCTGGGTCTAGCTCCCTAGGCATTAGGGTTCCCACACACTGGGTATATTCCCTAATTGTTTGTCTGCTCAAGCACTACTCTTCGCAAATTTAAAACGTATGGCCCTAGCGGCTAATAGGTTTGTTGTCTTGCAGCAAAATCATTTATCATGCAACGCACTCCTTTTAAACTTCTTTAGGGATTCCCCTGTTCTTGCAGTTTCACTCCCAACTAAAAACTGTATTCGTATAGTTAAAAATAGGTCATCATTCGCTAATAGTTATGGGTACTATTATTTCAAACCACAAAAACCTTCCTTTTTTTTTTTCAAAACTTTCCCTCACACACGTGATGCAGCTTGATGATGAAAAAAAGGGAAGGGATTTACACGTAACAGATTCAAACACTTCATAATTAACTTAGCAGAATAAGCCGCACATGGCCTCGCAATCGACACGATTGCGGTCAATCACAACCCAGGCTCACTCCTCACACAACATCGACCACAAAGAACCTCAAAATTCTCATTTGTTCATCCTCAAGTCATCCAACTACCAACTCGGTTTCATTCCCATAACCATAGCACAACATTCATAAAAATCACAAGTAATGTGTAATAGCAGCATTTAAACTTACCGAGCAAGCAACCATCATTCGACGGTGTGTTACAGCATATATAAACACAATAACATGTATATCTATATTGCGTTAACTTGAAATAAGTACTTAACGAACTGAGATAAACTCACAAGGCATGAAACTAGCCTACATTCATAACTCACAAATAGGAGGTAAGCATGCCAAGTTCATGTCATCTTCAAAGCATGACTAACTAGCTTAACATACATCATTTTAAGACCTTCTTAGGTTGTTTCGAGAATATCTCCAGCCATGGATCAACTAATTCAACATAGATCAATTTAAAGCATGTTAGGTTGTTTCGAGGGCTACTTTTACACATGATCGAACTAACTTATCAACCGATAATTCAAAATGTTCACTTGGTTTGAACTCAGACAACTGAGAATGTTTTAACCCCAAGCTCATTCTTGCCCCTTAAGTACGATGTGCTCCTCGGGCCTAATAATAGAGTGAGTAGACACACTCAATGGCTGGTAGGGAAAGAGCTAGAAGCGGTTAAACCATCCCCCTTTTAAAAACATAGAGGCTTTAAAAGTTAAGACCCTTCCTAAACAGTGAGTTAAGGTTCTTCTTTCGCATTAAAGACCTTTCTAATTATCTAGTTAGGCCTTAAGATTGTGTCTGAGGACTTACATTTGTTTTACATTGATGTTTCGAATACCTACATATCAATATACATTTGTCACTTGATGTGTTCATTACAAGTTGTTAGTAAGTAATTAAAGATTGTTTTCTTGACTAAAAGTCCTTTTAAATGATGCCCCTTTTTACATAATTTCTCATTTACTAAAGGAACTATGTGAGAACTTCGTACACGTACATGCTAATATGGGTGATTGTGATAGAGCCTAGTTAATTGTTGCCTAAGTGTTATTCTTAGCCTTCGTATATGTGCCATTAATGCTTAAATGAGGTCTTCACCCGAATTATCATTTACGTAATGGGTCTTCCTTATTTCCCATCACATAGCCACTATTACTCACGAGTCAGCTAAGCGTTATGCTCATAGGGGCACGGAACGCTATTATTTTTATAAGAATGATAGTGTCCTGGCTATATCAACCCCAACACACCTAAAACGGAGATAAAAGGGAGAACCTGGCGGACTTTGAAATTGTTATACCACATGTGTCACCTCGTCACCTCTTGAGGAGACGATCCATACCTTTCCAACACTTCGTAAGCTTTAACATCGAATGTGGTAACCAAGAATTTTCGAAGGAGATTGAACCACCCTTTTGTACCCTGAGTTCCTAAGACTCCTGCACCCATCTTGCGAGAAACAAGCGTCACAAAACCTCAATGTATATCCGTAAGACCAACAATGTTGTCGTTCTTACTCCCTGTTAGTTAATTGATGACTAACTCGAAATAGTTTGGGACAAACCTCGAGGCATAACCTCGACCTTAGGTTTTAAATGGGGGTTGCATTCATGTATACTTACCTAGGTGTCTTTTCATGGGACGCGACTAGGAGCCCGAACGCTTTAAAGCATAGTCCTAGCATTGTATACAGTCTAAAGCCCATAGAAGGTTATATATTTACTTAAGTTCATTATTCTTGACCAAGTATGTGTTTTATGAATAAGTTGTTGCACTTCTTGGTGTTTGCTTGACTTGAATCTAGTTTGGTATGTGACTTGATTATCCAGATGATTTAAGTTTTATAATTCATGGCATGGCATAACCTCTGACTCGTTGTTTGCATTTCGTGAATTCTATGATTCCATGTTTTAGTTGAATAACTGCATACTCGCATATTTGAAGCATGATGAGGCGACCCAAGAAACCTGCATTCACATATTGTTGCCCTTATATGTTTGATCAGAGTAGCACAGCAGATGCGTGTAGGCTCATAACCCACAGGTCCCAGGAATATCGGTTGCGTATGTTTTCATTTTGTGGATTGCTTGCTCTATGCGTATTAGACGGTTTCATGTTACTTACAATTCCTAGGCTTAAGAATGCTAAATTGTTGATACTATACAATGGCATGCAATGCTATTGTGCATAAGTGATGCTATGCGGTGCTATGTGATGTTCTTGTTACTCTAATGTGTTATAGGAATCTCCATGTTAATCATTGTGATCCTAAAAGTGACTTGAATTCATTGCCTTAGAATTAGACTACCTGTATATGACCTTGAGATGTGACTGCCTAATTGTCCTACCTTTAGATGCCGATTCATGGCGATGCATATACGTAGAGTTATTGGTCACGATGCAGATAGTGTTTAGATAATTGAAAGTCCATGCTCCTTCTTAAAACAAGCTTACTATGGTTTTCCACGCCAACTCATTTGCCCCTCTTCTACGTGATTTGCTCTTGGCGCATAAATAAAGTGAGTGGCTGCTATAAGAGGATTGGCGAGGGGGAGACTGGATACCATATGCACTTTTCCGGTTTCAATTGGTTATAAACGAGATTTTGAATTTTAGTAAAATTTGTGTGAACTGTGTCAAGTGTCTAAATGTCTTAGGTACGACTGAACTATGAACCTTTTTCGAGGATGAAATTCGTTTAAGGGGGAGAATGTAACCCTTGCATTCTTCATTTTTCGTTAAGCTGTTTGCATTGCCTTTTTACGTTATAAAATCGTATTTAGCAGATTAAAGGGTTTTAGAAAGTTTTGGAGTGTGTTGGAATGATTTTCATGGTATTATACAATAATATTTTATCTTTGTAATACTAGGTTACATCCAAATAAATTATGCAACGAATAAGTTGAACATGATTGCAAGTATTGTTGAACAAATTAATAATATTTTTTATATATTAAGAAAAAGTAACCACCATTTCAATCAGGCAAACGAGTTTAGCTATTTTGATGATATTTGCTCATCGTACAACCCAACGTAGGTACTATTACAATGTTAGTTAGTCTTGTTAAAATTGGTATCCCCTATTCATGCATTTAGCTAAATGTGTGTGGCATTTAGCATGGTATACTTATATCAATTTGTCATTTTCTATTAATTTGAGGTATTTTATCCTTCAAAATCTTCCAAGTGTGTTTTAACATTTCAAATATTCTCTCAATTTCGACCATGGCAAAGAGTGGCAAAATTGAAATTATCTTTAACCTCAGTTGGTGACCCATTTTTTAATTGATTTTTCAGCTTCAAAGTGGAGGACGATAAAGCAAATCTCACCTTGATCGAAATTAATTTATTAATTTTTCATTAATAGTTTATTTGTTAATAATATCTTCAAAATTGTTACCACATTACTCTCTTTTTCTTAATTTTTCATTAATGTTGATTTTAAAAATTTTAATTTTCAAAAAATCATTATTTTTTACCTATATCGGACGAGGTCAATTTGTCATTCATACGAGGACATTTATTTTAGTTAATTATTGTAGTTAATTATTACCTAGTAAGTTGGATGACTTCCAGCGGGTTTCAATGGCTAGGAGTGCAATAGCCAAACCAAAACCATGCTAATTATTTTAGTTTATTTCAATTTAACAAAAATTGAGCATTGCATTTCAATTTAACATTTGAAATATTTATTCTACTGCATGCTGAAAAAAATAATCTCAAAATAGGATTTAGTAACGCTTCACATAAATTATTCAATACCTATAAACGAATAAAAATTACATATCTATAAGCAGGACTAAAGGTTACATTCCTCATGGACAATATTAACTAAGAATACTTTATATAATTTGCTTAGTCATATTATATAATAAAATAATACTGTGAGTAAACAAAATAATAATGATTATAAAAATATATATCCATCAATTTGGATACAACTCCTGATTTCCTTCTAAATAATTTATTAAGCTACTAAAATGACCCATGTTTGTAACCCAAGTCTTTGCAAGTTAGAAGAGGGGATTATTTTTTAAGAAAAAAAGGAAAAAGAGGTTAAAGTAAAGAGTACCAGTGAGTCTCTAAACACGTGCACTCGAGGCCATAGACTAGGATCACACAGTGTATTAGTTGCCTAGAAAGGAAGAGAAAATAGTAGAAAAGGAGAAGAGGAAAAGAGACAATGTGTTAGTGTATTTGTTGCAGCTAAAGGGAGCCTATATTTATAGGTCAGAAGGCTTGTTTGAGTGGAGAGCAATTAGCAGCAAAAATAGGAGAGCCACATGACTGAAATATAGCTGTTAAGTTAGCAAAAAAAGGAGAGTCTCATGTTGATTGCTAAATATGGCTGCTTGACTGCTAAAAATAGTTTCTGTTGGAGCTAAACGTGGAGGACATCAGTGCACAATCGCGGACCAAGAGTGCAAACATGCGAAAATAGAAGCTATTTTCTCCAAAAAGATTAGCAGACGAGGCCCAAACACATCCCACAACGACGTGCACGTCGCGCCTAGCCCACATTGGACCTGGCGGGTTAGTGGAGAGCACTTGCGTGTGTGGTGGTGACTCTCTCTGCACATCATTACAAAAACCAGACCCAATGTTATTCAACAGACCCAAAGAAGGAAAGTAAAGTTAAATCCCACTCCAACTGCCAAAACCACATATGTGGAACAAAATGGGATGAGGAAAACAAGGGGTTAGTGAATACCATTACCACAACAATCCCCCCTAATGGCATACAGACTAGTGAAGAAAAGATCTGGGCAAAGGAAGGATTAGACACTTAAACATCAATATCTTTCAATTGAATTGATACGCAGTGAAGTAGGGCAACAACTGTGTCTATGGAATGAGTGAACATTGAACTTGACTAACCTTGATTGAGACCTCCACAACACATATAAACCCTGATGGACACTGCATATTCTGTAATAACTAACAAGCGCCATTTAGGGCCATGTGCACACCTTAGGTCTCATAAGTGCTCTAGAGAGACAACCCTTAGCCTCTAATAGAAGGCGGTTAAACCTTCACACTTACGTAGATAATTCCATCAAGTCCATCTCAGACAACCATAAGCATGGGTATGGAACCATTAAGAGCACAGTGCTGCTCATCTTCACATGTATCAAGCGATGAATCCATCAAGTGCATCTCAATAGCACCACCCCAGCGGGCTATGGATCTAATAAGAGCATAAGAGCTCAACATCTCATAAGCACTACTGCATGTCATAGGGATGAGAAAGTAGTACGTATTAAGGGTAATATGGCTTTGTCTGACCACAAGAGGGTATCCACCATACTATCTCAATTCATACGCTTGAGTCCCATCTCCCTCGACGTATCAAGAACGACACGCTTGGTCAATCCCTTAGCTAGTGGATTTGCTAGATTTTTCTCAGATCTCACAAATTCCTAGGAAATGATGTCATGTTTTAGCAGGTGTTTTATTGTACTATGTCTGATGTGGATATGCCTCTTCTTTCCATTATACACATTGTTATGTGCAACTTCAATTGCTGCCTGCGAGTCACAATCAAGGCAAATAGCTGTAGGTTGTCTTCCCCGTAGTGGCATATCTGCTAGTAGATCTTTTAGGCATTCATCTTCTTAACCTACCAACTCAAAAGTAATAAATTCAGCTTCCATGGTAGATCAAGCTATATAGGTCTACTTGGAAAACTTTCATGAGATAGCTCCTCCACCTATAATAAATACATAACCACTAGTAGAACTAACTTTATCATTATCAAAGACCTAGTTTGCATCACTAAATCCTTCTAACACAGCAAGAGATTTAATAAAATGCAAACACCAGCCCATGGTAGCTCTCAAGTAATTAAGCAATCGAAATAAGACATCCCAATGCTCTTTACTAGGGTTATGGGTATAATTGTATAAAGACTCAGTCGACTAATAGCATAAGCAATGTTAGGTCGACTATATTTCATAAGGAGCACCACACTTCCTATGATTTTAGCATACTCAGTTTAGGAGACACTATGTAATAGCACGACCCTAAACTATATTTATTTATTTAATTAATTCATGTTATTGATTTTCATATTTATTTATCTCATTGAATCATCGCAGTTGGAAAAATTTATTTCGGGCCCCACTTTGCAATTCGAGTTTCATTTACCAGATCATTTTGGGAAAAATCGATAGTAGGCCTCGATATTTATGATTTAAAAGATTAAATTATTTTTCATAAGATTACATTTAATCTCGAGCTTTGAAAAAAAAAAAAAGTTCAAGCGCACTCGGTTTGAGCTAGTTTTTGAACCCGAGCCCGTTTGAGGCCAATTTTGGCCCACCAAGTCTTGACTCTATTTATTTGCCTAATTACCCTTAATTAGGCCTAATCTCTACTTAGCAAAAGTGGCTTTTTAAGGGGAAATTTCAGCCAAGTATAT
>JACYFF010031955.1:105485880-105526213 GCA_017589665.1 Selenicereus undatus
CTCTCCTCATACAATCATATTTTCTTCTTGATAGAGTTAAAACCTCTAAATCTCTAGCCTACAACTTTGCTTTTCATTTGATTCACCCTTGGAGCTTTATTTTGATCTAATCCTACCTTGTTTCTCTGCTATAATTTGTCTCCTGACTAAATTTTCCAATGTCAACAAACCCACCTTTGCTTCTATTGCCAGTTCCAATGCCTCTAACATTCTACACTACAACTCTTATGGCGTAGGCCACATCGTTTACCGCTAGAATTAGCCCCTATGATGTGTAGCCAAAACTTTCTTCTTTTTCTTCAAAGTGCTTGTGATTCTAACAAGTCCCTTTGAGTGCTTCTTCTATGTTGTCATCTGCCACTATGTCTTTGTTTGATGAATGGTTGATGTTCACATTAGTTCCGTAGCTTGTCATCATCCTAGGGCTCAAACCTTTTGACACTTTCATTGGAATCTTTCTCCACCATGGATGAAGAAAATGCTCGTACATTACAATTAATTACTTACAAATGCTCCAATTTAAATGAACAACTAATTACTTATAAATGTTAAAATATATAAAAAAAAAGAAGCACCACAAACAAGATATGTAATAACTACTAATTACTTACAAACGTTCCAATTTAACCATTAACTATGATTCTAATACATCATACGTTACAATTTTCGATAGACAATAATGAATTTATCTATGAATATTCACACAATTTTCAAGTACACAAATATTTAAAGGTAAAGATGATAAAAAAACCCTATTTTAATCAACAAAAATAACATCGAGCTTGCGACAGGAATATGAATAATAGTGATTTTTTTTTTACCATTCAATGTTATTTCTTTTTTGCCTATCTAAGGTACACCACAAATAAACCATAACTAACACCAATTTTAAAAAAACATTTCCCTTTAAATTTTGCTCCATTTAAATAACAAATTATTTTTAAATAAAAATTTTTAATAACATTTATGTTGCATCATCACTAATTACTTACAAATGTTACAACTATTTCATTTATCCAAACAAACATACTTTACAAATCAAATTAAAAATTAAACTATTTACTACATAGTCTATGTTTAGCAACGACACTAATAACGAATAACTAAATATATTTACTTAATGCTTTATAGTCCCATATTCCGAAAATCAATTTCCACATCCATATTGTACACAACAAAATATAACAATCTAAATAAACATATATACTACAAAAAAATAAACTTAACATAACAATTTCATTTTCCAAATAAACACATTTAACAAACAAAACACAAAATTGAACTATTTAGTTCACATTTTATCCAAATAAACATGCTTAGCAAAAAATTAAACAAAACACAATTTACCAAATAAAAAATAAACGTACTTAACAAATCAAACAAACCAGACAAAAAATTAAACATACTTAACATACTTACAAAAAATTAAGATACATAACAAATCAAACAGAAACTAAACACACTTAACATACCTAACAACTCAAACAAAAAAATGAACATACTTCACATACTTAAACTATTTACAAAAATAAACATAGTTAACATATTTTATTTCATTTATCCAAATAAACATACTTAACAAATCTAACCAAAAATTAACATACTTCACATCCATAATTTTTCACATCCATAATTTACCAAACAAAATATATCAAATACATTATACATATATGCTACAAAATTAAATTTTACAAGATTATTATATTTATCCAAATTAATATACTATCAAAATAAAAAAATTTCAATAAAAATATTTAGTGTCACTAATCTTTCAATTTAGTAACAAAAATATCCCAAATAAAATTTCACTAGCGGTGGCAGTGGCGGCAACGACAAAGGAAACTTCCACTAAAAATAACAACTCAAACACCACCAACAACACCAACCAACTCAAAATTTTCAAATTTGAGTAACAAATTATTGAAAAATGAAGCATTTACTGGTGAGATAGGTGCAGTGGTGGACTCGGACGACAGTCACTGGTGATGTGAAAGTGGTCTCTCACTCTCAATCACACTTTCTCTTTCCTCACTTGAAGTCTCTCTCGTTCATTTCGAAGAAGTGAAGATCCCCCTCCCTCCCTCGCAACCCTTAAACGCATATCTAATTTTTTTTGGAAATTATGCCTTTTTCCAATGGATATTCCTATGAAATTCCGTCGGAATGTTAAACTCCAACGAACTTCCATCGGAAAATCCAATGGGTTTTCACACAATTTAATTTATATCGGAAAATTTTGGATCCATCGGATCCCGTCCAAATATCTGTCAGACTATTCAACAGGTACTTTGTCTCGTCTCTTTTTCGTCAGAGTTGGACTACATTTTTGTAGCTCCTAAATAACTTCTAAGAAAATCAATTGAATCAAATAGTTATGTAGACCTATCAACTTCGGTGGGCGGCTTAAAACTGGATCAGGTATATTCGGCTTCAGGTAAAATACGGGTTGGGTGCAGTATATTTCAGCTTCGGGTAAAATACGGACATGTGTATTTCACTTTTGTAGGTTTCGGTCGACTCAAAAAGTTTAGAGCACCTTTTTTCGGTTTTTTTTTCTATGACAAAATTGAAAAGTCGGCATATTTACTACATAAAATTGCCCTTACTTACAAAAAAAGTATAGTATTTGTAATTTCTTAGAAGAAAATAAAACTATTCAAACTTTTTGGTATGATATACGAACTTCATGTACGAATGGGCAAATAATTGAGCCCGCTTTGGGTTAGGTGGGTCGGTTCGTACATTAAAACAAGGTCAATAATAGGTCAAGTCATTTATGAGCCAACCATATATAGCATGTTAAGGGTTTAGAGCGGTTCACCCCGTTAATAACTCGTTGAATAATTTGATGTTTTGTTAAGTAACCAACCATCACGCAATCAGATACACTTTACTAATGGGCCAACCGAACACGAGCACAATTGACCGATTGCCAACTACTAGCGTCATAGTTTAGGACCAATTCAAATGACAATCAATTAAAAGGAAATTAGAGAAGTGTAAGATATTACGATTATCTTGTATTTATAGCATGAAATAAACCTAGATTATTACATAGTAATATTATTTGACATATGATTAGACATATGCTTTTCACTAAATATATAAGAATATTACTTGCACAATGGTTAATATTTGTATTAGTCTGAATTAATTTCAAGACTAATTGTTATTTCCTGCGGTTTGATATCCATTTTCTCAAATTCTCAATCCAAATTGTGGGTAATGTTATTTTATGAGAATGAAGTTGGTAAAAATAGAGCGTATTGTTGCTTAATTTGTGAAAAAAATACCATTGCTATATAAAATCTCTCTAAAATATTCGATACAATGAATAACCATTATCGAAAAAAGAACAATTAAAGAACAATAAAAAAGACATAATATTCGGATCGAGCAGGCAGGTTCAAGGATGGGCGGGTTTGACCCGCTTATTTGCTAGTTGTTCGAGTTTGGTCTATTTCAAGTTTAGGTCAAGAAAATCATGTTCAAAAGCCAAATTTTTGGGCGAGTTCAGGTCGGACTTTTAGGTCGTATCAGTTTTTGCCATATCTAGTTGTGTATCGATGAAGTACCTGACATTTATCAGTGCATATATCAATATTTACTATTATCTCAAATCTACTTTGAACTAACTGTCAAATTAACTACCATAAATCAATTCTCAAATTTTTCACAAAATGTGTTGCCTTTACAAATGCAGTTAGTAACCGCAGTCTTCGACATTCTACAAGAGAGTCTCTTGGTGAGTCCTTGGGTTGCGCATGTTCCAAGGAACCTTCCAAGAAACTACTAACAAAGCCACCATCAAGTTAAATGATGGAATCCAATTGTTTATCTAAAGCAAGAAGAATAGTTTTGATACAGTCACAACTATAATCACTTCCAGAACATATGATGCAATGCTTTCAACTTTCAAAAGTACAAGTAACTATCTTGACAAACTCAATAGAGAATTTTTTGGAAAAAAATCAAATACAGAAAAAGGATTACTGCTTATAGGTTGGGATAAAGTTTGTATGCCTAAAGATAAGGGCGGGTTGGGACTATGCAAAATAGATGTTGTTAGTAAAGCCTTTCAACATAAATTGGCTTGAAAAGTGCTTACAAATAATTCTAGCCTATGTTTGCAATCAATTATGGCTAAAAATTTGCAAAGAGCTTACTTCTCCAATTACAGGAAAAAGAACTATAATTCACCAATATGGAAAATATAGTCAATTGTAGAGTCATTTTTTTTATAAAAAAAAAGGCGTAATGTGGAAACTAGGTAAAGGAGACTCTATATCCTTTTGGTATGATAAGCGGATAGAAAATCGCAATTTGGTTGAAATATTGGATATTCTCGAACATAACATCCTTAACCCAAAAGAAAAGGTTTGTGATTTCATATAACAAGGCATTAGTTGGAATACCCCAAAACTGATGCAGAGTTTAAATAACCATCCTATTATAAGGAAAATGCAGGGTATTGCTATTCTTTTTCGCAATACAAAGGAGTCGTTTTGTTGGGGACTAAATAACTCGGGAGATTTAGCACATAGTCGGCTACATGGGTAGCACATGGTATCTCTACGTGGCAATTTAAGTGGATTTGGAAAATTGATTCCATGCCAAAAATTAAAATTTTCTTATGGAAACTTTGTCACAAAGCACTCTCGATCGGATGTACCTTTTTTAGAAGCGGCCGTAATACTGAGCCTACATGTCCACTTTGTCTTGATAACATCAAATCAATGGATCGTCTATTCAAGGAGTGTTAAATCACCAGAAAAGTTTGGACTTAGCAAAGAAGCATAAGTGGATACCAATTGGTGTTTCCCTTATACGCTACTGTAGAAGGCAAAAATTATGCAATCAATCAAATGATGCCATGTGTAAAAAATAGACCAACCATAAAGTGTCACGTGTCATGTTGACTTTGGTGGACCCGCTTGGTCAAAATTAAGTGCAGCCAATCAAAAGCCGCAATGTGTCATCGATGATGTAGAAATTAGTAATTATTTTCTTTATTTAAAAATAAGAAAATAATTACTGGGCCTAGGCCCAAAATATGGCTCTAACCCTAGCCGGCAGAGCGTATAAATAGGGGTCCTCTCCTTTCATTTGGATCATTAAGCATTTGCAGAATTCAGAGTTCAGACGACAAGGAGCATCCAACTACCAAGCGAGAAGGATCAAGACTTGCAGAGCTTCAGAAACCATAATCAGCCACTTGCAGATCAAAATCAAGAACAACCCTCAGAGTTCTTCAGCTGATTTGCATCAACCGAGATCATGCATCAAGCCCTCGAAATACTCAAGTCATTAGGAGATCAAATCAGAGGATCATTTTTTTATTGTATTAAATTCATATATTGTACCTACACACTACATCAATACAAAATTAAATTTGTTTCTGAATTTCTTGTCTTTATTTATTTTAGACTTGAAATTTGTGTTTACAAATTTTTTGGCACGCTCGGTGGGACGACTCTGCCTCTCATCTCTTTCTCCTAACAGCAAACAATACATTCCTTTGAAGATAACATGGCCCCTAAGAACGCTATTAACCAATCTTCAAGGAAAGCTGTCCGATCTACATCGCATGGATCAACAACTGCTAGTGCTGCATCTGGTGGTATCATGACCAGAAGTATGACAAAAGCTGCTACCACTATCATCGGAGAGCAATCAATTGTGGCTGCACCATCACAGTCACATAAAATCCAAAACCTCAGCTCCAAGGTACCTGATGGAGTCAATCAAATCGCTTCAAATGTTCTGAAGCAAAAATCTATTGTCGGCTTCATCATGCCACAAACAATTCCGTGTGGAATGGATGAACTCCAAACCTACACCAACCCTGCTTTCCAACCCTTCAATTCTGAAGATGATGGTTATTCAAGCAGTGATTCCTCTTTGTCATCCTCAAAGGGATCACTTTCCTCGCGTACTGAAGCTGAATCATCTGACACTATCATCATGCCAGTTATGGTGACAGGGGCTACTAACTTTGAAGAACAACTGGCGAGCATGAAGGCTACCTTGGATAGGATCTCTAAAGAGAGTGTAGAAAAGGACGCCCAAATCAAACGCCAAAACGATCAGATTGCTGAGCTGATGAAGAAGATGGAAAAGAAGTCCTCTGAAGCTTCCAACAAAGGTTCAGGCGCCGAAGACTCTGATAAAGAGTCCAACCACAGCGAAGAATCTGAGGATGAGCGCAAGGCGAGAAAGGACCGCTCTTTAGGCTTGATGTCTGTTGAGCAAATTCAGAGCTTAATAGCAGATGCGGTCAAGGCTCAGTTGGGAGGAGGATCTCACAAGACCCACCTGTATACAAAGCCTTATACGAAGAGGATTGATGCTCTTCGCATGCCACATGGCTATCAGCCTCCCAAGTTCAACCAGTTCGATGGCAAGGGCAACCCCAAACATCATATTGCCCACTTCATTGAGACGTGCAGTAATGCTGGCACAGAGGGGGACCGGCTGGTGAAACAGTTTGTTCGTACTCTAAAAGGGATCGCATTCAATTGGTACACAGACTTGGAGCCGGAGTCCATTGACAGCTGGGAACAAATGGAGCAGGAGTTCCTGAATCGATTATACAGCACTCAACGTGTTGTTAGTATGACAGAGCTAACAAGCACCAGACAATGGAAGGACGAGCCGGTTCTTGATTACATTAATCGCTGGAGGTCCCTAAGTCTCGAGTGCAAGGACCATCTATCAGAAGCTTCAGCCGTTGAAATGTGTGCTCAGGGTATGGAGTGGGATTTACTATACGTCTTGCAGATGAGTAAGCCAAGGACCTTCCAGGAATTGGCAACGAAAGCTCATGATATGGAGATAACGATCGCAAGTCGCCGTGGCAAGTCTTCTTCCTCGTCTGACGCTAGAAAGGACAAGGGTGAATTCAAGAAAAATCCCAAGTCCACTAAGTCCTCAAACAAAGAAGTCAT
The DNA here is from genome assembly GCA_017589665.1 of Selenicereus undatus. NCBI lineage: Eukaryota > Viridiplantae > Streptophyta > Magnoliopsida > Caryophyllales > Cactaceae > Selenicereus > Selenicereus undatus. Next base: position 105,492,828 of record JACYFF010031955.1, read on the forward strand.
GGCTGTTTCAACTGGGGAGCCGGTTCGAATCTCCGGAAAGCCCAAGTATGAAAACAAGAAGGGTAGATTCTCCAAGGATTCTGGAAAGAAGCGTCCTACATTGAAGGAACTGCAAGAGAAGAAATACCCATTCCCTAACTCAGACTTGTCAGGAATGCTTGATGATCTCCTTGAAAACGGGGTTATCCAACTTCCAGAACCGAAACGGCCCGAAGAAGCTGGAAGGGTTACTGACCCAAAATATTGTCGGTATCATAGGGTGGTTAGTCACCCTCTTGAGAAATGTATTACACTCAAAGAGCGTACTATGCAACTTGCCAGGGAAGGGAAGATAATACTGGATTTGGACGACACTGTTGAGACAAATCATATCTCCACTCAGCTAGAGTGTTCCTCATCGCCTTGGAAGCCAAAGCATACTCAACCTCATGGTAGAGTAAACACTGAATTGATTTCCTCAATTGGAGAGAAATTAATTACAATTCAATTTGGAAGTTTGGAGCCTATGGTAGTTCCAATTGAATCCAAAGGACCCTTGATAGAGACTGATCCTTTTGTGGATGTCTCTGATAAAGCTGATGTTGATGAAGAGGGATGGACTCTTGTCACTCGCCGGAGGCCAAGGAAACAAAGCCAAGTGCAATCACCGCCTCTCCGCCGCAGGAAGAAACAAGGAAGAAAGAAGAGTCCTTGTCATTCAAAAGGAAAGAAGAAGACCAAGGATGTCAAAATGCATGAAATTCTGCCTATTGACCTACTTGAGCAAGAGTTGCTTGTCCTTGTCACACTCGAAGATTTTTTCCCAACAGGCTTCTTTGTGAAAGTTACAGTCAACATGACTTCATGTTCTGAGCTTGAAGAAGAGGAAGACGAAAGAAGTGACAGACAAGAGGAGTCTCCTAGAGTAGCTGATAAGACCTTAACTGTCTTGGAGGCTTTGCTAGCTCGCATGGGCTGGGAGCAAATATTTTGTCTGCCTGATGAGAAGCGCCAGCATGTTGTTACTGCCTTACGACATCCAGAACTTTATGCTGATAAAATCAAGGATGCATGAGCATCAATAGAAGACCCTGTTCAGTGTGCCTATTGCAACACCGCAGTCACTTTCACTGACGATGATTTGTTGTTGGGATCTAAGCCCCATAATCGTCCTTTGTTTGTGACTGGTTACATTAAGGAGCAGAAAGTCAGACGCATTCTCGTGGATGGAGGGTCAGCCGTCAACATCATGCCCAAGTCTACAATGAACGACTTAGGCATCACAGTGGAAGAACTGTCTAAGAGTCGAACGATGATTTAAGGCTTTAACCTTAAAGGCCAACGTGCAATCAGCATGATTCGTGTTGAACTGATAATGGGAGATTTAACGACATCCTCCATCTTCCATGTAATCGATGCTAAGACTTCCTACAGGTTATTACTTGGGCAACCATGGCTTCATGAGCATGGGATAGTGGCTTCCACTTTACACCAATGCCTTAAGTACTACCGTGATGGGGAGAAGAAAATAAACGGGGATGTCAAGCCATTCACTAAGGCTGAGTCTCATTTTGCAGATGTAAGGTTCTTTGAAGAAGGTGCTGCACCTAAAGAGACCATGCCGTTAACCATTTCTTCTACAGGCAAAGGTGTCGTAAAGAAGGCCCCTCGAGCAACAAAAGATGGTGCTACTAATCAGCAGCTCGAGAAAGAAGCAGGCAAGCAGGGTAGCACCACTTCTTATATTGAGCAAGTTGCTAAACAAGCTGCCGCGTCAACAGGATCAATGCCACCAGTCTTAAGGTACATACCTAGGTCTCGTCGTAAGGAGGGCGAATCACCCTTTAGCGAGTGCACAAGCAAAAGCATTGAGACTAAATCTACTAAAAAGGATGATGGAGCTGACATAATCACCTTAAAAGGAAGTGCAACAGTTCCAACGCTAAAAATGTGGCAGGCTAAGGTGAGTAGGCCCCCTATTTCCGGGTTTGTCGTGTCTTCTAAAGAAGGCAAAGACTTGCCAAGTGTACGGACTAGGGAGGGATTTGATCCTAATGCATACAAGCTTATGAAAAGGGCTGGTTACAACTTTCAAAATCCAACTGCCTTAGGAAAGGTAGTCGAAGCCAAGCCTCATGGCCTTACTGAAACTCAGAGAAAGATTCAAGAGCAGGGAGGTTCAGTAGGCGTCTCTAAAGTTGGACTGAGTTTCACGCCACCGCAGCCAGTCAGAATCTCTAGTCGGCGAAAGGACAAGAAGTTAGCGATTCAACACATCTCAGCTAAAGAAGTAGATGTGAGTGAAGATGAAAGTGCTTCACCCAACCCAAAGCCCTCTGTGTTTGATAGGCTACAATCATCAACCTTTAAAAAACGTCCGTCAGTATTTGCCCGTATAGGGAAAGGGAAAGATCACAAAAGCTCTGTTTTCAACAGAGTAAAAGATCATCCCCAGCCAAAACCTTCAGTTTTTGCCAGAATAGGAGCTGTTGAAAAGTCCTCGAACTCACAACTTCAGCACGAGAAAAGTTCTACATTTAGCCGCTTGGGACTGGTAAATGAAGTTCAAAGCTCTATCCCATCTTGTATGAAGCGCTTCTTTAGTCTGGATGTTAAAACAGATGGTCCATTAAGAGTAAAGAGGCGTATTGTGATCTTCACAGGTCAGTGAAAAAACTATGACTTTAACAAGGAAGCGAAGGAAGAAGAAGTTGTTTCTTCCAATCATATCACAATCCACGAATGTGATGACTCAGACTCAGAGATAGAGTTGGCAGAAACTCCTAAGACTTTCGAAGATGGAGGGCAGGCTACAGTTGATGATTTGAAAGAGTTGAGTCTTGGAACCAATGAAGAGTCTCGTCCTATCTACGTAAGCTCATCACTCACACTCGAAGAGGCAAAGCAATACTTGGAACTCCTATCAGAGTACAAGGACGTGTTTGCCTGGAGCTATAAAGAAATGCCCGGGTTGGATCCAAAGGTCACAGTCCATCGTCTATCTATCAAGAGGGGTATTCCGCCTAAGAAGCAGTCTCAGCGACGTTTTCGCCCAGAGTTGGTACCAGAAATTGAAAAGGAAGTCAACAAACTTATAGAGGCAGGATTCATTCGCGAGGTCAAGTACCCAACATGGATTGCAAACATCGTGCCTGTCAAGAAGAAAAATGGGCAACTTCGTATTTGTGTGGACTTCCGGGATCTTAACGACGCTTATCCAAAAGACGATTTCCCGTTGCCTATCACAGAGCTTATGATCGACTCAACCACAGGGCATGAACCGTTGTCATTCATGGATTGTACCACAGGATACAATCAGATTCTAATGGTGCCAGAAGATCAAGAGGCCACGACTTTCCGCACACCTAAAGGCATTTTTTGCTATAAGGTGATGCCCTTTGGACTTAAGAATGCAGGAGCAACATACCAAAGGGCAATACAAACAATTTTTGACGATATACTCCATAAGAAAGTCGAGTGCTATGTCGATGATTTGGTGGTGAAGTCCAAAGAGAGGGAGGACCACATACAAGATCTTCGTTCGATCTTCGAACGATTACGAAGATGTCAATTGAAGATGAATCCACTCAAGTGCGCATTTGGTGTCACCTCTGGAAAGTTCTTGGGTTTTATCGTTCATCACAGAGGGATTGAGATCGACCAATCGAAGATCAAGGCAATCCAGGAGATGCCTGAGCCTAAGAATCTCAAAGAGCTTCGCGGACTTCAAGGTCGCTTGGCATATATCCAAAGATTCATCTCAAATCTTGCAGGACGCTGCCATCCCTTCAGCCACCTTATGGAAAAGGGCGCACCGTTTGAGTGGGATGAATCGTGTCGTACGACATTCGAGAAAATAAAGAAGTACTTGACCCATCCTCCTGTGTTGGGGGCACCCATCCCTGGTAAGCCTCTTCGACTGTACATTGCAGCTCAGGAAAAATCCTTAGGGGCACTGTGTGTACAACAAGACGAGGAAGGGAAAGAAGTCGCCCTGTACTACTTAAGTCGTACGTTGGTCAGCGTTGAACTGAAGTATTCCCCTATTGAAAAGATGTGCTTGTCGCTCATCTTTGCCATCCAGAAACTCAAGCATTACATGCAGGCCTATACAATGCAAGTGATCTCCAAAGCTGATCCCATCAAGTACATCTTGTCTAGGCCAATCTTAAATGGGCGGCTGGGAAAATGGGTGGTCATCTTAAAACAGTACGATCTCGTCTATGTACCCCAAAGAGCGATCAAGGGACAAGCGTTGGCAGATTTCTTAGCAGATCATCCCATTCCCGATGATTGGGAGCTAAATGATGATTTGCCAGGAGAAGGCGTGTTTTACATCGATATCCTCCCTCCCTGGGAAATGTATTTCGATGGTGCAGCCAGGCGTGATGGCGCTGGAGCAGGAGTGGTCTTCGTTTCTCCCGAAAAGCACATTCTTCCATATTCATTTGGGCTCACTCAGTTATGCTCTAACAATGTGGCGGAATACCAAGCGCTTAACTTGGGCCTTGAAATGACTATTGAAATGGGGGTCACCGATCTCAACACCTACGGTGACTCACAGTTGGTCATCAATCAACTACTTAACGAATACGAGGTTAAGAAAGAGGACCTTGTCCCGTATCACAGGCAAGCATTACGCCTGCTAAATAACTTGGACATGGTCAAGTTAGAGCACGTACCAAGGAGTGCCAACAAGATGGTTGACGCACTAGCAAGCCTCGCAGCCACTTTGGCACTGGGGGCAGAAGGAGAAATGACTATTCCAGTATGTAATCGTTGGGTTGTTCCGCTGGATGATGAAGACTCAGAGGAAGATGTCAACATGATATGTGTTCTTGAAACAGATGCAGAAGACTGGCGTCAACCAATAATTGAGTACTTGGAGCATGAAAAACTCCCGAGCGACCCAAGGCATAAGACAGAAATACAGCGGAGGGCTTCAAGCTTCCTTTACTACAACGGGACGCTCTATCGACGCTCCTTTCTTGGTCTTTGGTTACGATGCTTGGACACGGAAGAAGCAAAGCAAGCAATGGCGGAAGCTCATTCAAGTGTGTGTGGAGCACACCAATCAGGGCCTAGGCTACATGATCACATTAAAAGGATGAGCTACTACTGGCCCACTATGGTGCAAGATTGCATAAATTATGCAAAAAGGTGCGATGCTTGCCAGTTCTATGCTAACTTCATACATCAACCTCCCGAGCCTCTCCACCCAACAGTTGCATCTTGGCCATTTGAGGTATGGGGACTTGATGTCGTTGGACCAATCACGCCTAAATTGTCTACTGGTCACTCCTGCATCCTAGTTGCTACTGACTACTTCTCTAAATGGGCGGAAGCAATCCCACTAAGAGAGGTCAAAAAAGAAAATGTGGTCGACTTCATAAGGACACACATTATCTATCGGTATGGTGTGCCGAGGTACATTATCACCGATAATGGAAAGCCCTTCTTCAACAGCCTGATGACTAGCCTGTGTGAGAAGTTTAAGTTTCCTCAACATAAGTCTTCCATGTACAACGCCCCTGCAAACGGCCTGGCAGAAGCATTCAACAAAACACTTTGCAACTTACTCAAAAAGGTTGTCCCAAAGTCTAAACAAGATTGGCATGAAAGATTAGGGGAAGCTCTTTGGGCATATCGAACAACATACAAGACGCCAACACAGTCGACCCCATTCGCTTTGGTCTATGGAGTGGAAGCCGCTCTACCGTTAAAGCTTCAAATCCCATCACTTCGCATCGCCATACAGGAAGGTTTGACGGAAGATGAAAATCACAAGCTTCGCTTAGCTGAACTGGAGGCCCTTGATGAGAGAAGACTTCAAGCACAACAAAAGCTAGAATGCTACCAAGCCCGTCTATCAAGAGCGTTCAACAAAAAGGTTCAACCGCGATCTTTCCAAGTCGGAGACTAGGTGTTAGCGGTAAGAAGACCGATTATTGTCTCCTAAAAATCTGGAAGCAAATTTACCTCCAAGTGGGATGGTCCATATGTTGTCAGAGAAGTTTACACAAATGGAGCCTACAAGATAGTTAGTGTTGATGGAGTACATGTAGGACCCATAAACGGCAAGTTCTTGAAGCGCTATTATCCTTGAAATAGAATGTTGTAAAGCACCTACGTAAGAGCCTAAACTGCTCTTTCTTTCAAGTTAAATTCATTTGTAATACTCCTGGCCCGCAAAAGTCTAAACTGTGAACGGCAAAACAAAACAAATAAAGAATGTTATGTTTTTGAACTACGTATGGCTTGATCCTTTAGAATATTACATTCCTTTTAGGTACGTAGGCAACTTGGTCATATTTGTTAATTACAACCCAAAGAAAAGGGATGAATAAATTGTGTTAGTACTCATTTTTTTTCGTTCGTTGGCTATATCTGCATATTATTGCGTAAACTTGAATTGAAAGACTCATCTTATTGCAATATATCAAAACCAATTCCAATTAAACCATACTGAGTCCAAAAAGAAGGGCAAAGTGAAAAAAATAATTAAAAAAAAATCTAGAACAAAGCAATTGGGTATGGTCTAAGCAGCCAGTGCGCCTAAAAGCTCTTGGACCCGTTGCCTTGCTGCTTCAACTTGAGCCGTCTCTTCTACAGTAACTTGGGGCGCAACATCTAAATTAGCAACCTCTTTTTCAAGAAGAGATACACCGTCTTTGGCTTTCTTCCATGAAGCATCAGTCTCTACTAATTTGTCTTGCAATTCCAACTCATTCGCCTTTGCTCGCTCAAGATCTGCTTCAAGTAGCTTCCTTCGCTTATGAGCTTGGGCGATAGCAGTTTTAGTCTCATCAAATTGTGCACCAGCCTTTTCCACTGAAGCTCGTGCCTCCCCAAGTTTGTCTGTTAAGGCTACTCGCTTGTTTAGCACATCTTCAGTAGGAGTCCGATCTTCTAATTGGGCTTTCAACTTTAGGTGCTGCCCGACTTCTTTCAAATACACCTCGACACTATTCTTTAACCCCAAATAATCTTCCTGGAAGGATGATAAGGTTTCATATATCTGCTCAGCTTCTTGGCGAATGTTTGCAAGGTCGTCTTCTGTTTTTGGGATGAACTTTTTCAACTGTTGCTGGAAGCGTTGCTTGACACTCAAGGCCAGATCGTTAAAAACGCCAGAAGCAATTCTCCCAGGAAAGTAGGTTGCAACAGAAGCAGTAGGTGATTGACAGCGCTCTGCTCGTTTCACTGGCAACGACATTATGTTAATAGAATCGTCCCCAGTTGACTTGGCATGCGGCATAGTCAAGGTGGCTTTACTGTCTTTGTCACCAAATGCAGCCTTAAGTGTGTCTCCAATTTCGACAGTATGTCCCTACATTAAAAGGAGGATTAAGTCACAAAAAAAAGGAAGCGAAAAGGGGGCAGGATAACAAGATGCACCTCTCCCTTTGCTTTGTTCTCTGATTTCAGTGAGCTCGTCGCATTGTTAGACTTGTTCTTAGATTTAGGTAGCTTGGTTGCAACGCCTGGTCTGTTCTTCGAGCCTGACAAATTCTTCCCTCCACTAATAGAAGACCTAACACCCAAACCTCTCAAAGCTTCAATCTTCTCTTTCCCAGGCAAACAGCTTCTACTTCTCTGACGAGATGTGGTTGCTCCCAACGAGGAACTATCACCTCCCTCTTTTCTAAGCTCAGCTGGGGATAAGGCATGTTCGTTATGCGGCTGCATGATTGGCTTATGTGCGCTCGCTTTACCGGGAGTGACGACTAAGGCGGACGCATCATCAGCGACTCTCGCTTTAGAAGCTCTTCGTGGTTGCACAGCCTCACCTCTAGGATATTTAGGTCCTTGAGAGAAAAGATTGCCCCGCGAAGATCGCCACCAATTGGCATATGCTATAGTGACGAGTGTAGACTTCTTATTAGGAGGAGCAGGAATTGTCACGCTGGACCTTGTTATGTGTTCTGTAAGGTTAACCCAATAGCGAGCTATGTCCTATAAGGTGCCCTCTCGGTCATTCATTCGTGGCTCACTTAGTACATCTTGATAGAAGCCAAATTGTCGCCCAAACTTGCAAGGGAAGTATGGTTCAATCACAATTGTTCTTCCTTGTCGCAAGGTCAAAAACCCGGAGCGAAGGCAAATCAAATATGCTTTCCAGCTTAAGGATAAGTTCTGGGTGTCAATCAAGGTGATCGATGTATCCTTCATAAGAGCATTAGAATACATGACAGACGGATCCTTACATTTTAATAGCTCTCGAGCTTCTTGTACGTCGGGAGTCCGATTCATCTTTTCACCAGAGAACTTCACCATCTTAGGATGGTCGTGCCGATGATGGCGATGATCAAAGTAAGTTTGGAAGTTAGTCCCTAACCATCCATAAACGTAGTGAATGGGGAAAATTACTTCCAACTTATTCCGACTTCTAGCCGTAGAAATTCTATGCAGCCCCCGATAAATGCTAGCCAAAGTAGGAATTGAGAGGTTTAGACATTCCCTGTGAGCCAGTTTGCTTACAGCTACAAACACAACTGGGCGAATAAGGCACACTGCTTCAGTTGGTCGCACAAAGGAGCACAGCCAACAGGAAATGAGGGCAGCAAGGTAAGTCTCTTCAATTAGGGTCTCAGGAATGTTAAGCATCACAAAAGGGTCCTTCTCTCTCTTCGTTCGCCCTGTGCGATAAGCAATCAAGCCAGATGGACATGATGTGTTCGTTGGAGCTTTAACTCACTTTCTATTATCACGGCTGGGAGGAGGTGTGTAAATCTGTCGCCCTCTATACCAGAAGTGTATTCATTCAGAAGCAGGAAGTTGAACAATGCCATGAACATTTTGGCATAGTCTGTCGAATGCAGAAAAGAGGAACGTGCAAGTCGCTGGAATACCATTGTCTCCACGTCCTGCAGAAAGGAGTTCTCTGGCGGATGGAATGACCTCTTCGTAGTAAGCACCGTCAGCTGGAAGTCCACCTATAGTTCGTAAATCCCATAAGGAGATTGACATATCACCGCTCTCTGTGCAAAAGGTGTTGGTAGTGTGACACCATAGCTACAAAAAAAAAGGAGAAAAGTGGAAGGTCTGGGTCGTAAGAAAGAAGAGCTTTTATTAAAATTTCAGCATACAAGAAGAAGTTAGCACACAAGCACGAACAGAGACAAATAAAAACAATAAAGTATCTGTAAAAAAAAAAAAAAAAAAACTCCCTCAAGTTGTAGGCACTAAATAAATAAATAAAAAATTTGTGAATTGGAGGAACCTGTAGATGGGTTTATATAGTGGGCAATTGAAGCTTCCTACTGCTACTCTAATTCGAATATTGGTGAAATTTATCTCTTTGGGTTATTGATAAATTCTATCTAGAATTGTTGATAGAATTTTATCACAAATCATAAACTTAGAAATTATCATTAGAAAAAAAAAGAAGAAAGATAAAGCAAAAAAAAAAAACGGGAGACAAAAAGAAGGGGGAAGCCATAGGTCCCCCCCTCCCCCAAAAAAAGTTTCAATCACTTTTTAGAAAAAAAAAGGAGAAAAGAAACAAGGGTTTTCTTGGATCCGAATTTATTTGTCCAAGCCTTAGTTCATTAAATAAAAAAAAAACGGGGTAAAAAAAATTGGTCGGTCAAATTCTTGATCATTTGCATCAATTAAGCATTCGAGACCCGACCGCTTCAAAAAAAAAAAAAGCATGCTCCAAGTTCGTATACACAGCTGACTCTCGAGGGGGCATTTGTAGAAGGCAAAAATTCTGCAACCAATCAAATGATGCCACGTTTAAAAAATGGACCAACCATAAAGTGCCACGTGTCATGTTGACTTTGGTGGACCCGCTTGGTCAAAATTAAGTGCAGCCAATCAAAAACCGCCACGTGTCATCGATGATGCAGAAATTAGTAATTATTTTCTTTATTTAAAAATAAGAAAATAATTACTGGGCCTAGGCCCAAAATATGGCTCTAACCCTAGCCGGCAGAGCCTATAAATAGGGGTCCTCTCCTTTCATTTGGATCATTCAGCATTTGCAGAATTCAGAGCTCAGACGACAAGGAGCATCCATCTACCAAGCGAGAAGGATCAAGACTTGCATAGCTTCAGAAACCATAATCAGCCACTTGCATATCAAAATCAAGAACAACCCTCAGAGTTCTTCAGCTGATTTGCATCAACCGAGATCATGCATCAAGCCCTCGAAATACTCAAGTCATTAGGAGATCAAATCAGATGATCATTTTTTCATTGTATTAAATTCAGATATTGTACCTACACACTACATCAATACAAAATTAAATTTGTTTCTGAATTTCTTGTCTTTATTTATTTTAGACTTGAAATTTGTGTTTACAGCTACCAAGATGTATTCCAAAGCCTTATTTCAATACAATGCTCACATAAACCATTAATATTGCAAAAAATGTCATTTATTCTTTGTCATATTTGGAAATCCAGGAAAGCAACAATTTTCAAAAATGTAAGCTTCAACCCTAGAACATGTCTAATTTGAGCCAAAAAAGGAAAATGTCGAATGAAAAATCTGAACTTGTATGTCAAGTGACTTCTTTTCTAGGAGTCCCTCTTCTCCATCCTCCACCTTAATTCACTTTATGAGGTGGCACCCTCTTGGGGATTCGTCAAAATCAATTTGCCGGATCACTCAAACAATTTTTCACCAACAGGCGGCTTTATTCTGCTCGATTGGACAAGCAAACTACTCAAGACAAGAGCAGCATTCTATGGGCAAACTTCTCTGCTAGTCTCAGAGACTATTGAACTAAGAGATGGAGCTCATTGGCTATTCAAACAGGCTTCAACAAAATTATCTTTAAAGGAGACGTCCAAATTGTGGTTCAAGCATTGAAAAAAATTATCAGATTCCTTGGCAAATATCAACTATCATACAAGATGTTCCCAAATGGTTGGGAGCAGAATGTTCAAGTCAAAATTAATCATATCTTCAGGGAAGCCAACATGGCAGTAGACTGGCTATCAAAATTTGGTCACTCCGTTACGGCTTCGTTCTCCTCTAATGTTTGTTTTCCCCTTTATGTTAGGCAAATTCTGGCAGATGATGTACTTGAATGTACCCTTGTGACAAGAGGTGTTTAATAAGTTCCATTACCTTTTTTTACACTTGTAAAAAAATTTACAATTATTGATGGTAGAACGAAGCGACGATAATGGTGATGATGGAGCTACTATGCGAGGGCAAGGAGTTAATCGACTAACCCCCAAGAGCGATTAATGGGATGTGCCAAAGATGTCAATTTGAGAGTTAGTTCAAAGATGGTGGTAACCAAGGTGTTCATGAACCTGACAAATGGGTCATTTGGTTCCGATAGGGGTCGAGCTAAGTTTGTGTCCGATCATGTCTCTGGTTAAGCGAAACTTAGGGTCGCTTCGGTTTGGATCAGGTCAACTTCAGTTCGGGTCAACCGATTTTTGGTCTAATAAGCTTGTCATGCAAAATAAGCAAGTTTGTAAGAAATTTTGGGTCAGGTCCGATATGGTTCGGTTCGGATCAATTCGAGCTTCAAAGGAGTATCACAGATATCAGGGTCGGATATGGGTCCAGGTAGTTCAACTCGAATTTTTAATCTCGGCTCAGTTTTGTCAGGTCTAGGTGTTCAACTCTTTGCTGTACGAGTTACTTGAGCATGGCTAAAGAATTTTTTGCTCTTCAAGTCATGAGAAAAGAACAAGAAGATTTAGACTAGCTCTATTATTGTGTAAAGAATAATTCTATTAGTATTTGTTCGGTTTAAATATATCGTGGTCATGACAATGCATAAATATTTGCATCGACTATATAAAATACAAAAATACTATGTCTTGTACAATACATAGAATTTTTTTCATAATTAATGACGATAAATTTTTGAAATATTACAACTTTCCTTCTCCATGCTTTTATGGCATTCTGCAGCTCTTTCTTCCTCCATCCCTCTTGATCGTAAGTCTTCAATTGTTATCTCTTCCTATATTCGGTAAGCTACCTTTTCCATATTTAGCCATGAAGATATCGATCCTACTACCAGATACAAATTCAGCACTTTATATTGAACATTATAATGGATGATAGATTATTACTTGAATAGATGATAATCATAACAAAAAGCCACCTTATAATGTAGCTAGATGTAACCCCACGTAGCTTTCACGGATGTTTGGTCTATCAAAATGTGTGACAGAAATTTTGACAGGTAGAATACGATTTTGACGAAAATATTGTCAACACAGATCTTGAAAAAAAAATTGATCGAATTTATTGCATTTTGATCAGATACACGGTCAAAACTAAAATTACTGTGCATTTTTTTTCGATTCCCGTCAAAAACAGGTTGAATATTTTGATGGGTTGCACATGGTTCTAACAAGCCCATCAAAATCTCTACAAAGATTCCACCAAGTTGCAGAGATTTTGACGGGGACCTGTTAAAAAAAGCCCATCAAAATTGTCTTTAAATGCTCGGTCGGTTTCTACTCAATTCACAAGGTCCATTTCTTCTCATTCCTCATTAAACTCGTCGGGAGCTAGCTCGTAGATTTGGGCAACAAACCTTTATCTTCCTCATTAAATTGGTTTGCAAATTTGTGAGCGATGGGTTAAAGAAATTCGGCGGCACCAGCGGTTGAGGGTGGAGATACTCTGGCGGTGAGCACGTTCGTGGGTGGTGGCTGCAGAGAGGGAGGCGACACCATTCGTTGGTGCTACCGGTAAGGGGAGGCAAGGCTGCCAATGTGAGGGGTGGGGCCCTTGCCTGTGCAAGTGTGTGGTTGGTGACTGGATGACTGTCGTCATTTGTCGGTGAACGTTTGCTGAGAATGCACCTGAGGAGGTAATTTTGGGAATTTTGAATTCATCAACTCCAACCCCTTACCCCCTAATTTATCAAATCAGTATTGGCTTAGCTTTACGAACAAATTAGTTTATAAATAATTAATTGTGTGTTTTGTATGAGTTTATGAATGATTAATTATTTGTCTTGTTTGAATTGGGTTAAATGTTGGTATTAATTGTTTTTATATGCACATTTGGTTGAAGTTGGTGAAGAAACAAATCTCAGAAATTCAGATCTAAGGAGGAAGTTGGAGGAGTAAGTTTATGAAGTTAAACTATGAAAATTTTCCAAAATGTTCTGTAATAATTTGACATTATGCTGAGAAAATATTAGTGACATTATAAAGGGAACTAAGTTGACATGTTTTGTAACTAAATTAATCTAAGTAATTCAGATTTGTTGCCTTCGGTACTAGATTTGGTAATGAAATGCAATGTGTAATGAAACGACATGTGTTCCTAATTTGACATTAGGTGTGTAGCTTATATAATTAACTTACAATCGAACTCAATCTGCAATTACTAGATGTACTTCTTACACAAACTACACAAATTAAACTACATAAGCTAAACCCTAAACCTTAGAAACCCAACATCGTAAACACAACAAAACCCAAACCCTAAACACTAGGCATCATAAACCCTAAACCCTAAACCCTGGACCCTAAATCCTAAATCGTAAACCCTAAGCGTAAACCCTAAGCCATAAATGTAACCTTAAACCCTAAACCCTAAATCCTAAACCCTAAACGTAAACCTAAACCCTAGACCCTAAACCCTAAATGTAAACCATAACCCTAAAGCCTAAACCCTAAACCCTAAACATAAACCTAAACCCTAAACGTAAACTTGAACCCTTAACCCTAAACGGTAAACACTAAATGTAAACCTAAACCGTAAACCCTAAACCCTAAACACTAAACCCTAAACCCTAACCCTAAACCCTAAACCCTTTTGAAAGGTTCTTCAAGTGGCTCAAACAAAAGACCAAGAATAAGTCCAAGCTTGAGAGTTCCATGGTCATGGTGTACCTGATATATGAAATTCAGACATTTGGTTCCCACTATTTGGACTCGACTCTTCCATCCATGAACTCCAAAATTGGAAGGAATGAAGTAGTGTGTCAGTGGTCCCCCTACAACATTTACAATATTCCAAATTAAGGGCTCTCTATTAGGTCCATGTCGTAAACTCTACCTCACACAAGCTGAGTACAACACTATCCATCTGCACATACTGCTTAACTGTAATGAAGTGCAACTGTATATCTAATAAGTTAACCGCACATACTTTCACACGTTATTAAACTTGTAATGCAAATAACAACAACAATGTTTGTGTAGGTACTTACGTAATTGGATCACAATGGGACATACTAATATGTCGCCTAAAGACATTGAAAAGATTATTGAAGTGAAATTTCCATATTGTTTTCAACAAAATGTGTGTGCTTACTTACGCTAACCATATACTTCAAATAATGTCATTAATTTCTACGTTGTAAAAATTATCATGCACCCGAAATTACTTAGGAGTTTGTACATGGTACAAGTTCGTGTTTCACATATATTCAATGATGAAAGGCAGTCATGGTTACAACAAATGGCTGAGGGACCAATGAATGTTGTGTAGCCATTCATAGGTTACACAGTGTATGGCACAAGATTTCATACTAGAACAAGAAGTATGAATAAGAAGACCTACTCATGCGGTGTTGTAGTAAAACGGAATGTGGAAGGAGATGGGAGCAAGGTCGATTACTATGGAGTGCTTGAGGAAGTACTCCAAGTGGAGTACTCAGGGGAGCCCATAAAACGATGATTAATATTTCGATGTGAATGGTATGATCCATCAAATCCTCAAGGCACACAATACTCCAAGTTGAATTGTACATATGAAATTAACACCCAATGAAGACATAGGAAGTATGACCATTTCATTATTGTAGATGTTGCATATCAAGTGTTTTACATCTCATACCCACAAAGTGTTCCCCATAAATCAAATTGGTGGGTTGCTTTGACAAATAAGCCCATAGAACATCTAAACATGCAAGATGATGCTATTAAAGTGAAACCTTCCTTCCAAGAAGAGGGGATTGCGTCAACCTCTTGCATTTCTGAAACCTTGCCACAAGTTTTGGTTGACGTATCTAGGGCTATGGACTATGTGCAAGTGGTTGATGTGGAATTATCAGAAGCACTATTTGATGATGTAGACGAGTTTGAAGAGCAGGAGTGGGATGATGTAGAAACAAATTGTTGTAAATTTTCCGCAAGCGTACGGTTTCGTTGTACGTTTAACGAGTATCGTCCTCAGGGATGGAGGAAATTTGATTATTAAAAATTCTAACCTAATTGAAACTGAAAATTAAAATCGACTTACCTGAACATTATCATATTTGATTTAGTGAATTTACAAACTAAAATAATTGAAAAACTGTAAGAGATTTGAGAGCACCAAAAGGTAATTTGGAAAAAGAAACTGAAAATGAATCCGTGAGCAACACCTTGCAGTAATTATTCTGTGAATTCTTCTTCCCACGGCTGTGAATCGAAACAGAGGAGGAAACAGAAGTGAATTGAAACAGAGGAACTTGAACAGAGCAAACCCCGAGAGCCCAAAAATCAATCTGTAGTTTTCAACTCAAGTGACACTACCCAAAATCAAGTCTCAATCGCGAATCACATTAATTCGATCCCAAATCGGAATTATTCCAAACAAATCTGAAAGCTTAACTTGAGTTCAATGAACACAAATTCAATAATAGCAATTTGTGAAATTGTAAATAGCATCTGAAAACATCAAAAAACGAAAACTGATACTTCAGAAAAGAAATTCTAATACTGCCCCCTACTTGCTACTCGAACCCTCTGCTCCTCGACCCTCCATTAAAAGCTCTTGAAGAATGCTACAATCTCCCCCTCTTCGTTTGCCCTTCATTCAACTCTGTAACCGTTGTCTTGAAGATGGTGATGATGACTCAATTAAATGATAAGAGGAGAGATGGAGTAACGGATGGGAAGGAGGAAGAAGAGGAAGCAGGGGGTTCGGGTGTTCTCTGGGCATTCGAACGGACAGAGAAGAAGAAGAAAGAATGGAGGAGAGAGAAAATGAATTGGGGGAGGGTATTATGGCTGGGTCACGTGCCTCATGCGTGACTAAGGTTTTTTTTTTCTTTTTTTTTTCTTTTTCTTTTGGGCTACAAAAGACCTAGGCTAAGTAAGTTTGGCCGGGTTTGAGTCAATTTGGCCCAATGCTTCAATTGCTGACATTCCTTCACCTTTTTCGAGTATTTTTTCCCGAATTATTCAATACCTGTAAAATAAATTAAAATCAACTAAAAACCTAAAAATAACAATTATTTCGAACATAAATTAGGTAGAAAGGTGTTATAAAATTCACACATTTTTAGCATCAACACAAATACTGAAAATGATGATGATGAAATGCAATACCAGTCAAACGACGATGATAAGGATGATGATAAGGATATAGATGACGATGAGGATGGGGATCAAGATTATAAAAGACAAATTGTATTCATTACATCCTAATTAGGTTTTGTATCTATGAATCTATAAGCAAGTGCCTCATGTAACTTTTATGCAATTATCAAATGATGTACTTTATACAACTTTACCCATGAAGATTCATGATGTATGAAATCATTTGTTATGTATGTTTGTATTGCAGGTCGTGACTATGTTGTGTTTATTATTTTGCACTGCAATATTAAATGATTTTCTATGTCAAAGATGTCAGATAAGGATGGACAGCATTAGAGACAACGTAGAAGATGAGGACGACTGTCTGATGTAGGCAGTCATTCGCCGAATGATGTGGAGGGGGAGCGCACATATGGTTCCCCTCTTAGAGTCCCACCTCAAGGGGCAGATAGTACGTCCTTCATGCCTACCCCACAGTATGACCCACGTTTGAACTTCCCCTTCTTTGACCCCAACCAGGTGTCAGCCCACAACAAAGATGCAAGTTTACAAGCATTACATACTGGTGACACCTCAGGGGTGGGAGTCGTAAACTCGGCATTTTGGAGTGCTTTTGGCCTAATGATGCAATGCAACCCAAACATGGTTATGAGTCTACTAGGATCCATGCAACAAAGCCAATCATTGCTTCAGCCTACTCTACAACAACCTATACAGCCTACTTCATAGCTTTATATACAACCCTCTCCACAAGCTACTCCACAGCCTACTCCACATCAATCTGTACAACCTATCAGAGGGCGCACTGTGCCAGCAACTAAGCATGAGATCGCTAGTAGGGACAAGATTCTCATAGAGTCGGAATATGAAACATACATGCTTTACTCTCTTTCAATAAATATCAAATGCTAAAAGTAATAATTCTATGTTGTTTGTACTTTGTTGTTTTTTATAATATGTGTATGTCTTACTCCATTGCAGTTCAAGCTCTAAAAAGGAGTCCCCAAATGTATTGGTGAGATTATCAAGGGGAAGTATCCAGAAGCTTGGCCAACTTGGGGAGAAGTCCCCATTCAGCAACGAGACTTTTGGTTCACTGAATTCAAGGTTTGTGCTCTTTTAACTAATTTGCATAACCTATTATTATTTATTTCCGCGAAAAATTAATCATGTGTATCATACATTACTAAACTGGTTGCATGTGTTAATATTAGATGCTAATTGCGAACACTATAGCTATATTTCATTGTAATTATTCACATTGCCAACTGAGTAAGTATCAAACATTACTTATTTCATCTTGTAAGGAGGTATGCTTTTAATTTTTTTATTCATGGAAACCTCTTGTTACACATAACACAAGCATGGTACTAGTCATAGTCCCAAATGTGCACAAAACTACATGTTTGATTGTTTTTTTGCAGAAATACTACTATTGGTTGCCTCAGTATGACCAACAAGTGTGTAGGAATTTTGAAATTAGAGGGGCGAAACAACTGAAGAACTTGTTCTCTTATGCGCACAAGTCGGGCAAGGCCCCTGATTTTGTATCCCTGGACAACTGGGCATGCCTCCAAAAGTAGTGGGAAGGCCCTGATTTCCAGAAGTTGAGCACCCAGAATAAGAAAAATCGCAGTAGTGATCCTGAGAGTGTGACTCTGTCTTTGCACACATGTGGGGCGATCCCAATAACAAAGTGGCACAAACGCATGGTAATAATTTCAATATTTAATTAATGCTGCTTCTTCTTTATATATTATTAATTACAACACATTGTACTTGCATTCTATTCAGTCGATCACACTTCAGAGGGAACCAAGAATAGATGAGTTGTGCAAGGACATCCACCAGCACAGCACAAAGGATAAGTAGGGCAATTGGGTGTGTAAAAAATCGAAGTTGAGATTGGTAAGATCGAAATCAAACTCTGTCAAGATGAGTTTTCAATTAAAAGAGAGGTTTGGGTTAACAGATCTTCGGTTTCAAACTTCTAATGTTTATGTGTGCATATGCAGGAGGAGCACACAAAGAGATGGAAAGAGTACAGGACCTCCCAGCCCTCCATCGATGACAGTTCCCAAAGCCCTCCATTTCCTAAGCGCAACATTTGGGTTCAAGAAAATCTCACTAGCAAGGGTCGTGTATATGGCTTTGCTGCTGAGAGAGTTGTGATGAAGTGGCAGTCTCACCTATGTGTTTCTTGTCACTCCTCCTCTGTCAACAACTATAATGCCCGTAAAATGGCAACAAAGTTAAATGAGGGTGTGATTAAAGTAGTGGAGGACATTCGCCAAGAAGAGTTTCGTAAATAGGTTGCAGAGGAAGTGAGGGCGAAGCTCATTGTAGAATTCAACAATCAATGGGCTGAGAAGATAAAATTTAAAATGACCCAGCTCAAGAAAAAGTTGCGAGGCAACGAGACAAGGAAAAGGTTAAGAGCAAGATGAGCAAGATGTGGAAGTTCTTCAAGAGTTAGCAACTAGGGTCCTCAACGGCACCTCCAGATACGGTTCCTTCAGAAGATGATGACAATGATGAGGATGATGTTGATGTTGATGAGATGGACACAACTGACTTGGGTGATGACTCCCATGATTGATTACATTTACATCATATTTGTCATTAGTGAATTTTCTTGTGTTTTACAATGCTATTAAGTACTTTCACTATTTTTTGTTATGTTTCTTGAACTCACATTGAAACTATTTACAAACTTTTAAAACAATTCTGATGCTATTATATTTTATTAATTTTACAATTACATTATGTCACTGATTTTAGTAAATTTGTTTGCTGACGTTTTTCGACATTGCATAAATTGAAAATTGTAAAATTCTTCAAAATTATTCGACCGCGTTTTCGATGGATTTTTGATGGACTCCATCAAAATATTATGACAAAAATTCCTGCTTCCGTCAAAAATACTGTCAAAAATGTTGCCCCAAACGCCACTATACCGTCTTCGTGGTTCTAATAGACAATTTGATCCATCAAAATATTCCGTCAAAAATTATTTTGACTAGCTATCAGTCCGTCAAAATCTCCATCAAAATGACATTGACGAGCGGTCACTCCATCAGTACAATTCGTCACTACGAAATTTTTTCGTCAGTACTTTTAACAGGTTGGTTTTTTTACGCACGTGATTTCCATCAAAATTCCCGCCACAAAGTCTGTTTTACTTCAAAATCTTTACTTTTTCCAACCAAAAAATAACCGTCATTCATGTAGTTAAATGCAATAACTTCACAAATTACAAACTTTTAATAAATTTGGATTGATTAGTAGATGTAAATTAATTTAAGTGCTAAAGCTTATAAAGTTGTTAGCAAATATGTGGGTTTAATAAGTTTCACCTACAACAACATTTGCCTGTGTCGTAATTCACATCAAAGAAATTAAAAAAATTTAGTCAGGGTCTAATTAATCTAACTAATTTATATATCCTCCCAATGTGGATCCAACAACAATAACAACTCACAATATTACTCCAATCAAACAACAACAATAATAACAACTCTCAGTGTAGGTCCCTCTTTCGTATGATATGGAGATCCAAATATAGACAACCTTATCTCTACATACATGACTACACATAGAGAGATCATTTTCAACAAATCCTATTGCTCCCATCAAATATAGTTTAAAAATATGCAAATTTGCAATGGGGTGGGTATGGGACGAGTTTAGTCGTGCCCTCCCCCATACCCATTTTCAAGATTAATATTCATACACATCCCATATCCATTCGGTTTTATTCGAATGCATATAAAACAAATTATGAATTAAACCCATTTTATACCTGCATTCAACATCTAATAGCCAATATATCAGATGAACATGAAACTTCCAACAAAATATCATATCCACCAAATACAACTAGAAGTTTCCAAATTCAAGCAAAAAATTAACACTTGATAGTTAAAGTTTCTAATAAAATGTCATACCGGAACCTTGAATATAATATAACTCAAAGTAACTAGCAAAATATCTAAATTGAACTGTAAACACAAATTTTAATGCCTAAAATAAATTAGATAAGAAATTGAGAAACAAATTTAATTTTGTATTAATGTTGTATGTATAGGTACAATCTCTGAATTAAATACAATAAAATAATCCTCTGATTCAATCTCCTAATGACTTGAATTGTTTCAAGGGCGTGACCGCTTGATCTCAATTGATGCAAATCAGCTGAAGAACTCTGAAATGGTTCTTGATCTTGATCTGTAAATGCTTGATTGCTATTTCTGAAGTTCACAAGTTTCGATCATTCTCGCTTGGTGGTTGGATACTGGTTGCAGTTTGAGCCTCTGAATTCTGCAATATTGAATGTTGAATATTGAATGTAGTTGACCAGATTAATCGATGTGATGGCGAGATTGCTTGATCTCGATCGATGAACTGGATGAAGAACTCTGAAGTGGACTGCAATTT
This sequence comes from Selenicereus undatus, assembly GCA_017589665.1. Classification (NCBI taxonomy): domain Eukaryota; kingdom Viridiplantae; phylum Streptophyta; class Magnoliopsida; order Caryophyllales; family Cactaceae; genus Selenicereus; species Selenicereus undatus. The sequence goes on from JACYFF010031955.1 coordinate 105,513,495, forward strand.
GAGGTTGCAGACGATGTCGAGTTAAATGACTTTGATCCTTGTTGATTGATAGCTAGATGTCGTCTATAGTCTGAGTTCTGGAACCTATAGGATACTGAATGTTGAGCCCCCCCCTAAAAGTGAGGGGGGGACCCCTCTATATAGACTTGAAGGCCAGGGTTTGAGTTGGACGTTGAGCCTAGGCCCATATCTTAGTAATTATTCCCTTAATTTTAAAAAAGAAATAATTACTATTTTTTACGTCATCAATGACACGTGTCAGCTTTTAATTGGTTTAATTTTAGCCGCATTTGATTTTGATCAAGTGGGTCCACCAAAGTCAACATGACACATGGCAATTTGTGACTGGTCGATTTTTTTACACGTGGCACCATCCGATTTGTCGTAAAATTTTTGCCTTCCACAAATACCCCCTCGAGAGTCAGACGCGTAAACGAATTTTTGAGTGTTTGAAGCGGCTGAGTCTCGAAAACTTGAAAGATGCCCAACATATGAGCTTTTTTTTTAGACAAATAACTTGCCGACTTGGTAGATAACCCATGCTGATTTTTTTTTAAGATACTTCTGCTTGTAAATTTATGATAAAATTTTATCAACAACTTGTGATAAAATCTATCAACAATTTCAGGGATAGAATTCTATCAACAACTTGTGATAAATTTTATCAGTAATTTCAATGATAAAAATCTATCAACAATCCAAAAGGATAGAATTTTATCAACAAATTTGGACAAAATTCTATCAACAAATTTGGATAAAATTCTATCAATAATTTTTCTAACAATTGCCATAAATTGCCCTTTTGGGCTGCTGTCAATTCATCATCTCTTTTTCCCCTACTCTTTTTTTTTTCGATTCTTCATCTTCCTATGTTTTTTCCAACCACGAAAACACTAGAGCGAAAGGATTTGAAACTGTGAAATACTTTAAGAGCAGTAGATGGATGGAATGTCATGCAGCCTTCGTTTCGCGAATTAATGCAAAACTACTTCAGAGTGTTGATATGAAGTGATCAACACTGTAATGCAATTTACGACTTTTTGTCCTTTTTTGCTCAGTTGCCGAGACAATGCGTGCTTTACTGCTTTAGAATTGCTTATTCACTCATCTTCTTCTTTTTTTTTGACCTTTTGATCTTTCATTTTTCAGGCCTCCTTCATCTTCTTTTTTTAATTTTTCTTTTTGTTTTTAGCCCCGCTTTTTAAAAAACTTGAACTAATGCTTTCTTTTTTTGTTTGGTCAATAAGTTACTAAATTGACTACTCCCCCATTAGATCGCAAGTGATGTCTACCTTTAAGACGAGAAATCGTTTCTCCCAGTAGATTCGATTCTTCGCATGAGACTCCCTCACTTGATCTAGTTGGGGTCGACTGAAATTTCTTCCTTTCAACCGCGACTTCTCTAATTAGATCGCAAAATGAGGTCGACTTTTAAGACGAAGAATCGTTTCTCCCCATAGATTCGATGCTTCGCAGAAGACTCCCTCACTTAATCTAGTTAGGGTCGACTTGAATTTCTTCCTTCCAGCCGCGACTCCTCCAATTAGATTGGGAAGTGAGGTCGACTTTTAAGACGAGGAATCGTTTCTCCACGTAGATTCGATTCTTCGCAGGAGACTCCCTCACTTAATCTAGTTAGGGTTGACTTGAATTTCTTCCTTCCAGCCGTGACTCCTCCAATTAGATTGGGAAGTGAGGTCGACTTTTAAGACAAGGAATCGTTTCTCCCCGTAGATTCGATTCTTCGCAGGAGACTCCCTCACTTAATCTAATTGGTGTCGATTTGCATTTCTTCCATCAGATTTGCAAATGCATGGCTTTCTCCACTCAGATAGTGAAGGCAAAACTTCTCCGGTTAGATAGGAAGGACATTACTTATCCAATCAGACAGTAAAAACATTCAGACAATGAAGGTGTGCCCTCCCCAATCACATAGTCAAGACATGTTCTTCCAATCAGAAAGTGAAGGTTTGACTTATCTGTCCAGACAATAAAGGATTGACTCATATGATCAGTTTAGACTCCTCCAATCAGGCAGCAAAGACTTGACTTCTTCCATCAAACAGCAAAAGCAACTCTTCCGATCAGAAAGAGAAGTCTTGGCTCATCCGAGCAGGCAGCAAACGCAACTATCACAATCAGAAAGTAACAGCTTGACTCCTTTGATCAGACAGATGAGGCATGACTTATCCAGTCAGACAACATAGGCGACTCATCCGATTAGGCAGTGCTGACTTGGCCTCTTCTATCAAACAACGAAGGCGAATCTCCCGATCAGAAAGCAAAGGCTTGGCTCATCCGATCAGACAGCAAAGGTGACTCATCCAATCAGACAGTGCAGACTTGGCCTCTTCTATCAGACAGCGAAAATGACTCTTCTGATCAGAAAGAGAAGGCTTGACTCATTCAATCAGACAGTGAACGCAATTATCCCGATCAGAAAGCAACATCTTGGCTCATTGAATAAGACAGATAAGGCATGACTCGTCCAATCAGACTGCGAATGTGACTTCTCCAATCAAAAAGTGCAGACATGACTTCTTCGAACAGACAGAGGCTTTACTCTTTCGGTCAGACAGGAAAGACATGACCCTTCCAATCAGACACCAACAGCTTGATTTTACACATTGTCAGCGCTTGACTTGAAGGAAAATACTGCCAATTTAAAAGAAGACGCCTCTATCGCTAATATGAAGGAGGATGCAACCTTACTGTTGCCCCCAACTTGAAGGCATTCTAAAAGTTTGTAACAAGTTGGTGACTGTTTGAAGCTTGTTTATATGATTTGAAAATGTGCTTAGTGGCTTAGGAGTCAACACCTTTGACATAATGACTTGACTGTTTTTTACTTTGATGGTCGAGCATCTTGGACTTGATAACTTGTGAGTCTTTAGGTGACTTGGGAGTCTTTGATTTTGATGGCTTGAGTATCCTGTAGGTGACTTGATAGTTTGTGTTGACTTGAGAGTCTAGAAGTTTGGACTCGAAAGTTTTAAGGATGACTTAGGAGTCAAAGTTTGTTTTGTAACTTGGCAGTCCTTAGGAGTAAGTTAAAAGTCTTCATCAAGCATATAGTTACGTTGACTTAGAAGTCTTGGAGTTTGTTAACTTGAAAACTTAATATAAATGACTTGAAAATCTTCTAATGTGACAACTTAGGAGTTGACAAAATTTGATGACTTAGGAGTCTTTGAATTTGAATGACTTGATAGTCTCTTACTTTGTTGACTTGGTAGTCTAAAACTTTGACGACTTGGTAGTCTACGAGAGTTTTCTGACTTGGCAGTCTACGAGAGTTTTCCGACTTGGTAGTCTATGAGAATTTGACGATTTAGGGGTCTACGAAATTTGATGACTTAGGAGTCTTAAAAGTTTGACTTAGATCTCTTAGACTTTATCAACTCAGAAGCTTATAAGGGTAACTTAGAAGTCTTAGAGTTTGGACGACTTAAAAGTCCAACATGAGTGACTTGAGAGTCTTCGAGTCTCTGCAAGAAGTGACTTGATAGTCTGTAAATTCTTTGATGACTTAAAAGTCTACAGAGGTTGACTTGGAAGTCTGCCCCCTAAACGACAATTTTAGGTCACTTTCTCCCGAAGCACTTTCCAATATGATCTTTAATTGACAATCAATCAGATTCTTCAGCATCTTCTGGCGCATCAGCTCAGAATAAGGATATTCTTTCTCTTCGGAGTCTCTAAGCATGGAGCTTTTATATCTTGACGATGTCATTGATTCATCATCATTGAGCCGTCTATCATAGTAAGCAATTGTAAGCTCCATCCCTCGGGCACACATCTTAATAGCCGAAGATTTAGATAAATGGTCTTTACACTTCCGAGAGAGAATACGCCAACGATTAATATAATCGATAACTGGTTTGTTGTTCCATTGCCTTGTGTTAGCCAACTCTGTTATGTTGACTACGCAGCGAGTGCTATAGAAGTGATTCATTTGCCCCCAACTATCAATGGACTCAGAGGCAAGGTTTGTATACCAGTCGAATGCAATTCCTTTAAGGACCGTACGAACTGTTTCACCAGCCGATCTCCTTCAGTGTTAGCATTACTGCAGGTTTCGACAAAGTGAGCGATGTGCTGCTCGGGATTACCCTTACTATCAAATTGGTTGAATTTGGGAGGTTGATAGCCATGAGGCATATGAAGTGCATCGATCCTCTTTGTATAAGGTTTTGTATACAAGTGACTCTTGTGAGACTCTCCCAACTGAGCCTTGACTGCTTTAGCTATCAAATTTTGAATTTACTCAATTGACATTAAGCTGAAGGATGAATCATTCTTTGGTTTGCATACATCGTCAGACTCCTCGTTGTGATTAGACTCTTTGTCAGAATCTTCACTGCTTGAGCATTTGTTGAAAGCTTTAGACGTCCGCTTCCCCAACTTCTTTGTCAAATCAGCAATCTATTTGCTTTAACGCTTAATTTGAGCATCCTTTTTCACATTTTCCTTTGAGAGTCTATCGAGTGTGGCCTTCATATCTGCCAGTTGTTCCTCCAAGTTGATAGTCTCTGTCACCATGACTGGCATGATAACAGTGTCAAAGGATTCAACTTCAACCTGTGAGAAAACTGAATCTCTTGAAGATGTTGGTGAAGAATCACTGCTACCGTAGTCATCATCCTCCTCACTGATAGGTTGGAAGACAGGATTGATGTAGGTTTGGAATTTTTCCAATCCACATGGTGGAGCCTTCTTTATATTGAAGATAGCAAGAGTCTTTAGCTTCAAATTAGGGAGACAAGCAGTTTGATTAACTCCATCAGCAGGCAAGTTAAAGCCAAAGTTTTGAGTTTTGCGTGACTGCAAAGTTAGAGCCACAACCTGTTGCTTTAAGGTGATGGAGGCAGCAGCTTTGGTGATGCTCCTAGTCGTCGCCCTGGGGCTTCGATTGTCATATGCAATACTAGCCTTTGCAAATCCTTCAGATGTAGATTCGATAGTTTCCTTCTACAAAACGTTCTTGGGGGCTATGTTATCTTTGAAGGAGTGCAAAGTTTGTATTTTGGAGAAAGAGATGAAAGGCAGAGAGGTCCCATCAGTCGTACCAAATTTTTAATCATAAATTTTAATGCCTAAAATAAATTAGACAAGAAATTAAGAAACAAATTTAATTTTGTATTAATGTTGTATGTATGGGTACAATCTCTGAATTAAATACAATAAAATAATCATCTGATTCAATCTCCTAATAACTTGAATTGTTTCGAGGGCGTGACCGCTTGATCTCGATTGATGCAAATCAGCTGAAGAACTCTTAAATGGCTCTTGAACTTGATCTGCAAATGCTTGATTGCTATTTCCGAAGCTCACAAGTTTTGATCATTCTCGCTTAGTAGCTGGATACTTCTTGTAGTTTGAGCCTCTGAATTCTGCAATGTTGAATGTTGAATATTGAATGTAGTTGACCAGATTAATCGATGCGATGGCGAGGTTGCTTGATCTCGATCGATGAACTGGATGAAGAACTCTGAAGTGGACTTCAATTTGAGGTTGCAGAAGATATCGAGCTAGCTAACTTTGATCCTTGTTGCTTAGTAGCTGGATGTCGTCTATAGTATGAACTCTAGAGCCTGTAGGATGCTGAATGTTGAGCTCCCCTTAAAGTGAGGGGGGACCCCTATTTATAGACTTTAAGGCCAGGGTTTGAGTTGGATGTTAGGCCTAGGCCCATATCTTAGTAATTATTCCTTTAATTTTAAAAGATAAATAATTACTATTTTCTACATCATCAATGACACGTGGCAGCTTTTAACTGGCTTAATTTTAGTCGTATTTGATTTTGACCAAGTGAGTCCACCAAAGTCAATGTGACACATGGCAATTTGTGACTGGTTGATTTTTTTACACGTGGCACCATCCGATTTGTCGTAGAATTTTTGCCTTCTACACTAACCAACAAATTAGAACTTCGAATAAACGGGTACGGTTTTTATACGAAAAGGATATGGGACAGGTATGGAGTGGGTATTAATAAAATGGGTATGAGGCGGGTGGGAGATATACCCATACCCATACTCATGCCCGTTTTAGTAACACTTGCCTCATACCCATTTTTTCTCATTTTCAATACTCATACACATACCAATGGGCAAATTTTAAGGGGTTTAAACGGGTATGCTTTTTTTGCCAACGCTAGGCCCTGCTTACTCTTGTTGTCTTAGAAATCGACAGGTGAATTTGGGTATAATCACATAAAAGTCTTATAAAAAAAAGCTTTTGTCAAGTTCAACTAGTCTTTAATGTCAACGCGTAATTTTTGAGCAGTTAACTCTTGGGTCCACTATGGTATGGGTAAACGTTTATTTGGTCCACGAATTTCAGATAAATATTTTTGGATCCACTCAAGTTTGGGTAATAATTTTTTGGAGTACTACTATTTGGGTTACTATTCTTTTCTGGGCTTTCTTGCAGATATTCAAAGTTACTGGGGCTTTTTGCAAAACTAACCTTATATTTTTGTTTGTACTTTTTATAATGACTTTACTGGTACTAGTTATTATAATCTACTACTTATATTATAAATATTATATTTTCTATGATTAACGGTCTATCATGCTTAGTAAAATAATTAAAGCTTAATTAGAGAGTTTCAACTATTACCTGAACTTAGTCGATGCTGGATTCCGGTGTTTCTCTAGCTTTCGATTTACAGAGACTACTAATCTCAAACCCACCTAGCTTAGATCAGGCACAACACAAATCTGTTTTGTTTCCTACCTCGGATTGTAGTCACTATTCAAATTTTATATATTTTTAAAGGATAGTGAGACTTTAATTAAGAAATTATAATATTTAAGACATAAGGTTCAATTGAATAACGTTCTCTACTGGGAAAACTTCTTTTATTGAAAGCTTAAAGTGGAAATATTACAATGGAAAGTTTGAAGAGTGACTTAAGTTAAGATAATTAGAGATGCTTGCTCATAGACAAATGAAGAATCATGACGTCTCTTTTGCTTAAGAATGCTCAAATGACCGTGTCGCTCCTCAGCACTTGACATCTCCCTTTATAGAGGGTTGGGGGTACATATGATGCCCTAATGACTATAGTTCATACTTATGGCTATAGTACATAATGATTTTTCACATGGCTACAGTACACACTGATGGCTGCAGTACATTGTTTTATCTTACAGACCTGACACTTGTCAAAATAGTACAATAATGAAGCAACTACTTTTCAGAGCTTGTAATGATAACAATACTAGTAATCATTATTGAGGTTTTGCATGCCTTCATCTCCAATTATATTTTTTAGATCATCATTATCCAGATAATTATCAAAATCTTCATCAATTTGGAGATGCTTTTAGTCCCATTTCTCAAATAATTCAAAAAGATATTTCTTTCCTTTTCTGATAAGAATTTTTCAACTGCAACATCAAAGAGATAATCAAAGATATCTTCTTAGACTGCTTCCTCCACCTTCATGTATTCTTTAAACTTATTATCAAAGGCAAAAGTAGTATTTTTACATTTCTTGTTCAATTAATGCCCAACTTTGATGATAAATGTTGTAAAAACCGATGGCTCTTGCTAAAGCAGGATTAGTAACTAATTCTCGTTATTATAGAAACCATTCTTGTCATAGATCATAGGGGTCGTCGTAATCAATTATCTGAACAAGATAATGGGCTGGTTTGACTTTTTCATTTTCATATTCGATGAGTGCACAATGTACCTCCAAATATAGGCATCTGTTACATGAAATTTTTGTTGGACCATAAGGGGATGTAAGAATCCAATGGACCCTTCTGAACATGAATTGCTAAAATTTAGTTAGTGTTGAGAAAAATGGGAACTTTGGATCTAGAATTTTCATAAAGTGCACTATCATCCCGTATTCCCAGACTTTAATAATGGAGTCATTTGGAGAGATTGAATTTGCTGGAAAACTAACACCACCAACTCCAGCTTTATCAGGAAAAAAGATCATTATACTCCAAGACTCCCAGATATCATAAGAATAATTATGATAATAATCGATGCAGGCTACATACTACTCGTCGAATTATTTTTCTTGAACATGAGAACGTATTTTTACTTGGATATCATCAGGACATCTAAGGTAATTAACTCGTAACTCTAGGCAGAAAATCTACTTTTTGCATGAAATTCCAAATTATCAAAGAGGACTTTAGTAGAAGGAGAAACCCGTTCTAGTAACAATGGCATTTCATTATAGATTTCCTCCTTTTCTGGCAAGAGTTCTGCTCTGATGATCATAATTGGCGAGTTCTCGAGTTAAACTATCTGCCAGAGAGTTCTTCGATCCCTATATATGTTCAATAGAAAAGGAAAATTGGTTAAGCCATAATTGGCAACCCAGGAGTCGCCCGTGCGCTTGCATATTTGGTAAATTTCTTTTCACAAAATCAAGTATTCCTTTATAGTAAGTTCGAATCAAAAAAGGTTTTGTGGCTAAAAAGATTAAGAACTTTTCAATTCCCCTTATGACTGCAATGATTTCTTTTTCCATCATGGGATAGTTGCATTATGTCTGATTAAAACTTCCACTGCAATATTTACAGAGTTTTTCACCTTCTTTGATTTTGAGTGTTATGCTGTAGTGCTGATTGCTAGCATCTGCCTCAAGAACTAAATCATCTCCTTTATTAGGCAGGTTAAGAACAGAAAGATTTTTACACATCTTTTTGAAGGTTTAAACAATTTTTGTGTCATTAGTGGTCCATGTTTAACTTACTTTTTTCTTGAATTTTTGCTGCAATGACTTTCTCAGTTTAGCTAAATCTTTAATGAAATCTGAATCATAGGTAAGGCAGCGAAGAAACCATTCTAACTGCTTCCTATCTTTAATTTTTTCAGGAAAATTTTCTATTTTTCCAAAATACGTTTTTGTAGAATGATTTGTCCAACTTTTATCTCTAGGTCTAAGAACTCAATTTCTTATTCAGCATAAATGCACTTATTTTTACCCAATATAATACCATGATCGATGCATTTTTGGGCGACAGGTAAGACATCATCTCTGTGATGCTCTATGGTTTTAGAAAAGACAATGATATCATCAATGTAAACTAAATGATAATGATTAAGGTCTTTGAAGATGTTATCCATTCTTCGTTGGAATATTTGAGGTGCATTTTTAAGACCAAATGGCATTACTATCCATTCATAATGTCCTTGAGGGGCACTAAATACAGTTAAAGGAATGTTTTTCTCATCCATTTTTATCTGCCAATATCCACTTTTGCAATCCATTTTCGAGAACCAAGAGGCTCCTTGAATTCTGTTGAAAATGACGGTTTTGTTAGGAATACAATCATCATCAAAGATAGTATTATCATTAAGCTTTTTGTAATTGATTACCATTCTTGTTTTTCCTTTTTTTTCTTCTGCATGATTTCTTACCATAAGCGGAACTTATGTGAGAACTCTTACTGTTCCTGATTAATCCTTTACCCATAAGTTCTTTAATTTGTTTATCAAATTCTTGAATGTCTTGGTATGTATACACCATTTGTTTGAATCAAATAATAGTGTTGGGATTTAATAAAGTGGTTTTAGTAAATATCTTATCTTTATCCTAAAATTTTAGAAGATTATCAAAATAGAGCTCTTTGCATAATTACTCTTGTTGTTCAGCAAGTTACTCTTTAATAGATAACTCAAGTAGTGAGATGTCGGTGCTATCTCAAGCTATCTTCTCACCACGCTGGCTGCATGTAAACTTAATTTTTTGATGAGAGTAAACCGTACTTAATTTTTCAATAGGAACTAAGTGACCATTTATTATGAATATTATCTGGCTTATGGTTTGTGTGCATGGAGAATATAATATCTGAAAATTATTTTCAATAATCATATCACGAGAGGGTTGATCAGTAGCCCATAAAACTGGTATAATGTATTAAACTCCTCCTAATTCTATGGATAATCCTTCTATAGGTTCATTGTGGCTCATAACTATCTTTAATTGTAGACGATTTTGGCCTTTTTCACATGAATTCTGAAAATAATGATCTTTTTCAGAACAATCACTATCTCTATGTAGGCAACAACAACAACAACAACAAACTCCCAGTGTGGGTCCCGCTTTCGCGGGGTCTGGGGAGATCCAGCTGTAGGCAACCTTACCTCTACCGGTATTCCTACCCATAAAGAGGTTGATTCCATAAGACCCACAAATCTCTATGTAGGCATACAACTCATATTTATTATATCCTTCTTAACATACCTTCATTGGGATATAGATACTATTAGGATTTGTATTGGTGGCCTCATAGCAAATTTTCATAGTTATATTTTTGACTAATTTATCTTCATAGATTGGTTTACTAATAGTTCTTATTTTGTACCCAACAACTTTTGTATCTAGACTCATACTTCGGCCTACATTATGTCTTGCAGGCTTAAAACTCATTCTACTCATTTCACTGGTCATACTCTTTAAGCTCTTCTTTAGCTTATGAAGATTCTTCTCCCCAATCTGACCTTGCACTCATTCTTCTTAATAAATAATTGGCGTTTTATGGTAATTTTACCATTCTCATCAATTTTTATCACATTTTTCTTATTGATTTTAGTATGGTTGGCAAAGCTAGATATCTATGAACGATCAATCTTTGTCTCTTGTGGATTAGATTTAATCATCTGGATTTTCTGCACAGGATAGGACTTTCAAATTTTTTTGCCTCTATCATTGTTACCTTAGTCTTTGAATCTATTGTATTATCTAATTTGTAGATAATTTTTCAGAATATCCTTAGAGGATATTCTCCTCTTTTCATGTCCATCCCAACTGTTTTTATCTTAAGAGATAAGAAGTTCTTAGCAAATTCATCTTTTACACTCGCATAATATCCAGGTTGGCAATTGAATCCTACTTATCCATTACATAAATTAGTCTTAATTCCTGTGATAATTTGATTATTGAATTTGACATGCCTAATATCACAGACCAAAGCATAAAGATCAATATCTTTACCATAATATTGTAATGGAGTGATTTAAACCTGGACACTTTCAACATCGATATAGCTGTACTTTCTATCTTTGTTATGCTTAAGGATATTTTTTCAATTAATGAGATTAACTTCTCCCACATCATACTCACAATCTTTGATTTCTAGATCTCCTTCCATCATTTCACAAACATAATTGCTCTTTAATTGAAAGACAGATTTTTTATAAATCATGTCTTTTTGGATTATGGGAATGACTCAATCTCCTTTGACTTCCTCGTTGTCATTATCTACAACAAACTCCTCTCCTTGAAGATCACCAAGACTAATCGAGCTACTTTCCATCATATGGTTTGTTTCTTTATAATCACTTTCTTCATATTTATCGTTCATACAATTTCAACAATCCCTTTGTTGTTATTAAAGGCTAGGTCTAGTACTCATGTTCACTAAGCTCAATATAATCTAGGCTTCCTAATGTCTCGATAAGCTTGTTATTCTTCCTATTTTTGCATTCATTAGCATAACGTCCTACCTCTCCAATTTCATTAATCTCATCTTTAACATCCATTTTACCATATTTTTAATCCAATTTTCTTTCTATCTCTTCTAAGGATACAACATTAAGATCTTCTAGCTTGATTAGGTTCATCCACTGATATATTTCTTCTTCTAATGAGACATTATTAGTCTCTTCATTATCATCAGATAATGCGTCGTGTTTATCACTAATTGCGCCCATGATCTTGTTTAATTCTTCTGCATTTTGTTCTTTCTCAAATATATTCTGTAGTTCTTCAAGAGTATATTGCTTATACTCCATCTTCTTCTTCTTCTTCTTTTCAACCGATTTTTCACCTATTTTTCTCCTAATTCTTTTTGGATTTTTATATCATGCAAAGGTAATGGATTCTTGTTTTCTGGGTTTTGGAAATGATATTTATGTTAAAATGGAGCACCAATACTGGAAGTAGATTTTTCGCTATGTCTAGCTTTGTTAAATAGAGAAAGGTGAATTATAGATATTTGCTTCTTAAGCTTCTTGACTTCAACCTTAATTTTAGCTAATTCTGCTTTTAATTCTAAAAGTATATCAATGATATAGTTTAATTGAGGTGCTATTGAAAAAATACCTTCCAGTGAATGCCCAATATGTGAATAATTTGGTTCAGGGCAAGCCGATGATGATTTAAGTACTAATCATTGTTAATTAGCTTAATTAATCAGTAATTAGCTTAATTATCTTGATTATTTTTAGTCATGTGGCTCTAATACCAGTTGAAAGATAGTCTTGAGTAGTACTTACAAGAAAATTTTGACATGCACAAATTTTAGATTTTTGAAAGTAAGTTTTTAAGGATTGGGGTTAAAATGCAAATTTTAAAAGCTTAGGGTGCTTAGTTTTTAAGGATTGGGGTTAAAACGCAAATTTTAAAAGCTTAGAGTGCTTTTTGCAATTTAAAAAGTCAAGTTTAGTTACTTCTGGTTCCAGAAAATATTTGCGCAAACTTGGATGGACCTCCAAATATTTTCCCCAAAATTGTCAGGTCAGAAAAATATTAACCCAAATCTCGACGGACCTGGGCGCAATTTATCCCATAATTTTTATTTTCAATATGCTATCAAAAACTTGGCATGCTTGACACACAGTGCTGAAGCTAATTATATTGATCATGCATTTTTCTACAATAATATTACCTTCAATCATGCATTTTCCTTCAATAATTTTAACGGCTTTTTTGAACAATCTTTCCAATAATGACAACAAAT